>OY730195.1:79106535-79751600 GCA_963422505.1 Pseudognaphalium luteoalbum
AACTTATCAATCATATCTGTTAAAGCATTTAACAAAACTCTAACATCATAACTTATAGACACTTATCTATACCAATAGATATCAAAGCCATTACCATTCAAAAGACTATATATATCTCTCTTTTATTATAGGTAATTCATTAATGCAATAGTTTAATGCTTTACTACCATCCATTTTTTTTTTTTTGGTATTGCATATATATACAGGAATGATCTCTGGGCATAAAGAAACCAAAGCCCAACCCAAAATGTAAGTTAAAAGTTTGAAATAAGGTCCTAATTATACTTATCTCGTTCATTAATAATTTGTTAGAGTCACCCAAATTAACATTTATTTATTTTTAACTTAACAGCTTCAGAATACATTAATACCAGCACATTTACACATAATTTAATTATTTAAATCAATCCAAATTTCATCAGAAAGACATAACCATCAGAAAATAGACTCTCTCACATTTCTAGCGATATAAAGTTTGTCAAAAACGGAGCTACGGTTCATCTTTTATGACCATTTTAAAATAGCCTCCTGAAACACTAACGAATCCGCCGGATTCATTTGAATCCGCCGGATTCACTCCAATTTTTACAATAATTCATTTACACACCCACTTCTAACTAATCCGGTCCATTCAATCATCCGGATTCGTAGGAATCCGCCGGATTCGATCATAATCCGCCGGATTGAACCCAGTACAGAAGACATGCACTTTTTAATTACCATTTTACGAACATAAAACGTACATATTTCACAAATGACATCTCCAAATGATACCAAACTTTGCAGGCACCTTTATATAATCAAAATGCAACTTTCCATTTTTCCACTTTTTCAATTTATATATTTTACGAGAAAACGGACATATAACCAATTTTAGACTATTTTGGGCCATTTTGGTTGACACGTTATATTCAAAACGACTTAGTTTCTGACTTTAACCCTTTGCCAACATGTTTCTACATATAATTGTGACGTGTGGGCATATTCATCACCCATATAAACCCATTCTATCATGTTTTGACTTGTTGACCCGTTTAGGGGTCTAATTGGGCGTTTTCACCAAATTTTAACCATTTTAACTACCCTAACACTTTCAACACTCATTCCCACTATATGTAGGACATAAGACCCCTTTGACATTCATCATACACAGATTTCACTTATTTTAACCGTTTAACCTCTTAATGACCCATTTGGGCACTTTAACAATCCATTTGGTTTTCAACCCATGTATCCACCATTTCATTACCCATTCCACATTCGTTTGACTATTCCAAATCAAACTAAACCACTTTCATTATTGGTACCATACTATCACTTTTACCTTTCACAAAAGTTCATCATATATAGACCAATTTCAACAGATTTCAAATTTAACTTTTCACAAACTTGTTAACGTACATTTAGACTCATTGACCACTTTGACTTTCTTATTACACTACTTATAATACAAGATCATAATTCAACCCAATCATTATCAATGTTAAACACATAAACATCTAGTCACATTCATCACTTTATAACATGGTTATTACCAAGTTTGACTCGATCACATTCAACTTTGACCTTTCCAAGTCAATGCACATATTTCAACAACTAGACTCTTTCTAATTCACACAACAACACGACTCCAAATTTATTAATGGAGAATACCAACACCCCATTAGTTTTCATCATAGCGAGTCACATCAATTTAGCTTATCATTTATCAATTAATTCCCTAGCAAGGATCTATGATCACACCTTGCATTTATCAACTTTTATTCATACACTTTATTTTCACATTGTATCTACACTTAATTTCACATAACACAACTGTTTCACCTTAATCATCAATGTGTCTACACAGTACAACACATATCCAATCATTTAAGATTCATGCAAAATTACTCATTAATACCCCTATCATCACATTAACAAGTAATAATCCTCAATGATTCACTTTACTTTACTAGTAATCATATTATAGCAAAGTAAACAAAAGCTTATTGAAATTTACCAAGCTTATGGAGGAGTACCTGATATATTTAAGCCCACGAATATAGAGGAATCATTGAGAATACCAGCCGATTACTCATGTTCCACCATCTCTGCAATCAAAACAACAATCTTGCATCTTGATATGGTTAGTACCTATTCTAATAACCAATTTCTCACACAACCACTAATCCCACACCTTGGAATGTTTGACTTGTCACAATATAAATTTGGGATTGAACACCTTGCGATGTCCAATTCACCAAAACTTATGCTCTGATACCAACTTATAACACCCCATTAATTTACAACTAGTTTTTTTTTTAAACAACTTGGAAGCGTTATCCCATTTCGAAGTTATATTACATATTTAAAAATCAAATCATAATTATATATCGCAAACTACCATTATTAAGTTTTGTAACTATCAACAAAGCATTCTAGTTAGGTGTTATAAAACAAAACACTTTTCGCTATCAAAAGATAATAAGAGTGCCCAGCAGTCAAACATTCCTTCAATCAAATCCTCTTGCACAGATTCCATCCCAAAACGTAACCTGCAAGAGTAATGTGGGGGATTAGCACGAAGCTAAGTGAATAGACTAATTCTAACAGTCCAACTCAGCATAATAATTTGTTTACAACAATCAACTATAAACACACAATCAACATATAGAGGATCGGTGGTCCTTGTGGCGCCCTCAGCTCGGGTGGCCCACCAAGCGACACTTATAACCAACTGCAGGCCAATAAAGTGATTTTATCGATAACTGGTTGCTACCTTTAGTCAATATGTGTTCCATTCTCAACACATGATCACAAATCTCATATTGACTAACCTGTAGCAACCAGTCTAACCAACCAGTCAAGTTGACCTCCAATTCACCAAAATGCTCAAAGGTAATCAATCAATCCATCAATCAATAAATCGATAAACATTAAATCGATAAACATGAATCCACTAATAATTGGTGTAACCACAATGTTAACACCAATTTATCCTATGAGAACTAGTCCACTCACCGAATACCTCAGTCGTCTACTCAGTAGTCTAATGTCACTGAGTCTTCTCCTTATCTGAGAATACAATAAAATAATAAGTTAGTATCTCTTTAAAATACTCATATAACTTATTTAACACCTCTCAATATATTCATAATATTCAATCAACACAACCATCAATTTATAACTCATTTTATGAGTATATCATTTCTCAATACACTATATCAGAACATTATTAGTAAAAATAAATTATTATAACTAATAATTATCAACAACACTTAATCAATATTATCAATCATTCATCATATAAAGTTGACCAAGTTTGACTTTACACACATATCTCATCCTTCACATAATCACTTTTAATACTACTATTTAATTTTTACATAATCATCTAAATTATGATTTAAACATCATCATATCAATATTTCTTATTAGTAATTAACCAAATTTTTCATATTTCATACTTGTATTACCATTTCAATCATTTGTACTTCATCATTTTCATTAACAACACTTATCATTCTCATGAGTATCTCAATTTCAATAATCAAGAACTCGAACTACTAACTCAATTATCACTAATAATACTCAAACACTTCTCTAGTTACTAATTAAAGTGAATTAACACCTGTTCTTCACACTTTTCTCAAAACCCACTTTGAGTACAAATCATATAACTTAATTAGTCCATTCTTAAGTTTGCTTAAGGTCACTAACCATCTTAGTAACACTTATTGACACCACTTTAACTAATTTCAAGCTTCAATTCCAAATTAAGACAATCAATCCCACAAATTCATCATAATCATCAAATTTCTCATGAACCTCATGAACCCTAATTCAAACTTATAATTTTTAGTTTGTTACATGTTACTTAATATCATTAACAAGTATAACAAAATCAATTTCATCAATTTAAACCTCAATTTTCGGATTATAATCAATAACCCATCAAAAGTCATCAAAAACTTTAAAAACCCTAATTAATTTACAAGCTTTAGCTTGAATAATAATAATAATCATCATTCTTAAGATTAACTAACATCAATTTAACAAAAACAAACCCTAATTTCGAATTTACAAATACCAATTTACAAAAACCCCAAAAACTTAAATTTTAGGTTATAGAACTTGAAGAACACTTAATCATACCTTGGTTGTGATGATTTTAGAAGCTTGATTTCAAGAGTAGAAGCCTCAATTTGATGTTAGGAAGTGAGTTTAAGGATTAAATCTAGGGTTCTATATGTGTATGTATATATCGTATATATGTATGTAAGAAATAAAGACCGACTCAATTTATGGATATATATATATATATATATATATATATATATATATATATATTACCCAGTTAGTTACTTTGTGTACTAGTTTTGTCTACTGGAACTTAAAACTATCTATGGGGAAAACTATTTTATTTTACCGTCAACTATATTAATTTAAAAGAGTTAATAATTTACTAGTCACAATATTTTATTAGACCACTTTCCTAATTATTTTCAAATAAAAAAACAAAATTATTTTCTGACACATTAAATAAATTCACAGTTAAAAATATTAAAATATTACTAGACCCGAAAACTGGATGTTACACTAAAGTTAACCTATTATAGGTTATACGAATCTCTATTTGTAATGCATAGATTCCTATACAATCTCCAGTTATCATGGAATGTAAATCTATTCCGTAAATAACTCTAACTGCCTAAACCGACTTTATTAAATGTACCAGCAGTGGTAGTTACTATATTATATACTAACAGTGGCTATGAGTGTTATTTACAAAACACTAAGTATTCTACCAACAGTGGCTATCTATTCCAAACATACTAGCAGTGGCTAGCCTTCATCTCTTTTAACAGTGGCAGCATCATTTACTCTAATAGTGGCTGAGACTCTATCTTCAGTCTTCAACACTTAGTCATTTCAGCTTCGATCCCAACAATCTCCCCCTAAACTTAATCAATCTTGAATTGCATTAAGTTTCTTCATTCAGTTTCAATCTTTTGTAAGAAAATATAATTTAAAATCCTTGATACTGAAGAATGGTTCATGATCCTGTACACTATGTCTTTGCTATTTTCTGTCTTCACATCAACTTGCAATTTCTTCTTAACCAATTGCTCTAATAGTGCTATACTCAGGACATATTCTCTTTCTTCCAGCATGTACATGTATTTACCATTCTTAAGAGATATACAATGTACCCCAGCTCTAGCAAAATGTCTCCAATTACCAACAACTTCAGCATACACGAATATGTCTCCATATAGCTTTGGCTCAAACATCATCTGCAACCATTCCATATATGCCTTTCAAGAGTAATATTGATAAGCTTCACATCCTTCTTCAATCCAATCTTGTACATCTCATATACATCAAACTTATTGATTCTCTTCAAGATGTACTGCATTGACTTATGAAAGCTCACATCTGCATTCCTCCTCTCAATCCTGATTTCATGTGAAACTGTACTGGATTCTATGAAAATTCCTTCCCATTTAACAATTTCTGAGAAGTCTTCATCACTCACATTTGTGTTCTCAGTCCTATCAAACTTTTCTACTAATAGTTTATCTAAGACTTCCTCATCTCTATCTAGATCACACACTTGATCATCCAATTCTTGAAAGATAGCAAAAGATCTTTTAATTTGTTCAACCTTCACTTTTAACTCCTCAGCCTTCTGTTTCTCCTCTTTTTCTTTCTCCAGCTCATCATCAATCTGTTCATATCTCACTTGTAACCTTCTTTGAATTTCTTCTTCTTCTTTCCTTTTCTCCTCTAACCTTTTTTGGCTTCAGGATTAACACTATGATTATTGTCATACAGTTGTTGCAATATCTCCATGACATCCTTCTTAATGTCAAAGTTGGTATCCTACCTCCTCTAAGCTTGCAAACCAGTTCATTTTTCAACTTTGCTTTTGTTGGTTTCTTTGCCTTTTTCTTAGCAGCTTTCTTTTCAACCTGTCTTTGCCTGATTCTGTCAATTTCCTTCTGCAAAGAATTTCCTTTTGTCTTTTCAACATATGCATTGTAGACAGAATGATCATCCACCTTCAAAACCTATACTTTCATCTCTTCATATATTCTACTTGCTTCCTTAGTCATCTTCACAACCTTACGAGATTTGAGCTGTACATTCACTTCATCAACTTCAGTTTCATTTATCTGAACAGGCACAGATCTCTTTGACTCAGTTGCTTTCTTTTCAGCTTCAACTCTATCATGTTCAATCAATTCAGCTTGCACCCTCAAGCATATTCATGATCATACTCAACACTTTGTTGTACCTTCTTCATCTTTGGCTTTTCTTCTAATTTACCCTTGCCTTTATCTTTTGGATCAATCTTGGGCATTTTAGAATCAGGCTTAGGCAAATTAGTGGTTTCTCTAATTGTTACAAGCATGTAAAGTGTTCTGGCAGTGGTAGATTTAGTTGAAGTTCTATTTGATGTAGTAGTGGGTATTGGTTTTGTAGTAGCAGTGGTTGGTGTTGTAGAAGTGGTTGGTATTGTAGAAGTGGTTGGTGTTGTACCAGTGGCAGTGGGAGTAGTACTAGCAGTGGGAGTAGTGCTAGCAATGGGAGTAGTAGATTTAGCCCACCTACGCTCTTCAACTCTAGTAGCCTTGATACTGAAGAATGGAATTGATTTCTTTCTTCCCATGGTTGATTTAGGCACTCCACTGACATTAGTATAACCCTGAACCTCTGACCTTGCACCATCACCTTCCATGTTTTCAGATTCCACATGCACCACATCATCACCAACTGGTTTATTAACAGATTGCACCACTTCTTCACCATCTTTCACATCACCCTCTTCAGTGGGTTGAACAACACTTTCAACAACCTTAGTCTCATCATCTTTAGCTTCCACCTCTTCATCATCCACAATCTTTTCCTACACTACCTTCTCTACATTCTCATCTTCATGATCATTTAAATCAACAGTAAATGCATCATTATTTGTATCATCCTTAGTCTCATCCTGTGCCTTCTTCTCCCCCTTTGTGTAAGTGTTGTCAACACTCTCTTCAATCTTATAAGGCCTGCCTTCTTTCAGACACTTAACCACAACATATTCAAGCTTAACCATCCTGTCCTCTTACTTTTCAATAACCTTGGCTTGCTCATCGATCTTAGCAGCCTGTTCTGCAATTATAACATTCTGAGCCTTATTGATTCTTTTCTCCTTCACCAGTTTCTCCTAAAGCTTATCCACAACCATTGTCAATTGTACATTCGTTAATTCTATGTAAGTTCTAGCCTCATCACCATTAGAGTGTGACCTCCTAGGTGAATCATTGACAAATGCATCATCTGCCTCATGCCTAGCATGATCAGCAGAAGTCCCTTGATTCTTGGTACTGGGACCTTCACCTGCATCATTACCCATGGGTTCAGCATTAGAAGTTTCCTCTAGTTGGGTCTTATTGATGTTACCACTGTCCTGTTCTGTCAGTGGATTAGTAACAGTAGTGGCAGCTGTGACACCCGGTTAAAAAGGGCCAAAATTAGCGACTAATTTAAACTTTAAACCTTAGTACTTAATACAAGATAATACGAAAGTATTGGAAATCTAAATACATTTTGATTATTTAATCACGTACAAACAAATATGAAAGAAGGCGTAATGTTAAATACGGATGTTGGTGAAAAACATTTTCAAATAAAGTATTATTGTCAAGAATAATAATTATTTGCTCCGTTAGAAATCTAAATACATTTTGGACACGTAAAACTATCCGTATATTTTAAGTAAAACAAAGATACAATTGTATAACTCCGTAAAAACATTTTTATAAAATATTTCAATTAAAAACTTATACGAATCTATTTTTAGAAAATTATCATTTCAAAAGATTATACTGCTTTACGATCAGGTACGCGAACACTGGTCGGAAAATACTGAACTACCTCAATAATTGAGGCCGGTATATACAACCGACCTCAATTATTTCACACACACAACTCACACCCACATCTCCTTATTTTCTCTCTCGATCTCTTGCTTCTTCGGCTCATCATCATCCTCATCAATCAACAACAACAACAACAACTTAAACATCATCATCATCATCATCATCTAGCTCCTTGATCATCATCATCATCGTGATCCTCATCATCGCCATACGTTTCGTTTTCAAAATCGTAAGAAACCTTTCCGTTTTCCTTTAAATTTCATGTTCACAATATGTATATAGCTATGTATTATCATTATATTAAGTTGATTGTATATGAAAACGGATTTAAAACTGGGTTGGGGATGAACTGCACGAACAGACCTGCAACTAGTACCTGAGCCGAACGGCTGGAAGTCATCAGCTGAACGGCTGGACTTCATCAGCCCGAACGGCTGGAAGTGTTTTCAGGGTAGCTTCTCGATGAAAAATTTATCATAAACGGTTTGGGCTAAAAGTCACACGGTCACTTGAAAACGGCCCAATGATCAAGGCTATGTACTATAGCCTAGACGGTTTTAGGCCTTTCGGGGTCGTCTAGGGGTCGAAAATGGCCTATTTCAGTTTTCGGACCCGTACCAAATTTCATAACTCATGAAATAAAATGTAACGGATGGGACGAACTTTAGTAACAACTAAACTTATATGATACGACTTACACACGAAACACATCTACTTTTATAAGTACAACAAATCATGTATAATAATAATAGTTTGGAATTATTATTACAACCCGTCACCAACGAGCCGTATACCTTTTCACAAACACTTATACGGATGGTTTAGTTAAACATCCACTTACTCGTTATAATCTCACATGTTTAGGACATTAGGAGATTACCATTGGAATAACTCACGTACTTTAGGATTGCTTGCTCTTCAGGTGAGTCTCGCAACCCCTTTTTACCGTTTTACTGTTTTGGGGGAGATGCATTACTTGTTTTACTTGAATACATGTATAAAATTATTGATTTCTTACTTGTACTTACTGGATTACAAACTTACTGATTACGACTTGGCGACCCTTGGGGTTTATTACTTTACGGAGTTACTACTCCATGAACTTACTATTTTACCGATGAACTACTTTACCACTGTACAAACTTAGTGACTCACTGTTTTACTACGATACTGATACCTTGCTACTTTACAAACGAAGTGAGCCACTGTTTTACTACGTTACTGATTTACTACTTTGCTACTGTACGAACTTACAAACTTGTTGTTCTACTACGATACTGAATTACTACTTACCGGTATATCAAATTGCATGAGTTTCCGTTTAATCCAATGATGGCCTCTGAAATCATAGTAGTTAATTATGCGATAAGCGCGAGTTTTAGTATATGGATCCATATGGGACTGACAATCCCCACCTGGGGTGGTAGCGCCACCACGAACCATTACTCGTATAAACAGGTGTTTTCTACTCGTTTCATATGAGTGATTTTGGGTTGCACTCACGAGGGGCAAAATTACGGTTAAGCTTCGACTATGATGGCTCATGGCAAGATACACTGACCTTACTTACCTAATTACCTTGACGTAATTGATGCTCACTTACCTAATTACCGTTGTGTAATTGATACTTACTTACCTAATTACCGTTGTGTAATTGATACATACTACCGAATTACCGTTGTGTAATTGATACTTACTACCGAATTACCGTTGTGTAATTGATACTTACTACCGAATTACCGTTGTGTAATTGATACTTACTTACCGAATCACCGTTGTGTAGTTGATATTACTTATTAATTACCATGGTGTAATTGTTTCTACTTATTGAACTATACTTGATTTTCTATTACTATATACAACAAAGCTGTGAGATTCACCAACCTTTTGGTTGACGCATTTTAGTAATGCATTCTTAGGTACGCATCCACAGTAGGATGGCCCAGCAGGATCTACCTTTATGCTAAGCTAGTACGAGTCGCATGCATACACACTTGTGAAGATTTTACTCGCATTATCTTTTGTACTTTGATTATGTATTTAAAATCTTCTAAATAATTTTGCAAACTCGCTAATGATGTACACTTATGGCTTAAACTTCGTACTACTTTTGTAATGTAATATATTTTCTAAAACGTCTCATTTAGAGTCGTTTGCTTAATCTTTGTGCTTGATAATTGATTAGTCACGTCCAAAAACAATCGCTTCCGCAAAGCATGAAATTTGGGGTGTGACAGCAGCCCTTCCAGAATGACCACCCATCTCCTGTGGGGTCACCTGCTGTGGTGATACTGTTGGCTGAGACACATGAGCAGCAGTAGCCTCATGTGCCTATATACTTTTCTTTTGTTTCTTGGCTCTTGGTTGGGTAGGTTTTGGGTTCCCTTGTTTTGTTTTAATACCCCCACTTGGTGTGTGTTCAGGGTCAACTGGTGTTGTTGGCCTGTCATCAAGTGGTTCAAATTTAGTTGGTGGTACTACATTTGTGGTGGAAGGAGCAGGAAGCATTGTCGAAAACAATGTTGTTTCCTTCCCAGATAATTTCTTATTGGTCTTTTTGCTCATCTCCTTAAAAGTTCTAGTAGAGAGAGAACTGACACCAATGACCACGTCTTGTGCAACCAAATCATTAATTTGTTTGTTTAAAATAAGTTGCACAATCCTTGGGTACATAATAAATTTGTCCTTTTTCCCTTTGGTGATGTTTCTGATCATTCCATCCATATTTAGAAAAATTGTATTTTTGACCAGTAGCCAAGCACACAAGTGCAAAGGCTATTTGAGTACCAAAGTCATTAAAAGCAGTTCTCTTTGATGACAAGCAATGGAGAATTGTGTGGACTAAAAATTTCCATTAAGGGCAGAAAAATGATTTAAAGAATGTAAACCTAGTATAACTACCCTCATAACCCATTAGCTTTCAATTTTCAAACAAAGTGCTATCATCAAAAGAAGTTATACCTACCACATCATTCAGTTGAAGTACATCACGAATGGTATCCTCTATAACCACCACTCTGGTTTCTTGAACTGTAGAAACCAATTGCTCTGCTCCGTCAACAATTTCCACGGCATCATTCTTCCATAAGTCATTAAGATGACCTCTTGAAATCCTTGGAGATATTGTGAGCGCATGATGAATGTAACTGGCACGTAGAAAATCAACAATTTGTATGAAATTCTGTGCAGTTTGGGGTTTCATCAAAAAGGCAATCATGTTGTGTTCATCATAAACCTTTAAAGTAGAATCAGATGATGAAGAAGATGCCATGATTGTTAAATTGATTGCATAAGAAGAGTTGGTATGATTTTGAGTGCAGTAGCAGTGGTTAATTTGAGAGGATTTGAAAGCGTAATGAAAAATTGAAGTGTTTGAGGCTTATATACTGTTAGTTATTAGGGCAGTGCCAAGCCCTAGAAAAGTGTGCTAGCGGTGGCACTGACCATTATCACTAACAGTGGTAAGGTATAAGTGATACCTAACAGTGGGAAACACAAATAGTTGGTCAATTTTTCAATAGCTAAAGAACAAAAGATCTAATAAAGCTAACAGCGGCTACTAACACTAGCAGTGGTAACCGACCAAGGTAACCAAAACTTAGTACTAGCAGTGCCAAGCACTTAGCTTTATCATTAATACATTTTTTTTACCAAAATAAGAAAGTAATAATAACAAAGAAAACGTGTTAGTTCCAACAGTAGCAATGTCTTCTGAAAGTGGCTAAGAACCTGCACAGTGGTTAACTAGAAAACAAGAACAGTGGCAATAATTTACACAAGTTTACAAGCAGTGGCAACTTTATAAAGATACTGGCTAGAGAGTTCTATCAGTGGTACTAACTGAAAGCAAAGGAATGCTAGAAGTAGTAAACATTTAGAACATGAAGCACTATACTTTATAAAGAACCACTATTAGTATCTATTCTAATACCAAAAATGTAAACCTTCCCACATCGAAAGCCTTTGTGTAAAGATCTGCATATTGGTTATCAGTATGAATTTTAAAGATTTGGATCAATCTCTTTTCATTACAATCTCTTATGAAGTGATATCTAATTTCAATATGTTTGGTCTTAGAATGTTTAACATGATTGTTAATGATACTAATAGCAGAGTTATTATCAATATAGATAGGAGTACTTAGAAAAGCCAGACCATAATCCAGCATTTGATTCTGAATCCAGAGAACTTGTGCACAACAACTGGATGCAGCAACATACACTGCCTCAGTTGTTGAAGTGGATACAGTGGTCTGCTTCATGCATTGCCATGACACCAATCTTTCTCCTAGAAATTGACAACCTCCTGAGGTAGACATCCTGTCCAGATTCTCACCACCATATTCACTATCTGTGAAAGCCATGAGTTCAAAGGAAGAACTTTTTGGATACTAAAGGCCCAACTATGGTTGACCCTTTAAGTATCTAAAGATCCTTTAGACTGCATACAGATGTGATTGTTTGGGATTGGCTTGATATCTAGCACATACACACACATCAAACATAATATCTGTTCTAGATGAAGTGAGATACATGAGGGAGCCAATCATAGATCTGTATAGATGCACATCTACATCCTCCCCCTCAAGATCTGCATGTAATGCCTTGTGTGTCTCCATGGGTGTGCTAGCTACTTTAGCATCTTTGTAGCCGAAACTGTCTAGTATGTCATTAACATACTTGCCTTGGTTGATGAAAATACCATCTGTTCTCTGCTTGAATTGAAGTCCCAAAAAGAAACTGATTTCCCCCATAGAACTCATCTTGAACTTCTGATGCATTAGCTTCTCAAACTCCTTGCACAATGCATCTTTAGTAGACCCAAAGATAATATCATCAACATACACTTGTACCAACAGGATGTCATTGTGAACCCTTTAATAGACTTTGAATCCTTGATATGAAGCATATGCCAAGAATAACCTAATTGCTTCTATTCTTGCAACAGGGGCAAAGACGTCATCATAGTCAATGCCTTCTTCCTGTGTATACCCCTGTGACACCAACCTTTCCTTGTTCTTAATAACAATATCCCTTTCATCCTTCTTATTCTTAAAAATCCACGTGGTGCCAATAACTCTTTTTCCCTTTGGTATTTCAACTAATATCCACACATTTTGAATTTTGAACTGTAACAATTCCTCCTACATTGCTTCAATCCAACTGGGATCTTTAAGAGCTTCCACTGCCTTCTTTGGTTCAACTTGAGATAAGAAACATACATATAAAGAGGTATGGAGTTCCTCTTCATTGATCTTAGTTTGCTGTCTAGTTTGAACAGCAGAACCAATATCACCAATCACATTCTCAATAGGATGATTTCTATGAGGAATGTATTTGGATGTAGGTGTTTTAGGTATCCCAGTTTCCAGATTAGTATACTGCAAATTGACACCATCATCTGATTCTGATAGTGACATTCTCTCGAATAAACTCCTGGTAGGCTCAACTAAATGATTTGTATTTTCCTCAAAGTGCTTTGGTGAACCTTTATATTCATCTGACATATCTTCACTATCTTCTAAATCAGGCATGTTTGGATCAACATCTGAATTTGTTTGTGAAACCTTGGTAGATTGCTGTGAATCTGTTGGATTTGACTGGAATGCTTTAGGTGGATCAGGTGACCAGATTGGAAACAAGACATATTCCAAAGAATCTTTCTTGGTCAAGCTTGGATCTCCAGAATTATCATTATCATTACCTGCACTTATACCTGCACTTGATGAAACATTTGGATATCTAAAAGCATGGGTTAGTGCATCAATATCAAACAAGTATTCATGACCTTTTCCTGTAGCATTGGGGGTATGCTCATTAAAAGTCACATTATTGACTCCTCCAAAATCCTAGTTCTTTGAATGAACACTGTATAGGCTTTGCTTTGAATAAAATATTCAATAAAGATAGCTTCATCTACCTTACTCTGAAACTTTCCTAGATGGTCTTTGGTATTCAAGACTGTACAAGGACACCCAAAATGTCTTAAGAAACTAACCAGTGGTTTGTTCTTAAATAACAGTTCATATGGTATCTTGTTATGAGGTTTAACTATGAGTACCCTGTTCTGAACATAGCAAGCAGTGCTAACTACATCTGCCCAGAAAGTCATAGGTAATTTAGCATCTGCTAACATAAACCTAGCAGCCTCAATTAGTGTCCTATTCCTCCTTTCTGCTACTCCATTCTGTTGAGGAGTCCTAGGTGCACTGTATTGTCTTTCTATACCTTTAACTTCACAGAATTTATTCATCTCATGATTCTTAAATTCTGTTCCATTATCACACTTAATGATCTTAACCTTTTGATTAGTTTTGTTTTCTATTCTAGTTATGAATGACCTAAGGTGTTCACCTGTTTCATCCTTTGTCCTGAGAAAGAAAACCCAACTAAATCTAGAGTAATCATCAGTTACCACCAAGCAATATGATTTCTTCCCTTGACTTGCTACATTGGTAGGACCAAACAGATCCATATGTAACAAGTGTAGGGGAGAGTAATTAGAGTTCACAATTTTTGTCTTAAAAGAAGTTTTGTGTTGCTTGCCTTTAAGACAAGCAATACAATGATCGTCACATGGATATAACTTTTTTGGTAAACCTCTTACAAGGTTATTTTTGTCAAGTTTATTGATTGTTTTATAATTCATGTGACACATCCTTCTATGCCAAAGATCAGATTCATTCACAGTAGCCTTTGATATAAGACAGTTGAGTGTTTGAGATTCCATCTTACTTAAGTCACTATAGTACACATTATTCTTTCTTGGAACTCTCATTAAAATAAGATTTTCAACAATTTTGAGAATTTCAGAAAGAATAAGACGTTCTGTGTCAGTGAAATAAATAGGATTCTGTTTATCTGTGATTTGACTCACACTAAGTAAGTTTTATCTCAATTGCTCAACATAATATACATCATTAAAGGTTAAATTACTACTATTTACTGTCCCTTTTCCAGTTATCCTTCCTCCTTTTGGATTGCTTCCAAATGCTACATCTCCACCATCAAACTCCATAAAGTTCTGTAGCTTGTTCCTATCTCCAGTCATGTGCCTCGAGCAACCACTATCAATATGCCATAAATTCTTTGGCTTGCCCTGCACAAATAATCAAAAAGAGAGTTAGTTTCTCTTGGGAACCTAAACCAATTTGGTTTTGACTTTCCCATGTGCATCATGAAAATCAACTCTCTGTAAGATAATTGATTTCCATGCACTGTTAGATTTGGAAACTTTTGATGTAACAGTGCTCTTTGGTTTCCATATCCAACTAATATCAGACCTAACGGTGGGAATGGGCCTAACAGAGGTAACTCTTAGGCCTGTGTTAATCACTCTAGCAATGGTAGTCTGCCTTGGTTTAAACATTCCGTTGGAATGTTTACCACTAGCAGTGATTCCATGCTTGACAGTGTCACACCCCCAAATTCATTGATTTTGGTTAGCGGAAGCATTTAGTTAAGTATGGGGGTAATGACACCAACATTGTACATACACGTGTATCAGAGCATATGATTACATCAGAACATATATATTGAGATGCCAAGAGTAATAGTTACAAAGTTTTACGATTCATCAAATCGTACAAGTGTAAAAATAGTTAAGTTTACAAAAGTAGATTTCATAAATATAACTAAAATAAATTAGATATACAAAAGAAATCCATGTGTTTCAAAAAGTTGGCATCTTAAAGCTTCACGGGTCACCTAGTTTCCATCTGTGAAGGTGGTAGTCTTACGTGCAGCTAATTCCCTGAAAAAAAATAGTAAAAGTCAACAACAAGGTTGAGTGAATTCACATGTTTTATGAGTACAATTTGTTAAACCAAATACGTTCGCAAATCATTACTGCCATAATAGTTAAGTAAACGTTTTGTGGAATGTTATCCAAATATGATTCGGTTGGGATGTTGCCCAAAATATGGTTTACGTGGGATGTTACCCTAAATACAGTTTAGTATTTGTTGTAGGAATGTCAGTATCCTATAAAATGATTCGTGGGAAAGTCAATAGCCCTTATCCAAGTCAGTAGGATCGAGTTCCCAAGTCGGAAGGGTAAAACTAAAATAGTAGGGAAAGTCAGTATCGCTGATCCAAGTCAGTAGGATCGAGTACCCAAGTCATAAGGGTAAAACCAGAATAGTAGGGAAAGTCAGTATCCCTGATCCAAGTCAATAGGATCTGGTCCATGTCAGTAGGAACCATTAGTTGCTCAAGAAGTAGAGACTTTGTACACATGCCCAACACGTAGGGACTTCCATAATAGTTAAGTAAACGTTTTGTGGAATGTTATCCAAATATGATTCGGTTGGGATGTTGCCCAAAATATGGTTTACGTGGGATGTTACCCTAAATACAGTTTAGTATTTGTTGTAGGAATGTCAGTATCCTATAAAATGATTCGTGGGAAAGTCAATAGCCCTTATCCAAGTCAGTAGGATCGAGTTCCCAAGTCGGAAGGGTAAAACCAAAATAGTAGGGAAAGTCAGTATCGCTGATCCAAGTCAGTAGGATCGAGTACCCAAGTCATAAGGGTAAAACCAGAATAGTAGGGAAAGTCAGTATCCCTGATCCAAGTCAATAGGATCTGGTCCATGTCAGTAGGAACCATTAGTTGCTCAAGAAGTAGAGACTTTGTAGACATGCCCAACACGTAGGGACTTCCAAATCAGTTTTGTAAAAAAAAAAAGTGTTGTTGGTCGTTGTCCAGCATTTCCAAACAGTACCGGTTATTCTCCGGTTTATCAAGTATAGTTTAACTCGTTTGTAATAGTTTGTAGTATGAAAACGTTATTTCATAACACCAGTTTGTGCATAAGTTTAACAGTTCAAAAGTACTCTTAATCTTTTGAGTAAAACAGGTATACAATCATGTAAGTAAAAGTTGTTGGCTATGTTTTCCACCCCTGTTCAAAAGTAGTAAAATAGTAAAGGTAGGGGCTGTGAACTCACCTGATGAGCTAAGTATATTCGAGTGCTAGCAAAGCCTAAAGCCCAAGTCAGAAATCTCCTAACGCCCTAAACGTATGAGATTTCATAGGTATGTGGATGTCTAAGTTTGACCATCCATGCTAGTGTTCACGCAACTAGATTATGTCCAAAGTGTTTGTAAATAGTACTTTTATTATTGAAATCAAGTTTTTATATCATTTTTAAACTTTAATGTCAAAGTATTATCTTTTGGGTAAACATTTACATTATATTATAAGGTGCTGAAAATGTTGACCAAGGTAGACCGCGAGTTGAGATTGCACCGCGAGTTGAGATTGCCCCGCGAGTTGAGATTGCCTCGCGAGTTGAGATTTTCCCCCGAGTTGAGATTGCCTTGCGAGTTGAGATTGCCCCACGAGTTGAGATTGCCTCACGAGTTGAGATTGCCTCGCGAGTTAAGATTGCCCCACGAGTTGAGATTGAATCTCAGCTCGCGAAATTCGTTGTTCACGATTTTTGTGCAGATTTCGATTTTTAAAGCATTTATAATAGTGTTTTTGGACATAGTAAGTTAATATAACACTAATACATGGTATATTAATCATTATAAATACGAGATAACAAAGGAAATATCGAAATCTAAAAGTTTTCGAGAAATGTCGGAAACTTACGCGTGTCGGTTTTAAAATCCGAAAAGGTAGAAGTGTAGCTCATGATCCCGTGAATGTTTTATTCCAAAGGAGCTAAGTGATTCAATGCGTTTTTGTGGTAGTTTTTAGTGATTTTGTAGTAAGTTTTAGAGAGATGCAGAAGGCTAGAGAGAAAGGAGAGAGAGTTGTGTGTTTCGGTGAGAATGAAAATGAAATGAAATGGGATTGGGTGGGGGTTGGGTCGGTTTTTGGGAACCAAAGGGGAGGAGAAAAGTTGTTAATCTTTGTCCCAATTTTGTGGTATTTAACCCATGTTCATTTACCCGATCGTTAAATGTTATAATATTTTTAAATGATAGATTTTTTTTACTATTTTTTTTAAATACATTTTTGAATATATTTTAGTTGAGATATTTTATAAAAGTAATTTAGCTAAGTTATAAAATTATAACTTTGTTGAGTGAATTCACATGTTTTATGAGTACAATTTGTTAAACCAAATACGTTCGCAAATCGTTACTGCCATAATAGTTAAGTAAACGTTTTGTGGAATGTTATCCAAATATGGTTCGGTTGGGATGTTGCCCAAAATACGGTTTACGTGGGATGTTACCCTAAATACAGTTTAGTATTTGTTGTAGGAATATCAGTATCCTATAAAATGATTCATGGGAAAGTCAATAGCCCTTATCCAAGTCAGTAGGATCGAGTTCCCAAGTCGGAAGGGTAAAACCAAAATAGTAGGGAAAGTCAGTATCGCTGATCCAAGTCAGTAGGATCGAGTACCCAAGTCATAAGGGTAAAACCAGAATAGTAGGGAAAGTCAGTATCCCTAATCCAAGTCAATAGGATTTGGTCCATGTCAGTAGGAACCATTAGTTGCTCAAGAAGTAGAGACTTTGTACGCATGCGCAACACGTAGGGACTTCCAAATCAGTTTTGTAAAAAAAAAAAGTGTTGTTGGTCGTTGTCCAGCATTTCCAAACAGTACCGGTTATTCTCCGGTTTATTAAGTATAGTTTAACTCGTTCGTAATAGTTTGTAGTATGAAAACGTTATTTCATAACACCAGTTTGTGCATAAGTTTGACAGTATAAAAGTACTCTTAATCTTTTGAGTAAAACAGGTATACAATCATGTAAGTAAAAGTAGTTGGCTATGAGATTTAATAAGTATGAGATTTAATAAGTATGTGGATGTCTAAGTTTGACCATCCATGCTAGTGTTCATGGAACTAGATTATGTCCAAAGTGTTTGTAAATAGTACTTTTATGATTGAAATCAAGTTTTTATATCATTTTTAAACTTTAATGTCAAAGTATTATCTTTTGGGTAAACATTTACGCGTGTCATTTTTAAAATCCGAAAAGGTAGAAATGTAGCTCGTGATCCCGTTAATGTTTTATCCCAACGGAGCTAAGTGATTTAATGCGTTTTTGTGATAGTTTTTAGTGTTTTTGTAGTAAGTTTTAGAGAGAGATAGAAAGCTAGAGAGAGAAAGGAGAGAGAGTTGTATGTTTTGGTGAGTGATGCGCTCCCACCGTCAGTGTCGTTGGTGTTGTTGTAACGATGGGGGGGGGGGGCGATCAGGGTGTTTTAAAATTTATTTCGCTCGAGGCCTAAACCTCCAAACTACCTACTGGCGCTGGGTATAAATACCTAATACTAGTACGTGGTAAGGATGTTCAGGGTCGTCTCCAGACGGTCGAATTTGAAACAGAGCTTGTTTGGATAATTAAGTCTTTAAGATGGGGTTCAAATAGTTGGTTTTGTTTTGTTTTTATCTAATTTAGACTACTAACAATGAAATTAAAAATAAGCTAGCTAGCACGTATGGAACAACCAAGGATAGGGAAGACGTGGTTCACCATGACTTGGGATAGTATAATATCAGGATGGTGTTTATGATGGGGACACTTTCAGATTAATAGATTAACAGACTTTGGTGTAAACACTAGAACCCTACCAATTAAATTCCCGTTGGCATGTCACTAGGAACTAGGTTATCGTGATTCTGATCGGAGCAGTACGCTAAACTCCCAATACTTACCTAGTTGAAAGATAAGCAACCTATCTTGGTGAAAAACTGAGGTACATGAATAAAGCAGCGTATTGTCTCATAGGTCCGACCGTTCTTATCACCTAAGCTTATCTCGTGTTCTTCTAAATGTTTATCTAATTATTAACTTGCTGTGTTTAAAGAACCAAATATGTAAGATCTAGGGGGTTCATGTATCTAAGTCACTAAGACTTTCCTTTCTAGACCTTGTTAATACTTTTCTTAAGCATTTATTACTTTGATTTATGATCTAGACCTCTCCTTTTCAAACAGTTATATATCCCTGGATTATTAGTAGTTTGTCAAAACGTGTTTCATATGCAGACCATACCTTTCAGTAATAAACAGTGTATTTTACAGAGTAATTCCATGGCCTCTTACGTCTAACGTGCAGTCAGGAGTAATTGACAGTGAAAGTGGCATTCTAAACTAATTAAATAAAAAGCAGTGCAGAAATGTAAATCTAATATGTACAACGAATGGTTTCACTGTATCTTACTTATTGTACGTCATGGGTACAAATAACTAGTTACCATAATTAAGGTTCAGGACTCCCTAATATCTAAGTTGTAGTCACGTGGATAACTAGAAAGGGTGCTCCATAAATTAGGTCTAGTGTCATATATTTAAACAATAACAAAGTATAATAATTCCCATTCATATAAGTTTCTATTTATAAATTTAAACTATGTTGGAATGAGTTGTTTTTACGATCCTATCAACTAACTAACGTAGAGTTGTCCGCAATCAGATAGAAGATATGTCACATGGATAGTAAACACAAACAATTACAATACACTGGAAGTTCTCCCAAATGTACTGAACACATTGGCCAACGACTACCCTCGAATCCTATTCCCCAATCTCGGTCGTCAGAGACGTCCGTATCATGGCATGGTCTATTGAATAAATAGTCGCATAAACAGGTTTTACCCTACCAGAATAAGTAGGGGCAGTCTGGTCATAAGCGGTTGGCCAAACATGCCATCATTCGTCCATAATATTATAATTATACTATAAACAGAAATATTGATCCGTAATATAACTACCTTCGGTCGTCCCAGACTTTCATATGTTTGTACTCTGCATAAAGCGTTTTCCAGCACTATATCCGGGAACAGTCGAATAGGGGCCGTCATATTACTTTACAATATTTAATATTATCCCATTATAACTATCTAAATCATGGCAAACATATAAGAAAATACTCGCATATCATGGCAATAGACATTTCTAATGTTAATAAATTGTAAACATCAAACAAGAACATTACAAATAATTAATAAAAGAAATGATAGATATTACCCGTAATTATTGCGAGCAAAATGATGCTTATATTACTTCCGAATAATCCAAACTACATAATTAATCTCCTACTTATCTCTCGCTAAATTAATTAAATTAGCATAGAGAGAGAAAGTAGAGAGAAAAAGAAAATAAAAGCTAGAAAGAAAATAAGAACGATATGAATGTTGTGAAAGGTGTTTGTATTAGAGTGTATTCAAATGAGGTCTAGGGGCTGCTATTTATAGGTGAAAAGTGGCTCACATTAGCATCCCTAGGCTCACATTAGAAAAAGAGTGAAAGGTGGTGCACCGGGTACGAAAAAGTAGCGAACGGTGGCGCATCGGGTACGAAAAAGTAGCGAAAGGTGGCGCACCGGGTACACGCAAGTACCAAAAAGCAGGAATTAGATAGAGGGTGGCGGCCGGCGCCGCCCACCAGATGGCCGGTGGCGGCTGGTGGCTGGCCGGCGGCGGCTGGCTGCCACCCCCTGGTCCATCGTCTTTCGTTGCGTTGCTTAATTCGCGCGTATCTTATTCGTTATGCGTCTGTTTGCGTTGATTCTTTTTGCGTTGGATTCGTATTTCAAAAATGAAGAGTTAGATGAAAATTCATCCCAAAAATATGTCTCCTATCTCCAGATATTGCGTATGAATCATTTGAATCTTCCGGCAGGCGTAGAATCTTCATTCTTTATGCGTTTTTGTCGATTCTTCTTCTGTTGGATTCGTATTTTGAAAACGAACATCTTGGAGTAGATGGATGTTGGTGACGGGCACTTTTGTCTTGAAATCTCGTTTTGATGCCTTGAATCTTCAAACGTGCGTGGAATCTTCATTTTTCATCCGTTTTCCTTGATTTTTATCGTGCTACCTTGTTTTGACCATCTTGGCATAATATCATTGATTTGTAGTGTTTTTGAGTTTAAAATTCCAAGAATCGTTCTAGAATGAGAGAGATATCGGTAGTAAAAACATGACTTTTTACGCGATATCAGTGAGAATGAAAAAGAAATGAAATGGGATTGGGTGGGGGTTGAGCCGGTTTTTGGGAACCAAAGGGGAGGAGATAAGTTGTTAATCTATGTCCCAATTTTGTGGTATTTAACCCGTGTTCGTTTACCCGATCGTTAAATGTTATAATATTTTTAAATGATAATTTATTATTATTGTTATTATTTTTTGAATACATTTTCGAATATATTTTAGTTGAGATATTTTATCAAAGTAATTTAGTTAAGTTATAAAATTATAACTTTGTTTTGTTTCAGTTTTTGTCCGATGTGTTTCGAGTTGTTTCAGTTTACGTAATAAATATTGTACGATTTCGGAATACTTTGTAAATATTTTCAACATAATATTTAATAATCTCATATCATTCAATAATTTTGTTCACCAACAGTCGTATATTTTTGTAGCGTTTGTTCCAATTGTTTTGTACGCAATTATAATAATTATGAAGCGTATAATACTACGCGTATTATCTAGTTGGGCTTTGCTAGACTTATCTCCAAAATGTGTTGTGAATTCACTCTAAGTTAGGGAATTAGCCTAAAAATGCATGCTATTAACGTTTATAATTATATCAAAATTGCGGGGTGTTACAGACAATGGCAACACTGTCCACTGTTGTAGTCTTCTTGCCCCTGTTGGCTTTGTTTGGTGGTACCACTGCAGCAAAAGTAGCAGTGGTTGCAGTTGTACCACTGTTAGCCTTATTCTTCATCCTCTTGACAGTGGCAACATGATTAACTTTGGATTTAAAATTTTGTTTATTAATCATGTTAGGTACTGTCCACAATGGTTTCACAATCCTATTGAAATTCTTAGGATTGTGATAACAATCATGTTGAAGATGATTAGTTTTTCCATAGATATAACAGGATCTCTCCTTCACCAATTGAAAATTGTGCCCCAATCTTTGTGAAACTATTTGGGTCCAATTTATTTGATTGCCTCTTGGTGCAGTTTTCTTAAATGGTTTTGGTGTAGAAGATCTTGTTTTGCATGCACTAGTTAACACATTTATCATTGAGATTCACATTATTCACAGATTTAGACTTTTGTTTAATTGTTTTGCTAATATAACCTAGACCATTCCTAGATTTATTAGCTTTGCTCACATATTCTATCTGTTGCTTCACCTTTTCTTGAAACATCTTCTTACCCTCTTCTAGTTTATCAGCTTTAAGCTCAGTGACTAGACCAGTAATTAACTTATCACATGATGACACGGAGTTTGCAGTAGTACAAGTACTATCATCACTATCATCCTCCTCGGACCATTCAGAGATCTCAACTTTGTTTAAATCAACATTCCCATTTGAGCTTTCTACTGGATCTACCTGTTTAACCTCATATGATATTCCTACCTTAAGTATATCTAAGTCTAGATCACTTTTAGGTAGAAAATAGTTGTTGTTATAAGGTGGAGGGACTGAATTGTATCCTATACCAATTTTAAGCTTGTCATGTATCCGTCATTTAATCAATTGTTGAACTCATTTAGAAGCATTCTCTAAGTCATTAACTTTTAGTTTAATTAACTCCTTTTCACTTATGACTTCAGAGAGCTTCATATTCAACTGCTCTACCTTTTCCTTTAAAACCTTCTTTTCCCAATTCAAGTATTTTATATTGCGACAACTCTCCAAATTAGGTATTGATTAACATTTAAGCATGTGCATTCTTACGCTAATTTCCTGAATAAGTTTAAAACAAAACTTTCGATGTGTTGTAAGCCTAGCAAGCCCAATACTTTTAAACAAAAAGTATTACATATTATGTGATTAATAATAATAATTGCATACAAACGTATCTGAACGAACCCGACAGAAATATATAACAAAAGTTGATGACCCAAAATAATTAATAATTCAATTATTAATTACGAGTATTAATATATCTATAACATATAGATGAAATAGTTTAAATATACGTTTTATATCACATGTATTATAAAACGAACAGAATAAATTTTAAAACGATCCCAGAGGTCAAAATTTCAAAAGTTCTATTTTTCTCATTTGTTTGAAAGTATTCAGAATATTACCTCAAAATATGAATTCGAAATTCGACTGAAATTTGGCACCCATTTGGATACGCGCAGTCCAATGTACAAATTTTTACAACAGTAAAAAATAATGAGAATCTCACTATTCTAAATTTAAATAACGAACCAGGAGAACATCTATGAAATAAAAAATATAAAATGTTATATTTTATAGTGTTATGATTATACCCGTACTCGAAATTAACGGGCCAAATATTACCTCCAACCTCAAATAATTAAGGAGGCAGTATGCTATTACAAGCCATACTCAGTTTTAATTTAAAAATCCATACTCCCACGTTCAATTCTCCCTGATGATTTCACACACACATACACAAATCATCATCCCATTTTCTCTTCTTCTTCCTCTCTCAAAAATTAACAAGATCAGGAGCTACAAGCAGTAGCAGAACCCAAACTTTAAAAACAATAACAATAATATCATCATCATCATCTCGCGGTATCATCATCAACACCATCATATATCATTGTAAGGAAACTTTACATCCTTAAATTTCTAGATATATCTCGTGATCTAACATGTTTATACATCATAATCTATACATATAACATACTAAAGTGATGAATTATTTGATGATTATATTGATTGTTCTTGGAAATGGGTTTATAAAACCAAAAACTTTGAACCCAAAAGTTATATATAACTTGATGAAATATGATGTTATGATATTAGGAATGTGTAAAAATGAGCCAAAACCCGAAACAAAACATGTATATATATGGATATAGAACACAGACCACGATGATGCCAGCCGAACGGTCGGTCTTTAGGAATCGCTTCTTGTCGTTGCGAGCCACCCACTTGGCTGGATCAGTGGGTTTTAAAATTTATATTTGTGGGGCCTAAGTATACCTGGTTACTATTGGTGTATAGCAATAAGGATGACCTAGGATCGTTCTCCGAGTCAGTGTATTGTGGATCATGGACGGAACAGGCGTACTTATCAATCTAGCGGGTTTTAAAAGATTTGATTGGGGTTTTGTTTTATACTTAGGTAGAAAATTTAAACAAAATCGGAATAAAATAAATGTAAATAGCAGATAATCAAGAGAGGGTGTTTGCTATGATTTCGGTAGCCTTATTGATTGGAATGAAAATGTGTTCTAAAGGTTTGTATTTTATTTATTTCAGGTATTTATGGAGTAAGCACTAGCCCCCTACTGATAGAGTTCTCAATCAGTATGTCACTGGGCGACTAGGCTATCTTGATTCTGATTGGAGTAGTTTATCCAGCCCACAACACTAACCGGTGAAGGTATAGTGACCCTTATGTGGGATGAAACCCTGGGTGCATGAATAAGGCGACAAACCAACTCGATGTCCGACCTTTCTTAACCCCACAATAATATCTAATCTAAATAAAACATTTAAGACCAAGTTTATAGAATGTGCTTGATTGCTTTCTATCGATGGTTTTGTGAGTCTGGGTGTTGAGTCATGACTCGTGATTCACATAGACCGATAACAATGACTCTTTCCATGATTACTGCACTGTACTCCACCAGAGGTGTTTCCATTGCTGAACCAAGGACCTAGTCGGTACCAGCTTTGCTGATCATAGAGTTTCCGTTATTCCACAAGGCTTAGTAACTGCGGCTTTTCCTCAGCTTCCACGTGTTAACTACACCGGAGGTGTTGTCGACGCTATACCGAGTAATCAGCCGACTTACGGTACCTTACATTGCTTCATAAAAGCTAACTCAAACTACTTAACTAAGTTTGTATTTAAGCATAATATTATCCATCTATGATATAAACCAGCCCTTACTTTTAAGTCCCAATAAATCCCTAATTTGTAAACAGTGTAATATTCACGTTCAGTTAGAAAACCATATTTCCACGGGCACAACGTACTTTGCGTTCAAAGTAGAAAGCAGTATTTCCACGGCTCTAGTGTACTTAGTGATCAGTTTGAAAACCAAATTTCCATAGCCACAGTGTACTTTGCGTTCGAATTAGAAAACAGTATTTCCTCGATGATGATGTACTTAGCATTCATTTAGAAAGCGATGTGTACACGATTAACAAATCAGACCATGTTCATGTTTGACACAGATAACTAAGTACCTTTGATGGGGTTCACGACGTCCCATTATTAAGGCCGTAATCATGTTTACTGGTTGAAAGGCGATTAGTTTAATAGGTTTAAAATCATAGATAGGAAGTAAATCAAAGCACTATAACATCATTCCAACCAATTTACGACTAACTACATCATAGCAAACACGCAATATCACTACTCGCTAATCATGGTAATCAATCCTAAATCTAGCATGACAACAGTAATAACAATCATCATAATGAAATAGATAAAGGATAGATATAACCGTAATAAGAGCGTAGCTGAATACAACTTGAACGTTACACGAGTAGAACTCCTAGTATGCGCCAAGCGATATTACAAGATTGCCCCTCTACTAACTAGCCGCTAATCTACTACTAATTATAACATAATCTAGAGAGAGAGTAGTGAGAGAAAGTGTGTGTGTAGTGTTGTTCTTGTGTAGTATGTTGTTTGATGACGAAATGAGGCTTGTATTTATAGAGATCGCACAGCCGTATCCATAGACCGTATCCAAATCTTCAAACACACAACCGTATCGCAAAGGCGAATAAAAATCAGATTTTTATCACCCAAACGCACAATACAGCTGAGCTGGACCGTATATGGCTGAATTGGACCGTATACGGCTGAACACAGGGTGAATATGGCTGAACTGGGCCATATACGGCTGGACACAGGCCATATACGGTCGGCTGAACACAAGGTGAATACGGCTGAACTGGGCCATATACGGCTGGACACAGGCCATATACAGTCTGTGCAGGCCGTATATGGTCCAGGCCCATCCGTATACGGTCTGGACCAGCCGTATACGGCTTGGTTCAGCCGTATGCTGGTTCTTCGTTTCTTCGTTACTTCGTTCGGGCGTAACTTCTTCGTCTTTTATCCATTTTTAGCATTCTTTATATCCACGCGTTCGTATTTTCCTAACGAAGAAAATGACATAAGTTAGAGGTCATAATTCTTTGTGTAGCTCAAAAGGTGCTAAAATACGTGAACAGAAGATTCAATGATCGTTTGTGCTCTGTTTTACTCATTTTTAGGTTGTTTTGCTGATTCTTGAAATATCGTCTATATTTTAGCCCTTATGATGAAATGTGATGTTTAAGTTCATATTTTAAGTGTTTTTATTAATAATTGGGCCAAAATGGTGAGATAATGGTACACAAAAACATGACTTTTTGCGTGTCATCAAATAACCCACACTTAGACTTTGCTTGTCCTCAAGCAAAACCCAAAATTCTCACTTGATTTTAGGAAAAACATTTTGAAAACACGAGTTTATTTTTGAGGTGAATCAAAATATATCAAAAACAACCATCTTCATATACAAGTAACATATCCTGGAAATAAGAGAAAGTAAGGTATTCCTTTCAGAGGCATAAAATGATTCTCTTAGGCATGCTTTCAATTCTCGCAATCTTGGAATATACATAACTAGGCGATCTCACAAGGTGATCACTCAATTCACTTAAAAGTGTTTCGGGTTACCTATCAATCTAGTCAAACGAAATCGCTCATAAGCCAGTCATGCAACATCCATCATCATAGGCTTGCTTGAGAATCATATCTCCACCACTTAGGTGAGGATGGTGCTAGCTATCCCACGACATTCAGAGTGGGTTGTAATGGCAGGTGAGGGTTACGGGGTATGGATAAGTGGGAATTTTTTTTTTAGTTGTTTTAAAGGGTTTTGCTTATCTTAGGACTTCTAAACTTTTGAAAAACATTATTTAAACAACCTTTTTAATGAAAACATAAACGGATAACAGTACGGGAAGAAGATAGCTATTTTGACTTCTATCTTTTGAAAATACATGAGGGAATTTATGTCTTTTATAAGAGTGGGAATTTTTCGAGAGATTCGAAGTACTTAGCTTTATTCTATTTTCTTTTCTTTTTCTTTTGCTTCTATTTTTGGACTTTTCTAGGGATTTTTATTTTGTTTCTTTCTTTTGCCCTTTATGAAATCTTTTTATTTCTTTCATCTTTTTCATTTACTTGGTGTCAATTTTTCACACCGTAAACTCTCAACTTTTGATTTTTATCAAGGGAACGCACGTGAGAGATTTTGAGTAAATACCAGTATTTATGATTTGGAGTGACAGCAAAAAGGACATTTAAATGACATTTTCCACAAGTTTAAAATTTCTAAGATAAGTTTTGGTGGGTGTGGATTAAATGGTTTAACATTTAAAGGGTTTTGAAAGAAATGAACAGGCTAAGGCTCAACAGGGTTATCTAAGCGGATCATCAACACTAAAGATGAGTGTTGGAAGGGTTTTGGGCTTGAAGAGATATGATGAAAAGGGGGTTAAATCCTAAGGAATGTCAAGGTCATTTAACTGCACCTATACCGCGTACGGTACTCTACCAATGTGGTCTCGAAGTGCATACCAGGAGCAAGTTCTAATTCCGGATGCATGCATCGGCACACTCAAACAAACGAATAGTGGAGCATTAAAGATGAATGCATATATTGGCTCAAGATACCTCACTGCAAGTTTTTGGGTATGTTTGTGCCTAGCCATGCGATGCCCCTCTTAGATTATCATTTTAGACCTAAGAAATTCCTATCTTATTTACTCTTAATTTCCAAAATACCCTACTCATATATGAAAATGCTCCTTCTTAAGACATTTTTAACTCAAAAAATTTTGAAAATTTTTAGCAAAAGTGAGTTTTTATGAAAATTAAGCCAACTGAATGAGTGACATCTCCACTGTCGAAGTTAAGCTTATGATTTTGAGAAACATTTTCTGAGTTTCCTTTTGAAAATAAGAATCTAACAAGCAAACCTAAGGTATTCTATACCGCTATCCCACACTTAGAGGAACATTTTCCCTAATGTACTCTTGAGTTGGGATTTGAGAAAAATCCCACACTTAGAGTTTGAAAAAATCGAAAAATGTTACTCAAGTGTTTCTTTTGGGCTGGAATCCCACACTTAGTGATAAGTTTGGGATATGGCATAGACTGCTTTAATGAGAATTTAAAGCTAATAATCATATCAAAAATGAGAGTGAGAATAAGAGAACTCCCCTATTGATGCGAAGGTGGAAGGATGGAATTCTGGAAGATGCGCTGAAGAGGAGATCTTGACAGGAATTCTTCTTTAGCGGTGGCTCCATGAAGATCTTTCAGCATTAGCGTGCGCAGCTTACAAATAACAGCTCTGTCCTCCATCTTTACACTTCTTTCACTCTCTTGTGAAGATATCTCGTAAGTGTGAACACGTTGGGTATATTTTTACCGACTTCTTATTATAGTTTTTTACCGAAAGTGCCTAAATCCAGAATGCGAGTTTTTTTTTTTTAATTCAAAATGAGTTTTAAGTCATGTGTTTTTAAACGAGCTCAAGCATAATGGTGAAAGTAGCACGCAAGTACCTCAAATGCTCGAAACACATGTCTTGTTAAAATTTAATTCCTATTTTCCTGGATTAGGTGGTAAAAGCTGAAGTGGTGTTTTGAAAGCATTTTGATACCCAAGTGTGAAAGATAGTCAGAGATATATCACTTCTTGGAATTTAAAATCTAATATTATTAGTACTAATACTAAGGATACTTATTGCACGGGTTGCCTCCCGAGAAGCGCTTCTATTTAGAGTCGAGGGCTCGACTTTTCCTCTTGGATCAGCCAGAAGAGGAATTCCCAGGACTTGGGATGCGGAATGGAAGTGTCCTGGGGTTTGGTGGGTAGAATCTCATAAAATGTCGTGCGACGACTTCTGTGATGTTTGGGATTCTCGCCACATGAAGAGGATAGGTATGGAAATGCTCCTCAACAGTCCTTTGCAAGTATAATAGATCAATTATAGCATCTTGGACTGCCTTGGAGATTGGTCCATTAGTGTCCACAAGGGTGGCTCCATCGTGCTCAAGCGTCTCACGCACCAGTTGATCTGTCCGCAGGATGTCCATAAATCCGAAGAAGCGTATGTGGATTTTCTCATGAGTGGCATTGCTGATGTCCTTCCCTAATTCTTCAATGGATCCGAATATGCCTTTGATCAGCCGTTTCTGATGGTCGGTATACGTGAGCTCTGGTTTCAGGAAGATGTTAATCATCCTGTTGTAAACCTCACATAACCCATTGTGGAATAGCTGTCTGGGCTGCTCCCATAGGATAGAACCGAAAATGTCCTTAAGTCGTTCAGAGATGAAATCTGCAACGTTAACCGTCAAACCTTCTGGAACAGAAGAAGGGATGGCACGTGCTCTCTCGTCTGAACTGACGTGTTCTAACTTTTCGACGATTATCTGGGCGTGATGCTCGATAGTACAGCTGATGAAAAACCTGTGTGGTGAGGACTCGTCAATGTGATCATTATCGGCCAAAGAATCTAGAAGTCCCTTGAGATCCGCCATTAGCTGAACATCTACTTCGTTTTCAGGGTTCCCAGTAACATAATCCATGTTGTGTCTGAAATTTTGGAGAAACTCCATCTGTTGGCGCGAATATGGAAATGCGGACCTGATAAATGCTTGATACACCCGCCCATACGTGGTCTTCTGTGTTTCATATAATTCCTCTTTATCGGTGAAAGGCTCATCATTGTCTGATGATTCTCCTGCGAAGTCGTTGGCGAAGGCGTTGATGCAACTAACTAGATGTTGCGGACTCAGGTAGGAGTTGACTTGATAAACCTCATATTCAGTCTCAATGTCCTCAATAATATCCCTTTGACATTGCGTGTATTCAATAGTAGAATCTCGTATAATCGCAATCAGAGTTCGGAAATCCTCCCCGTGTTCTTCAATAGCACTAAGCATTTCTTCTGGTTCAGACACGATCGGGATTTCAGTATTTCCTATAGTAGGAGGAGGGATAATGACTGGAGGGGGAATGATTGGAGTGAGGTGAAGGCGAATGGAGCGGGTATCGATCGGAACATTAATGAAAACGATATCGTCCTCGTCACTCCCGATTGCTGAAGTGTCTGGAAACTCAACAGCGTTGGTGAGTGGTTGAGACTCGTCGGTGATCTGTGATACTGGCTGGGAAGAGTCCATCTCGATATCCCTCTCGTCCTGGGAATCAGAATCATTACTTGATCCAGATGTACCTCCAAGCTCAAAATGTGATCGAGGCTCGGATGAGTCAAGGGGTGGAATCCTTCGAGGAGGTATATGTGGCTTAAGTAGAGACTCATCATCCAAGGAGTGGTCAATCGAAGGTTCCTCTGAGTCGCTCTCCGGCAGAGGGATGAAGTTCAAAGCATAGTCTATCTGCATGATCTCTGCGGTCGGAGGGTGTGTCTTAGGAATGTGTGGCGGTGTAGCTTCCACTGGCTCTTCCTCTTCTTCTTCTTCTTCTATCTCCTCTTCTTCTTCCTCAGTTTCCTCTTCTATCTCTTCTTCCTCAGTGTCGGAAGTAATCGTGATGGGCTCGTCAGACATAGGGGTGTCTGGTTCAGAGTCATCATCCGTGGTAACTCTTCCTGACGAAATTGCACATATCTCTGCATGCTCTGTGACAGACTGATCAGCTTGATCGATTTTGAAGGTGATAGTCTCTCCATGAGATGTAAGACTGATAGTCTAAGAGTAAACATCTATGATAGTGCGTGCGGTGTTCAAGAATGGTCTACCTAAGATGATAGGGATATGGACATCTTCCTGAATGTCTATCACTACAAAGTCTGTGGGAAATAGGAACTTATCAACTTGAACCATGATGTTCTCAGCTATTCCCTTAGGGTATCTAATGGATTGGTCAGCTAGCTGGACACTCATTTTGGTCGGTTTAAGGGGTCCTAATTCCAATCTAGTGTAAAGCGAATAGGGCATCAGGTTGATACTGGCTCCTAGGTCGGCTAGAGAGTGTATCATGCCCGAGTGATAGATCGAACAGGGAAGGGTAAAGCGTCTAGTATCTCCTAATTTCTCAGGGATAGAGTTCTTTATAAGAGTCGAACATTCCGCGTTCAGTGGGACATCGGGTACTTCGGGTACCTTATCCTTGGTCGACAAGAGTTTTAGGATGTATTATGAACAGGAAGGGGTTCGGGACACGGTGTCCAAGAATTTTCCATCGAGATGGAAGTCGTTAACCTTATAGGCTTTCTTAAGACGGTCGGGAAACGGGATGCGTACTTCCCTTTGTGGTGTAGGGACAGACAGGGACTCAACTGTCGGCGGGACAGGAGCATCTTTCTTCACCGAAGAAGGAGTGTGAGGTTGGCTCGGTGCCACCTTCTTGTCTGTAGTACTCATCTGTTTGGCCTCTTCTACGTGTAGGTTCTGTACCGTGTTACTAGGGAGATTACCCTGGGGCCTAGAGTCAAGACGTTGGGCTAGCTGTCCTATCTGGGTCTCAAGATTTTTGACAACGACCAGTTGGTTCCTAATGAATAGGTTGGTTTGGTCCTCCCTAGCACTAGCCTTTTGGTTATTTTGGTGCTGTCCTTGGATAAACTTAGTGAGGGTATCATCCGTACTAGTAATGGGTACTATGGTCTTAGAGGGTTCGGTCGATTGATCTGCGCTGGGTGGAGTCAATGATAGCGGTTGGTTATAGGTGAGTTGGGGTTGTTGTTGGTAAGACAGGTACCTAGGTTGGTAGTTGGGCTGAAAGGGTGGTTGGTTCCTAGGTGGGTATTGGGTGCCTCTAGTCCTAGGCAGAGAGGTTCGAGCGAAGCCAGGTGGATTTTGTTGGCGAGCTGGAAATTGAGCATAGTAAACCGTTCCGTCAGCAGGATCCTTGTACTCAACCTGATAACTTTCTGTTGGGAGGTTGGCACAGTTCTGGCATGCATGAATTTGATGGGCGTGCTGGGATGGTTTCTTCATTTCGCCGATCTGCTTCGTCAGGTACTCGATCTTCTCTGTCAGAGACTTGATAGATTCGGTCTGGAATGGATTGGGTGCAGCAATCGGTGCTGATGATGAGGAATGCTCACCAGAGTTCCAGTCGTGATGGTGCATCGTCATATTCTCGATCAAGTTCCAAGCTTCCTCATCGATGAGTTGCATGAAATTTCCCTGAGCAGCAGCGTCAAGGGTAGTGCGATGGTTCAGAGCGAGACCGTTGTAAAACGTGCACAGCTGGCTGGTTTTCTCTATAAGGTGGTTAGGGTATTTGTTCAACAGACTCTTGTATCTCTCCCATGCTGTGTAGATAGATTCGTCATGAGCTTGGTGGAAGTTCATTATGTCATTCTGTACTTGGTTTGCTTAGCCGAAGGAAAGTACTTAGTAAGGAATTTTGTAGCCATATCCGTTCAGGAGGTGATAGAGCCGGTCTCTAATCCCTCAAACCAAGTCAAAGCGTGGTGAGTAAGCGAATAAGGGAATATGTATAGACGGACTATATCCTCATCAACCCCGTTCTGCTTGTACGAGTTGGTAGTCTGAATGAATCGGTTGATGTGGCCGTTAGGATCGTCATGGGGTAAACCATGGAATTGGCAGAATTCCTTGATAAGCTGAACGATATGATGTTTAAGCTCGAAGGATGCGCCGTCGATGACCGGATAGCTGATGGGTCCACCTTGACCTTCAATTGATGGTTTGGTGCTGTCGGCAAGCGTGAGACGTGCAGCCATCAGTTGTCGGTTGTGGATGTGTTTCTCCTTGCGGATCGTTCGGATGATCGTCTCAGGATCGGGTACGAAAGTGAGAGATTCGAATCTGGATGATCGGGTCAAATATCGTTGTGTGTTGTGGGAAGAAATTTTCGAATGGAACAAGGAAAAAGGAAAAACCTAAACTAAACTACAGGATACTAGAAAGAAAAATTCATCTGGAACGTCTTCAGATCTTACGGCTGACTCTCCGGAAGCGGCGCCAAAATCTTGATGCCATCCGAACGGTTGGTCTTTAGGAATCGCTTCCTGTCGTTACGAGCCTCCCGCTAGGCTGGATCAGTGGGTTTTAAAATTTATATTTGCGGGGCCTAAGTATACCTAGTTACTATTGGTGTATAGCAATAAGGATGACCTAGGGTCGTTCTCTGAGTCAGTGTATTGTGGATAGTGGACGAAACAGGCGTACTTATCAATCTAGCAGGTTTTAAAAGATTTGATTGGGGTTTTGTTTTATACTTAGGCAGAAAATATAAACTAAAGCGGAATAAAATAAATGTAAATAGCAGATAATCAAGAGAGGGTGTTTGCTATGATTTCAATAGCCTGATTGATTGGAATGAAAATGTGTTCTAAAGGTTTGTATTTTATTTATTTCAGGTATTTGTGGAGTAAGCACTAGCCCCCTACTGATAGAGTTCTCGATTAGTATGTCACTAGGAGACTAGGCTATCTTGATTCTGATCGGAGTAGTTTATCCAGCCCACAACACTAACCGGTGAAGGGATAGTGACCCTTATCTGGGATGAAACCCTGGGTACATGAATAAGGTGACAAACCAACTCGATGTCCGACATTTCTTAACCCCACAATAATATCGAATCTAAATAAAACATTTAAGACCAAGTTTATAGAGTGTGCTTGATTGCTTTCTATCGATGGTTTTGTGAGTCTGGGTGTTGAGTCATGACTCGTTATTCACATAGACCGATAACAACGACTCTGCAAGTGATTATTACACTGTACTCCACCGGAGGTGTTTCCATTGCTGAACCAAGGACCTAGTCGGTACCAGCTCTGCTGATCACAGAGTTGCCGTTATTCCACAAGGCTTAGTAACTGCGGCTTTTCCTCGGCTTCCACGTGTTAACTACACCGGAGGTGTTGTCGACGCTATACCGAGTAATCAGCCGACTTACGGTACCTTACATTGCTTTATAAAAGCTAACTCAAACTACTTAACTAAGTTTGTATTTAAGCATAATATTATCCATCTATGATATAAACCAGCCCTTACTTTTAAGTCCCAATAAATCCCCAATTTGTCAACAGTGTAATATTCACGTTCAGTTAGAAAACCATATTTCCACGGGCACAATGTACTTTGCCTTCAAAGTAGAAAGCAGTATTTCCACGGCTCCAGTGTACTTAGTGTTCAGTTTGAAAACAAAATTTCCATAGCCACAGTGTATTTTGCGTTCGAATTAGAAAACAGTATTTCCTCGATGACGATGTACTTAGCGTTCATTTAGAAAGCGATGTGTACATGATTAACAAATCAGACCATGTTCATGTTTGACACAGATAACTAAGTACCTTTGATGGGGTTCGCGACGCCCATCATTAAGGCCGTAATCACGTTTACTGGTTGAAAGGCGATTAGTTTAATAGGTTTAAAATCATAGATAGGAAGTAAATCAAAGCACTATAATATCATTCCAACCAATTTACGACTAACTACATCATAGCAAACACGCAATATCACTACTAGCTAATCATGGCAATCAATCCTAAATATAGCATGACAATAGGAATAACAATCATCATAATGAAATAGATAAAGGATAGATATAACCGTAATAAGAGCGTAGCTACAACTTGAACGTTACACGAGCATAACTCCTAGTATGCGCCAAGCGATATTACAAGATTTCCCCTCTACTAACCAGCCGCTAATCTACTACTAATTATAACATAATCTAGAGAGAGAGTAGTGAGAGAAAGTGTGTGTAGTGTTGTTCTTGTGTAGTGTGTTGTTGGATGATGAAATGAGGCTTGTATTTATAGAGATCCCACAGCCGTATCCGTAGACCGTATCCAAACCTTCAAACGCACAACCGTATCGCAAAGGCGAAAAAAAATCATAATTTTATCACCCAAACGCACAATACGGCTGAGCTGGACCGTATACGGCTGAACTGGACCGTATACGGCTGAACACAGGGTGAATACGGCTGAACTGGGCTGTATACGACTGGATACAGGCCTATATGGTCTGTGCAGGCCGTATACGGTCCAGGCCCAGCCGTATACGGTCTGGACCAGCCGTATACGGCTTGGTTCAGCCGTATGCTGGTTCTTCAGTTCTTCGTTTCTTCGTTCGGGCGTAACTTCTTCGTCGTTTATCCGTTTTGAGCGTTCTTTATATCCACGCGTTTGTATTTTCTTAGCGAAGAAAATGACATAAGTTAGAGGTCATAATTCTTTGTGTAGCTCAAAAAGTGCTAAAATACTTGAACAGAAGATTCAATGATCGTTTGTGCTCTATTTTACTCATTTTTAGGTTGTTTTTGCTGATTCTTGAAACATCGTCTATATTTTAGCCCTTGTGATGAAATGTGATGTTTAACATATTTTATGTGTTTTCATTAATAATTGGGCCAAAATGGTGAGATAATGGTACACAAAAACTTGACTTTTTGCGTGTCATCACACGAACAGAGTGCAATGGGACGGAGACAGACCAACCCGATCGGTTGGCTTGGGCCAGCCGATCGGCTTATAACTTTGAGCCGAACGGCTCAACCAACTGAGCCGAACGGCTAAGTTGTGTTGAGCCGAACGGTTTGTAATTTTATGCCCGAACGGCTGGGTTGGGTGTTTGGGCCGACACAGTTAATGGACTAATTACGTGGACTGGAAAGAGCGAAAATGGATTGGGCCAAGGCTCACAGCCGAACGGCTGGACTGCCCAAGCTGAACGGCAGGGCTAGACTGTGAGCTGGGTTGGGTTGTCTCGCTGGGCTAGGTTGTTACTTGAGTCTTGGCCGAAAACTTTGGGTTGGATCGTAAGGTTTAGGGCGGAATATGTAATGGGCCAAATGGATTGATAAAGTTATTGGGCCGAGACAAAAAGTAAATGGGTCGAATGATTTAGGTTGAGCCAGATGGGCCATAAAACTTTAAAACACAAACGCAATGCGGGTTAATATATTTTGAATCGAATGTTTAACTTGTAATATTTCGACAAACATGAAAAGCCATTTAAACAAACTTATATATACATATATGTAAATATTGACAAATAAGTAACTTATATATATGTATAATGACGAACGTTTATGAATATACATGTATATATACTTAATAACAAACGACAATCTTATATATGTACCAATGATGACTTTTGGAACAACGATGATTTTATTTAATAAACGGAAATAAATAAAACAATAAGTTTTATAACGAATAAAACTTATACATATATAGATGTAAAACTTATATATATATATGTATATATATATATATATACAACTAAATCGATGTGATGAAATTATAATTATATGTTATCGTATATACATACAAATGGAGTATACATTTAACAAACATACTAAATATAGTATACAACAGGTATATTTATATACATATGTATGTATAACAAATATATATATGTACAACATGAACTAATCGACATTTAAATATATACACAATTACATACAGGTGTATACATGCACGAAACGAAATATACGACGTAAGAAATCATAAAAATATTTCAACATAACGTCCACTACAAAATGTACTATTTAAGAATTCAACAAATTATTTAAAACCAACAAACTGTTAACATAAGTTGATTAAACAAATCAAACGTACTTATGTTAATACATTTATTGTACATAGGTTAACATACCTTGGGCGACTATCTGTCGGCTGCTAGCATTCATACCGAGTGAACCACAGTGAGTGATGTTCTAAAATCAGGTTATAAAAATAAAATAGAAAATACCGAAAATCTAGACTAAAACACAACTAGGCAAGTGTACCTAATCGCACAATAGTATAGCTAAGGTAAGATCCGAGTAAATCGTCTCCACAGGGAACAATATATGTATTTTAAGTAATTAATATATCTAATAATTAAACTAACAAAACAAGTAAAGATTGGGATTTTTGTGTCTTTTAACGACAGACAGTCAAATAGAATTTAATAAAATAATTTAACTAATAAAAGCAAGTAAAAGATAGTTGTACTCAATTAGGGAAAAGATACTTGTTTAGACCTTTTGACATCTAGTTTATTGGATATTTTGGATTAAGCACTAGATCAGATTTAGTCCACCTAGAAAACACACTTCGGATTACAAGTTATCACTTAACAATCACCTAGTTAAGATTATACAATCCAAGTGTCCTTGAAATTCAAAACCTCTTAACTATGAAATGTGTAATCAATGAAATCAGAAGTTAACTTACGGTCTTACTTTCATAAAAACCATTAAAATACAAGATATCTCTAAATAATGGTCCACCAATATTATAAATCAACCAAATAATTCAAGTCTCCCAATTACGTCTAATCGGAATTCACAATCAATCACTCAATTGATAAAGTAACAATATCATGCAAAAGTTATCACTAATTGCAAAGTAATAAAGTTACTACTTGAATTAATCAATCAATAAATAACATCAATCTGTCTTTCGTTACCGAGAAATCAAAGTATATAAATCCAATCACTAAAGTATATCCAAACTAGATGCAAAATTGGTCTAAACAAGTATTAAGAACTTAGCCCAAAATCATGGGATCAGAAAAATAGCAAATCAATGACATAAACATGTTCGTAATCGATGAATTAACGAAGATACCAATGTTGTTGATGAACGGGATTAATCTCTAAGCTTTGATCGGAAGAAGATAGATGATTCGGACCCTAGGTGTCCCTAAAGGTCACCCTCTGCTCTTTGGAATTGGCCAAAATGAAGTTAGGGTTACAAATGAGGTGAAAAAGTCGAATTTATACCCTGGCTGCCGAAATCGACATTGCGGCGCAACCATGCTTGGTTGAGGCGCAATCGAGTGTCTGGTTGCGGCGCAACTGTGCTTGGTTGCGGCGCAACTGTGCTTGGTTGCGGTGCAACTGTGCTTGGTTGCGGCGCAATCTTCCCTATGTCCAAATTATCTGAATTTTTGATATGTTGTATCTCTCCGTGTTAGCTAAATTTGAGCACTTGAATCAACTTAATCGGACTCCGTATGAGGAAGTTATGGCCAAAATACAAACACATAGCCGAAAACTCAGCTTTTACACTTCTCTTCCATATTCAGCTCATCGTCTATTCTTTTTCCGATTCAAGCTTCATTTACACCTATTCTGCAAATATAAAAGAAATGAGTGCCTAAAATTACATAAATACAATAAAAGTATATAAACTTTGGGTAATATTACTATATAAATATAGTACTTATTTGATGCTATCAGTGAGTTTACAGCCCCTATTTTTAAATGTTTTCTGCTTTTAAACACAGGGTGTTAAACATAGAAATTGCATGCCAACACATGCAATCAAATTATATATTGCTTTATTGCTTTTATTCAACTGTTGATTGATGAAATTACATTTTCATAAACTGTTTTTGGAATTAGATAACGCATCCTAGTACGGACCCAGACTTGCAATGTATGCATAAAAAGACCTTATGACATACATACTATAACCATTAGCTAGGTGATTCTAGCCATTGAGTATACGGATAGTACTATTGCCATGACGACCCTCCTACGGTGGAGCGTATACTTAAATGTCCGTTCAGGCAAACAACAAGAGTTCTGGTTGTGGTTTGGTTATAGGGTTAGGTCCCGCTACTTTAACTTGTGAGGTTTAGCTCACCTCACAGGGGATCATAGTCCAAGCAAATTCCCACATACTTTTAGGACGAACGAATCATACACTGTTAAATACCGGAAAACATACCGGTAACTTATTTTGTACTGGCAAACAACCAGTTATATGCTTTTTAGGGTAACAACCCTACATAACTTGTATTTTATAAATGAATAACAATTCATTTATACAAACTTGGTTTAACTAACCACATACATATACAAACCTGTAAATTCAATCAACATATTTGTTGACGACTTTCTCTATGTTTTTCAGGAAATTAGCTGGGTAAGTAATCGCATGCATTCAGGATGGACAACCCTGGACTACTTAGGAAGCCACACACTGTTGGGACCGCTTTTGAGGATTTCCTTTGTATAACTGCAGATATTGCGGTTATACTTATGAAATCTTGTTTTAAACCTATGTATCATTGTTAAAACTAAAATGTTTTAAACTCTACTACTACTGTTATGACTTACATAGTCGTACTACTTTTGTAACAACTGTCAAACTTGACATCCTTGATAAATAAAGTTGTGCGATAAACATATGCTCTGAGTGTGTATGTATTTGTTGGTTGAAAACACTATTCGCAGCCCCGCCACATCATTAAAGCTTCCGCATAATTAATTAGTACTAATTGTAATCACCCTTTGGCGGGGTGTGACAGACTTGGTATCAGAGCCATTGGTTATAGCGAACTAGAAGTCTTTAAGTGACGTAAAACCTTAGAGACCTAGACTATAGCCTTGGCTAAAACATTCATTGCATGCATACATACTTTGCATACATCTAACATACAACTGACACGTCACCTACGACTTCTATTGTCTCAGCATGTCGAGGCACAGTCCGATCTATTTGTATTCTTCTGATGAGAAGCCGACTAAGGATTCCTACCATAGCGACGCTAGCACCGGAGTTGTGAGTCCACCAGTTCACCCGAGAGATCTATCTGATGACACCGATGATGCCTACATCACCCCACCACCTACTGCACCTGTGGTCCCACCTACTACTACTCCCACTGACCCTACCACTCGTATGTTAGGGTCTACCTTATTGGCGACACGTCATATGACTGCTGGACCTTCCAGAGGACCGGTACCTAGGAGGACACCCCAGATGTGTGTCCGAGACTTGCCTAGAGGACCAGTTGCGCCCTGTGACAAGGCGCCGATGGCAGAGTAGAGAGAGATACATTGTGATGAGCCGCCACAGAGGGTACCTAGGTTTGCTCACTTGGAGTGGATGACTCCTATGTTAGGGCGGTGGAGGTCGTTGGAGGGTTTTCCTTCTACTTTTGAGACCGGGGATTCCTTTTGATCCTCCGCACCACTGCCTACTACTGGAGAGCATGTAGAGTGGACCCTCCCTACCATCGTGGCTATGATTCGTACTTTGTTCCGTATTTCTGGTAGCAGGGGTGTCCACCTTGCAGAGCTACAGAGCGATGTCTCCCGTCTGGATGGAGACATGATAGACATGCATGAGCGTTGCCACTTCTTGTTGAGCAACGTGGTTGCTGCCAGAGAGATAGCTGAGACTGCACGTGCTCGTGTCAGGGTGCTAGAGAGACGTGCGAGGACATCAAGGTTGATGATTGGAGCTTGTGTGATGATAGCTGTGCTGAGGACAGCTGTGGGGTTGTTATTACCTTATTTTCATTAGACCTACGTATGGCGGTTTGTGCCTACTAGGTATTAGATTGACTACTTTTGGATGATGGATATATTAGTAGGTCCATCACGTATTGTATAGACCTGTATCAGATGGGTAGATGTATGTATGTATTAGATATGTAATAGATGGAAATTGTTGTTAGAATGGGTGTATGTATAGGAAAACCCATTGTCTTTTGTATAGCGCTAACCACTGATGGGGCGTATTAGGGATCCCATCTTGTTTTGTATGAAACTAATGTATCAGCGATACACCTTTTGATATAATATAACTTATGTTTGGTTGTATTTCGTATTCATTACAATAAACAACAACTATAGTATTATATCTACTCTTATATACGTGTGTTAGAAACGATAACCAATCAATAACACTTGAAATCATTCCTTGAAAACCATGAAACATACCACACTTTGATTATTGATTTTTATTTTGAATTCCTTTGAACCTGATTGTGTTAAATGATGATGAAAAGAAATATGTATTTGGAATTATATAATGACGGCTGGCCAATGTGATTATATTGTACTAAGTACATATGGGCGTTTCAAAGTCGTGTGACATATGATGCAAAATCTTGTTCTTCAATCCTTCATATTGTTCCCTTGTTAAACAATGTGAAATCTTGTTCATCACATTCATTATCTTGGCATTGACTTCTGCATTTTATTTCATCGCAGAACGGAATCATGCCACCAAAACGACGAATGACTAAGAACAGTCGACGAATGACTACTTCTTCCGTTCCTGAAACTGTTCCCCCACCCAACAACGAGGAAACTACTGAACAAATGATCGCGCATCGAATAGCTGAAGGTATTGCTGAGTATGAAGCAAGCCGAAATCACGAGAATGGAATGAATAACAGCGGATCTACTCCTGTTAACACTGAGACACCTGCGAACACTCGCCGAGGGTGTTCATAAAAGACATTCCAGGCTTGTAAGCCAGTTACTTTTCGTGGCATCGAGGGTGCTATTGGCATTATACACTGGATAGAGAAGATAGAGTCGGTATTTGACATTAGTAACTGTTCACCTGACTGTATGGTGAAGTATGCCACCTGCACCCTTGCCAACAAAGCTCTTACTTGGTGGAACAGTCAAGTCCAATCACTTGGACGACCAGCTGCCTACTCTATGTCATGGGGAGTACTGAAGAACATGATGTTGGAAGAATTCTGTCCCCGTAGCGAGATGCAGAAAGTTGAAACCGAATTATGGGACATTAAAATGGTTGGTACTGATGTCACTGGGTATACCACTAGGTTTCAAGAGTTAGCACGATTAGTGCCACATATGGTGACACCCGAATTCAAACGCATTGAGCGTTACATCTGGGGACTGGCACCTCAGATCTGTAGTCTGGTTACATCATCAGAACCTGCCACATTCAGGAGTGCTGTTACTCTAGCTCAGAGATTGACCGATGAGGCGGTCAGAATGGGAACCTTAACCAAAAAGGTTGTGACAGGAAAGGTTGAGCCAAGCAGCACTGAAGCTGGTAGTTCTGGGGGTGCAAAGCGTAAGTGCAACGGCACAGGAAGTGTTAAACCCATAATTATCTAATAAACAATTCAATAAGCTTTGAATTATTATTGAGAAGTTGCGGAATCACACTCAATAATATTAAGAAGATCAAGAATTATAACAATATTGCAATACACAATTGATTATCAAAAGCTTCAATCTTATTAATAATATAAGACGAATACACTTAAATATTAGGGTTATAGAAAACCTTGAAGCTGCGTAAAACTAATCTTAACCTAATCTAGGTCTAAGGATCTCTATTTATAATACATAGAGTCCTATACAATCTCTAGTTATTATGGTATTCAAATCTATCCCATAAATAACTCTAACCGACTTATAAACACCAACAGTGGGAGTAACTTACTTTATACCAACAGTGGTAGTAAGTTCCCATTACAGACACCAAGTATAATTACATTAACAGTGGCACTGCTTCTACAAATACACTAGCAGTGGCTAGTTCTTCAATCCTTCTAGCAGTGGCTATCATTAAAGCGAACAGTGGCTAGCACTTCTTCAATACTTATCAAATCAGCTCAGATCCCAACAATCTCCCCCTAAACTTGATCAATCTTGCATTGCATTAAGTTTCTGCATTCAACTTCATTCTTTTGTAGGAGATATGGAACCTTTTGAATCTCTATTTATCTCTCTTATTGTACTGATTCATAATTCTGTAGACTATATCTTTGCTTTTGGAATTCTTCACAGCAACTTGCAATTTCTTTGCAATCAACTGCTTCAACAATGCTATACTCAAAAAATAGTCTCTTTCATCCAGCATATAGATAAATCTTCCATTTTTGAGAGCTATAAACTGTACACCTGCCCTAACAAAATGTCTCCAATTACCTGCTGCTTCAGCACATAAAAACAAATCTCCATACATCTCAGGCTCAAACATCATTTGTATCCATTCCCACACATGCCTTTCATGACTAGATTTAACATTTTTCAAATCCTTTTCCAACCCAATCTTATACATATCATATACATCAAACCTGTTTACTCTCTTAAGAATATCTTGCATTGACTTATGGAAACTGACAACACCATTTTTCCTTTCAATTCTAATTTCATAAGCAATTTCTTCAGTTGCTATCAACACTACTTTCCACTTGATAATTTCTGAGTATTCTTCACCATCCAAATTGATGTTTTCTGACCTGTCAGGCTTAACTATAATCATCTATTCTAATATCTCCTTATCCCTATCCAAATCACAAACATTATCATCCATCTCCTGAAATTTAGCAAAAGATCTTCTAACTCCTTCAATCTTCAATCTCAATTCCTTTTCCTTCTCAAGCTCTTCATCAATCAGATCATATCTTTCCTGTAATCTTCTCTGAATTTGTGCATCATCTTTCCTTTTCTTTTCTAAAATTTTCTTTGCTTCAGGATTGACATAAGGATTATTATCATACATCTGTTGCAATTGATCCAGTGACATTTTCCTTAATTGTCCTGTAGGAATCCTATCTCCTCTTAGCTTACACACCAGATCATTTTTCAATTCAGCCCTTGTTGGTTTCTTTGCTCTCCTCCTAGCAACCTCTCTATCATGTTTTTCTTTCTTTTCCTTTTCAATTTTCTTCTTCAAAGCCACCTGCAGAGGATTACCCTTTTTCTTTTCTTCATAAGCTTGATACACAATATCATAATTTAACCCCTTTGCTTTCATATCTGCATACACTCTGCTGGCTTCTTTAGTCATCTTCACAATCTGACCATTCTCAACCATAACATCCACTTCATCAACCTCAGATGTAGGCACTGACCTCTGTACCTCAGGTGCTCTCTTTTCTGTTCTTACCCTCTCCTGCTCATCCAATTCTGCTTGCAACCTCAATGCATACTCATGATCATGCTTAATGCTCCTCTGTACCAGTTTGACCTTTGATTTTGGCTTTTCTACCAATTTTCCCTTACCTTTGTCTTTTAGATCAATCTTTGGAAGCTTAGAATCAGATTTATCCACTCTATATTCTTTGATGACAAAAGGTACTTCTGGAGTTCTAGCAGTGGTTGATGTTCTAGCAGTGGGTTGTTGAGTTATGGTAGCAGTGGTAGTGTTAGCAGTAGCATTGGTAGCCACTTTAGCAGTGAGACTACTTGACTTGGATTTTCTGATTTCTTCCATCTTTTTAGCTTTTATACTTAACAATGGTACTGATTTCTTCCTGCCATATGTAAGTTTAGGATCTGATCTTGGCTTTGACTCCCCCTCTACCTTTGCATCATCACCATCACCTTTCATCTGTTCAGTTTCCATACACACCAAATCATCCACTAGTTGTACCACCTCTTCACAATCTTCTACATCAATAATTACCTCTGTTTCACCATCAACCCTCTCCACAGTCTTTTGCATAACACTTTCAATAATTTCAGTCTGCATATCATCTTCCAATACTTCAGTGTTAGCATTAGACATAGCATCAGTTTCACCCACAACCTCATCCTCATTATCATACATAAAAACATTATCATTGAATTCCTCCTCTGTATTAATCTCCCCCTTGTTGGAAGTGTTCTTCACCAATAACGCTTCTAACATAGCAAGCCTTTCTTTGAGATCATCAATTTCTTTCCCCTGCTCATCAATCTTAGTAGCCTGCTCTGCAATTTTAGCATCTTGAGCTTTATTTACTCTTTTCTCCTTCACCAATTTCTCCCAAAGTAAATCAACTGCCTCTGTCAATTGTACATTCGTCAATTCAATGTGAGATCTAGTCTCATCATCATTAGAGTGTGACCTCCTACATGAATCGTTGACCAAATCATCTTCTGCCTCATGCCTAGCATGGTCAACAGAAGTTCCCTTTTTCTTGGTACTGGGACCTTCACCTGCTTCATTACCCGTAGGTTCAGCATTAGAAGTTGCCGCTGGTTGGGTCTTATTGATGTTACCACTGCCCTCCTCTGTCAGTGGACTAGTAGGAGTAGTGGCAGCCCTTCCAGAATAACCACCCATCTCCTATGGGGTCACTTGCTATGGTAAAATTGATGGCTGAGACACATGAGCAGCAGGAACCTCACTTGCCTGTTTTCTTTTCTTATTCTTGGGCTGTAAGTGGGTAGGTTGTTTGTTCCCTTGTTTTCTTTTTGTACCCCTAATAGGTGTCTGTTCAGACTCAGTTGGTACTACTGGCCTGTCACCAATTGGTTCAGATGCAGTTGGTGGTACTACATCTGTGGTGGAAGGAGCAGGAAGCATTGTAGAAAACAATGTTGTATCCTTCCCAGAAAACTTCTTATTGGTATTCTTACTCATCTCTGTAAAAGTTCTAGCAGAAAGAGTACAAACACCAATAATAAGTTCTTGTGCAACTAAATCAGGAATTTGTTTATTTAAAACAAGTTGTACAAATCTAGGATACATAATGAACATATCCTTTTTCCCTTTTGTAATATTTCTTATCATGCCTTCAAGTATGTATTTTGAAAAATTAAATTTTTGACTCTTAGCGAAACACACAAGTGCATAGGCTATTTGGGTGCCAAATTCATTGAAAGCAGTTCGTTTTGATGACAAGCAGTGGAGAAGTGTATGTATTAAAATTTCCATTGAGGACTAAAGAATGATTTAAAAAAGGTAAAACGTGTATAATCACCCTCATACCCCATTAATCGAAGATTAGCATACAAATCTCTGTCATCAATAGAGGATATACCTGTAGCATCATCAAGAAGAAGTACTTCTCGAAGAGAATCCTCTGATATCACCACCTTGGTTCCTTGAACCATGAACACCACTTGATTGTTGCCCTCAATCACTTCTAATCTGGCATTCTTCCAGAATTCGTTCATATGACCCCTTGAAACCCTTGGAGATATGGTAAGCGCATGAAAGATATAACTCGAACGAAGAAAATCCACAATTTGTGTGAAATTTTGCGCCGATGAGGGTTTCATCAGAAAGGCGATCATATTGTGTTCTTCATAAACACTGAGTGTAAGATCAGTTGAAGAAGAAGCCATGAATGTTGAATTGATTGTAGTAGAAGTGAGTGTTGGAATTTGAGTTTAATCGCAGTGGTTATGTGTGAAAATAAGAAAGCGTATTGAAAAATGGAAGTGTGTCAAGTTTATATACTGTTAGTCATAAGAACAGAGTCAAGCCCTAGAAAAATAACTAGCAGTGGCATTGCCCAACATAACTAACAGGAGAAAGATATTTTAAAATACCTTAACGGTGGCAAACATTCAATTTTTCAAACACTCGAAGAAAATACTTAAAAAGCTAACAGCACCTAGTAGCACTAGAAGTGGCAACCGACCAAGGTAACCAAAGCTTAGTACTAGTTGTGCCAAGTATTTAGCTTTATAAGCAGATTTTATTTTTTTTTATCAAAAGCTAAATAAAACAAAATAAATAAAATAAAATGTTAGTTCCAGCAGTAGCAATGTCTTCTAACAGTAGCTAGGAACCTGCACAGTGGTTAGCTAGAAAACAAAAACAGTGGCAGTAATATACACAAGTTTACAAGCAGTGGCAATTTTATAAGGAGCAGTGGCTAGAATGTTCTAACAGTGGTACCAACTAAAAGCAACTAAAGGCTAGCAGTGGTAAACACTTAGAACATAGAGCACTGTTTTTTATAAAATACCACTGTTAGTATCTAGTCTAATACCAAACATACTTTAAGTTAGATTGATCATTCCAATACTGGTGACCAAAAATGTAAACCTTCCCACATCAAAAGCCTTTGTGAAAAGATCTGCATATTGATTATCAGTATGAATTTTAAAGATTTGGATCAATCTCTTTTCATTGCAATCTCTTATGAAATGATATCGAATTTCAATGTGTTTGGTCTTAGAATGCTTACAGGATTGTTAATGATACAATCCAGCAGTTGATTCTGAATCCAAAGCACTTGAGCACAACAGCTTGATGCAGCAACATACTCTGCTTCTGCTGTTGAAGTGGATACAGTAGTCTGCTTCTTGCATTACCATGACACAAATCTTTGTCCTAGAAATTGACAACCCCCTGATGTAGACTTCCTGTCCAGATTCTTACCACCATAGTCACTATCTGTAAACGCCATGAGCTCAAAGGAAGAACTCTTGGGATACCAAAGGCCCAATTGTGGTTGACCCTTTAAATATCTAAAGATCCTCTTTACTGCATACAAATGTGATTACTTGGGATTGGCTTGATATCTAGCACACACACATACAGCAAACATTATGTCTGGTCTAGATGAGGTGAGATACATGAGGAAGCTAATCATAGATCTGTAGAGATGCACATCTACATCCTCCCCCTCAAGATCTGCATGTAATGCCTTGTGTGTCTCCATTGGTGTGCTAGCTACTTTAGCATCTGAATAACCAAATCTGTCCAAAATGTCTTTAACATACTTGCTTTGGTTGATGAAAATGCCATCAGTCCTGTGCTTAACTTGAAGTCCCAAAAAGAAAGTAAGTTCCCCCATAGAATTCATCTTGAACTTCTGATGCATTAACTTCTCAAACTCCTTGCACGGTATATCATTAGTAGAACCAAAAATAATATCATCAACATACACTTGTACCAATAAGATATCATTGTGAACCTTCTTGGTGAACAGTGTTTTGTCAATGGTACCTCTTTTAAAACCATTCTCCAATAAGTAAACAGATAGAGTTTCATACCAGGCTCTAGGTGCTTGATGCAAGCCATATAGAGCCTTATCCAATCTGCATACTCTATCTGGATACTTGGGGTCTTCAAATCTAGGTGGTTGACAAACATAAACTTCATCATCGATAGCCCCATACAGAAAGGCACTCTTGACATCCATTTGGTAAACTTTAAATCCTTGATATGAAGCATATGCCAAGAATAACCTGATTGCTTCTATTCTTGCAACAGGAGCAAACACATGATCATAATCAATACCTTCTTCCTGTGTATAAACCTGTGCCACCAACCTTGCCTTGTTCTTGATTACAATACCCCTTTCATCCTTTTTGTTCTTAAAGATCCATTTTGTGCCTATAGCTCTTTTTCCTTTTGGTAGATCAACTAAGGTCCACACATTCTGTATCTTAAACTGTAGCAATTCCTCCTCCATTGCTTCAATCCAACTGGGATCTTTAAGAGCTTCCACTGCCTTCTTTGGTTCAGTTTGAGATAAGAAACATACATATAAAGAGGTATGGAGTTCCTCTTCATTGACCTTGGTCTGCTGTCTAGTTTGCACAGTAGAACCAACATCACCAATTACTTGTTCAAGAGGATGATCTCGATGAACAGTGTATTTGGATGTAGGTGTTTCAGGTATCTCAGTTTCCAAATTGGTATAATTACCATCTTGTCCAGACCTTTCACTTGATGCCTCTCTTGAGATCCTTTTTGACAAAGGAGTAGAACTCATATAATTCAGATAATCTATCTTCTCCTTCTCCTTATCAAGTTGTTGTGTTGGACTCATCTCACTTTCTTCTTCACTGCCTTCCATGCTTTGTCTGTCAGATTCAACAAGCTTAATGGATGGTTCATCTGATTCTTCTGACTCTAATCTCTGTGTTGACTTTGACTGATCAGTTTCAAATACTTCTGGGGGATCAGGAGACCATATTGGAAATACAATGTATTCCACTGAATCTTTCTTCTTTCCAGATGACATTCCTGATTCAGATGTACCACATTCATCACTTGTTACTGCATTTGTACCTGCACTTGTACCTGCACTAGAGTCTACAGTTGTATATCTAAAAGCAGAATTAAGTGCATCAATATCAAACAAAGACTTTGGACCTTTTCTAGCCGGATTAATGATATTTTCATTAAAAGTAGTGTTCATTGATTCTTCTATCACCCTGGTCCTTTGATTGAATACCCTATAAGCCTTACTTTGAATGGAGTAACCAACAAAAACACCCTCATCTACCTTGCTTTCAAACTTTCCTAAGTGATCTTTGGTATTTAAAATGGTACAAGGACATCCAAAAGATTTTAAGAAACTAACCAATGGTTTGTTCTTAAATAGCAGTTCATATGGTGTTTTGTTATGAGGCTTAACAACTAGTACCCTATTCTGAACATAGCAAACTGTGTTAACTGCCTCTGCCCAGAAAGACATAGGCAATTTTGCATCAGATAACATAGTTCTAGCAACCTCAATTAATGTCCTATTTCTTCTTTCTGCTACTCCATTTTGTTGAGGAGTTCTAGGTGCACTAAACTCTCTCTTAATACATTGAACTTCACAGAATTTGTCCATCTCATGATTTTTAAACTCTGTTCCATTATCACTCCTGATGATTTTAACCTTTTTATCCAATTGATTTTCCATCTTAGTTATAAATGATTAAAGTATTTCACCTGTCTCATCTTTTGTTCTAAGAAAGAAAACCCATGTAAATCTAGTGTAATCATCAATAATGACAAGGCAGTAAGACCTTTTCCCCATACTACTTATATTGGTTGGTCTAAATAAGTCTATATGCAATAAGTGTAAGGGTGTGCAGTTGGTATTCACAAATTTGGACTTAAAAGAAGTTTTGTGTTGCTTTCCCTTTAGGCAAGAAACAAAATGATCATCACGTGAATATACCTTTTCAGGCAAACCTTTAACAAGCTTGTTTTTGACAAGTTTATTAATGGTTTTATAATTCATGTGACACATCCTTCTATGCCACAATTCAGATTCATTCAGACTTGCTTTTGAAATAAGACAGTTTAATTCAGATTGAGGTGTCATGTTTGCTAAATCACACTTATATACATTATCTTTCCTTGGAATTCTCATTAAAATCATGTTTTCTGGTATCTTAAATTCCTTGGACAAGATAAGGCATTCAGTGTCAGTACAATAGACTGGATTCCTTTTATCTGTGATTTGACTCACACTTAGCAAATTGTACCTCATCTGTTCCACAAAGTACACATCAGGAAAACTTATCTTATCACTTTGCACTGTCCCTTTCCCCGTAATTTTCCCACCTTTGGGATTACTTCCAAATGCTACATATCCTCCATCAAATGATTTAAAGTCCTATAGCTTTCCTTTGTCTCCAGTCATGTGCCTTGAGCAGCCACTATCAACATGCCATAAGCTCTTTGGCTTGCCCTGCACAAATAACAAAAAGAGAATTAGTTTCTCTTGGGAACCCAAACCAATTTGGTCTTGGGTTTCCCATGTGCATCATTAAAATCAACTCTCTGGAAGACAATTGATTTTGATGCACTGTTAGATTTGGAAACTTTGGATGCAACAGTGTTCTTTGGTTTCCAAACCCAACTAATTTTAGACTTAACAGTGGGAATTGGCCTAACAGTGGTAACATTTAGGCTTGTGTTAATTATTCTAGCAGTGGTAGCCATACTTGGTGTAAACATTCTTTTGGAATTTTTAACCCTAGCAGTGGCTACATGCTTAATAGTGGTAACACTTCCCACTGTATTAGTCTTCTTACCTCTGTTGGCTTTGTTTGATGGTATCACTGCAGCATTAGTAGCAGTGGCTGCAGTTGTGCCACTGTTAGTCGTATTCTTCATCCTCTTGACAGTGGCAACATGATTAACTTTTGATTTAAAATTTTGTTTATTAATCATGTTTGCTGATGTCCATAATGGTTTCACAACCCTAGTGAAATTCTTAGGATTGTGATAACAATCATGTTGAAGATGATTAGTTTTTCCACAGATATAACAAGACTTTTCTTTTACCACTTGAAAATTCTGCCCCTATCTTTGTGAAACCATTTGGTTCCAATTTCTTTGATTGCCTCTTGGTGCAGTTTTAGTAAAAGGTTTTGGTGAAGAAAGTCTTGTTTTGCAATTACAGTTAATACATTTATCATTCACATTTGTCACATATTTTGACTCTGCTTAACTGTTTTACTAACAAACCCTAGACCCTTTCTAGACTTATTAGTATTGATCACATGTTCTATCTGTTGTTTGGCCTTTTCTTGAAACAATCTTTTACCTTCTTCTAGTTTATCAACATTTAGTTCAGAAACTAGACCAGTAACCTTTTCGCTACCTTCACATGATGAATTAGATGATTCAAAACTTTAAGATGTACTATCACTCTGATCATCTTCCTCACACCACTCTCTTATCTCAACTTTATCAAACTCTTTATTACACTCTAAGCTTTCAATTGGATCAACCCTTTTAACCTCATCTACCAATCCTTCTTTTAACTTATTTAAATCTAAATCAGTTTTAGAAGGAAAGTAGTTGTTGTTATAAGGTGGAGGAACATTATTATATCCCAATCCAGTCTTAAGCTTATCATGTATTTGAGAGTTGATACACTTTTGTACATTTTGTGAGGCATATTGTAGGTTTTCTACTGATAACTTAATACTATCTCTCTCACATGTGACCTCAGATAGTTTCTTAGTTAACAATTCTACCTTTTCATTCAACACACCTTTTTCCCATTTAGCATAATCAATGTCATATTTAAACTGAGTTGCATTAATCTCATAGGCTTTGATTTTCTTTTCAAGATTTTCAATAGCTGCAATGGTGTGTTTATTTTTTATTTCCCATTGCCTTAATTCATCACACACTTTCTGATTATGATCCCTGTAATGTTTAACAGATTGTTTACAAACAGCAGAACATAATTTGTTTTGTACCTCATAAGGAATCTCTGACTTCTTGTCAAACTCAGCAATGGCCATGAAGCACTGATTCTTTACTTCATGCTCTTCTTGATCACTCCAGTCCCATCCACATCCATCCATAGAGACAAAAGCATTTGATGAAGCACCTTGAACAGGTATGTTTCTTGATTGAGTTCCATTGCTCCCTGACCTTTGACCATTACCATTCTGCTCTTGCCTGGGACTCCTGCATTCTCTGGCAAAGTGTCCCATCTTATGACAGTTGAAACACTCAACTTTGCTCTTATCAAACCAGTTTGCATCATTCCTCTTGTATGCAAAGATATTCCTCCCAGTTCTCTGCATAAATCTCTTTGCCCTCTGAGTTATCAAAGCAATCTGTAGTTTGATATCCATCTCTTCTAAATCATCTCCATCAAACTGTTCTAGATCTTCATTAGTAAGTGAAGAGTTCACATTACTAGCAAAGAAGGATTCTAGAATCTGATCATTAGATTTGATCTCAGATGATCCTACTCCTCCAGACAAATAGGTAGATTTTTGTTAGCTTGATTCACCCTTTAATCCACCCATGGACATAAAAGCTGCATTGTGACTATATCCAGATGTCTGCTTCTTGCTTTCTATCTCAGATTCAAAGTTTCTTAGGTCATTGTAGATGTCTTCAACCTCCTTAACTTCTAAATCTGCACTTTGTCTTAGACCAACAGTGTATATAGTCCATTCTTCACCTAATGACCTTAAGAACTTTCTGTTCAGATCATCCTTATCAATCTTAACCTTGTGGTTTTCCAGATCTCCCAAAAGTTTAGTGAACCTATCAAAGGTTTGAGTCAAAGTTTCTGACTTGACAGAATTAAAGTTCTCAAATTGCTGTTTAAGCATAGATCTTTTATTCTTCTTAGTGTTCTCATTCCCTCCAAACCTATTCTGTATTGCTTCCATCAATTCTTTAGCATCATCACAGTTTTCGAATCTTCTTTGATGTTCATTGGAAATTGATAGAAGTAGAGTACTTAAAGCCTTGTACTTAGTTGATCTAACCTTTCTCTCAGCCTCTGATGTTGGTGGAGGTCTTTCTTTGACACCATCACTGTCTACTTTATACGCAGGACCATTAACAACAACTTCCCACATCTGATAATCTGTGAGAAGCATATATTGTTTGATCCTGACCTCCCATAGATCAAACTCATCAGGTTTGAGCATTGGAATCTTTGTTGCCTGGATTCCTTCATTACCTTCTGTTGCCCTTGATTCAATAAACAATTTGAAAATCAATCGAACAGTAATACTAGATCTTCTTGTATTCAAAGCTTAACCAAAGCTCTGATACCACTTGTTAAACCCATATTATTTAATAAACAATACAATAAGATTTGAATTATTATTGAGAAGTTGTGGAATCACACTCAATAATATTAAGAAGATCAAGAATTATAACAATATTGTAATACACAATTGATTATCAAAAGCTTCAATCTAATTAATGATATAAGACGAATACACTTAAGTATTAGGGTTACAGAAAACCTTGAAGTTGCATAAAACTAATCTTAACCTAATCTAGGTCTAAGGATCTTTATTTATAATACATAGAGTCCTATACAATCTCTAGTTATTATGGTATTCAAATCTATCCCATAAATAACTCTAACCGACTTATAAACACCAACAGTGGGAGTAACTTACTTTATACCAACAGTGGTAGTAAGTTCCCATTATAGACACCAAGTATAATTACATTAACAGTGGCACTGCTTCTACAAATACACTAGAAGTGGCTAGTTCTTCAATCCTTCTAGCAGTGGCTATCATTAAAGCGAACAGTGGCTAGCACTTCTTCAATACTTATCAAATCAGCTCAGATCCCAACAGGAAACGACCGTCAGGGTCAAACAAATAAGAAAGGATCTAGAAACCTAAAGTCCTATGCTACTACCACTGTGGAACCAAAACCATACCTGGGTAACAAACCAAGGTGTGACAAGTGTAACAAACACCACGAGGGTGAATGTTGGTTTTGCAACAACTGTAGAGGTTGGGGTCACAAAACCCAAAACTGTAAGGTTAACCCTACACCTAGGGAAAACACAGAGCGCCAAAATCAAGGGTGTTTTGAATGTGGCGACAAGGGGAATTATCGGAACCGTTGCCCTCGACTTAATAACTAAAACCCCAACAATAACAACCGGAATAATCAAAACTGCAACGCCAACAACCGCAACAACAATGATAACAACCACGGTAACCACAACAACAATCAGCCAGCTCGTGGATGTGCGTTCGTGATAGCAGCAGCAGAAGCACGACATGATCCTAACACAGTTACTGGTACGTTTCTAGTAAACAACCACTTTGCATCTGTGTTATTTAATTCTGGTGCCGATTTATGCTTTGTGTCCACTGATTTTAGACCACTAGTAGAGATCAAATCCCTTAAGTTAGATAACAAATACACTGTAGAGATAGCCAATGGTAAGTTGATTGAATCAGGAGAAATAGTACCAGGATGCACCTTTATGTTAGAAGGTCATTCTTTCAAAATAGACTTACTACCGGTAGAACTAGGGAGCTTCGATATAGTGGTTGGCATGGACTGGCTGTCGAAAAACCGTGCAGAAATTGTATGTTTTGAGAAATTGGTTCGCCTACCGTTATCGTCAGGTGAGACCTTGGAAATACAAGAAGAGAAAGGAAGAGGTGCAATAAAAATGATTACGTGCATGAAAGCAAATAAATTTCTACGGAAGGGTTACCAAGCATTCTTGGTACATGTGATTGAGAAGAAAACCGAGGAGCGGCGCATAGAGGAGGTGCCTATTTTACGTGACTATTCGGGAGTATTTCCTGACGAGTTACCGGGATTACCACCCCCACGACAGGTTGAATTTCATATCGACCTAGTGCCTGGAGCAGCACCAATTGCTCGCGCACCCTATCGTCTAGCTCCATCGGACATGCAGGAGTTGTCTGCACAGTTGCATGAACTTTTGGACTTAGGATTCATCCGACAGAGCTTTTCACCTTGGGGAGCTCCGGTTTTGTTCATCAAGAAAAAGGATGGATCAATGCGAATGTGTATCGATTATCGTGAACTGAACAAAGTAACCATCAAGAATCGATATCCACTACCTCGCATCGATGACTTGTTTGACCAGCTGCAAGGGTCAAGTTACTATTCAAAGATTGACTTGCGGTCTGGATACCATCAGCTGAAGGTTCGGGATGAGGATATCCCTAAGACTGCATTTAGGACTCGATACGGTCATTACAAGTTCCCAGTCATGCCGTTTGGGCTAACAAACGCACCAGCAGTGTTCATGGACCTCATGAATAGAGTATGCAAACCTTATCTTGATAAGTTCGTGATTGTGTTTATCGATGAGATATTGATATACTAACGAACGAGGGAGAATCACAAGAAACATCTGTGATCAATAACAAGGGAATTCATGTGGACTCATCCAAAATTGAGGCAATTAAGAACTGGGAAGCCCCGAAAATGCCATCCGAGATACGACAATTTCTTGGGCTAGCCGGCTATTACCGACGATTCATCAAGAACTTCTCGAAAATAGCCCAACCACTTACCACTCTAACTCAAAAGGATAAGAAATTTGATTGGGGAAAGAAGCAAGAGAATGCTTTCCAATTGTTGAAACAGAAACTAAGTACCGCACCAATCCTATCACTACCAGAAGGAGTAGAAAACTTTGTTGTCTACTATGATGCTTCACATCAGGGATTGGGCTACGTGTTGATGCAAAACGACAAAGTCATTGCTTATGTGTCTCGTCAATTAAAAATTCACGAGAAGAACTATACGACGCATGACTTAGACCTGGGAGCTGTCGTATTTGCGCTTAAGATATGGAGACATTATCTATATGGTACAAAGTATATGATTTTCACCGATCACAAAAGTCTCCAACATATATTTGATCATAAAGAACTCAACATGAGACAAAGACGTTGGGTTGAACTACAGAATGATTATGACTGTGAAATCAAGTATCATCCAGGCAAAGCAAATGTAGTAGCGGGTGCCTTGAGTCATAAGGAACGAGTAAAACCCCGTAAAGTTCGAGCTTTAGGTTTGACGATCCACTCGAATCTCATTACTCAACTTCGTGACGCTAAACGATTAGCCTTCATTCCCGAAAGGCCTTAAGGAAGAATCCTTGAAAGGGATGGAGAAACAACTTGAAACCAAAGACAACGGAGTGTTGTACTTCATGAACCGAATTTGGGTTCCTGGTGTAGATGAATTCCACCGATTGATTTTGGACGAAGCACATAAGTCCAACTACTCGATACACCCTGGTGCAGACAAAATGTACCACGATTTGAAAGGATTTTACTGGTGGCCTGGCATGAAATGAGACATTGCCACATATGTTAGCAAGTGCCTGACTTGTTCAAAAGTCAAGGTTGAATATCAAAAGCCGTCTGGACTTTTGCAACAACCTAAAATGCCCAAATAGAAATGGGAAAACATCACAATGGATTTTATCACAAAGCTACCCAAAACATCATCTGGAATGGAAACCATATGGGTGATTGTGCATCGACTGACCAAGTCAGCTCATTTTCTAGCCATCAAGGAAACGGATAAGATGGAGAAGCTGACCAGAATCTATATAAAAGAAATTGTTTCAAGACATGGAGTGCCATTATCCATTATCTTTGATAGAGATGCTAGATTTACTTCTCGCTTTTGGAAAACACTGCAACATGCACTGGGTTCTCGACTTGATATGAGTACTGCCTACCACCCGCAAATGGATGGCCAAAGCGAGCGAACGATACAAACACTCAAAGACCTGTTAAGGGCATGTGTGATAGACTTTGGAGGTAATTGGGATACACACCTACCTCTAGCAGAATTTTCTTATAACAACAATTATCACACCAGCATACAGATGGCACCATTTGAGGCATTGTATGGACGCAAGTGCCGATCACCACTCTACCCAGCAAAGTTGGGCGACAGACAATTATCGCGTCCTGAGATAGTCCAAGAAACTATGGACAAGATATCTCACGTGCTTAACCGATTGAAAATAGCACGTGACCAACAAAAGAGTTATGCTGACAACAGACGGAAACCTTTAGAGTTTCAAGTAGGTGACAAAGTCCTACTCAAAGTAGCACCCTGGAAAGGGGTTGATTTGGTAAACGAGGTAAAGTGAACCCACGATACATCGGACCGTTCGAAATCCTTGCGAGGATTGGTCCTGTCGCCTACAAGCTCCAACTACCGAAAGAGATTAGTAGTATCCATGACACCTTTCATGTATCTAACTTGAAAAAGTGTTTTTCCGATGAAACGCTTATCATCTATAACACCCCCAAATTTAATGTTTTGCGGAAGCATAATCTGGGTGTTACTAATCAATAATCAAAGCACACAGATATAGAGCAAACGACTCTATGTGTGTCATTTTACCAAAATATATTAATATTAATAGGTTTACAACAGTTTGAACTCGTACATAGCTTGTGTTCGTAATATGAGAGATTTAAGTACATAATTAGTTATACAAAATCTAATAATGCAATGAAATCTCTGAAGTTTGCATGAAGACTCGAGCTAATAGGCATCCTGATGGGCAGTCCAGATCTACTGCTGAGTACCTGTGATACATGCTAAAATGGGTCAGCTCACGCTGGTGAGCTCACAGGTTTAGATATCAAATAATAGTGTGTGAACCGCAAGATTTAAATGTTGATTTGCATCCAGCAAATGATACTGATAGTGTATACAACCATGAGCGCATAGTCTGAGCTTAACTCGAGGGTCGGGTCCCATATAGAGAATTCCGAGCGAGGTGCCTCCACGAGTGCCTAATCTACACTCGTTTTCCCAAATATTAGTACGTCCGTTGCAGAGGTTAGCGCGACTAACCCGGATGAGGTGGGTCAATCCTATATGGTACCATATACTAATATTCACGCTACTTTCGTATTACCAGACTATACTGATGGAGGACTTTGATTTGATTAGATGAAAACAACTCATGTAGTATATTGAAATATGTACTCGCGTTCATGTGTTAAAAACAGAGCAATGTATCACATCCCTAGTAAAACAGTAAAAGGAGGGGCCATGAGACTCACCTGAGCCTGAAGAGTTTATCTAAATAAGCTGAGATTGATTAGCCAAGAATCGAAGTCCAAAGACTCGTAACCTGAGGTGTCCACGACACGCGATGGTTATAAACATGTGAAGGCATCTAATAAGACTACCTTGTAGTTGTTTGTCCAACTAGAATGTCCAAATGATTACAATTTGATTGATTGTCTAAGTGTTTGAAAATGTGTACGGCCCGTTGGTCATTGTTTGTAATAAAAATCTCACATTATTATTTTGATGATTTTGAAGTGTTATACCTAAAAGTAAGTTCCAATGTGTTTTAGAAGTTGTGTCGCATTCGTGTTTGATGTTATACAAGTTTAACACCTTGTGTGAAAGATTATATGTAACACTATTACTCGTGACCCTAGGGTAAGGACGAAGCCAAGGTGCGGCAGCCCCTGGCGGGGTCCAAGGGGCAGAGCCCTTGGCTGGGGTCGAGCTGGACTTGAATTTTTATTTCTACTAAATTGCATTGGTGAAAAACGCATCTGGACTTGAATTTGGGTGAAATCGAGTGATAAAATTTTAGGTCTCGACACTTAGTGAAATTTGTGTTTTCTTGGTTCTGTTTCATGCGACATAGCGTGCGACATATGGCTTTGTGTCGCTAAGTGCGACATAGTCTGTTGTGTCGCAGATCATATCTGCGATATAAGGGCTTGTGTCACTAAGGGCGACATCCGCAATTCAGTGCGACGTAGGGCGTTGTGTCGCTATATGGGACGTCCGTAATTTCTGCGACATAACTATTTGTTAGGTCTCGACACTTAGTGAAATTTGTGTTTTCTTGGTTCTGTTTCATGCGACATAGCGTGCGACATATGGCTTTGTGTCGATAAGTGCGACATAGTCTGTTGTGTCGCAGATCATATCTGCGACATAAGGGCTTGTGTCGCTAAGGGCGACATCCGTAATTCAGTGCGACGTATGGCGTTGTGTCGCTATATGGGACGTCCGTAATATCTGCGACATAACTATTTGTGTCGCTATATGCGACATCCGTGATTAATGGGACATAGTGGCTTATGTCGCAGGTGGCCTGGAGCCTCTGCGACATAACGCGCTGTTGGCCGGAAAATGAGCCGAAAAGGTGTTTTTCGGCCTCCGTTCGACCTGAGACTTTTACCCAACCCTATTTTGGACATTTTAAGCTTAAACAAACTATAAACATGTAAAAATAAGTGAAAACGATGAATTTAGAGAGTTCGCCGGAAACTTACGAAGTGATGAATCGAAATTCCGGAAAGATAGGAGTGTAGATCGTGACACGGTGGTTCTTTTCTTCCAAATGAGTAAGTCGATTGGAGCAAGTTTGGTGGTGATTTTCTTAGATTTAAGGTGATGGTGGTTTTGATTTTGTTTGAGAGAAAGGGAATGAAAGAAATGGAGAGAGAGGAGGGAAGTGAGGAGAATGGGGAGGGGGAAGGGAATTTGGGCAGATTTTTGGGGAGAGGGGGAAGGGTTTTCTCCCAACTTTTAGTCCCCGCGTTAGCGCTCCGTGCGGTGTTCGTTTTCCCCGGTCGTTTAAACGTTAAATAATTATTTTATACATTTAAATATATGTTTTTAAATACAAATGTTTATTTGATATTTTTGTTGAAGTATTTTACCAAATACTTAATAACTTAAATGGTTTCGTTTGTTTGTGTGTTAAGTGTATATGTCGCGTAGACGTTTATTATACAATACGAAATGTAATTGAAATATTATCAAAATAATATTTTGGATATAGTAGTGTTATTAAATAATGTTGCACTTATTTAATAAAAATGTTCACCAACGTCCGTATTTACTTGAACCGAATTACATTCGATTTGAAACTTGTACGATTTAATTGAATCGCATATTCGTATATATATTCAACAATATATATATATTTCGATACATTAACTAGCCTACAACCAACTAATTACATGTATTAACCACTGGTTAGGTACTAATCACTAGTCCTAATTTGGCGGGTGTTACATCGTCCCTCCTGACGAAGTCTTCATTGACTCAAAACTAAATTTTGTGGAGGAAACTATCGAAGTTATGGACTCGAAAATGCAAAAGCTTCGACACAAACGAATCAAACTGGTTAAAGTTCGTTGGAACTCAAAGCATGGCCCAGAGTTCACCTGATTTCCTGATTAAATTTAAAATCAGGTACTGATTAACATTTAAGCATGTGCATTCTTATGCTAATTTCCTTATTAAGTTTAAAACAAAACTTTCGATGTGTTGTAAGCCTAGCAAGCCCAATACTTTTAAACAAAAAGTATTACATATTATGTGATTAATAATAATAATCGTGTACAAACGTATCTGAACGAACCCGACAAAAATATATAACAAAAGTTGATGACCTAAAATAATCAATAATTCAATTATTAATTACGAGTATTAATATATCTATAACATATAGCTGAAATAGTTTAAATATACGTTTTACATCAAATGTATAATAAAACGAACAGAATTAATTTTAAAACGATCCCAGAGGTAAAAATTTCAAAAGTTATATTTTTCTCATTTGTTTGAAAGTATTCAGAATATTACCTCAAAATATGAATTCGAAATTCGACTGAAATTTGGCACCCATTTGGATACGCGCAGTCCAATGTACAAATTTGTACAACGGTCAAAAATAATGAGAATCTCACTATTCTAATTTTAAATAACGAACCAAGAGAATATCTACAAAATAAAAATATAAAATGTTATATTTTATAGTGTTATGATTATACCCGTACTCGAAATTAACGGGCCAAATATTACCACCAACCTCAAATAATTGAGGAGGCAGTATGCTATTACAAGCCATACTCAGTTTTAATTTAAAAATCCATAATCCCACGTTCAATTCTCCCTGATGATTTCACACACACATACACAAATCATCATCCCATTGTCTGTTCTTCTTCTTCTCTCAAAAATTAACAAGATCAGGAGCTACAAGCAGTAGCAGAACCCAAACTTTAAAAACAATAACAATAATATCATCATCATCATCTCGCGGTATCATCATCAACACCATCATATATCATTGTAAGGAAACTTTACATCCTTAAATTTCTAGTTATATCTCGTGATCTAACATGTTTATACATCATAATCTATACATATAACATACTAAATTGATGAATTATTTGATGATTATATTGATTGTTCTTGGAAATGGGTTTATAAAACCAAAAACTTTGAACCCAAAAGTTATATATAACTTGATGAAATATGATGTTATGATATTAGGAATGTGTAAAAATGAGCCAAAACCTGAAACAAAACATGTATATATATGGATATAGAACACAGACCACGAACAGAGTGCAATAGGACGGAGACAGACCAACCCGATCGGTTGGCTTGGGCCAGCCGATCGGCTTATAACTTTGAGCCGAACGGCTCAACCAACTGAGCCACCAACTGAGCCGAACGGCTAAGTTGTGTTGAGCCGAACGGTTTGTAATTTTATGCCCGAACGGCTGGGTTGGGTGTTTGGGCCGAAACAGTTAATGGACTAAGTACGTGGACTGGACCGAGCGGAAATGGATTGGGCCAAGGCTCACAGCCGAACGGCTGGACTGCCCAAGCCGAACGGCTGGCCCAAGCCGAACGGCTGGGCTAGACTGTGAGCTGGGTTGGGCTATCTCGCTGGGCTAGGTTGTGACTTGAGTCTTGGCCGAAAACTTTGGGTTGGATCGTAAGGTTTAGGGCCGAATATATAATGGGCCAATGGATTGATAAAGTTATTGGGCCGAGACAAAAAGTAAATGGGTCAAACGATTTGGGTTGAGCCCGATGGGCCATCAAACTTTAAAACACAAACGCAATGCGAGTTAATATATTTTGAATCGAATGTTTAACTTGTAATATTTTGACAAACATGAAAACCAATTTTAACAAACTTATATATACATATATGTATATATTGACAAATAAGTAAGTTATATATATGTATAATGATGAACGTTTATGAATATAGATGTATATATTAAAGAAGATTAATCAGATAGCAATACAAAGTGTTTTTGTATATTTTTCATTCCTAGATGGTACATGAATATATAATAACTTTTACAACAGAATTACGTAAATTACTCCTACATTCTAGGATTCCATAATGATCACAATCCTTTCCTACTTATCAACAATAATTTCTATGTTTATCTATGCTCTCGTCAACACTCCCCCTCAAGGTGGAGAATGTATATCCATCATTCCCAGCTTGTCAAGAGAGCATTCGAACACTCTTCCGCAGACCGCCTTAGTCAACATATCAGCTAGTTGTTCTTCAGAGCTCACATGTGGCAATTCGATAGTTTTCCGTTCCAAATGATCCTTTATGAAATGCCTGTCGATTTCTATATGTTTAGTCTTGTCATGTTGTACTGGGTTGTTCGCTATTTTTACTGCAGACTCATTATCGCAATGTAGTTTAATCGGACTAACTACAGATATCCCAATATCTCGTAAAATTCGTTTTATCCATAGCAACTCACACACACCATGCACCATTCCTCGATATTCGGCCTTCGCACTTGATCTCGACACCACCTTTTGTTTTTTACTTCTCCACGTAACCAAATTTCCTCCAACGAAAGTGAAGTATCCAGAAGTTGACTTACCATCTGTTCGATCACCAGCCCAGTCTGCATCGGTGTATCCTTGTACACTATTATCTTGTCTCTTACCAAAAAATAAACCTTTCCCTGGTGTGGCCTTTAGATATCTCAAAATTCTGTATACAGCCTTCATATGTTCTTCACTTGGTGCATGCATAAACCTACTAACAACACTTACTGCATAGGCAATGTCCGGTCGAGTATGTGATAAATAAATGAGCTTTCCAACGAGTTTTTGGTACCTCTCTCAATTAGTTGGTACTTGATCAGGAAGAATTTCCAACCGATGGTTCATTTCAATCGGTGTGTCGATGGGTTTGCAATCCAACATCCCAGTCTCAGCTAACAAATCCAGTATATACTTTCGTTGACACATAGTAATTTCGCTCCTTGACCTTGACACTTCAATACCCAAAAAATACTTCAATGGACCAAGTCCTTTAACTCGAATTCTGTGGCAAGACGAGATTGAAGATTTTTGAGTTCGTAATCGTCATTTCCAGTTACCACCATGTCATCCACATATACAATGAGAGCCATAATCTTTTCGTTTGCATTTTTAACAAATAAGGTATGGTCTGCATCACTTTGTTTGTATCCAATCTTCTTCATAAACGCTGAGAATCTACCAAACCATGCACGGGGCGACTGTTTTAAACCATACAACGCCTTTTTAAGTTTACATACTTTTCCGCTACAGTTTATACCAGGAGAAGGCTCTAAGTATACTTCTTCTTCCAAGTGTTCGTTCAAGAACGCGTTTTTCACGTCGAATTGTTTCGAAGGCCAGTTTTCATTTGCAGCTATGGAGATTAAAATTCTGATCGTGTTCATTTTTGCTACCGGAGCAAAAGTATCTCCATAATCGATGCCATATTTCTGTGTGTATCCCTTTGCCACGAGCCTCGCCTTATACCATCAATATTTCCAAAAGAGTCCAATTTTACGGTAAAAATCCATCTGCAACCCACTACTTTCTTTCCTTGAGGCAATGTAAAAAGATCCCAGGTTTGATTTTTCATCAGTGCTTCAATTTCTTCCATTATTGCTTTCTTCCACCTTTTGTCTTTCATGGCTGCTTGTACGTCTCATGGGATTACTACACTGGATAATCTTTCGATGGCAGCTACATGTGATTTTGCTAGACGATGGAATGAAATGTAATTTCCGATCGGGTATTTTGCCTTGGCGTTTAAGTCAGCTCGGTATTGGGGCTTCGGAATCCCTCGTGCACTCCCAACAGGAAGCTGATATCCCTGATCGGTGAGTGGAACGAAATTCTGGGAATTTTGGGCCTCGGGCTCAACCTTTTCGACACTTGCTCCAAGATCTTGGACCTGGGCTTCTTCGTTATCCTGTATAACATCAAAAGTTTCATGATTTGTTAGTTCAGGCTCATCACTTGTTGGTTCAGTTTCGGGTTCAATTTCTCGACCAGATGGACCAGATGGAGTTCCGTCGTGTGGATGATCATTTCCTTGTTGTTCGAAACTTTTCTCCATAACAAACTCGGTCATATCTTGGGAATTTACTTCTTCGTTCATCTCCCCCTGAAGTGAATTCTCACCTCCATGGAATTTTGTAGTTTTGTGAAATGACACGTCACGAGACACATATACTTTCTTATCTAGCGGATTATAACATCTATAGCCTTTTTTCTGAGTGGCATATCCTATGAACATGCACTTTATTTCCCTAGGTTCGAGTTTACCCATGTTTTGATGGACATATGCGGTGCAACCAAATATTCGTGGTTCGAGTCCTAGGTTGATGGGTTGTTTCACAAGTTCCTGTAACTTTTGTAAAGGTGTAGCAAAATCTAGTACTCGAGATGGCGTCCTATTCATGAGATATGCAGCTGACCTAACGGCTTCTCCCCATAAATCTCGGGGTACATTCATGTCAAACAATGAAGCGCGTACAATTTCAAGTAACTGTCTATTCTGTCTTTCTGCCAGGCCATTTTGCTGGGGAGTTCGAGCACAAGAGGTTTGTTGTTGGATAGAATTTTCTTGGCAAAAGCGAGCCATCTCATGATTTATGTATTCACCACCATTCTCCGATTGCAAAATCTGGATGTCTACTCTATATTCAGTCTTGATATGGTGGTAAAGTTCTTTAAAAGCAATCAGCACAACACTTTTATTTTTTAACAAAGCAACCCAAACCATTCTAGTACACTCATCAATAAACGTAACGAAATAACGAGCATCACACGGTGTGAGTATTGGGGCAGGTCCCCATACATCTGAATGTATTTTGATAAGTGGAACATAAACTTTATTATCACTAGAAACATACGAAATCCTTGTGTTCTTTGCTAACTCACAAATACCACATTTAAATTCACTTTCAACTAAATTTAAAAACAACTTTGGTTTTAATTTTTTGAGATAACCAAATGATAAATGTCCTAAGCGACGGTGCCACAACATCGCCATAGACTTATTTGCTTCTTTTATTCCGGTATGAAACGCTTGACTCCTATAATCATCCTCCAAGTAGTATAATCTTCCCTTCATAGTACCACAACCAAGCGTCTTGTGTGTTGCTATGTCCTGAAACACACAATAATTTGGCAAGAAAATCACATAACAATTAAGGGATCCTGTAATTTGACTGACGGATAACAGGTTAGATGATAGGGATGGGACTACAAGAACTGAATCAAGGTTCATAGAATTCGATACTCGAACACTTCCTTCACATATAACTTTTTCGGTTTCCCCACTTGCAGTTTGAATCACACTTTGCTTAGGGGTACATGATGAAGTTAAGAGTTGTTTATCATTTATCATGTGATCAGTGGCACCTGTGTCTATGATCCAATTATTATCAATTTTTGTTTGGGGTTTACAAGACATACCTGAGTCCGACATGGCGGAGGTGGTGTGGGCCGCCATTGGAAGATCCTGAGCTGTTGTTACACCAGTTGGTTGACCGACTTTTTTCCTTGGTTTTTTCATGAAATCCCACCATTCCGGGTAGCCTATAATTTCATAACATCGTTGTTTCGAGTGACTCTCTTCTCCGCAATGTGTACAAGTAAACGAGTTCTTTTTTCCGGCTATGTTTTTTCCTTTTTGTCGACCATTACGCGAGACCATGTGTACGAGGCTGTCGGGTTCAACTTTGGGCTCCCCCATGGTTTGTCATTGACTGTAGTCCTTTCTTATGTAAGCATAACTAGATTCTAGGCTTAACGGAGGGTCTTTTCTAAGGATTTCGCTTCTGGCTTGACTGAATTCCGCATCCAGTCCTGCTAAAAATATGTGTACACGAAGACGAGTGATTGTCTTGTTTACTGAAACAGTTTCATTTACCGTTTCTTCCTGTGTAGTGATTCGAGTATCGATTTCTTGAAAGATACTCACCAATTCATTGTAGTACGTCGGCAGTGCACGTCCACCCTGTCGGGTGTTTAATGATCGCCGGTTAAGTTCGAATACTTGAGTTTCATCGATTCCGTCAAAGAAGGTTTTTCCGACTGCCTCCCAGAGTTCAGCCGCCGTCTGCAGCCTGATAAACCGGCAGATCAGGGAAGGAGACATCGAGTCAATCAGCCAGCTTTTGACTCGATTGTTTTCTATCAGCCAAGCTTCAAGTGCTTTTTCATCTCCGTTCGTGGGCTTCGGTGTTTTTCCGGTGATAAAGCCAGATTTATTTCGTGCCCCGATGCGCATCTCCATTAATTGAGACCAAAACGAGTAGTTCGTGTCGTCAAGGGTGATACTAGTCGGAAACGGGGCGTCCTGGACATTCTGGACGATCACCGGGTTTTGGGTTGATGCATCTCCCTTGTCACAAGCCATTGTACGTGGTTTGCAGATTCAAAGAATTTTTTTGTATGTCTCTGATACCATAAAGAAGATTAATCAGATAGCAATACAAAGTGTTTTTGTATATTTTTCATTCCTAGATGGTACATGAATATATAATAACTTTTACAACAGAATTACGTAAATTACTCCTACATTCTAGGATTCCATAATGATCACAATCCTTTCCTACTTATCAACAATAATTTCTATGTTTATCTATGCTCTCGTCAACATATATACTTAATAACAAACGACGATCTTATATATGTACCAATGATGACTTTTGGAACAACGATGATTTTATTTTATAAACGGAAATAAATAAAATAATAAGTTTTATAACGAATAAAATTTATACATATATAGATGTTAAACTTATATATATATGTATATATATACATACAACTAAATCGATGTGATGAAATTATAATTATATGTTATCGTATATACATACAAATGGAGTATACGTTTAACAAACGTACAAAATATAATATACAACAGGTATATTTATATACATATGTATGTATAACAAATATATATATGTACAACATGAACTAATCGACATTTAAATATATACACAATTACATACAGGTGTATACATGCACAAAACGAAATGTACGACGTAAGAAATCATAACAATATTTCAACATAACGTCCACAACAAAATGTACTATTTAAGAATTCAACAAATTCTTTAATACCAACAAACTGTTAACATAAGTTGATTAAACAAATCAAACGTACTTATGTTAACACATTTATTGTACATAGGTTAACATACCTTGGGCGACTATCTGTCGGCTGCTAGCATTCATACCGAGCGAACCACAGTGAGTTTACAACCCCTATTTTTAAATGTTTTCTTCTTTTAAACACAGGGGTGTTAAACATAGAAATTGCATGCCAACACATGCAATCAAATTATAAATTGCTTTATTGCTTTAATTCAACTGTTGATTGATGAAATTACATTTTCATAAACTGTTTTGGGAATTAGACAACGCATCCTAGTACGGACCCAGACTTGCAATGTATGCATAAAAAGTCCTTATGACATACATACTATAACCATTAGCTAGGTGACTCTAGCCACTGAGTATACGGATAGTACTATTGCCATGATGACCCTCCTACGGTGGAGCGTATACTTAAATGTCCGTTCAGGCAAACAACATAAGTTCTGGTTGTGGTTTGGTTATAGGGTTAGGTTGCGCTACTTTAACTTTTGAGGTTTAGCTCACCTCACAGGGGATCATAGTCCAAGCAAATTCCCACATACTTTTAGGAAGAACGAATCCTACACTGTTAAATACCGGAAAACGTACGGCAACTTATTTTGTACTGGCAAACAACCAGTTAGATGATTTTTAGGGTAACAACCCTACATAACTTGTATTTTATAAATGAATAACAATTCATTTATACAAACTTGGTTTAACTAACCACATACATATACAAACCTATAAATTCACTCAACATATTTGTTGAGGACTTTCTCTATGTTTTTCAGGAAATTAGCTGGGTAAGTAATCGCATGCATTCAGGATGGACAACCCTGGACTACTTAGGATGCCACACACTGTTGGGACCGCTTTTGAGGATTTCTTTTGTATAACTGCAGACATTGCGGTTCTACTTATGAAATGTTGTTTTAAACCTATGTATCATTGTTAAAACTAAAATGTTTTAAACTCTACTACTACTGTTATGACTTACATAGTCGTACTACTTTTGTAACAACTGTCAAAATTGGCATCCTTGGTAAATAAAGTTGTGCGATAACCATATGCTCTGAGTGTGTATGTATTTTTTGGTTGAAAATACTATTCGCATCCCCGCCACATCATTAAAGCTTCTGCGTAATTAATTAGTACTGATTGTAATCACCGTTTTACGGGGTGTGACATATATCATAGTTAAATTGAGTTTCATTAGCTTGATACGCCTTAATCTGTTTTACAAGGTTTTCTATAGCAGCAGTGGTGTGTTTAGTTTTAATTTCACACAATTTAAGTTCATCATACACTTTTATATTGTGGTCCCTATAATATTTAACCATTTTCTTACAAACAGAAGAACACAATTTTGATTGTACCTCGTATGGGATCTCTGAAGTTTTGGTTTCTTCTGTGATAGCCATTATAGCTTGATTTGTCACTTCGTGTTCCTCTTGGTCACTCCAATCGAATCCCTGACCATCCTGAGACACCAAAGCATTAGATGTACCATTCTGAATAGGTACATTCCTCCTTTGATTTCCATTGTTGTTTCCATAACCCTGCATGACTCCAGCTTGATTTCCATTGTTTCTGCACTCTCTAGCAAAGTGTCCCATCTTGTGACAGTTGAAACACTCTACTTTGCTCTTGTTAAACCCAGCAACACCATCCTTCCTGTATGCCAGGTTTCTAACACCAGTTCTCTGCATATATCTCTTTGCTCTTAAGGTGATCATAGCCATCTGCCACCTGAAGTCCATATCTTCAAGGTCATCATTGTTGACTTGCTCCAAATCTTCATTAGTCAGTGAAGAATTCACATGACTTGTGAAAAAAGACGCAAGAACATGATCATTAGATCTGTCCTAAGATGAACTTGAACCTCCAGATTCACCATAATTCCAACATAGACAAAAGCAACATTGTTTGTATACCCAGTTGACTGTTTCTTTCCTTCAACTTCAGATTCAAAAGATCTTAAATCATTATACAAATCTTCAAGTTCTTTTTCCTCCAAATCTGAACTTTGCCTTAAGCTAACTGTATACATTGTCCATTCATCACCTAAAGATCTCAAAAACTTCCTATTGAGATCATCTTGATCTATCTTAACCTGGTGATTTTCTAGATCACCAACAAATTTTGAAAACTTATCAAAGGTTTGAGTAAGAGTTTCCGTTCTGACCCTAGTAAAATTCTCATACTGTTGTTTGAGTATAGATCTCTTATTCTTCTTTGTGTTATCATTCCCACTAAATCTTTTCACTAATGCCTCCATTAGAACTTTGGCATCTTGACAGTTTTCAAATCTTCTTTGGTATTGATTAGGAATAGCCAACAACAAAGTGCTTTGCTTTCCATTCAGTGGCCCTGATCTTTCTTTCAGCCTCTGTAGTTGGTGGTGATCTTTCCTGACGTACACCATCACTATCTACATTATATGCAGGACCATTACATACCACATCCCACATCTGATAGTCTGTGAGCAACATCTATATTGTTTGATTCGAGTCTGCCATAGTTCAAACTCATCTGGTTTGAGCATGGGAATCCTTGGGACTTAAATTCCATTATTCGACTCTGTTTCCATCTCTGTAACTTTCCAGAAAATTTAAAACCTTCAAACTTCTTGAATATCAAAGCAAAAACCTGCTCTGATACCACTTGTTAAACCCAGCTATCGATCTAACTAAGTTTGCTTTGATTTGTTTGTTAAGAAGTCGCGGAATAACACTTAACAATATTCAAGAAAGTTTAAACAATACGTAAACAATATACCAAAAGATTTAATATTATTAGAAGAAGAATACGAATATACAGAGTATTAGGGTTTTCACCTTGAAGCTAAAGTTAACCTATTCTAGGTTATACGGATCTCTATTTATAATGTATAGAGTCCTATACAATCTCCAGTTATCATGGAATGTAAATCTTTTCCATAAATAACTCTAACTGCCTAAACTGACTTCGTTAAATGTACCAACAGTGGAAGTGACTATATTATATACTAACAATGGCTATGAGTGTTATTTAGAAAACACTAAGTATTCTACCAACAGTGGCTATCTATTCCAAACATACTAGCAGTGGCTAGCATTCATCTCTTCTAACCGTGGCACCATCCTTTACTCTAACAGTGGCTAAGACTCTATCTTCAGTCTTCAACACTTACTCATTTCAGCTTCGATCCCAATAGTGTGTGAAAAGGTAGCTTCTCGATAAAAAATTTATTATAACGGATTGGGCTAAAAGTCACACGGTCACTCGAAACGGTCCAATGATCAAGGCTATGTACCATAGCCTAGGCGGTTTTAGGCCTTTCGGGGTCGTCTAGGGGTCGAAAATGGCATATTTCAGTTTTCGAACCCGTACCAAATTTCGTAACTTATGAAATAAAATGTAATGGATATAACGAACTTGAGTAACAACTAAACTTATACGATACGACTTACACATGAAATCATGTATAATAATAACAGTTTGGAATTATTATAACAAACCGTCACCAACGAGCCGTATACCTTTTCACAAACTCAAATATAAACATTAACCAAATCAATTTGGACATAACTAGTTAATAGAACAACTAGCATAGATGGTCTGTTGAGACCTTTAATCATTTAAAACCTTGCGCGTTTAACACGTGCAGCAGGTTCTCACATCTAATCATTAAAACCTTGCACGTTTAGGACGCCCAGCAGGTTTCAGTCGTTGGAGACGACATCATTTCTCTTGTAAACCATCAATTGTGCTTGATAGCATCTCATTAGACTCAGGTGAGTCTCATAGCCCCTATGTGAAAACATAATAACGATCTAGCTCAGAAATTTTAGATCTTGATCTAGGATACAATAACATTGAATTAATCATAAAGTGTGGAATAACTATAAGAACATCAATGTTTTCTCAAGCCTCAATTTTATTCGATCACAATAAAACGGTTACACGATTGCAACAGGATCATGAATACCTTGATCTTGAGGCTAAACAAAAACTCTTAGACGTCTACATTATGTGTGCACACTTTTTCCTACGTCCCTAATGTCTCTTTATATAGTAGAGATATTAGGGTTTACAAGAAAACCTAACTTGCATAGGAATTAAACTTAATATTACACATTAAGTCCTTCTAGTTTCATCATTCTTTATTTATGCATATTTTGTTTTGTAATCATCAAATCTAGAATCCCTACAATCTTCCCCTATTTGATATTACAAAACAATCTTCATGAATGAAACCATCTTCAATGCTTCCCCTTGACTTAATATCTTCGTGAACATGTCACCACCCATACTAAGCTGCAAAATCAATATCCTTCCTCCCCTTTTTGTAATAATCAAATATGAATCTTTTGCAACTTGTAAACACTTCCCCTCAAGTGGTACATGTAGATGATGAAACATTAAACAGTAAGCTTCCCGTAAAATATATTCACCATCTCTTGAATCTCTTGACTCTATGTAATGATCACCGATGAAGAAAATAAAATACAAAAAACTTAATAAAGAAATTAAGTCTTCCGAACTTGTACCTTATATCTTGTACTATTCACGACGTCAAACTTATAATCCTATGTATAAGTAGATCACAATCTCTTTGACAAAAATCCTTATTTTCCATAATAAGTCACCGAGCACACCAAACTCTTCCAAGTGATAGCAAATGTGAGCATTGAGCATCATAAGTTTGTAAATCTCACACGTTTGCTGGATTTGTCAAGTCTTCATCGTCACCATACAAACCAAACAAGTTATCTTCAAAGTTCTGCATCCTCCACTTTGAGATATGATAAGATCCTTGCCTGTAAAACTCAATTACAATATCAAATAAGCTATAATCAATCTTCTTCGTAATCACATCTTCAAGAACAAGCCATTAAATCAATACAATTCCATTTGAGATCCAAACTATCAGTTATAACAATTAGTACTAACAGTGTTAACTATTTTGTACTAACAGTTGTAACAGTTATAACTAACAGTTTTAACTGTTATAACTAACAACAGTTACAACTGTTATAACTAACAGTTTTAACTATTTTTACCTAACAGTTTCAACATCTTCCAAACAAATCAACAAACAGTGGAAACAATCTTCAAAATCAATAAACAGTGGAAACCACTTTGCATTAACAGTGGTAATTTCCTTTGAATTCCACTAACACCAACATCGGTAATCGTATTCTCCTCTAATCGTTTTAACATTCTTCAAATCCAAGGACATCAATAACAATACTTGATCCCTTGTTTCCTTTTCTTGTTCATCGTTTTCTTTAATTCCTGTTCAAAACTTGCAGCACACTAAAAATTATGTATCTCATGATTGATAGATCTGATCGTGCTCAACTTTTTACACAACGTACACCTATGTGTTTTGAACACCATATCCAAAAAGCAAGTTGGGTCAATCCAACTCTTAACGAACATACAATAATTAAATCAATACAGCTGCGCAAACAGAAACCACAAACTTACTGCAGCAGATTCGAATTTCCATATCTCTATGTAGAAACATCCGATCACAATGAAATTTTTACACAATGTAGAAAAGTATGTCTTCTATAACATATCCAAAAATCATATACTTTCATTGAATAACTAAGACACAGTGACCATTTTACTTCTGCCATTTTGAAAAACCCTAAACTTTCAGCAACCAAATTTGACAATGAATATCTCTCAATTAATAGTTCGGATCAAAAATTCCTCCAGTCAGTATGTGCGCCTATATGTTAGGAAGCTTTTATAACTCAAATATTAATCACCAAAACATCACAAAATAAAGGAGATCCGAATTTCATGACGATCTAACGGTTAACAAAGGAGATCCGAATTTTTTACCATGGTTGTGCAGAAAGTGACGAATTATGAATTTTTCTTGCAATCTTCTAGGGTTTCTTCGATATGGCTTCTCTTGCTTGTAAAACTTGTAGATCCTAGATAACGAGCCACCTTGCTCTGATACCAATTGTGAAAACATAATAACGATCTAGCTCGGATTTTTTAGATCTTGACTAGGATACAATAACATTGAATTAATCATAAAGTGTGGAATAACTATAAGAACATCAATGTTTTCTCAAGCCTCAATTTTATTCGATCACAATAAAACGGTTACACGATTGCAACAGGATCATGAATACCTTGATCTTGAGGCTAAACAAAAACTCTTAGACGTCTACATTATGTGTGCACACTTTTTCCTACGTCCCTAATGTCTCTTTATATAGTAGAGATATTAGGGTTTACAAGAAAACCTAACTTGCATAGGAATTAAACTTAATATTATACATTAAGTCCTTCTATTTTCGTCATTCTTTATTTATGCATATTTTGTTTTGTAATCATCAAATCTAGAATCCCTACACCCTATTTTACCGTTTTTACTCTAGGGGTGAGAATACAAGCTTGTTTTGTTTTACATGTGAACGCAAGTATCAAATATCGCTATATTCTGCATGAGTTTATCATCTAATCTTTTATGTCCTCCAAGCATAGTTTGGTAATACTTTGTAGCATGAATGTTAGTGTATGGTACCATATGGGACTGACAATCCCCGTTCGGGTTAGCAAGCACTAACTGGTTAAACGGACGCATTATCATTTGTTCATACGTATGTTGATTAGGCACACGCATAGAGGCACCCTCGCTCAGTCACTTAATAGTGATCCTGACACCTCAGTTAAGCTCAGACTATGTCCTCATGGCAATATATACATCATTTATCAATTACTTATTTGTTTAATTACAAATATTCATACTTAAATCTTGTGGTTCATACAGTACACTTTATCATTAAACCTGTGAGCTCACCTGCTTTTAGCTGACCATTTTAGTGTGTATTCACAGGTTCACAGCAGCAGTAGGTCTGCTCACTCAGGATGCCCATTAGCTCGAGTTGCATTCTGTGACATCCGTCAAAATCTCAGGTCATTACCGCACTCGAATCTTAAATTCACAGCATTCCTTAAATCCTAGTGAAAACTCTAAGTTATGACTCCTTAGATTTGTTAAAGTTGTAGAACGTCTTAGAGATTACTTAGTAAACCATAAGTTCATTCAGACATGCTAAATTAAGTTATGAAGTGCCATGAAAAACAAAAGAATCAAGTCCCATGAATAATCACAATTCGCACAACCAAGGTTTGCTAAAATTCCTAAACCCGTAAATGAACTCGAATATAATAAACTAACACTTGAATACCTATTGTAAGAAATTGAATTATAAAATAAAGCACTTCTATAAACTAAAGAATATAAACTTTTATAACTCAAATATTAATCACCAAAACATCACAAAATAAACCTTACATCATAAAAATAATTATACACTTTAAATACAAACAATTATACAACTTTAATACATTATATTTAACAAAAAAAATAAAAAAATTAAATCAATCACCCCCCCCCCCTCCTAAAACCGGCCACAACCACCACCCACCCCCCCTCCTCCTTTTCATTTCAAATATTTTTATTTTCCCATACACTCATTAAACACTTCATTTCCCCAAAACCCATTCTCACACTCTTCACATTTCTCTCTCAAAAACACACACAAACCCTCTCCATATCCTCTCTAATTCTCAGCCATTTTCAAAGATTAATCCAAATGTTTGAAGGTCTTAATCCATCAAACAAATCCTTAAAGGTAAGCAACATCATTTACATATGTTAGGCTACTACTTTCTTGCTTATTTTCTTCAAAAATTCGGATTTTATGCCTCTCTCATGGCTAAAATCCTCATGCAAACCATGATGTTTGTAGATTATCTCTTTTCACATCTTTATGTGTTAAAAGAAAGAGTAATCCATGATCAAACCGAAAATCAAGTGAAAAATCATGTTATTACTTGTAAACTAGTTAGATCTTGTTCATCTTGTGTAAAAAGCTTGTTTATATGTTAATAATCATCTCTAACACATCATGGATGTATTTCAACACCATGCATGTGTTAGAACATGGATTTAAATGTCAAAATATTAAAAGTTCATTTATTTCCATGGTGGTGTTCTTGTTTAACCTCGAACATTCATCATGGACTTGCAAATATTCTGTCCAGAAACTTTCATCTACTTCAATGATTTTTATAAAAATCATTTTTCATGAAAATGGACGTTTTTATAGTCTAGAATCAATTTCTGGAAGTTACCTTTCCAACCACATAAGCCTCATGTTTTTATGAGTTCATTGGTATTTTTTATAATTTTTGTGAATAAAGATGTATAATCTGTTAGATTAAGTCAGAGATTTTTCTCTTAATATCTTAATCATAACTGGAGCATTAAAACTCCAAATGACTTGGAACCAATGCCAAAAGTTTACAAATTTCATTGGCTACAACTTTCAAGAAGACCATTTTTATTGATTCCATGTACATTTTGCCCAAAAATAATGATTGCATGCATGTGTTCAGATCTGATCTCAGATGGTAAAAGTAAATATAAATAAATACTTGGACTTCTCTATAATCCCTGGAAATATTACAGTAGATAGATAACATATTGAAGATGATCTGTGATTTTTTTCTTATTTTATTTCGAACAATAAGTATTTATAATAAATTCAACCAACTGATGTAATTTTCTTGATATAAGAATGTGGACTGATTTTTGGTAAAAGTTGGAAACCGACACTTGCGGATTTGTTATTTAGGGAAAGACTAACTCCTTATGACTCATGAACATGTTTAAGGTTTGGGTAAAAGTTTCAGGTCAAACCGAGAAGGTTTGACCGAGTCAACAATAATCGGTCTCGATTTCGAAAACGGGAAACTTACTATTTTTGGAATGAATGATAACCAAAAGGGGTTCGGGTGTCTTATGATTTTTTTATTGATTTGTGTGTTGTTAATCATAATTTGCAAGGAACCAGAGTTCCAAAGCTCAAAACATTACGATTTTAAGACACTAACAATCGTGAGATATTATACACTTATATAGTCATTATTATATTAAATGCGATTATTGGACATTAACAAACTTCAAAAGCAAATAAACCATTTTGGCACTTTGTAATCTAAATATTTAGCTAAGCAATCCTATCAAACCTAATTTATCAAGAAACTAATTGTGAGTTTTCACAGCCTCTTTTTACTCTTAGGCTACATTCATCGTTTATTGGACATTAAAAAACTTCAAAAGCAAACAAACCATTTTGGCACTTTGTAATCTAAATATTTAGCTAAGCAATCCTATCAAACCTAATTTACCAAGAAACTAATTGTGAGTTTTCACATCCTCTTTTTACTCTTAGGCTACATTCATCGTTTACTCTTACGCTCAATTGTGAGTTTTCACAGCCTCTTTTTACTTGTTTATTATTTTGGGGTGAAAAGCATGATCTCGAACTTTAACTAAATTGGTTGTACTCTTTATGAACTTGTTGAACTTTTGCTATACTATTTTATGCGAATTGGTATATACTATTGTTATGCTTGAGTATCGTGCTAATGTCCCCGGAAATACAGTTTACACTACTTATTAACTCGCCCGAGAGCCAGACGAGCCGTTGATATTTATGGATAGCACTATTTAGGGGGAAACCACTCCTCACTCACACTGGTCGTGAGTGCATAGTATCACCTTACTCATGTTAGCGATAGAACATGAAGCTTGGGGCATGTGTCGGCTGAATCGATTTAGTAGTGGCCTCAATTGCATTAATACTCTTGTATATTACCTTTCATATTCGCAACTATTACAACCAATCATTTTTATTCATGTCTTTATGGACAAAAGCTTTCAGGTCATTTATTTGTAACATTAAACCTGTGAACTCACCAACTATGACCATAGTTGACCTTTTGTTTTATCATGCTTTTCAGGTGAACGACATTAAGGTGCATTCTAGGAGTACTTTGCATGGATGCATACTCATATGCGTTTGCTTTATTTTGAATTATGATTATCTTTTGAAAATTTTTAGGAACTTGGTGTAATCTCTTATGAAACTATGGGTTGAACTTGTAATAACTTGTAATACTTTCTACAAATTATGTATGGTGTTGCTTCTATATCTTATGCATTGTTACCCGGTAGTGTTACATCTCGTGTTTCCGCTTTAGCGGGGTGTGACAGGTTTGGTATCAGAGCCTAAGGTTATAGAGAATGCCGGTTTTTCAAATAAAAACCCCAACTATAACCAACACTTTTAAATAATATTTTCTTAAAACACCAAAAGTATTACCAGTTTAACTAAACCGAACATATAACTAGTATAACTAACCCGTGTGTTGCATTATTAGACCTCAATTAGACATAGCCTGATCACCTATGTTTAATTTAGGTAAGATTATGTGAGACACGGAGTAGGTGTACTATGATTATGTTCGATTTTCTTTCTTGTTTAAACCTATGAAAAGCAAACGTTGTGTGTGTGCACTGCATATTGTAGGCATCCATATTAGCACTGTTAGTAACTAAGTATACCTCCATTTTAGTCTTATTATTTCAAGGTTAACATGTTAGTGCATAATATCAAAGTAGCTTGTTTAAGGTGTTAGTCAAATCTTGATCTTTGTAAGCGACACTAAGTACAGGATAGCAACACTTGGGGTGTTGCATTAGCTACTGTATATAGTGGTTGTGTCTGGATATGTGTCTGTTCTTTCTGTCTATGCTCGAGCCAAATTATGTGATATTCTAATCGATTATGATTTATTATAGAGCAATAGTTTTACTACTCTTGTTTGTATTAAATGGCACTTGATTTCGCAATCATAAACTCGTTAAACAATATTCCGCACGTTTAACTAGTGAATCGAACTTTAAAGATCAATAGATTGGAAACAACACATAATTTTTCCCACACCGCTTACTCAACAAACGCGTCAGGACACATCACTAATCGTCTTAGGAACTAAATCTTCTAATTGTAAGTCTTATCTTGTCGCAACCTTCATCCCACGCTGCCATATCAACCGACGATTATGATAACATCACTGGTCACCCTCGCGACAACCCACCCAGTACCGAAAAGGAGAATCAGTCCCAAAAAGGACCACTTGAGGAGTTTCCGCCTAAGGATGAACCAATAAAACTGGACCAACATGAAAACTCTTCACCTAGGCGCGTTACATCTAGTTCTTCTACTTCACACTCTTCCTCTCACTCTTATCGAAGACCTATGAATCGCGTGAGTTATACACGACTAGAAGGACTGATAGACCACCTCAAGCTAGACCTTATACTATCTACACTACTACTGATACTCCAACCACTAGGACCCGTCATCGGTCAGATGTCCGCCAATGGAATTGGTTACCCGCAACTCTTGAGACTTGGAAAACTGAAGGAGGAATACAGATTCCTACAGAGGGCGAAGAAGCTTTCAACATGCATACCTCCCCCTATGCACATGAACCCGATCACCATATCATTCTTGTACTAGCTACTAGGCTACGCCACCATGAGAATAGAATAGACGCTATAGAGTTAGAACAATACGAAACCCGTTTAGGCTAGATGCACCTGCCACAAGGCCAAGTTGCATAGATCTATGAGGATCAACAGGGTCTTAGCGAAATTATAGAAACTACCCATCTTCCGGTGATGGAGACGAGAGGCAAAGTCGTTGCCTTGCGATTAAAACTAGTGTGCAAAATAGAACTCACTTAAGATTAGTAGAAATTATACTAAACATGTACAATGTGTTGGAAATGGTTTCAACCAAATCTTCATTGGACATTTTCCATGGATTTTTCACAAACATAAATCTTTCAACAAATTTTTAATAAAACATAACTTTCAACACTTTTCAATGACCATGACTTTGAACGTATTTTATTGACTCAAGCCTTCAATGGATTTTCATCAGACATTTAATCAAAACTTTTTCACAACTTCAATTTTTTTTTCGCACGGATTTCGTTAAACATAATTTTCAAACGATTTGTCAGTAATAAGAGTTTTCAACGTATTTTGATTGACTCAAATTTTTTTAACTAACTCTAAGTTGTAAAACAAATTTTCAACAAGATTTTACAACAACCTATTCACGAAATATTTTATAAAACTTTCAAAATTCTTAAGTATATAAACTAATTTATATAAAACATATCATTTGGTCAAGGTTTTATCACTATTTATACCTACAGCAACTGATTTACAAACAAGTTTACCAAGTGTTTTATCAACTCTTTAGTCACGATTAAACTACTTTGTAAATGACTACTTTATAACGTTTTTTTACTACGATTTGAACAATGAAATGATCATGAATTGACTGCTTTTAAACATGACTTAGACATTGCTATGTCTACTTTTTAAATCAATGATTTGATTTCCAACTAATTTCTAATGCAAGACGTACTTGCAACGAACTTTTCCCCATAGACTTCATACCCGTCGAAATCAAAAGCAATGATATCATAGTAGGCATGGATTGGTTATCCAAGCACCGTGCCGAAATTGCTTTATTTGAGAAAATCATCTGTATTCCCCTTGTTACTGGTTGAACTTTGATCCTACAAGGAGAGACGTAAGCTGAGCTTGAACATTGTTCCCTTTATAAAAACCCGAAAGTACATAAGAAAAGAGTACCATGTAATCCTCGCACCCGTAACCGAGTAGAAGCCGGAGGTGAACTGACTTAAGGATGTACCCCTTTATGTAGAATTTTCCGGAAGTCTTTCCGCGAAGACTTGCCTGGCCTTCCCCACCAAGACAAGTCAAATTCCAAATCGATCTTGTGCCTGGAACTGCACCCGTGGCACGAGCCCCATACAGAATATCCCCTTTAGAGTTGCAGGAGTTGTCCACCCCATTTACAGGAACTCTTAGATAAGGGATTCATTCGACCAAGTTCCTCACCCTGGGGAGCTCCGATTCTATTCGTTAAAGAAAAAAAAGGACGAATCCTCATGAATGTGCATTGATTATAGAGAACTGAACAAATTAACAATTAAGAATAAGTACCACTCCATTGAATTGACGATCTATTCGATCAGCTGCAAGGCGCCTCCTACTTCTCCAAACTCGACCTACGGTCAGGTTATCACCAATTACGGATTCACAAAGAAGATATACCCGAAACGGTGTTCCAAACACGATATGGGCATTATGAGTTTATGCTTATGCCCTTCAGCCTAACTAATGCTCCTGCGGCATTCATGAACTTAATGAACAGAGTTTGCAGAGCATACTTGGATAAATTTTTGATTTTTATCGATGACATACTAGTCTACTAGTGTAGTAAAGAGGATCACGAGCAACATTTAGGGCAAGTGTTGCTACCACTCAAGGAAGAGAAGTTGTACTCCAAATTCTCTAAGTGTGAGTTTTGGAACAGAGAAGTACACTTCCTCGGTCATATGGTGAACATAGAAGGGATCCATGTGGATCCAACTTAAATCGAGACGATTGAGAAATGGGAAACCCTGAGGACCCCTACGGAAATCCGTCAATTTCTAGGATTGGATGGATACAATAGAAGGTCCGTAGAAAATTTCTCAAAGATCGCCAAGCCCTTGACAGGACTGACCCAAAAGATGAAGGAATAAGTTTGGGATATTGAACAGGAGGAGGCATCCTAAACGCTGAAGGAGAAACGGTGCAATGCGCCAATCCTATCATAGCCTGAAGGAACAAGGAATATTATGGTATATTGTGATGTGTCACACCATGGATTGAGCTGCGTTCTAATGCAGAAGAATAAAGTAATTGCATATGCTTCCAGAGTGTTCAAGAAAAATGAGGTGAACTATGCTACGCATGACTTGGAACTAGAAGCAATAGTCTTTGCACTTACGATCTGGAGATATTAACTATAAGGTACCAGATGTACTGTGTTTACCGATCATAAGAGCCTCCAGCACATACTCGAGCAGAAGATGCTCAACATAAGGCAAAGAAGGTGGATGGAGTTACTTAACGACTATGATTCTGAAATTAAATACCAAAAGCTGTCAAGGTCATTACAACAACCTAAAATACCCAATGGAAATGGGGACAGATAGAAATGAACTTCGTCACCTTGAACTTCCAAAGGTCACGACTCCATTTGGGTTATTGTCGTTCGACTGATAAAATCCGTATGTTTTCTACCTATCCGAGAGGATTACATAATGGAGAGACTTGCTCAAAGCTATATTGAAGAAATTGTGTCGCGTCACGGAATGCCCATTGCAATCATCTACGACAGAGATTGTCATTTTACATCACAGTTTTGGCTATCAATGCAGAAGGTGTTGGATACCCAACTAAACCTGAGTACAGCTTATCACCCTCAAACAGACGGGCAAGTGAGCGAACAATTTAAACCTTAGACGATATGCTACGAGTCTGTGTACTAGACTTTGGAGGAAGTTGGGATGTACACTTACCCTTGATAGAGTTCACTTACAACAACAGTTACAACACTAGCATCAAGTGTGCACCATTCGAGGCCTTGCATAGACAGAAATGATGATCACCGTTGTGTTGGCACGAAGTCGGTGAGAAGCACTTGACAAGGCCAGACATCATTCAGAAAAGCTACGTTCACAATCGCAGAAAGCCACTAGAATTCCAAACGGGTGATAGAATGTTCCTGATAGTATCACCTCGGAAAGGACTTGTATGCTTCGGCAAGAAAGGAAAGCTAAGCCCACGCTAAATTAGACCATACAAAATCTTGAAACAAATAGGCCCGATGGCTTACGAACTAGAATCGCCCAAAGAGTTGGATCGCGTTCATGACATATTTCATGTCTCAAACCTTAAGAAGTGTATAGTCGACAACTCTCAGACTTTTCCCTTAGAAGAGTTCGAATTGATGATTGACTACTTTCTTCTAGTGAAGCACCTACTGAAATCCTTAATAGAGGTACCAAACAGTTGAGACGTTACAAGATTCACTTAGTTAAGGCTCACTGAAATTCTAAACATGGATCTGAATTCACATAGGAACAGGAACATTTAATGAGATGAAAGTACCTGCCTCTATTCTCGAGTGCATCGTCACCCAATGAAATTCATTTCAACGGTGGGATATTGTGACATCCATCAAAATCTCAGGTCATTACCGCACTCAAATCTTAAATTCACAGCATTCGTTAAATCCTAGTGAAAACTCTAAGTTATGACTCCTTAGATTTGTTAAAGCTGTAGAACGTCTTAGAGATTGCTTAGTGAACCATAAGTTCATTCAGACATGCTAAATTAAGTTATGAAGTGCCATGAAAAATAAAAGAATCAAGTCCCATGAATAATCAAAAAAATACTACCTTGTCGCACAACCAAGGTTTGGTAAAATTCCTAAACCCGTAAATGAAGTCGAATATAATAAACTAACACTTGAATACCTATTGTAAGAAATTCAATTATAAAATAAAGCACTTTTATAAACTAAAGAATATAAACTTTTATAACTCAAATATTAATCACCAAAACATCACAAAATAAACCTTACATCATAAAAATAATTATACACATTAGATACAAACAATTATACAACTTTAATACATTATATTTAACAAAAAAAATAAAAAAAATTAAATCAATCACCCCCCCATCCTAAAACCGGCCACAACCCCCCCCCCCCTCCTTTTCATTTCAAATATTTTTATTTTCCCATATACTCATTAAACACTTCATTTTCCCAAAACCCATTCTCACACTCTTCACATTTCTCTCTCAAAAACACACACAAACCCTCTCCATATCCTCTCTAATTCTCAGCCATTTTCAAAGATTAATCCAAGTGTTTGAATGTCTTAATCCATCAAACAAATCTTTAAAGGTAAGCAGTTAGGCTACTACTTTCTTGCTTATTTTCTTCAAAAATTCGTATTTTATGCCTCTCTCATGGCTAAAATCCTCATGCAAACCTTGATGTTTGTAGATTATCTCTTTTCACATCTTTATGTGTTAAAAGAAAGAGTAATCCATGATCAAACCGAAAATCAAGTGAAAAATCATGTTATTACTTGTAAACTAGTTAGATCTTGTTCATCTTGTGTAAAAAGCTTGTTTATATGTTAATAATCATCTCTAATACATCATGGATGTATTTCAACACCATCCATGTGTTAGAACATGGATTTAAATGTCAAAATATTAAAAGTTCATTTATTTCCATGGTGGTGTTCTTGTTTAACCTCGAACATTCATCATGGACTTGCAAATATTCTGTCCAGAAACTTTCATCTACTTCAATGATTTTTATAAAAATCATTTTTCATGAAAATGGACGTTTTTATAGTCTAGAATCAATTTCTGGAAGTTACCTTTCCAACCACATAACCCTCATGTTTTTATGAGTTCATTGGTATTTTTTATAATTTTTGTGAATAAAGATGTATAATCTGTTAGATTAAGTCAGAGATTTTTCTCTTAATGTCTTAATCATAACTGGAGCATTAAAACTCCAAATGACTTGGAACCAATGCCAAAAGTTTACAAATTTCATTGGCTACAGCTTTCAAGAGGACCATTTTTATTGATTCCATGTACATTTTGCCCAAAAATAATGATTGCATGCATGTGTTCAGATCTGATCTCAGATGGTAAAAGTAAATATAAATAAATACTTGGACTTCTCTATAATCCCTGGAAAAATTACAGTAGATAGATAACATATTGAAGATGATCTGTGATTTTTTTCTTATTTTATTTCGGACAATAAGTATTTATAATAAATTCAACCAACTGATGTAATTTTCTTGATATAAGAATGTGGACTGATTTTTGGTAAAAGTTGGAAACCGACACTTGCGGATTTGTTATTTAGGGAAAGACTAACTCCTTATGACTCATGAACATGTTTAAGGTTTGGGTAAAAGTTTCAGGTCAAACCGAGAAGGTTTGACCGAGTCAACAATAATCGGTCTCGATTTCGAAAACGGGAAACTTACTATTTTTGGAATGAATGATAACCAAAAGGGGTTCGGGTGTCTTATGATGTATTTATTGATTTGTGTGTTCTTAATCATAATTTGGAAGGAACCAAAGTTCCAAAGCTCAAAACATTACGATTTTAAGACACTAACAATCGTGAGATATTATACACTTATATAGTCATTATTATATTAAATGCGATTATTGGACATTAACAAACTTCAAAAGCAAACAAACCATTTTGGCACTTTGTAATCTAAATATTTAGCTAAGCAATCCTATCAAACCTAATTTATCAAGAAACTAATTGTGAGTTTTCACAGCCTCTTTTTACTCTTAGGCTACATTCATCGTTTATTGGACATTAAAAAACTTCAAAAGCAAACAAACCATTTTGGCACTTTGTAATCTAAATATTTAGCTAAGCAATCCTATCAAACCTAATTTACCAAGAAACTAATTGTGAGTTTTCACATCCTCTTTTTACTCTTAGGCTACATTCATCGTTTACTCTTACGCTCAATTGTGAGTTTTCACAGCCTCTTTTTACTTGTTTATTATTTTGGGGTGAAAAGCATGATCTCGAACTTTAACTAAATTGGTTGTACTCTTTATGAACTTGTTGAACTTTTGCTATACTATTTTATGCGAATTGGTATATACTATTGTTATGCTTGAGTATCGTGCTAATGTCCCCGGAAATACAGTTTACACTACTTATTAACTCGCCCGAGAGCCAGACGAGCCGTTGATATTTATGGATAGCACTATTTAGGGGGAAACCACTCCTCACTCACACTGGTCGTGAGTGCATAGTATCACCTTACTCATGTTAGCGATAGAACATGAAGCTTGGGGCATGTGTCGGCTGAATCGATTTAGTAGTGGCCTCAATTGCATTAATACTCTTGTATATTACCTTTCATATTCGCAACTATTACAACCAATCATTTTTATTCATGTCTTTATGGACAAAAGCTTTCAGGTCATTTATTTCTAACATTAAACCTGTGAACTCACCAACTATGACCATAGTTGACCTTTTGTTTTATCATGCTTTTCAGGTGAACGACATTAAGGTGCATTCTAGGAGTACTTTGCATGGATGCATACTCATATGCGTTTGCTTTATTTTGAATTATGATTATCTTTTGAAAACTTTTAGGAACTTGGTGTAATCTCTTATGAAACTATGGGTTGAACTTGTAATAACTTGTAATACTTTCTACAAATTATGTATGGTGTTGCTTCTATATCTTATGCATTGTTACCCGGTAGTGTTACATCTCGTGTTTCCGCTTTAGCGGGGTGTGACAGGTTTGGTATCAGAGCCTAAGGTTATAGAGAATGCCGGTTTTTCAAATAAAAACCCCAACTATAACCAACACTTTTAAATAATATTTTCTTAAAACACCAAAAGTATTACCAGTTTAACTAAACCGAGCATATAACTAGTATAACTAACCCGTGTGTTGCATTATTAGACCTCAATTAGACATAGCCTGATCACCTATGTTTAATTTAGGTAAGATTATGTGAGACACGGAGTAGGTGTACTATGATTATGTTCGATTTTCTTTCTTGTTTAAACCTATGAAAAGCAAACGTTGTGTGTGTGCACTGCATATTGTAGGCATCCATATTAGCACTGTTAGTAACTAAGTATACCTCCATTTTAGTCTTATTATTTCAAGGTTAACATGTTAGTGCATAATATCAAAGTAGCTTGTTTAAGGTGTTAGTCAAATCTTGATCTTTGTAAGCGACACTAAGTACAGGATAGCAACACTTGGGGTGTTGCATTAGCTACTGTATATAGTGGTTGTGTCTGGATATGTGTCTGTTCTTTCTGTCTATGCTCAAGCCAAATTATGTGATATTCTAATCGATTATGATTTATTATAGAGCAATAGTTTTACTACTCTTGTTTGTATTAAATGGCACTTGATTTCGCAATCATAAACTCGTTAAACAATATTCCGCACGTTTAACTAGTGAATCGAACTTTAAAGATCAATAGATTGGAAACAACACATAATTTTTCCCACACCGCTTACTCAACAAACGCGTCAGGACACATCACTAATCGTCTTAGGAACTAAATCTTCTAATTGTAAGTCTTATCTTGTCGCAACCTTCATCCCACGCTGCCATATCAACCGACGATTATGATAACATCACTGGTCACCCTCGCGACAACCCACCCAGTACCAAAAAGGAGAATCAGTCCGAAAAAGGACCACTTGAGGAGTTTCCGCCTAAGGATGAACCAATAAAACTGGACCAACATGAAAACTCTTCACCTAGGCGCGTTACATCTAGTTCTTCTACTTCACACTCTTCCTCTCACTCTTATCGAAGACCTATGAATCGCGTGAGTTATACACGACTAGAAGGACTGATAGACCACCTCAAGCTAGACCTTATACTATCTACACTACTACTGATACTCCAACCACTAGGACCCGTCATCGGTCAGATGTCCGCCAATGGAATTGGTTACCCGCAACTCTTGAGACTTGGAAAACTGAAGGAGGAATACAGATTCCTACAGAGGGCGAAGAAGCTTTCAACATGCATACCTCCCCCTATGCACATGAACCCGATCACCATATCATTCTTGTACTAGCTACTAGGCTACGCCACCATGAGAATAGAATAGACGCTATAGAGTTAGAACAATACGAAACCCGTTTAGGCTAGATGCACCTGCCACAAGGCCAAGTTGCATAGATCTATGAGGATCAACAGGGTCTTAGCGAAATTATAGAAACTACCCATCTTCCGGTGATGGAGACGAGAGGCAAAGTCGTTGCCTTGCGATTAAAACTAGTGTGCAAAATAGAACTCACTTAAGATTAGTAGAAATTATACTAAACATGTACAATGTGTTGGAAATGGTTTCAACCAAATCTTCATTGGACATTTTCCATGGATTTTTCACAAACATAAATCTTTCAACAAATTTTTAATAAAACATAACTTTCAACACTTTTCAATGACCATGACTTTGAACGTATTTTATTGACTCAAGCCTTCAATGGATTTTCATCAGACATTTAATCAAAACTTTTTCACAACTTCAATTTTTTTTTCGCACGGATTTCGTTAAACATAATTTTCAAACGATTTGTCAGTAATAAGAGTTTTCAACGTATTTTGATTGACTCAAATTTTTTTAACTAACTCTAAGTTGTAAAACAAATTTTCAACAAGATTTTACAACAACCTATTCACGAAATATTTTATAAAACTTTCAAAATTCTTAAGTATATAAACTAATTTATATAAAACATATCATTTGGTCAAGGTTTTATCACTATTTATACCTACGGCAACTGATTTACAAACAAGTTTACCAAGTGTTTTATCAACTCTTTAGTCACGATTAAACTACTTTGTAAATGACTACTCTATAACGTTTTTTTACTACGATTTGAACAATGAAATGATCATGAATTGACTGCTTTTAAACATGACTTAGACATTGCTATGTCTACTTTTTAAATCAATGATTTGATTTCCAACTAATTTCTAATGCAAGACGTACTTGCAACGAACTTTTCCCCATAGACTTCATACCCATCGAAATCAAAAGCATTGATATCGTAGTAGGCATGGATTGGTTATCCAAGCACCGTGCCGAAATTACTTGTTTTGAGAAAATCATTTGTATTCCCCTTGTTACCGGTTGAACTTTGATCCTACAAGGAGAGACGTAAGCTGAGCTTGAACATTGTTTCCTTTATAAAAACCCGAAAGTACATAAGAAAAGAGTACCATGTAATCCTCGCACCCGTAACCGAGTAGAAGCCGGAGGTGAACTGACTTAAGGATGTACCCCTTTATGTAGAATTTTCCGGAAGTCTTTCCGCGAAGACTTGCCTGGCCTTCCCCGCCAAGACAAGTCAAATTCCAAATCGATCTTGTGCCCGGAACTGCACCCGTGGCACGAGCCCCATACAGAATATCCCCTTTAGAGTTGCAGGAGTTGTCCACCCCATTTACAGGAACTCTTAGATAAGGGATTCATTCGACCAAGTTCCTCACCCTGGGGAGCTCCGATTCTATTCGTTAAAGAAAAAAAAGGACGAATCCTCATGAATGTGCATTGATTATAGAGAACTGAACAAATTAACAATTAAGAATAAGTACCACTCCATTGAATTGACGATCTATTCGATCAGCTGCAAGGCGCCTCCTACTTCTCCAAACTCGACCTACGGTCAGGTTATCACCAATTACGGATTCACAAAGAAGATATACCCGAAACGGTGTTCCAAACACGATATGGGCGTTATGAGTTTATGCTTATGCCCTTCAGCCTAACTAATGCTCCTGCGGCATTCATGAACTTAATGAACAGAGTTTGCAGAGCATACTTGGATAAATTTTTGATTTTTATCGATGACATACTAGTCTACTAGTGTAGTAAAGAGGATCACGAGCAACATTTAGGGCAAGTGTTGCAACCACTCAAGGAAGAGAAGTTGTAATCCAAATTCTCTAAGTGTGAGTTTTGGAACAGAGAAGTACACTTCCTCGGTCATATGGTGAACATAGAAGGGATCCATGTGGATCCAACTTAAATCGAGACGATTGAGAAATGGGAAACCCTGAGGACCCCTACGGAAATCCGTCAATTTCTAGGATTGGATGGATACAATAGAAGGTCCGTAGAAAATTTCTCAAAGATCGCCAAGCCCTTGACAGGACTGACCCAAAAGATGAAGGAATAAGTTTGGGATATTGAACAGGAGGAGGCATCCTAAACGCTGAAGGAGAAACGGTGCAATGCGCCAATCCTATCATAGCCTGAAGGAACAAGGAATATTATGGTATATTGTGATGTGTCACACCATGGATTGAGCTGCGTTTTAATGCAGAAGAATAAAGTAATTGCATATGCTTCCAGAGTGTTCAAGAAAAATGAGGTTAACTATGCTACGCATGACTTGGAACTAGAAGCAATAGTCTTTGCACTTACGATCTGGAGATATTAACTATAAGGTACCAGATGTACTGTGTTTACCGATCATAAGAGCCTCCAGCACATACTCGAGCAGAAGATGCTCAACATAAGGCAAAGAAGGTGGATGGAGTTACTTAACGACTATGATTCTGAAATTAATTACCAAAAGCTGTCAAGGTCATTACAACAACCTAAAATACCCAATGGAAATGGGGACAGATAGAAATGAACTTCGTCACCTTGAACTTCCAAAGGTCACGACTCCATTTGGGTTATTGTCGTTCGACTGATAAAATCCGTATGTTTTCTACCTATCCGAGAGGATTACATAATGGAGAGACTTGCTCAAAGCTATATTGAAGAAATTGTGTCGCGTCACGGAATGCCCATTGCAATCATCTACGACAGAGATTGCATTTTACATCACAGTTTTGGCTATCAATGCAGAAGGTGTTGGATACCCAACTAAACCTGAGTACAGCTTATCACCCTCAAACAGACGGGCAAGTGAGCGAACAATTTAAACCTTAGACGATATGCTACGAGTCTGTGTACTAGACTTTGGAGGAAGTTGGGATGTACACTTACCCTTGATAGAGTTCACTTACAACAACAGTTACAACACTAGCATCAAGTGTGCACCATTCGAGGCCTTGCATAGACAGAAATGCTGATCACCGTTGTGTTGACACGAAGTCGGTGAGAAGCACTTGACAAGGCCAGACATCATTCAGAAAAGCTACGTTCACAATCGCAGAAAGCCACTAGAATTCCAAACGGGTGATAGAATGTTCCTGATAGTATCACCTCGGAAAGGACTTGTATGCTTCGGCAAGAAAGGAAAGCTAAGCCCACGCTAAATTAGACCATACAAAATCTTGAAACAAATAGGCCCGATGGCTTACGAACTAGAATCGCCCAAAGAGTTGGATCGCGTTCATGACATATTTCATGTCTCAAACCTTAAGAAGTGTATAGTCGACAACTCTCAGACTTTTCCCTTAGAAGAGTTCGAATTGATGATTGACTACTTTCTTCTAGTGAAGCACCTACTGAAATCCTTAATAGAGGTACCAAACAGTTGAGACGTTACAAGATTCACTTAGTTAAGGCTCACTGAAATTCTAAACATGGATCTGAATTCACATAGGAACAGGAACATTTAATGAGATGAAAGTACCTGCCTCTATTCTCGAGTGCATCGTCACCCAATGAAATTCATTTCAACGGTGGGATATTGTGACATCCATCAAAATCTCAGGTCATTACCGCACTCAAATCTTAAATTCACAGCATTCGTTAAATCCTAGTGAAAACTCTAAGTTATGACTCCTTAGATTTGTTAAAGCTGTAGAACGTCTTAGAGATTGCTTAGTGAACCATAAGTTCATTCAGACATGCTAAATTAAGTTATGAAGTGCCATGAAAAATAAAAGAATCAAGTCCCATGAATAATCAAAAAAATACTACCTTGTCGCACAACCAAGGTTTGGTAAAATTCCTAAACCCGTAAATGAAGTCGAATATAATAAACTAACACTTGAATACCTATTGTAAGAAATTCAATTATAAAATAAAGCACTTTTATAAACTAAAGAATATAAACTTTTATAACTCAAATATTAATCACCAAAACATCACAAAATAAACCTTACATCATAAAAATAATTATACACATTAGATACAAACAATTATACAACTTTAATACATTATATTTAACAAAAAAAATAAAAAAAATTAAATCAATCACCCCCCCATCCTAAAACCGGCCACAACCCCCCCCCCCCCCCCCCCTCCTTTTCATTTCAAATATTTTTATTTTCCCATATACTCATTAAACACTTCATTTTCCCAAAACCCATTCTCACACTCTTCACATTTCTCTCTCAAAAACACACACAAACCCTCTCCATATCCTCTCTAATTCTCAGCCATTTTCAAAGATTAATCCAAGTGTTTGAATGTCTTAATCCATCAAACAATCTTTAAAGGTAAGCAACATCATTTACATATGTTAGGCTACTACTTTCTTGCTTATTTTCTTCAAAAATTCGGATTTTATGCCTCTCCTATGGCTAAAATCCTCATGCAAACCTTGATGTTTGTAGATTATCTCTTTTCACATCTTTATGTGTTAAAAGAAAGAGTAATCCATGATCAAACCGAAAATCAAGTGAAAAATCATGTTATTACTTGTAAACTAGTTAGATCTTGTTCATCTTGTGTAAAAAGCTTGTTTATATGTTAATAATCATCTCTAACACATCATGGATGTATTTCAACACCATGCATGTGTTAGAACATGGATTTAAATGTCAAAATATTAAAAGTTCATTTATTTCCATGGTGGTGTTCTTGTTTAACCTCGAACATTCATCATGGACTTGCAAATATTCTGTCCAGAAACTTTCATCTACTTCAATGATTTTTATAAAAATCATTTTTCATGAAAATGGACGTTTTTATAGTCTAGAATCAATTTCTGGAAGTTACCTTTCCAACCACATAAGCCTCATGTTTTTATGAGTTCATTGGTATTTTTTATAATTTTTGTGAATAAAGATGTATAATCTGTTAGATTAAGTCAGAGATTTTTCTCTTAATGTTTTAATCATAACTGGAGCATTAAAACTCCAAATGACTTGGAACCAATGCCAAAAGTTTACAAATTTCATTGGCTACAACTTTCAAGAAGACCATTTTTATTGATTCCATGTACATTTTGCCCAAAAATAATGATTGCATGCATGTGTTCAGATCTGATCTCAGATGGTAAAAGTAAATATAAATAAATACTTGGACTTCTCTATAATCCCTGGAAAAATTACAGTAGATAGATAACATATTGAAGATGATCTGTGATTTTTTTCTTATTTTATTTCGGACAATAAGTATTTATAATAAATTCAACCAACTGATGTAATTTTCTTGATATAAGAATGTGGACTGATTTTTGGTAAAAGTTGGAAACCGACACTTGCGGATTTGTTATTTAGGGAAAGACTAACTCCTTATGACTCATAAACATGTTTAAGATTTGGGTAAAAGTTTCAGGTCAAACCGAGAAGGTTTGACCGAGTCAACAATAATCGGTCTCGATTTCGAAAACGGGAAACTTACTATTTTTGGAATGAATGATAACCAAAAGGGGTTCGGGTGTCTTATGATGTATTTATTGATTTGTGTGTTCTTAATCATAATTTGGAAGGAACCAAAGTTCCAAAGCTCAAAACATTACGATTTTAAGACACTAACAATCGTGAGATATTATACACTTATATAGTCATTATTATATTAAATGCGATTATTGGACATTAACAAACTTCAAAAGCAAACAAACCATTTTGGCACTTTGTAATCTAAATATTTAGCTAAGCAATCCTATCATACCTAATTTACCAAGAAACTAATTAGAAACCTCGTGTTCATAAGTCTTGGATAGGAGCCATACCCGACAAGCACGCACGCTACATTCATCGTTTACTTTTACGCTCAATTGTGAGTTTTCACAACCCCTTTTTACTTGTTTATTATTTTGGGGTGAAAAGCATGATCTCGAACTTTAACTAAATTGGTTGTACTCTTTATGAACTTGTTGAACTTTTGCTATACTATTTTATGCGAATTGGTATATACTATTGTTATGCTTGAGTACTATCGTGCTAAAGTCCCCAGAAATACAGTTTACACTACTTATTAACTTGTCCGAGAGCCAGACGAGCCGTTGATATTTATGGATAGCACTATTTAGGGGGAAACCACTCCTCACTCACACTGGTCGTGAGTGCATAGTATCACCTTACTCATGTTAGCGATAGAACATGGAGCTTGGGGCATGTGTCAGTTGAATCGGTTTAGTAGTGGCCTCAATTGCATTAACACTCTTGTATATTACCTTTCATATTCGCAACTATTACAACCAATCATTTTTATTCATGTCTTTATGGACAAAAGTTTTCAGGTCGTTTATTTGTAACATTAAACCTGTGAACTCACCAACTATGACCATAGTTGACCTTTTGTTTTATCATGCTTTTCAGGTGAACGACAGTAAGGTGCATTCTAGGAGTACTTTGCATGGATGCATTCTCATATGCGTTTTCTTTATTTTGAATTATGATTATCTTTTGAAAACTTTTAGGAACTTGGTGTAATCTCTTATGAAACTATGGGTTGAACTTGTAATAACTTGTAATACTTTCTACAAATTATGTATGGTGTTGCTTCTATATCTTATGCATTGTTACCCGGTAGTGTTACATCTCGTGTTTCCGCTTTAGCGGGGTGTGACACATTCAGACATCAAGAGATTGTTATGCATTGCTATATTTTGTATAATTTAGTTATGCCATAGAATCTCTACCATTTGCCTCAAGAGCTTTTGTAAACTATATTATAACAGTGTAAAACTTTTATAATATCCATGTATTTGTAAAACGACGCATATAGATTCGTTCACTTTATTTTATGTGCTTTGTTTATTGATTAGTCGTGACCCGAACTGACCCGCTTCCGCATCATAATTTGGGGGTGCGACAGATTGGTATCAGAGCCTAAGGTTATAGTGAACTATGTTGCATTTAGTGGGCCTAGACTATGACCGTTAGGCAGTATTCCTCATTAGATATAACTGGTTCTGGAATTACATCATATGAGTTTAATTTAACATAGCATAGCTAACTATGTACAATTAAATAAATATGATGTGATATCTGAAAGGGGTTATGTTGAACAGGAATGCGCTAGTTAACTCTGACCACGATAGAAACCGGGACTTATACTTGGTTTGTGTTAGACACACACTAGGCTATTATGTGATATAGGCGTATATACATACATAGGCCTCACCTACGTGCTACTCTATAGGATATTATATATTGAAGATATATGAATAGGCCTTACCTGCGTATTACGTTCTAAGCTATTATATATGTCAAATATATATAGATATCATGCGATAGTATACTCATTAACGCTCACACCACCGAAGACGACGAGTATAGCTACTACCGTCTATTTAATTATACTCGCGTAACATCTTACAACACATTTCGCTGTACCGTCATGTGCTATAAAGGAATCTATCATTTCGTATTCCTTCCATCCTTTTAACTCTTCGGAATCACAAGTGGAACCTATTGTTAGAAGGACTTATAGGTTTCCATAAGTAAAACCTTACCCCGCTCTCTCGCAAACTTGCATCTTGTAATCAACTCCATTATCTGTTGAATTATGATTATCACTTGTGCTATTGTGATATATCGTGAATTTGCACAGACAACTCATTTATCCTTTTCTTGTTTATTTCTTGAAGAATCATGCCGCCAAAGAGGAAGGGTTACAGTGAAGCTGAACTCAATGCAGCGGTTTCCCGAGCTGTAGCTGAAGCCTTGGCTGCTCGAGACTCTCAAAGGAGTGATGAGACAGTCAATACCACTACTCCTCCTGTTATCAAACCATGTTCCTACAAGGATTTTCTCAGTTGAAAACTATTGTACTTCAAGGGTACAGAAGGTGCCATTGGCCTGATCCGATGGATGGAACGAATGGAATCTGTCTTCAGTCTCTGTAACTGCGCTGAAGACAGCAAGGTCAAGTTTGCTGCTTACACCTTTTAGGAAGGTGTCCTCACCTGGTGGAATACTCATACTAGTGTTGTGGGAATTGAAGTGGCTAATCAACTTCCCTGGGGAGATCTGAAAGAGATGCTAAAGGAAGAGTATTGCCCCAATGAAGAACTTCAGAGGTTGGAGGAAGAATTCTGGAGTCTGAGAGTCCAAGGCACTGACATCACTGGTTACACCACCAAGTTCCAACAACTCGCTCTTCTCTGCCCATCTATGGTAGACTCAGAGCAAAAGCGCATCAAGAGGTACATTCGAGGTCTCCCGGAAAGTATCCAGGGAAACGTCGCCTCGTCCAAACCGACAACCATCCAAAGTGCTATCCGCCTCGTCCAAATCATGTACAATAATAATAGTTTGAAATTATTATTACAAACCGTCACCAACGAGCCGTATACCTTTTCACAAAATCAAATATAAACATTAACCAAATCAATTTGGACATAACTAGTTAACAGAACAACTAGCATAGATGGTCTGTTGAGACCTCTAATCATTTAAAACCTTGCGCGTTTAACACGCCCAGCAGGTTTTCACATCTAACCATTAAAACCTTGCGTGTTTAGGACTCCCAACAGGTTTCAGTCGTTGAATCATTTCTCTTGTAAACCATAATTGTGCTTGAGAGCATCTCATTAGACTCAGGTGAGTCTCATAGCCCCTATTTTACCGTTTTACTCTAGGGGTGAGAATACAAGCTTGTTTTGTTTTACATGTGAACGCAAGTATCAGATATCGCTATATTATGCATGAGTTTATCATCTAATCTTTGAAGTCCTCCAAGCATAGTTTGGTAATACTTTGTAGCATGAATATTAGTGTATGGTACCATATGGGACTGACAATCCCCGTCCGGGTTAGCAAGCACTAACTGGTCAAATGGACGCATTATCATTTGTTCATACGTGTGTTGATTAGGCACACGCATAGAGGGACCCTCGCTCAGGCACTTAATTATGATCCTGACACCTCAGTTAAGCTCAGACTATGTGCTCATGGCAATATATACATCATTTATCAATTACTTGTTTGTTTAATTACAAATATTCATACTTAAATCTTGCGGTTCATACAGTACACTTTATCATTAAACCTGTGAGCTCACCAGCTTTTAGCTGGCCATTTTAGTGTGTATTCTCAGGTTCACAGCAGCAGTAGGTCTGCTCACTCAGGATGCCCATTAGCTCGAGTTGCATTCAGACATCAAGAGATTGTCATGCATTACTATATTTTGTATAATTTAGTTATGCCATAGAATCTCTACCATTTGGCTCAAGAGCTTTTGTAAACTATATTATAATAGTGTAAAACGTTTATAATATCCATGTATTTGTAAAACGACGCATATAGAGTCGTTCACCTTATCTTGTTTGCTTTGTTTATTGATTAGTCGCGCCCCAAACCGACCCGCTTCCGCATCATAATTTGGGGGTGCGACAATTAAGTTGTGGCGTTCTAGGAGGAGTCAATTGTGAAACTATTCTACAATCTCTAAGATGATCAAGAAACTCGATACTAAGGTATTCGCCTCCCCTATCGGATCGGAGAACCTTTATCTTTGTGCCCAATTGATTCTCTACTTCGCTTTGGTATCTTTTGAATACCTCAAAAGTATCCGACTTATGCTCAATCATATAGACATGTCCAAATCTACTGTAGTCATCAGTAAATGTAACATAATACCGATTTCCATCTTTTATGGTGCATCGGAATGGTTCACAAACATTCGTGTGTACCAAGTCCAAGAGTCCTTCACCTCTTTCACACGACCCTGTGAATGGTGATTTAGTTATCTTTCCCAATAAGCAAGATTCGCATACATCATCCGATTTAAGGTCGAATGATTCCAACACTCCATCCTTTGGTAGTTGGCCGATGCGTTTCTTGTTTACATGCCAAAGACGATAATGCCACAATTTGGATTTATCAAGCTCATTAGACGAATCAACATTTAAAATCAAATTGCTACCACATTCAACATTTTCATATATGCCATTGTAAGGAGAAGCTTTGAAAATAAAACAACCATTTAAATAAACTAAAATATCACCATTCTCATTATCAAATGAAAATTGATAACCATCCTTAAACAAAACATAAAATGAAATAATGTTTCTAGTCATTTCTGACGAATAACAGCAATTATTCAAATCTATCCTAACTTCAGAATTCAGCATGAGCTCATACTTTCCAATCTCGGCAACAAGCATGATTCCTCTGTTTCCCATGACTAGATTAAGCTCTCCATGCTTCAACTTTCTACTTTCCTTTAGACCCTGCAATACAGTGCAAATGTGAGTACCACACCCTGTATCCAGAACCCACGAATTAGAAGTTGTAGTATTATGGAGTTCGATCATGAACATACCTGAGTGAACACTCTTTTCGACCTTTCCATCCTCAAGGTCTTTCAGGTATTTCGGGCAGCTACGTTTTCAGTGCCCTTTAGTGTTGCAATAAAACCACACTGCTTCCTTCGGATCATTCACTGGTGCAATATCAGAATCAGTCTTTCTTTTGGACCCACGATTGGACTTTCCATTCGTAGTCTTTGCTTTCCAATTTGACTTCTTTCTTTTCTTTGAAGTTTGACCAATTGCCAACACAGGAGCTGCTGAGCTAGAGGACACATCATCCTTTTTGATTCCTTGCTCAGCGGTTTGAAGCAAATTATGGAGTTCCATTATTAAGCCTTCTCTCTCATTCTTATTCAGCTGATATGATATTACAAACTGATTGTAGACAGCTGGCAGACATGACAAAATTATGGCAATGGAAAACTCTGTGTCAAACATCATATTCAATGATTCCAACCTATCAACGTACCCTTTCATCTCCAAGATGAAAGCACAGATAGGTGCTCCGGGTTTGGGTTTGCAAGCCATGAGTGACTTAACCACATCAAGGCATTCTTTGCTTGCCTTTGCCTGGAACATTTCCTTAAGCTGTTGGTTCATTTCATAAGCCCATGTATTCTCAAAAGTCTTTGGCAATTCGGGGCTCATGGAGGATGCCATGATACAAGACACTTTATTCGCATCATCATAATGTTTCCTGTGTGCCTCAATCTCCTCTTGGGTTGAGTTTTCATCAATCACGGGAATCTGCTCATCAAGAACATACTCCTTGTTCTCGTACCTCAAGGTAAACCTTAGGTTACGCATCCAATCCATATAGTTTGGACCAGTCAGTCTTTCCCTTCCAAGAACTGAGAGAAGTGAGAAGTTCGAGTTGTGTGCGGAATTGGGGACGGGAGGATTATTACCATTTGTAGAAGACATCTATAGGATAAACAGTTTTAGTTAGTTTGAATATTCCTTAATTAATTACCCAATTACAAAATTAAGGATAGGATCCATATTTTAGATTCGTTTTATGAAGAGGTTTGCCGTAATCATATCATGAATTTATTTTAGGTAGACAATTCCTTTGTCAATTTCATTCTCTATGAAACTCCTAGTTCTTTTGAGATTCATTGATTCTTATCAACGTCATGTTAATCTCGGATTTGCTCATCTACTATTCATGACTGGTATGCTGAGGATCATGAACAAGATGGTGAACTTAACCATGCCAAACCCGCATGGTCCCCGGCCCGAGTACGCTCGAGAATCGCGAGTTCCACATCACCTCTCAATATGATCTCATATTAATGTGCCGGTAAACCACACACACTCCATTAACAGACCATACGAAAGATGTGCGGTTTTCATGGGTTAGCATACCATTCACATTTTATAGTATCTAGAACGGGATTTTGTTTTAGTACTTTTATGTTATACTTTTGATCTTAACATCATCCTATCCAAGTCCTTGGCAGCTCCATTGAACGCACAAAGAAGCAGAGAATACCTCTCTTATAGTTTGTTCACCATGGGTGAGCCAATTAATCAATTGACTGACGATGTATTTAACTTTAATGATACATATACTTATAGCTCATAATATATGTAACGTCTCTCTTTAAACTCTTAAAGTCTACGGTTCTATTTTAAAACATTTTAAAATTTAGGGGTATATTTTAAACATTTCAAAATATAGGGTCTAAAGTGTAAATTCATTTTACCAATTTAGACAATTCTATTTTCAATTTATCTTTACTTACATACTATTGCAGATAATTAAATGCTAGTATTTATCAAGCTAAGGCTCTGATACCACTGTTGGGTTTTCTATTCCCTAACTAGATTAATATGCGCAGCGGAATTATAACAAAAATAATTAATCAAAGGCAATTAGGAAACTAAACCCTAAGGGATCTTAACTTGAATAAATAAAAGCAATAAAATAAATAAGACAAATAAGAAATTACTAACCTTTGAGAAAACCAATTTCTCACGCGGAGACGAACAATCAAAACCTTCTTGCTTGGTGGCGAGTGCCCAAACTAGAACACCTCTAATGCTTCACACCCACGAACCAAGAGAAATTCCCAAGTCTCCTATGGTCACGACTCTTAGTCGTAAAACTCTTACAAGGAGCAGGAATAAGAAAGAGAGAAAGGTACTATGAAAATCTAAGGGTTAGGCCCCTATTTATAGGGGAGGAGGAAAGCATGGCTTTGATATTCCAGCCGATGTGGGACAGAATCCATACGGCGTATGGATCTTTCCATACGGCGTATGGATGGAGTTTTCAGATTTTCCCTTTTTTTTAGTACTAATTAATTTCCAATTAATAAACTAAATATAATATTAATTACAATTAATATTATTTCTCTTATTTATTTCTCTTACTGTTCATTGAGGGCGACCCAAAAAGGACTTCACTTTTAATGATGTACTTACCAATTAGTTATGATATTCGACACTATTTCAACAACTACGATGGTGGGATCGGACTGTCTGAGACTCCTGCGGCTCTGTGCAGTGGCAATTCGTCTAGAAACTCTGGACATGCCGCTATGTAACGTCCTAAAATCACTTTTAATAATTTACTTAGTAGATGTAAAATAATTACTAGTTGACTAGTTGAATTATTTGAGCCATGACTATTTAATGACAAAAGTTTACTAAATATGCTAAATATGGGGGTTAAGTTGCTAATTAATCAAAATAATGTGCCTAGAGTTAAATGAGCCTTTACTTTAATAGATATTAGGGGTTTATAGCCCATACACCCTTTTCTTTTTATTCACGTACGATCTGGGGCAAGATGTTGGAAGGGATTGATGTTATTAATATATATGCGTTAGGATATTAAGTCTCATACGCATGAATGCATATATAAGAATTTTAATTATATACCGAATATGATGTACAGAGAAACGAATTATGGGCATCGATCATGATTTATTATAACTGGGAATCGATGTACCAACTGGCATGAGAACAACATACGTACATAAATTAATATATTATGCAATAATGTTACTACTGAGAAAGTAGCCTTTTACTATTTTGACAAATTGAAAAGAATTTGGAGTCACTGCCCTTACTGCTAGTAGCAGTAAGGCTACCTTTAGAGTCACTAAAATATTGTATGTGTCTGTAATTGTTTGCTTGAAACTTAGAAGCTTCAAGGGGATTGTTTGTTAATTTAGAACAATATAATCAAATGTAAAAGTAAATGGGTCGGCTAAGTAATTGCATATTCTGACTCCTATATATGATCATTTAAAGGACACAAACAAATGCATTACTATTATATTAGTTAAATGTTTAGTTAACTCATAATGCATTAAGTAAGAAATATATTATTTGTTTTCTTAGTGAGTCAATTAAATCTCACAGATTGTATGCTTTGTTATTGTACAGGTTGACTTGTTTTATGACATTAATTTGCATGATCATATACACCAATATATTAACTATATACATGTTAAGGTTTATGAAATAATTTACCTACCAGGCTATAGGTACATTTTTAATTGGGACAAGAGCTTTATTAATATACAATCATATTTTAACTAAGGTGTTTAGACATTTATAGTTTTAGTAACTAATAGTGTCCTTATATTTAATATATATATAGGTGATCAAGCTTTTGAGGAGGATTGAATTGTACTGGATTTGTACTCGAGATTGAGGTAAGATAATGTTTGCGAAAACTGAGTACACAATTAAAACTAATAGAGTTTTTGAGTTAACTTATATTATTAAGTTATATCTATTTTGGTTGATTAAATTGTGATTCATGTGGGTACAAGGGAAACTTTATTTATACATGTCGGATGGAATTATGGGTCAATGTACTATGCTATGATTCTATATGATACTTGTACTATGTGATTGATGATAGTCACATTAGATGATGAACCATGATGCTTTAGACATGATGCACGATTTAGGGGCCCTATTAATTGATGCGAGATGAAAAGATGAATAATATGAGAACTTAAAGTGGATTTTCCCGAAGGATCCAAATCGCGAGAACGGGGCTCGTGCAGATGCTTACCGGATACTCTAGACAATGTCCGGACGGGTTGAGCGATACTTGGCTGATAGCCAATCACATGTGGTACTTGCTCCGGGAATGGGCGAATCATAGAGAGGACTCATTCCTAAACGACAACGATGGTTTGCATTTGTTGCATCTCATCAAGTCGGTATTTCGTCTTTGATGAACGGATGAAACGGATGAAAAGAATAATAGATGAATTATTGAAACGATAAAGATAATAGATGAATAGATGATAACGAGTTGAGAAAGATGAAATAGGCACGGCTTTAGGATTTTGTTTGATGATTCCTTGCTATGCTTTTCCGATGCACATAAATCCTTATAACTTATTTGTTATGCTGATTGTAAAGGATTTTATGATGGATGTTTTAACTAGACGAATTTTATAACTAACCCGTTATCTTACTCAGCTTTAATTAGCTGACACTTATTTTCTACTTGCTCGATTGTGTACACCGTGCAGGATTGGAACTTCGGGAGGATAGATGAGCGAGGTGGGTAGCTAATAAGAATGGACAAGATATTGCATGTAATGCAAACAGTAGACATTTGAGTATCCTTTTACTATTTTGATGATAAGACGTATAACGCCTGAACTTTGATGAACCAACCGTTTAGTTGGTAATTATTATTATTAATTGGGACGTTTCCGCATTTATAATTTATTATTAAAGAAATTTTTTGAAAACCCATATCTTTTAATTTCAGATTGTTATACGCTATCTCTCGAAGTCTGTCCTCTGGCTGAACCAACTACTAAGGGGACATGCTCTCTCATAATAGGAACCTGTGCTGGAGGTGGCTGTGGTCTAGGTGGAACTGTCTGAGGAGGTAAGCTACGACCACGACCTGGATATGGGTGAGGTCTCTGAGCAGGAACTGTAGGGGGTATATGTGTGGTGGTGCTCGGCCTAACCTGCATGGTATGTCTGGAAGTGGGTTTACCGGTATCCCTACAATCTGCTGTCTCATAGCCCTGTAACATTTGACCTGCATCTGCATAAGCCAGTACCAATAGTCTAGCCCTGGAGGTGTCCCACAGTGATAGATATATCTGGGCACCGTTAATCTGGGGGTCGGGGTAGAAGGTCCTACCCTGACAGACGGTGGTACTACTAGTGGTGGTGCAACTAGGTCTACAGGATCATCCTTATCCTCATCCTCATCTGAATCTGAATCTCTGGGCTCTCCTGACCGCTTTCTCTTTTTTGTCCCTCTAGGTAGAACTAAATCTTGCACCAGGGTGTTAACACTATCGGGATCTACTATCGTGTTCTAATATATACCGTGCCATCTCTCAATATCTTGATTATCCCCATCAATCTCATAAACTCATAGTCTATTGGTTGGGCACTCCAATTTGGTAGACTCTTGAATTTCTCTACTTCTGCTATTCTGAGCATTCCCATTTTTCTAATCAACCTTGTAACCACAGGACCCATGAATGACCTTTTTGACTCATAACTCTTTTCCTCAAGAATTCGCTGAGCAACTAAGTGGGCAACCTGGATGTTCCTCCTACTTAGGATAGATGCCATCAAAGCAATATCAAACTCGGAAACTCGATCATTAGTCATATGTTTCCCAACAATCGAACAGGCCAACAACTTGTGTAGAATCTGTAGGACTGGGTCTCTGAGTTGGGTAGCTTTAATACCAGAGAAAAACTTCATTGGCGACCAATGACTCCATGCCTATGCAGCCATAGTCATGAGGGAATCTGTGGTGGCTCCACTCGTGAACAGAGGGGATCGTATCTCTTCTGGAATGTAGAGATCTAGGTGCTGTGCGAACTGAGCTAGTGACAAGGTGAACAAGGTGCCCATATATCGAAATGTAATTAAACCACTACTAAATCTAATCCCTGGCTCAAATGTATAAGTGGTCATGAACTCGGTAATCATTTCCGTGTATACCGGCTCATCAATGCTGAACAGTCTTTTGAAAGACTCAAACTGCTGAACCTCTGCTGAGTAACTGAGCAGACTCTCTAATCTCTGTCTAAACCCCAATATCTGCAGCTTATCCCAATCTATATATCTGAAATGTCCAAATGATTTATCCCTCCATACACGTGTCATCCGGTCGTACTCGGGTGTAGCACTAAGGTAGGCAAGAGATCTTGAGTGGTTGTGCTGGGTTTAGCTTTGATTTCTTCTTTGGCGACATGGTACCTGAGAACATGAGAAATTTAAAGTAATGGATTCTCAAAAGAGAAAATTTAAAGCATTTTTGAAATTTCTTAAAGAAAATTCGAAATGAGGGCTCTAAACTTGTGACAGTCCAAAGATTACGTCAAATATTCAATGTTCCCAAGCAACAAATAATTAGTTTTAATCATACTAAGGTGACATGTAGTGTGGTTGGTAATTAATATATGAAAATGTAAAGTCAAGAAATGGTGATAGCTTTATTATGAAATATTGTTATTTATAAGTTTGGCATTACCAAATTTTGAAATGTCAAGATTTCACAATTCTTTGTTATATCGTTATCAGTAGGGTTTGACTTTTTAGGAGTTCAAGTTGAAGTAAGGTGTTTGAATAAAAATGATTTGTAAAGAAAAATCAATACTTCAAGTTGACTTTTTAGGTCAAAGCTTTCTTCAAATGATATTGTCAAGTATCTGCATGCCAAAATTATAACCTATTCATGTATATATGATCTAAACTATTTAAGCATTGCCTAATTGGTAAACAAGCTAGGTTATGCACAAAAAGTTATCTTACCCATGTGTTTGGTTTATTTCAAGGATTTTATTTTCAAAATGATGATTTTCTAGTTATATTGCCTATTTTGACTAGTGAAGCAAGTACAAGCATCCTAGTAAGCAAGAATGGTCAAACAATTTTAATTCATTATTCTATTCATGCTAGCTGGTTAATTTTTTGTTGACTTTAAGAGTCAAACTTCCAATTTATAACTATAAGCTAACCTCATGGTACATTCATCATGGAATAATCATTCAAAGCTTCACAATCAAACTTAAATACCTAGATACTAGCATGGTAGTAGCATGTAATTGTTCTAAGCATCTAAACAAGCACTTTTAAGTTTAAGGTGGGTTTTGATGATCGTACCTTAGTTTTAATGAACAAAATTTGAAAATGATTGTACAACCGTGAAGAGCGTGCAAAGAGGAGTTCAAAAGATACAAAATTAAAAGTTTTGATGGAGTTTTGATGGTGGTTTCATGGTGGTGTATGGGTGGCCTATTATTGGGTGTGCGGAGGGAGGAAGAAGAAGTTTTCTTCTTGCTTTTGAATTATAGAGATATATGGAAGGTTTAGTAGTCCCTAGGAATATGTGTCATGTTCCTAAGTACCATATTCCTTACACATGGTCCCTAGTGTACTCTAGGATTAAGCCTAATACTTCTAGATTAATTCCTAATGTCCTATTAATCGTAAGTACGAATCTTAAGTATACTTATTGTAACTAGTTACTTGTTGGTTCCTTGTTACGTTATAAATAATTTAAGAACCGCGCAAAACTCTTGCAGGACAATTATAATCAATCTAAGATATTAAACTTAGTGTATTTTTGGGTGTTTTAAAATTTTTGTCTGACGCGGGTCTATGGATTGTACACGTTTCGGCTAAAAGCTTGAAATTGCGTATTCCTTTCGACATGCGCGTGTTTTTCAGATAATAATTTAAAAACGTTTTCATAAAGGTTGCTTTCAAAAATGTATTTATTAATATATGTATACTAAAATACGCTCTTTTAAAGTCGCGAGCCTCGACCTTTTCAGAGAGAATTGTTTTACGATTCGTTCTGATCCCTATATAGGGAAAGGTTTGAGATTTGCTCCCTTAAGCTAACGTTTTTAGGTACAAAAATTTTTGAAAGCTCCCAAATGACATTGTAAATTAAATAGTAATGACTATCCTCTAATTCCCCTAGGATTTTGGTTCCTCGTATCCTAAATCGGCAAGATCACTAATAAACTTATTGTATATTTAAAATTTAGATCATGAGTGAGTTCATTCATGACCTCCGGAAACGCTTTCTCTTCCTATGAACCAGGTTCATCGGTTGTAGATTTAACTATCCTAAAGAGTTCACTGATTTTGGCTTTTTTGTGTGGAAGTGAATGGGTATTTGGTAAAGGCAAAGATTCGAACAAACTTGATGTGAAGGTCTTTTCTTTTAGAGAAGAGGGCTATGTCGATTCTTTCCTTAGTGGAATCAGGAAAAACATCTCGCAATTTTGAAATCAAGTAAGAGGCGGGGTCAACAAAGAATGGAATTTTATCAGGAATGATGATGGGAATCATCGGGTCCCGTTCTATCCAAAACTCAAGTTTGTTGATCATTGCAGCGACATTGTGATTAATTAATATCATAGATATTGGGAGGAAATCCATGTCAGCAAATGATTCAAAAAGTAGATCTAAATCTTCTTTGAACTTTAGTTCTTGGTCTTGGAAATTTGTGAAAGTGCTCTCGTATTCATTACTTGACAGGCGAAGAAGGAATTCCACTTGTATTTCTAAATTGACAATCGTCTCTCGTTGTTCGTATGAAAATGGGAGGTCGGCATATTTTAATTGCCTAACGAATGCTTTGTAGACATCTACCCTATGGGAAGGATTGAAAGAAACACCGAGGTGGCGTTCTTCAAAAGAAGGTTATTCTGACTAGACTGATGGAACCTTATCCACCACTCGATAAATGGTGTATTTATGTTCATGTGAAAGGAATGGAGAGATGTCATCATTATAAGAATCGGAAAGGGTTTGGGCATATACTGATGTTTCAGGAATGAAGGTGATTAAGTCACGTGATTTCGAAGGTTTGATTTCATAATCATCTTCGGGGAGATAATTGAAGTGGACAGAATTTGGTAAATTAGGTGAATGAAAAGTTGGAGAGCAATCTTTTGGAGATGATGCAAGGTCAAGTAACTAATCCGTGTTATCAAAGTCCAGGCAATATTTTGGAATAGAAAGTGTCCTAAATTCTTCTTGGATTTCGGAGGTTTCCTTAGCTTTAGAAGAAGAAGGTGAAAAGAAATCAGATCCTATCCCTTTTTCTAAGTAGTTAAAGAATTCCGCATCATCCATTGCCTTCAATTCATCCTTTGAAATGAGGCAAGAAGTGGGTTTTTGAGTTGTCATTTTTCAACTAATACTTATCCTAATTAACTAATACTTAATTAATACTTAATGACTTAAATTAACTTTCGAAGGATTTCTGAGAAGATTTGGATCGGAAGGATCTCCTAAATACTACTAATTAAGGCGGCTTGGAATCGTACGTTTACGATTCCCCGACAGCGACACCAAAAACTTGATGGCACCCGAAGCGACGGTGTGACACCCGTCAAAATTAGGACTAGTGATTAGTGTCTAATCAACTGTTAATACATGTAATTAGTTCCTAGCTCGGCCAATTAATGTATTGAAATATATATTGTTGAATATATACAATTTTGCGATTTGATTAAATCGTACGCAATTCAAATCGAAAGTAATTCGATTCAATTAATACGGACGTTGGTGAACAATTTTATTAAATAATATAACATTATTTAATAAAGCTATTATACCCAAAATATTATTTTGATAATATTTCGTGCACAATTCGTATCGTACAAGCAATGACTACGTGAGTTAAAATATTAAACGCGCAAACAATCAAAATATAGTTAAGTGATATTTTATAACTCAAACACTAAGTATTTAGTGAAATACTTCAACAAAAATATTGAATAAATATTCGTATTTTAAAAACTTACAAGTAAACACTTTTTAAATTATTTAAACGATTAAACGACCGGGAAAACGAACACCGCACGGAGCGCGAATACACGGGATTAAAAAGGGAGACCCACACCTCGGTGGGCCCCCACCGAAATCAGCCAAAAAAGGGGGGGACCCACCCTTTTCTCTCATTTTCATCATCCTAATCATCTCCCTCTGTCTTTCTTTTCTCTGAAAGACAACCACACCACCATCACATACAATCACAAAATAACACCACAAAACGATTCAAATCATCTTGCTCATTTGGAGAAAAGGAACCACCGCGTCACGATCTACGTTTCTACCTTTTCGGAATTCTCCGCCGTTAACTTGTAAGATTCCCGACAAGTCTCGAAAACTCTTAGATTTCATTTATTTTTCATAAAAGTTGTTTATTTAAGCTTGAAATGTCCAAATATGGGTAGGGTAAAAGTTTCAAACCAAACGGAAACCGGAAAACACGTTTTTGGCTCAAAATCCGACCAACGAACCTAAGTTTCGCATAGACCAATGCAACGTAGCGTCACTTAATGCATCACTTAAGTGACGCACTGAGTGTCACTAAAAACCCTAATTTTGCGTCACTTGCCTAAGTGCCGCATAAAACCCCTTTTTCCCGACACTTGCCTAAGTGTCGCAAATTCAAAACTCGGCACTCCAAACCTACACTTCTAGCGTCACTTGCCTAAGTGACGCCTATAATCGAATTCTGATTTGATCCGTCACTTGCCTAGTGATGCCTAACACCCCTATCCGACACTTGCGACCGACACTTGCTTAAGTATCGCCCTTGATGCGTCACTTCCTCAAGTGACGCTACTAATATAGTATTCATAATTTTATGCGACACTTCCTGAGTGACGCATAAACCCTAAGTGTCGCTATAAGTGACGCTAAAAACAGAGTGTTTACAAAACATTTTTATACTAAGTGTCAAACTTGTGTAACTTCAAACACTTATACGATAAGACTTTTAAAATACATCGGGATACGTTCTTGAACATAACACTTCAAAATCATAATAATAACGACATTATTAATACAACAATTCACCAATGGGCCGTACACATTTTCAAAACATAATCAAACCAACCAAATCGTAGTAATTTGGACATTCTAGTTGGACGAACAACTACAAAGGTAGTCTTTATAGATAGCTACTCACGTTTATAACCATCACGTGTCGTGGACACCCTTAGATTACCAGTCTTCGGACAACACATCTCGGCTAATCACTCAAGTTAATTAAGTTAAACTCTCAAGACTCGGGTGAGTCTCATGGCCCCTATTTTAATGTTTTACTGATGGGTGTGATATCATTGCTCGTTTTAATTTTAACTATATGAACGCAAATACAAAAACAAACAATTACTACATCAGATATATCACTAATCTTTCAAAGCCCTCCTCAGCATAGTTTGGTAATACGTTGTAGCGTGAATATTAGTATATGGTACCATATAGGATTGACCCTCCTTGTCCGGGTTAGCATGCACTAACTGGGTAAATGGATGTACTAATATTTGTTCAGACGAGTGTAGATTAGGCACTCGTGGGAGGCACCTCGATCAGGATACCATAAATGTGGACCTGACACCTCGAGTTAAGCTCAGACTATGTGCTCATTGCTGTAAAACTTTTAATTTGCTTAATTGCACTTTAAATTCTATTAAATCTTGTGGTTCATACAATATGTGTTGACATACAAACCTGTGAGCTCACCAGTGTTTCGCTGATCCATTTTAGCATGTATCACAGGTACTCAGCAGTAGGTTGGACTGTTTTCAGGATATCATTAGCTCGAGTCATCATGCAAAATATTCAGAGATTTAGCTGCATTATTCAGAAATCTCTCAATTTAGAAACTGAGCTAGTGTAAACGATATTTTGATGTAAACTTTGTTTAAATCAATACAATTGTAAAATGACGCATATAGTGGTCGTTCATTGTATATCTTATGTGCTGTGATTATTGATTAGTCGCGCCCCGACCCAATTCGCTTCCGCGACCCGAATTTTGGGGGTGCGACAGTCGGTGTCATTGATGGTAACTAATCGGGCGCCAACAGAGGTTTTAAAATTTATAAATAGCGGGGCTTAAATTATATGTACTACCTACTCTGGTTAGTAAGCGGTAAGTATAACCTAAGATCGTTCTATGAATCGAAACGTGTGGGTGATTAAAGCTGGTGCTTTTGGTAGGGAAGTATTTAGGATTGAACAAAGTCGGTAGGTTTGGGGGGTTTTTAAATTAAAGACAAATAATTAAAATACAGGAGTAAATTGCGGGAAATTAAAATACAGGAAAGCAGATAAAGATAAATATGTGATTGCTGAGATTTCGATAATTAATGTTTCAGGATGACTGACTAAATAGGGACAATACATAACATAATGAATAAACTATTAGGTGTAAACTCTAGAACTCTACCAACTAATTTTCCCATTGGCGTGTTACTAGGAACTAGGTTATCATGATTCTGATCAGAGCAATGCGCCAACTTCCAATACTTATGTGGTTGAGAGATAAGCAACCTATTTTGGTTTTATACCAAGGTTCATGAATCAGCAGCGTATCGTCTCATGGGTCCGACCGTTCTTAACCCCTAAGATAGTTTACTATTCTATTAGCATGCAGATTAATAACTTTGTATGTTTAAACCGCCGATTTGTAAGACCTAGAGGTTTAGGTATCCGAAGTCACTTGGACTTTTACTTCCATTCCTAAGTCTTATTTATGATTAAATAGATTCCGGTTTCTTCGACTTATGACTTAAATCTCTCCTTTTCAAACAGTTATACATCCCTGAATTATTCGCAATTTATCAAAACGTGTTTCATATGCAGACCATGCCGTTCAGTAATTAGACTGTGTACTTTACATGGTAGTTCCATGGCTTCTTACATCCAACACGCGGTCAAGAGTAATTGACACTGAAAATGACACTCTAAACTAACAAAATGTAAAGCAATGCGGAAATTTAAACCTAATATATACAACGAGTGGTTTCACTGTGTCTTATTTATTGCATGTCATGGGCACAGATGTGACACACGCCAAATTAGGACTTGTAATTAGTACCTAATCAAGTGTAATACATGTAATTAGTTATGTGTTAGGCTAATTAATGTAACAATATATATATTGTTAAATATATACAAGTATGCGATTTGATTAAATCGTACAAGTTTCAAATCGAATGCAATTCGATTCAATTCATACGGACGTTGGTGAATAATATTATTAAGTAATATAACATTATTTAATAACTCTATTTTATCAAAAATATTATTTAGATAATATTTCAACTCAAATTCGTATCGTGCAAACTACAATTATGCGATTTAAATAATAAATGCGCGGACAACCGAAACAGGAATAAGTTATATTTTATAACTCAAGAAAAGTATTTAATGAAATACTTCAACAAAAACCTTAGTAAATATTCGTATTTTAAAATAAATATTTAAACGTTTAAACGATCGGGGAAACGAACACAGCACGGAGCGCAAACGCGTGGGATTAAAATTTGGGAGATTTCCTCCCCTCCCTCCCCAAAAATTTGCCCAAAACTTCCCCCTCCCCTCCTCATTTTTCACTTTCCTTTCTCTCTCTCCATTTTCTTTCCTCTCACTTTCTCTCAAACTTCACCACACCACCATCACCTTAATTCTCAAAATAACACCACAAAACGACCTCCAATCTCGAAGCTTCTTTAGAGAAAAATGATCACCTCATCACGATCTACACTTTCATCTTTCCGGATTTCTTCGGCGTTAAGTTTGTAAGTTACTGACAAAACCTGAAACACTCCGATTTCCATTATTCTTACATGTTTATGGGTTATTTAAGCTTATAATCTTCAAATATGGGTTGGGTAAAAGTTTTAAGTCAAACGGAAACCAGAAAACACCTTTTCGACTCATTTTCCGACCAACAACTCGTTATGTCGCAGAGGCTCCAAGTCACCTGCGACACAAGGCCTTATGTCGCCAAATCATAGCCTATGTTGCATATAGTGAGACAAGCCTCTATGTCACAATACCTTCGGATGTCGCAGATTGCGACATAAAATACTATGTCGCAAAACTTATTCCCGTCGCACAAAGCAACACAACACCTTATGTCGCATTAAATTGCGGATGTCACACTTAGCGACACAAACCCTTATGTCACAGTCATGATCTGCGACACAACAGACTATGTCGCACTTAGCGACACAAAGTTGTATGTCGCACACTGTGTCGCATGAAACGGAACCAAGAAAACACATATTTTACTAAGTGTTGAGACCTAAAATATTATCACTTGATTTCACCCAAATTCAAGTCCAGATGCATTTTTCACCAAAGCAACCAGGGGCCAGCCCCTTCGACCCCGCCAGGGGTTGCCAGTCCTTGAACCCCCCGGACCCCCGTCACTTAGAGTTTGTAAATACATTTTACACCAAGTGTCGAACTTGTATAACATCAAACACGAATACGATACGATTTCTAAAACACATTGGAACATACCTTTTAAGTATAACACTTCGAAATCATAATAATAATAATAGTTGAGATTATTATTACAAACAATCACCAACGGGCAGTACAAATTTTCAAAACTCAAGTTAATCAACCAAATCGTGGTCATTTGGACATTTTAGTTGGACGAGCAACTACAAAGGTAGTCTTTTAAGATACCTAATCAATTAATAACCATCGCGTGTCGTGAACACCCTCAGGTTACAAGTCTTCGGACATCACTACTCGGTTAATCAACTCAAGTTTATTTAGATAAACACTTCAAGACTCAGTTGAGTCTCATAGCCCCTAGTTTACTGTTTTATTCAGGGGTGTGATATCATTGCTAGTTTTGTTTTAACTATATGAACGCAAGTATGAAAACAAATAATTACTACATGAGTTATCTCACTAATCTTTTAAAGCCCTCCTCAGCATAGTTTGGTAATACGTTGTAGCGTGAATATTAGTATATGGTACCATATAGGATTGACCCTCCTCGTCCGGGTTAGCATGCACTAACTGGGTAAACGGATGTACTAATATTTGTTCAGACGAGTGTAGATTAGGCACTCGTGGGAGGCACCTCGATCAGGATTCCTTAAATGTGGACCTGACACCTCGAGTTAAGCTCATACTATGTGCTCATAGTTGTAAAACTTTTATTTTGCTTTTTTGCAATTTATATTCAATTAAATCTTGCGGTTCATACAATATGTGTTGACATACAAACCTGTGAGCTCACCAGCGTTTCACTGACCCATTTTAGCATGTATTACAGGTACTCAGCAGTAGGTTGGACTGCATTCAGGAATCATTAGCTCGTGTCAGCATGCAAACATTCAGAGATTTAGCTGCATTATTATATTTTGTATAAATTAATTATGTATGTAAATCTCTCAATTCCAAACTGAGCTAATGTAAATTATATTTTGATGTAAACTTTGATTTTATCAATACAAGTTGTAAAACGACACATATAGAGTCGTTCATTATATCTTTGTGCTGTGATTATTGATTAGTCACGCCCTCTACCCGATTCGCTTCAGCAACCCGAATTTGGAGGTGCGACAGATTGGTATCAGAGCCTAAGGTTATAGTGAACTAGGTTGCATTTAGTGGGCCTAGACTATGACCACTAGGAAGTATTTCTTATTAAGTATGATTATGATCAGTGACTTCATTGTATTCGTTTAATTTAACATGGCTTGATCAACTATGTACAATTAAAAGAATATGATGTGAGATCTGCAAGGATTCATGACTGAACAGGATACACTAGTTGACTCTGACCTCGAGAGAAACGGGACTCAAACATGTCTATGTTAGACACTTTAGGCTATTATGTGATATATATATACATACATACATATATATATATATATATATATATATATATATATATATACATACACACACATACATAGATAGGCCTCACTCTCGCTCAATAACTTAGGCTATATTATATATGTATTATATGGATATAGGCCTCATTCTTTCTAGCGCTTTGTCTCAGAATAGCAAACACACCACCCAATTCGTCATGCTCTCATCCGTATGGATTGCGAAAACCAAGGGTGGCTAGGAGGAACACCAAGTTGCCTTGAGTTGACCCATACCCCACTCACTTCACTTTGTTGGACTTAGCCACTAGGCTACACCGTCACGAGCAACGACTTAATACTATGGATATCGAACTCCAAGAAACCAATGAAAACTGGAGACTCATATCATTCGAAAGTATCAATCAAGTCTCTGAAGATCACGAAAACACCGTTAGTAACATGGACATTCTCGAGAACCGAATGGGTGAAACCATCGAAACTATGGAGGTTGTCCACAACCAAATGATTGGCAACCAAAACGAAATCTTCGTCCTACAATCAAGGCTAAATTAGTGCGAGACACGTCTAAGGGAAACCGAGGACGCCCTCCGAATGGTTAGCAGACTTGCAAAATCTGTGGACCATCTCACCGCACTACTACCACAACTCAATCTACGACAGGATTAGCTTAGGCTAAATCTGTACTTTATCATGCTTTCGTAGGACCTATGTAATTTGACCGGATGTAATAATTCCCAACACTTTTGTAAAACTTCTAAGTGTGTGACTTTTGAAACTCCTAACTAGAAATTATCTGTAATCATTCGACTTCGTATTAAGAATTGACAATTTCTCCCGTTATTTCTACATTGTGATTATACCATGTGATATTGTATATTACCACTTTTATATGAATACATCTATCGTGCTTATTATTCTGGTACCACCTCTCATGTACCTTTTATTTCTCTCTTGAAGAATCATGCCGCTAAAGAAGAAAAGTTACAGTGATGCTGAAATTGCTGCCATCGTTTCCCGAGCTGTGGCCGAAGCCTTGGCTACTCGGGATTCACCACAATACTCCAGGAGGAGTAATGATATTCCAGAAATTACTCCTATCATCAAGCCTTGTTCTTACAAGGATTTTCTCAGCTGCAAACTGCTAAATTTCAAGGGCACGGAAGGTGCCATCGGTCTAATCAGGTGGATCGAAAGGATCGAATCTGTCTTCGATTTGTGCAACTGCACAGAAGACAACAAAGTCAACTTCGTTGCTTACACCTTTCAAGAAGGTGCACTCACATGATGGATTACTCATGCCAGTTCTGTGGGCATTGATATAGCAAACCAACTCCCCTGGACAGACCTGAGGAACTCCACCGGTTGGAGGAAGAATTCTGGCATTTAACTGTTCAAGGCAATGATATCGCTGGTTACACCACCAAATTCCAGCAACTCGCCCTTCTATGTCCAGGTTGGTAGACACGGATGAAAAACGCATCAAGAAATACATCCGCGGCCTCCCAGTGAACATGCAGGGAAATGTCGAGGCAACCACCATCCAAAGTGCTATCCGGCTTGCACATGAACTCATGGCGATGATTGTCAGCCGTGAAGCATCTACCACCCCTTCCAACAACAAATGCAAATCTACTGAACACCACGACCAAACAAACAAGAAACCCAATGCTATCCAAGCTTACACCTCCAACACTGAACCCAAACGCGGGTCTACTGGGAACAAAACTTATTGTTCCAAGTGTAACCGCCACTGATATCGCGTAAAAAGTCACGTTTTTACCACCGATATCTCTCTCATTCTGGAGCAATATTTAGAATTTGTACTCAAATAATGAAAAAATCATTGATAAAATGCTAAGAAGATCAAAACAAGGTTGCACGAGAAAAATCAGGCAAAAAGGCCGAAAAACGAAGATTCCACGCACGTTTGAAGATTCAAGACATCAAAACGAGATTTCAAGATAAAAGAGCCCATCACCAACATCTATCTGACCCAAGATGTTCATTTTCAAATTACGAATCCAACAGAAGAAGAATCAACTGAAACGGACGAAGAACGAAGATTCTACGCACTCCAGAAGATCCAAACGATTCGTATGACACATATAAAGTTTTTGGCGCCGCTGCCGGGGAGCGTCGGCAACCGATTTTAGGATTTAGTAACTTTAGTGTTTAAGCGATCCTTTTGAAAGATTAACATCAATCAAAAGTTACCTTTTTGCCCTTAGGATTAGTTTTATTTTAGTAACCACTTTTTAATTAATTATGACAACACACTTTGATTGGACCAACCCCACACTAAATGAGTCTGTGACCCAACTTTTAGCTGTTTCCTCACCTACAAATCACTTACCTTCCTCAAAACAATCTTTGTCAGAATTTATGTTTGAACAAAACGTTATAAACAAAAGAGTGATCGGATTTCAAGATAACATTGACGCCATGATACAAATTTCAGAAAAATTAATCTCTAACATGAAATCCATTTTGAAAAACTTAAGTTTTATCGAGGAAAGTACGTCGGTAATCACTAATGACACCACTCATCCACCAAGTGATGATCTGTTAATCGTGACTAGAGGGGGAAAAGTGACCAAAGTTGATCCACCGCCACTAGATAACACTCCCGAAAACACTTCTTTGCCCACACCTACACCTAGTGAAAATGTATCAATTGACATCCCTGACCCATCACCAGCCAAAACTCCAGATAATGTACCTCGAACGAGAATACCTTATCCTGGCAGACTTAAAAAGGAAAAGCAAGAAGCCCAATTCGGTAAATATATGGAAATATTTAAAAGCCTACACTTAAACGTTAGATTATTAGATGCTTTAGTAGAAATGCCCTTGTGTGCTAAATTCTTTAAAGAACTCCTTTCAAAGAAAGAAAAACTTAGGCAAATAGTTACTTTACCCTTGAATGCTGAATGTTCATTAATTGTACAACGTGGTCTCCCACCTAAATTAGGCGATACTGGACGTTTTACTATACCCTGTTTTCTCCAAGGAATTCAAATTAGTAATGCCTTAGCAGACCTAGGTGCTAGTGTTAATATTATGCCTTATTCCCTTTACAAGAAATTAGGATTAGATGACCTATTACCTACTCGTATGACTATCCAATTAGTTAACAGATCAGTAAAACTCCCTCGAGGAATTGCTGAAGATGTCATGGTCAAAGTCGATAAGTTCGTTTTTCTAGTAGACTTTATTGTCATGGACATAGAAGAAGACACACATATCCCGCTCATCCTAGGCAGACCATTCCTAAATACTGCCAAGGCTGTAATTGATGTTAACGAAAAATCTTTAAAATTGAGAGTTGGGAAAGAGGAAGTCACCTTTAATGTCGATCGATTAATGAAGCAACCTCTGGAAGAGGACCTTGGTTTGTGTGATACCATGCAGGGTATTTTTGATGAACATCTTCACGAAGTACTAGCACTATCCAGCCAGGATCCGATACCCAACACCATAATCACCGTTCGAAAACTGTGTAATGAGGACCTTGGGCTAACAACATCCAACGAGCTACTATTTCCGTTGTTTGAAAATAAGTCTCTATACATCGATGGAAAAACAATCGCTGTTCCATTAGGATGCGGTACACCGATACCTTGGCTAACGAGAGATAAACCCATATTCAATGAACCAAACCCATTTCCCTCAATCAGAGAGATCTTGGATTCGTTCAAAGAAATGAGTGTTGAGCCACCATCGTTTGAACTACAATTAGCCAATCAACCCGAATCACTACCGTTTTCAAACCCTGAAATCACCATAAACCAATCTTCATCCGCTAAATTTCAAGAATTCCAATTCCCGAACGACGGAGAGATCATCCTCACCAGAAACAATAAAGTTTCCTCATCATCAGTCAACAAGTACGAGCTAAAGACAGACGAATTCTCAAATAAAACTGAGTGGGTTGAAATAGCATCAATCTCCACATCTGAGCCCGAGACAGACGAACCACCATTCCAAGCTTAATATGAAAAACTGAATAGAGACGAGATAGCTAGAATGAAGCCGTCTATCGAAGAACCACCAAACTTAGAATTAAAAGAACTACCACCTCACCTTGAGTATGCTTACCTCCATGGAATATCACAACTCCCGGTGATAATATTAAAAGAGTTAAAACCCGAGGAGAAAGCTCAGCTCATTGATGTTCTGAAATCGCACAAGAAAGCAATTGCGTGGAAGATTTCTGACATACAAGGAATCAGCCCAAACTATTGCACACATAAGATCCTCATGGAAAACGATTTCAAACCATCAGTACAAAGGCAGAGAAGGGTAAACCCTAAGATCCAGGACGTGGTTAAACAAGAGGTTATCAAACTCTTAGATGCTGGATTGATCTACCCAATATCCGACTCACCTTGGGTTAGCCCTGTTCAAGTCGTACTAAAGAAGGGAGGAATGACGGTCATTACAAATGAAGAAAATGAGCTTATACCAACTCGGACGGTTACCGGTTGGAGAGTTTGCATCGATTATCGGAAGATAAACGAAGCAACTCGCAAAGATCACTTCCCGCTTCCGTTTATTGACCAAATGCTCGAAAGATTATCAGGAAACGAATTCTCCTCGATGGTTTTTCCGGGTATTTCCAAATCCCGCTCGATCCGAAGGACCAAGAGAAGACGACATTCACATGTCCCTACGGAACATTCGCATACCGACAAATGCCGTTTGGATTATGCAACGCACCTGCAACATTTCAGAGATGCATGGTTGCAATTTTCCACGACATGATTGAACAATTCATGGAAGTCTTTATGGACGATTTCTCTGTCTTTGGAGACTCCTTCGCATCATGTCTAGCCAACCTCGATAGAATGCTCGCCAAGTGTGAAGAATCAAACCTCGTGTTAAATTGGGAAAAATGTCACTTTATGGTGAAAGAAGGAATAGTTTTAGGACATCGAATATCCAAGTCCGGAATTGAAGTAGACAAAGCAAAGGTCGAAACCATCGCCAAACTTCCACCACCAACCAACGTCAAGTCCATTAGAAGCTTTCTAGGACATGCTGGGTTCTACCGCCGATTTATCAAGGACTTCTCCAAGATTTCCCGACCTATCACCCACCTTCTAGGAAAAGACATCAAGTTTGTGTTTGACGAGAACTACATGAAGGCTTTCAATTACCTGAAGAAGGAGCTTACAAATGCACCAATCATGGTCGCTCCAGATTGGAACCTACCATTTGAAATCATGTGTGATGCTAGTGACTTCACAGTTGGGGCAGTTCTAGGTCAAAGGAAGGATAATCTCTTTCGCCCAATCTATTACGCTAGCAAAACACTTACAGATGCTCAAGAAAACTATACAACCACAGAAAAAGAGCTGCTAGCCGTAGTATTTTCCTTTGACAAATTCAGATCCTACCTGATATTGTCCAAAACAATAGTATATACGGATCACTCAGCTCTAAAATACCTCTTCAAAAAGCAAGACGCAAAGCCTAGATTGTTACGATGGATTTTACTCCTACAAGAATTCGACATAGAAATAAAGGATAAGAAAGGAGCAGAAAACGTCGCTGCAGATCATTTAAGTCGACTTGAAAATCCGTCAATGGAACAACTTGCAGAAAGAGATATTAAAGATCAATTTCCAGAAGAGAAGTTAATGAGTTTAGGAGAACAAGGTTCGCAATTCACTGACGATCCTTGGTTTGCAGACATTGCCAATTTTGTAGTTGGAGGGATCGCAAGAAAAGGAATGATCTCATCGTGAAGACAGCGGTTCTTCCGCAACGTCAAATATTACTTTTGGGATGATCCATATTTGTTCAAGGTCTGTCCCGACCAAATAGTAAGAAGATGTGTCGACGGGAAAGAAGCCGAACAAATACTCCACCAAAGCCATCACGGACCCACCGGAGGACATCATGCAGCTAATCTGACAGCAAAGAAAGTCTACGACTCAGGATTCTACTGGCCTACCATTTTCAGAGACGCACAAGACTTGGTGAAACGCTGCGATATTTGCCAAAGGTTTGGAAATATCACAACGCGTAACGAAATGCCGTTAATGAATATCCAAGCATGTGAAATATTTGACATATGGGGATTAGACTTCATGGGACCATTTCCGAAATCTTACGGAAAAGAATACATTCTAGTAGCTGTCGATTACGTATCAAGATGGGCCGAAGCCCAAGCCTTTCCAACAAATGATTCAAGGGTCGTAACCAAGTTCTTAAAGCAGTTATTCTGTCAGTTTGGAACACCTCGAGCAATCATCAGTGATAGAGGCACCATTTTTGCAATACTCAGTTTATGAAACTATTGCAACAATATGGGGTTACACATAAAACCTCTACGGCCTATCACCCGCAGACAAATGGACAAGCAGAGATTACAAACCGTGCACTAAAAAGGATCTTGGAATGGACAATTGGTCAACACAAGGAAAGATGGGTAGACAAGCTAGACGATGCTTTATGGGCATTTCGGACAGCTTATAAAACGCCATTAGGAACAACTCCCTATAGGCTCGTTTATGGAAAGGCATGTCATCTCCCGATTGAACTAGAATACAAAGCTTACTGGGCACTGAAGAACTGTAGTTTAGATCCTACGATAACAGGAACTCACCGGAGAATGCAGCTAAATGAACTAGCAGAGTTAAGGGATCAAGCTTACGAAAGTTCCTACAAATTTAATGAAAGAACAAAGTTACTCCACGATTCAAAGCTCCGCCCCACACGCTTCAATCCAGGTGATAAAGTTCTACTCTTTAACTCTCGATTTAAGAAATTTTCTGGTAAGTTCTAACCACGATGGAGCGGCCCCTTCACAATCTCTAAAGTATTTCTCTATGGTGCCATCAAACTCGAAGCTCCAGACGGAAGTTTCAAGGTAAACGGTCACCGACTGAAACACTACGTAGAAGACTTTCCCTCAAATGAGGAAGTCTATAACTACGAACCGCCCTAATAGAAAAATGGGTATAAAAGAGTCAAGCTACGAGACTCGATAAACAAAGCGCTCTTGGGAGGCACCCCAAGCCTATCTTACTTATCAGCATTAATTTTCCTTTACTGTTATGTTAAAACTAATCCAATTTCTATGCAGTACCTCGCCTTACAAAAGACTGATAATCTTAGACCATTAACCTTTTGTATTTTCCAGGATGAGTTCGCAGTCAGACAGAGCACGAGCCGCCAGCCAGAGACGCTCGCGTGCCATGCATCACTCCCGGAGTTCATCACCGGGTAATCTTAGACCATTAACCTTTTGCATTAGGACTGTCAGAGGATCCCAGTCACCACCTCCTAGGATTGGATGAGATATCGGCAGACTCGGTGGAGGTGTACGTTCAGGAGTCATTCCTGTTACGTCCCATCCATTCCATGTTACCTTCATCTCACTGACCAGCAGGGCAGACCGCAGGAACCTCCAGAGTACCCACCTTTGAGCATGGGGTTACTACTGCAGATCCTGCTGTCACTTGGTCTATACTGAGAGCCCTCGAGGTCCAGCACACCGCCATCTCTGAGATCCACACTGCTCTGGGCCTTACCTCCACACCTGTGTGCCCCTTTCAGATGGGACCTAATCCCGCTCCGCACATTCCACCGTGGGACTTATTCCCACCTTGGAGATTGACTGCGCAGGACCACCCCACTTTCATGGACTCACTGGAGGAGGAGACTGCTACCCTAGACGCTTGTATTCAGGATCCAGAGGATGGCATGGCATCTCCTGTCTATACCATCGAGGAGTCAGCATCTCCTACATCGATCGTGGAAAACACGATCTTTATGGATGATGACTTCACCGATTGGGAGTCGCTCTATCCTGACACGGATTAGCTTTTAGTAGTTATTTTATGTTTAATATTAACTTGTATTAACACTTGTGTTTTCTGAAGGATGTGTACTATGCAGAATTCAAAGTAGAATTTGTGGAACAAGTTCATTTTTAATGAGCCTGGTCCATTTCCAGCAAATTCACACACTTGAGCCTGCTCCATAAAATCCAATGGCAACTCACGCAGCACAGGGAAGTATCTCTTCTAACCTTATTTTGCTCAATCTAAACACGCTAAAATTCTAAGTAAAACTCTAAGTGTGGGATTACAACTCGCAAATAGAGAATGACTTCGAAAATATTGACCCTTATTCAAAAATCTAAATGTGGGATTAACCTAACTTAGAAATAGAACATTAGGGACAATGTTATTTTAAGTGTGGGATAGCAGTAGTATTGACTACTGTAATGCAACATAAACTTTTGATCAAACTTTTTAGCAAAACTTAGATTTTCAACAAAATTTTCAAAATTTGTGAATCAAAATCAAAAAGGGTAGGTATTTCTCGTCAACAAAAGTTCAAAAGGTTTGGTAAAACGAATATGACAAACAAAACTCTTTGATAAACTTTCAAACCAAGTTTCAAAATAAGCGATCGCATGACTAGGCACAAAACTACCCAAAAATGAGTGAGGAATCTTGAGCCTTATAAAAGCATTCATCTTTAATGCTTCACTTTTCAATTGTGAGTGTGCCGATGTATGCTCTCTGGAATCAAAACTTGTTCAAAGAATACATTTCGAGATTACAAAAATGGGCGTCATACGTGATGAAGGTGTAATCAGAAAACCTCGACATTCCCTAGGATAAGAACCCTCTCATTAAATGTTCACTTTCAAACCCAAACACTGCTCACCTTTAGCGGAAAACATGCTGAGCCTTAGCCTTTTCAAAAACTTCACTTCCTTCTTTCATCTTTTTGCCATAGCTTAAGTTTCCGTGCTGACAGAAGAATTATCAAAGAAGCACGGAGCGTTCCCCAAAGGATGTACACCATCCGTAAAAGGAGCTCCAAGAAAAAGAAAATCCAGCAAAAGCACGGAGCGTTCCCCAAAGGATGAACACCATCCGTAAAAGGAGCTCCAAGAAAAAGAAAATCTAGCAAAAGCACGGAGCGTTCCCCAAAGGATGAACACGATCCGTAAAAGGAGCTCCAAGAAAAAGAAAATTCAGCAAAGCTGTCAGAAGGAACCTAAAAGCCCAAGGATCATTTAAAGCCAAGGGAAAGGTTCATCAAAAGAAAAATTGAAAGGAAGAGACGCAAAAGAAGGCTCTCAAGGAGAAAAATCCAGAAAGGAGCACTACTAAGCACCAAAGATAAGTCATCATAAACGACTCTTAGGCTATACTAAACCCCCAAATAAACCACCTACAAAACCCTTCACCCATATACACCACTTCCACCATCTTGTGAATGTCTAGGGACAATTAGCACCGTCCCCATTTAAGTATTGCAGATTTGATTCTCGATCAAGCTTATGACAACGGAAGAGCTACATGACTGGCCCCTGAGTGAATTAGAAATTAGGAAACCCGATACACTTGAGTGAATTGAGTGACCACCTGTGAGGGCCCCAGTCATGTATATCTTACATTACGAAGATTAAGAAGAAAGCTTGTTAGAACCAAAGGTTTGGAAAACCATCAAAGGATGGAACCTCGTCTGAAATCTTTTTACCAAACTTGAAGGAACCAAAAGCTCTCCGGAATACAAAACACCTCTCATCAAAATTTTATGAAGATTTGCTTGAGGACAAGCAAAACTCTAAGTGTGGGATACTTGATATCGCGTAAAAAGTCACGTTTTTAGGGGTGATATCTCTCTCATTCTGGAGCAACATTTAGAATTTGGACTCAAATAATGCAAAAAACATTGATAAAATGATAAGAAGATCAAACAAGGTTGCACGAGAAAAATCAGGCAAAAAGGCCGAAAAACGAAGATTCCACGCACGTTTGAAGATTCAAGACATCAAAACAAGATTTCAAGATAAAAGAGCCCATCACCAACATCTATCTGACCCAAGATATTCGTTTTCAAATTACGAATCCAACAGAAGAAGAATCAACTGAAATGGACGAAGAATGAAGATTCTACGCATTCCGGAAGATCCAAACGATTCGTACGACACATATAAAGTTCAGAGACATATTTTTGGGATTTCTTTTCTTCAAAAGCTTCATTTTTGAATTAAGAATCCAGCGCAAAAAGAATCAATGCAAACGGACGCGTAACAAAGAAAACACGCACGAATCAAGGAACGCAGCAACCGGTAACAGACTGGTGCCATTGGCAGCCAGCTGCCGCCAGGCAGCCAGCCGCCGCCGGCTGGTAGCCAGCCGCCGGCTGCTGCCCGTCACCCGCACGGATTACACTTTTTGGTACTTTTTCGTACCCGGTGCTAGACCTTTTCCTACTTTTCGTACCTGATGCCACTACCTTTTTCGCCTTTTGTCATTGGTGCTACTACCTTTTCCACCTTTTGCTAATGTGTACTTCCTTTGGCTAAAATGCACCAAAACTCCTCTATAAATAGAGGCATGGGCTCATTTGAAAACACACACCTTAGAACTTGGAAACACCAAGTAACACTTAAAAATGCCAACATATTTGTATTTTCTTTTCTTTTATTCTTCCTAGTTAATTAGGCTAGCTAATTAACTAGCTAAGGAAGATTTGTACGGAGGTGCTTCGGGACGCATATTTTAGCTACGAGTTATTGTACTTCTTTCCAGGTGTCAATCTATCTTTCATATTTAATATGTTTGTCCTTTCTTTAATAAATTTAAATATGTATGCTAGAATTGCCATGATTAGCTAAATAACTCAATTGTCTGCTATGATAGTCATTTAGAAAAGTATTAAATATGTGACTATGTGATATGTTTTGAGATTGCGGATGGTTTATATTACAAATGGATATAGGAATTAAATCTTTATCGTTTATCTGCCCAACTCATGTTATGACTAAAACTTTATCCAGAAATGAACGTAGCTAACTCATAGGATACAGGTCACTTAGTTATACTATGTTAGATTGAATAATTGAGCTCAGCATGGCCGGTGTTCTCTAGACCACAATAGGATCCAAGAGACATGGAACATGGGAGTAGAGGTAGATTAAAATTAAATTCATGTAGACGATATTTTTGAGACAACTTTCGGAATATCCTCAACTTAGATGATACTTTTGCATGCTTAAATTAAACTGTCGCCTTGATCGTCTTATTGCATGTTCTTGTTTGATTGTTGCCTTAGGATCATTATAATAGTAAAATTTAAATGGCATTAATCCTCGTGAAGTAATATGACGGCCCCTATTCGACTGTTCTTTGACATAGTACTGGAAACGCTTACGGCGGAGTACAAATGTATGGAAGTCAGAACGACCGAAGGTTGTTGTATTATGAATCGAATAGCAAAACGTATTACCTAGGTCTCCATTTGTAACACAAATCATCCCTGTCTTGTAACATCCCCAAGTAATGATGATAACTCGTACGAATAAGTGATGACATATTATCCGACCATTTAGACCAGTTAGCCCAACCTATTCCGGTGAGGATAACCCTCGTTCATAAGATTATTTATTCAACAAACTATGCCATGATTCGGGCATCTTCGACGACCGAGATTGGGGAATAGGATTCGAGGTTAACTGTTGGGTAATGTGGGTGTACATTTGAGAGAAATTTCGTTGTACACTTTAATATATTGTGCAATCCCCGTGACATTCTATTTGCCTGATTGTGGACACCTCCGCGTCAGCCCGATAGAAGGATTGCAGAATAGCTCACATCAACTAACGAACTTATCCTCATTAGAACTTTCCATATTTAACCACTGCTAAACCACGTCATAGTAGACAACTGCTTTAATTGCTGAACACCCAAAGTAACCTCCACCTTTTATTTTAAATTTAGTTTAAATTAGGATAAGAAAACCCAAAACCAAAACCAACTCTTTCAATCCCAGCTGAACGCTTAAAAGTTTCTAAACCCCCTAGTTTCAATTTGTCGTGCTTTGAAGAACGATCCTAGGTCATATTTGCCCTGTGCTAACCCTTTTAGCATAATAAGTAACCCTAGGCCCCAGCCTTATAAATAAAAAAACCACCCACCGTTGCGCTGCATCGCCGTCAGGAATTCCAGCGACCGGTGCGCAGTGCAACAGCCACCACGAGGGTCAATGCAATACCCCTTGCAACAACTGCAGGAGGCACGGGCACTCGACCAAAGATTGCTGAGCTCCCAAATCCAACAACAACACCAGGCCGCCTAGAGCCTGCTTTGAATGTGGGAACACCGGGCACTTTAGGAATGAATGCCCGAAGCTGAAGAACAACAAAAACGGCAACAACAACGCTAGAGGTAGAGCCTTCATACTCAACTCTGGGGACGCCCGCGAAGACCCAAATGTGGTCTCGGGTATGTTCCTCCTCAACAACTTAACTTCTTCTATTCTATTTGATACTGGTGCCGATAGAAGCTTTATTTCTGATGAATTTTACCCATTGATTGACATCACCCCTGTTGCTCTAGATGTTAAGTACACTATAGAACTAGCGAACGGTAAACTCATAGAAACCGATAGTGTGACACCTAATTGCACTTTAAACCTAGCCAACGAAACCTTTTCAATCGATCTCATGCCCGTTGAAATTGGAAGTTTCGACGTCATCATAGGAATGGACTGGTTGTCCAGACACCGAGCTGAAATCATTTGTTACGATAAGATTGTTCGCATCCCTCTCGCCGTCGGTAGAACGTTGATCATACAGGGGGAGACCGGTAGGACGAGACTAAACATCATCTTTTGTTTGAAAACCCGAAAATTTCTAAGAAAAGGGTATCCGACAATCCTCGCACACATCATGGAGAAAACGTCGGAGGAGAAGCGACTTGAGGATGTGCCCGTTCGAGACTTTCCAGAAGTCTTTCCCGAAGAACTGCCTGGTCTGCCACCGCCAAGACAGGTCAAGTTCTCAATCGATCTTGTGCCAGGTTCTGCACCCGTGGCTCGAGCACCATACCGATTAGCCCCATCCGAACTTCAGGAGCTGTCCACCCAGTTACAGGAACTCCTGGATAGAGGATTCATTCAACCGAGTTCTTCACCTTGGGGAGCTCCGGTCTTATTCGTGAAAAAGAAAGACGGTTCTTTCCGAATGTGCATCGACTATCGAGAGTTGAACAAATTGACCGTCAAGAACCGATATCTACTCCCTCGCATCGATGACCTGTTTGACCAACTAAAGGGTCGAGTATTTATTCAAAGATCGATCTTCGGTAAGGTTATCATCAACTTCGAGTTCGCGACATCGATATCCTGAAAACTGCTTTCCGAACTCATTACGGGCATTATGAATTTCAGGTAATGCCCTTCGGATTAACAAACGCACCGACCGTATTCATGGATCTTATGAATCGGGTGTGCAAACCTTACCTTGTTAAGTTCGTCATTGTCTTCATCGATGACATTCTCATATACTCAAGAAATGAACAAGAACACGCACAACACCTCAAAACCATCCTAGAACTACTTAGACACAAGGAGTTATATGCCAAATTCTCCAAGTGTGAGTTCTGGATACAATCCGTTCAATTCCTTGGACACGTTGTTAATAGTCAAGGAATCCACGTTGATCCATCAAAAATCGAGGCTATAAAGTTCTGGCAAGCACCAACAACTCCAACTGAAGTACGCCAATTCTTGGGTCTTGCTGGGTACTATCGGCGATTCATTGAAAATTTCTCGAAAATAGCCTAACCACTCACGACTCTGACTCAGAAAGACAAAAAGTTCAATTGGACTGATAAACAAGTGTCAGCCTTTCAACTTCTGAAGCAAAAGCTTTGCAGTGCTCCTATACTATCATTACCCGAAGGCACCGATGACTTCGTGGTATACTGCGATGCTTCTCACCAAGGTCTTGGTTGCGTGCTGATGCAATGAGACAAGGTCATTGTCGACGCCTCTAGACAACTCAAAATTCATGAAAAGAACTACACCACCCACGATCTTGAGCTTGGAGCTGTCGTCTTCGCTCTCAAAATCTGGAGACACTACCTTTATGGCACTAAGTGCACAATCTTTACTGACCATAAAAGTCTCCAACACATATTCGATCAGAAGGATCTCAACATGAGGCAATGTCGGTGGGTCGAGTTACTTACTGACTACGATTGCGAGATCAAATATCATACGGGTAAGGCAAATGTAGTTGCTGATGCCCTCAGTCGAAAAGAATGAACAAAACCACTTCGAGTCTGAGCCCTCAGTATGACCATTCACAATGATCTAAACATTCAGATTCTCGCTGCTTAACTCGAAGCTCTGAAACCCGACAACGTCAAAAATGAAGCCTTGCGAGGCATGGATAAATAATTTGAAATCAAACCTAACGGAGTTAGGTACCTCTCTAACCGAATCTGGTTACCCAGTTTTGGAGACCTGCGAGACTTGGTGATGGATGAAGCTCACAAGTCCAAATATTCTATTCACCCGGGATCCGATAAAATGTACCACATCATCAAGGAATTTTATTGGTGGCCGAATATGAAAGCTGAAATCGCCACATACATCAGCAGGTGCCTTACTTGCTCAAAAGTCAAAGCCGAGTATCAAAAACCTTCTGGTTTACTCCAACAGCCCAGCATTCCTGAATGGAAATGGGAACAAATTGCCATGGATTTCATAACCAAACTACCAAAGTCAATGAGCGGATGCGATACCATTTGGGTGATCGTTGATCGTCTCACAAAATCTGCTCACTTCTTGGCAATCAAAGAGACAGACAAAATGGAACGCCTCACATGAATCTACATCAAGGAGGTTGTTTCTCGACACGGCGTTCCAATCTTGATTATCTCAGATAGGGATAGTCGTTTCACATCTCACTTTTGGCAATCACTTCAAAAATCATTGGGTGCCCGTCTTGATATGAGTACCGCATACCATCCTCAAACCGATGGCCAAAGTGAATGAATGATTCAAACACTGGAAGACATGTATGAGCCTGCGTAGTTGACTTCGGTGTAAACTGGGAAAAACATCTACCATTGTGCGAGTTTTCGTACAACAACAGTTATCACACCAGCATTAAGGCTGCACCTTTTGAGGCACTGTACAGTTGTAAGTGCCGATCACCTATCTGTTGGACCGAAGTGGGAGACAGTCAACTCACTGGTACTGAACTCATCCACGAAACAACCGAGAAAATCTTCGAGATTCAAAACAAACTCAAAGCCGCACGTGATCGTCATAAAAGTTATGCTGACGTGAGACGCAAACCACTCGAGTTCCAGGTTGGGGATCGAGTACTACTCAAAGTTTCACCTTGGAAAGGTTTCATTCGTTTCGGCAAACGTGGGAAGTTAAATCCCAGGTACATTGGACCATTCGAAATCCTCGAAAGGATTGGTCCAATGGCATATTGATTGGAGCTGCCATCCGGGCTCAGCAGCGTGCATCCCACTTTTCACATTTCTAACTTGAAGAAATGTCTGTCAGATGAGACACTTATCATTCCACTCGATGAAATTCGAGTTGATGACAAGCTTCATTTTGTTGAAGAACCCGCAGAAATCATGGACCGTGAGGTCAAACAACTTAAACAAAGTCGTATTCTCATTGTCAAAGTCAGGTGGAATTCGCGGCGTGGGCCGGAATTCACCAGGGAATGGGAGGACCAAATGTGACTCAAGTATCCTCAGTTATTTGCTGATGCTACTTCAAACACGACTTCAAGTTAAATTTCGGGACGAAATTCTCCTAACAGGGGGAGAATGTGACACCCGCCAAATTAGGACTTGTAATTAGTACCTAATCAAGTGTAATACATGTAATTAGTTCTGTGTTAGGCTAATTAAAGTATCAATATATATATATATATATATATATATATATATATATATATATATATATATATATTGTTGAATAATATAACATTATTTAGTAACTCTATTTTATCAAAAATATTATTTAGATAATATTTCAACTCAAATTCGTATCGTGCAAACTACAATTATTCGATTTAAATAATAAACGCGCGGATAACCGAAACAAGATTAAGTTATATGTTATAACTCAAGTAAAGTATTTGATGAAATACTTCAAAAAAAACCTTAGTAAATATTCGTATTTGAAAATAAATATTTAAACGTTTAAATGATCGGAGAAACGAACACCGCACGGAGCGCAAACGCGGGGATTAAAATTTGGGAGATTTCCTCCCCTGCCTCCCCAAAAATCTGCCCAAAACGTCCCCCTCCCCTCCTCATTTTTCACTTTCCTTTCTCTCTCTCCATTTTCTTTCCTCTCACTTTCTCTCAAACTTCACCACACCACCATCACCTTAATTCTCAAAATAACACCACAAAACGAACTCCAATCTCGAAGCTTCTTAAGAGAAAAACGATCACCTCATCACGATCTACACTTTCATCTTTCCGGATTTCTCATGCGTTAAGTTTGTAAGTTACCGACAAAACCCGAAACACTCCGATTTCCATTATTCTTACTTGTTTATGGGTTATTTAAGCTTATAATGTCCAAATATAGGTTGGGTCAAAGTTTCAAGTCAAACGGAAACCAGAAAACACCTTTTCGGCTCATTTTCCGGCCAACAGCTCGTTGTGACGCAGAGGCTCCAGGCTACCTGCGACACAAGGCCTTATGTCGCCAAATCATGGCCTATGTCGCATATAGCGACACAAGCCTCTATGCCGCAATACCTTCGGAAGTCGCAGATAGCGACACAAAATACTATGTCGCAAAACTTATTCCCGTCACACATAGCGACACAACACCTTATGTCGCATTAAATTGAGGATGTCGCACTTAGCGACACAAACCCTTATATCGCAGTCATGATCTGCGACACAACAGACTATGTCGCACTTAGCGACACAAAGCTGTATGTCGCACACTGTGTCGCATGAAAAAGAACCAAGAAAACACAGATTTTACTAAGTGTCGAGACCTAAAATTTTATCAATTGATTTCACCCAAATTCAAGTCCAGATGCGTTTTTCAACAAAGCAACCAGGGGCCAGCCCCTTGGACCCCGCCAAGGGTTGCCACCCCTGGAACCCCGCTTACCAAGGGCGTTGCCCCCGGACCCCCATCACTTAGAGTTTGTAAATACATTTCACACCAAGTGTCGAACTTGTATAACATCAAACACGAATACGATGTGACTTCTAAAACACATTGGAACATACCTTTTAAGTATAACACTTCGAAATCATCATCATAATAATAGTTGAGATTATTATTACAAACAATCACCAACGGGCCATACACATTTTCAAAACTCAAGTTAATCAACCAAAGCGTAGTCATTTGGACATTTTAGTTGGACGAGCAACTACAAAGGTAGTCTTTTAAGATACCTAATCAATTAATAACCATCACATGTCTTGGACACCCTCAGGTTACAAGTCTTCGGACATCACTACTCGGCTAATCAACTCAAGTTTATTTAGATAAACACTTCAAGACTCAGGTAAGTCTCATAGCCCCTATTTTACTGTTTTACTCAGGGGTGTGGTATCATTGCTCGTTTTATTTTAACTATATGAACGCAAGTATGAAAACAAATAATTTCTACATGAGTTATCTCACTAATCTTTTAAAGCCCTCCTTAGCATAGTTTGGTAATACGTTGTAGCGTGAATATTAGTATATGGTACCATATAGGATTGACCCTCCTCGTCCGGGTTATCATGCACTAACTGGGTAAACGGATGTACTAATATTTGTTCAGATGAGTGTAGATTAGGCAGTCGTGGGAGGCACCTCGACCAGGATTCCTTAAATGCGGACCTGACACCTCGAGTTAAGCTCAGACTATGTACTCATGGCTGTAAAACTTTTATTTTGCTTAATTGCAATTTAAATTCAGTTAAATCTTGTTCATACAATATGTATTGATATACAAACCTGTGAGCTCACCAGCATTTCGTTGACCCATTTTAGCATGTATCACAGGTACTCAGCAGTAGGTTGGACTGCATTCAGGAATCATTAGCTCGTGTCAGCATGCAAACATTCAGAGATTTAGCTGCATTATTATATTTTGTATTAATTAATTATGTATGTAAATCTCTCAATTCCAAACTCAGCTAATGTAAACTATATTTTGATGCAAACTTTGATTTTATCAATACAAGTTGTAAAACGACGCATATAGAGTTGTTAGTTATATCTTTGTGCTGTGATTATTGATTAGTCGCGCCCCGATCCGATTCGCTTCCGCAACCCGAATTTGGGGGTGCGACAACAGATAACTACTTACCATAATTAAGGTTGATCAAGTCCTAATTACTAGGTTGCAGTCACATGGATAACCAGAAAGGGTACTCCATAGATTAAACTTAAGTTCATATAGTCTTAACAGTACAAGGGTTACTAATTCCTATTTTATCTGAACGTGTTGTACGCACATTACTTTACAGTGCGTTGACTTTCGTAGGATATACCAGTTAGTTATGAAGTTGTATTATCCTTTAGGAATTCCAACTATTAAACGAGAGCTGATTCCAGTGATATGACTACCTTTGGTCGTTTATGACTTCCAGTACTATATGTACTTTGCTCGAAAGTATTTCCAGTACTATATCGAATAAATAGTCGAATAAGGGCCATCATATCACTTTACGATTATCGTGCACTAATTATATAATGTCATCCCTACTTGTAATTATCTACATCATCAACAATCACAATAATAAACTACTCGCAATTCAAGGCAACAAGTAAATCACATACCAAGTAATAATGCATATTTAAAATACGAAATGAAACAAGTATGATAAAGGATTAGATATCACCCGGAAATAATGCGTATCAGCGTATTATTATGATTGATAACTCTTTCACACGTACATAGATGGATCTCCGAATCCCTAGCGTTCGTTCTATGTAGGGATTCTAGATTTGATGATTACAAAACAAAATATGCATAAATAAAGAATGATGAAACTAGAAGGACTTAATGTGTAATATTAAGTTTAATTCCTATGCAAGTTGGGTTTTCTTGTAAACCCTAATATCTCTACTATATAAAGAGACATTAGGGACATAGGAAAAAGTGTGCACACATAATGTAGACGTCTAAGAGTTTTTGTTTAGCCTCAAGATCAAGGTATTATTGATCCTGTTGGAATCATGTAACCATTTTATTGTGATAGAATAAAATTGAGGCTTGAGATAACATTGATGTTCTTATAGTTATTCCGCACTTTATGATTAGTTCAATGTTATTGTATCCTAGATCAAGATCTAAAAAATCTGAGCTAGATCGTTATTACGTTTTCACAATTGGTATCAGAGCAAGGTGGCTCGTTATCTAGGATCTACAAGTTTTACAAGCAAGAGAAGCCATATCAAAGAAACCCTAGAAGATTGCAAGAAAAATTCGTAATTCGTCACTTTCTACACAGCCATGGTAAAAAAAATTCGGATCTCCTTCGTTAACCGTTAGATCGTCATGAAATTTGAACTGTAGCTTCCTAACATACAAGCGCACATACTGACCAGGGGAATTTTCGATCCGAACCTTTAATTGAGAGATATTCATTGTCGAATTTGGTTGCTGAAAGTTTAGTGTTTTTCAGAATGGCAGAAGTAAAACGGTCATTGTGTCTTCGTTATTCAGTGAAAGTAGATTTTTGGATATGTTATAGAAGACATACGTTTCTACATTGTGTAAAAATTTCATTCTGATCGGATGTCTCTACATAGAGATATGGAAATTCGAATCTGCTGCAGTAAGTTTGTGGTTTCTGTTTGTGCAGCTTTATTGATTTAATTGTTGTGTGTTCGTTAACCGTTGGATCGACTTGATTTTTGGATACGGTGTTCAAACACATAGGTGTATGTTGTGTAAAAAGTTGAGCACGATCAGATCTATCTACCATTAGATACATAATTTTTAGTGTGCTGCAAGTTTTGAACAGGAATTAAAGAAAACGATGAACAAGAAAAGGAAACAAGGGATCAAGTATTGTTATTGATGTCCTTGGATTTGAAGAATGTTACAATGATTAGTGGAAAATACGAGTACCGCTATTGGTGTTAGTGGAATTCAAAGGAAATTACCACTGTTAATGCAAAGTGGTTTCCACTGTTTATTGATTTTGAAGATTGTTTCCACCGTTTGTTGATTTGTTTGGTAGATGTTGAACTGTTAGGTAAAAACAGTTAAAACTGTTAGTTATAACAGTTAAAACTGTTAGTTATAACAGTTACAACTGTTAGTACAAAATAGTTAACACTGTTAGTACTAATTGTTATAACTGTTAGTTCAACTGATGGTTTTGGATCTCGATTGGAATTGTTTTCATAAAAATTTATTTGTATTGATTTATGGCTCGTTTTTGAAGATTATTTGAAGATGTGATTACGAAGAAGATTGATTATAGCTTATTTGATATTGTAGTTGAGTTTGACGGGTTTGTATCTTATCATATCTCAAAGTGGAGGATGAAGAACTTTGAAGATAACTTGTTTGGTTTGTATGGTGACGACGAAGACTTGACAAATCTAGCAAACGTGTGAGATTTACAAACTTATGATGCTCAATGCTCACATTTGCTATCACTTGGAAGAGTTTGGTGTGCTCGGTGACTTATTATGGAAAATAAAGATTTTTGTCAAAGAGATTGTGATCTACTTATACATAGGATTATAAGTTCGACGTCGTGAATAGTACAAGATATAAGGTACAAGTTTGGAAGACTTAATTTCTTTATTAAGTTTTTTATATTTTATTTTCTTCATCGGTGATCATTACATAGAGTCAAGAGATTCAAGAGATGGTGAATATATTTTAGGGAAAGCTTACTATTTAGTGTTTCATCATCTACATGTACCACTTTAGGGGAAGTGTTTACAAGTTGCAAGAGATTCATATTTGATTATTACAAAAAGGGGAAGAAGGATATTGATTTTGCAGCTTAGTATGGGTGGTGACATGTTCAAGAAGATATTAAGTCAAAGGGAAACATTGAAGATGGTTTCATTCATGAAGATTGTTTTGTAATATCAAATAGGGGAAGATTGTACGGATTCTAGATTTGATGATTACAAAACAAAATATGCATAAATAAAGAATGATGAAACTAGAAGGACTTAATGTGTAATATTAAGTTTAATTCCTATGCAAGTTAGGTTTTCTTGTAAACCCTAATATCTCTACTATATAAAGAGACATTAGGGACGTAGAAAAAAGTGTGCACACATAATGTAGACGTCTAAGAGTTTTTGTTTAGCCTCAAGATCAAGGTATTCTTGATCATGTTGCAATCGTGTAACCGTTTTATTGTGATCGAATAAAATTGAGGCTTGAGATAACATTGATGTTCTTATAGTTATTCCGCACTTTATGATTAATTCTATGTTATTGTATCCTAGATCAAGATCTAAAAAATCTTAGCTAGATCGTTATTACGTTTTCACATTCTAGCCTCTATATTAATCCGTAGATTAATTACAACAATCCTAGAATGAGAAAAACTATAAAATACAAGAGAATTCAGAATTTTGTGATTCCAATAATATGTGATGTGTGTTGTTTGAGGTGTAAGAGGTGTGACACCCGCCAAATTAGGACTAGTGATTAGTGCCTAATCAATTGTTAATACATGTAATTAGTTCTGTGTTAGGCTAATTAATGTATCCATATATATTATTTGATTAAATCGTACACAATTTAAATCGAATGTAATTCGATTCAATTAATATGGATATTGGTCAACAATTTTTATTAAATAATATAGCATTATTTAATAACACTATTATATCCAAAATATTATTTTGATAATATTTCATACCCACTTCGTATCATACAAGTAATGACTACGCGACTTAAATATTAAACGCGCAAACAATCAAAATAAAGTTAAGTAGGATTTATAACTCAAATATTAAGTTTTTAGTGAAATACTTCAACAAAAATATTCATAATTTAAAACGTACAATTAAACGCACACTAAATTATTTAACGTTTAAACCGATCGAAAAACGAACACCGCACGGAGCGCAAACATAGGGGAGAAAGTTTGGGACACACCCACATGGGGTGGGCCCCAGTAACCAGCCAAGGAAGAAAAAGGGGGGGGGGGACCCCACCTCACTTCATCATTATCACCATCTTCCTCCTTTTCTCTTTCTCTCTTTTCTCTCTCAAAACACCACACCACCACCACTTTCAAACCACAAATCACACCATTAAATGACCTTAAATCTCGAGGCTCATTTGGAGAAAGAGAACCACGACGTCACGATCTACATTCCTACCTTTTCGGAATTCTCCGGCATTAACTTGTAAGATTCCCGACAAATCCCGACAACTCTTAGATTTCGTTTATTTTACTTGTTTGTGGTTTGTATAAGTTTAAAATGTCCAAATATGGGTTGGATAAAAGTTTCAGACCAAACGGAAACCGAAAAACACGTTTTCAGTTCAAAATCTGGCCAATAGACGTAAGTGTCGCATAGACCAGTGTTGCGTAGCGTCACTTAATGCATCACTTAAGTGACGCATTGAGTGTCGCTAAAAACCCTAATTTTGCGTCACTTGCCTAAGTGCCGCATAAAACCCCTTTTTCCCGACGCTTGCCTAAGTGTCGCAAATTCATTACCCGACACTCCAAACCGACACTTCTAGCATCATTTGCCTAAGTGACGCCTATAATCGAATTCTGATTTGATCCGTCACTTGCCTAGTGAAGCCTAACACCCTTATCCGACACTTGCTTAAGTGTCGCCCTTGATGCGTCACTTCCTCAAGTGACGCTACTGAGAGTCCCAAATTCGCTATTGATTAGTGAAATGGAATCGCAATAAGTAAAGTTTAATTGTAGAAGGGAGGGGGGGGGGTTGAATACCATTAAAAACTTTTCTCTGGTTTTAATCAAGTTACTTAGACAGTTTTTAATTGTTTAATAACAACACAGTATGTAAGAGATAGATATGACAATATCAAAGCAAGTAATAGATAATAGCTGAGAATATAATTTTATTGATCATAAACTCACTAAGTGTTGATTGCGGAACGAACTAGCCAAGGCTAATCTAAATCAAACACTTATGCTAAACTATTACAAGTTGAGCTAAACAGTAGTGGACAAACACGCTAACTGTTTACTCACTGCTCGAGGATACGTACTTAGACAAACTGTATTCATTGACAAACAAGTGAATAATACGTATCAACGACAAACTTCTAAGTACATAGTACTGCTCTATTTATAGTGCAAATGTCTTGTGGAGAATCATGATCTTGGAATGACATGTGTCGCTGTTTGATTGGTTTGATCTCTGATCCTTGATTATTCTGTGGTCCCAAATTCTATTACCTCGAATATCATGTCTTCCTTAAAACCAATCATTCACTGCCACGTGATCCTTCAATCATTCTTCAAGTACAAAGAACATTTGCTGACATATAAGAGGAGCACTTCGTACTTTATTGAATAGTCACTGAAGAAGCAATAACTCTCCTCACTCACTGCGAGCTAACATACTCTTGTAGAATGACTTGAAATATTGTTCTTCAGTGACTAGCTGTTATTAGGGCAATGACTTTTGCCTTATTCAATATGAAGATATAAAACTCTCGCTGCTTGTATCAGCGACACACAAAGTTGAGTTTTAATCTTCCTCGGTATGTTAATTCTTGGAGTAGAATGAATGGCGATCATCAATTGTTAACTTCAGCAACAGCAGCTTTGACACAAATCATTTCTTTATCAAGTTGTGTTTTATTAAGTTGGTCAGCAACTGATGACTTATCAGCGACCAGTGACTTAACAATCTCCCCATAAATGATTGTGATCAAAGCTCCCTAGACAAACTTGTTGCTGATGAAGTTTAGAGTGATTAGAGATCAGCAAGTAATAACTTTAGCAACAACAACTTTGATTTAATCATTTTCTTCAATGAGTTAGTCATCATTTGATTAGCGATTAATGACTTAACAATCTCCCCCTAAATGATTGTAATCGAAGCTCCCTAGACAAACTTGTTACTTTAGAAATTTATCATCAGTGCTTAAGAATTAAAGCATTCAGTGACTTATACTTGTGATCCATTCATTTTCCTTTTTGGATTCTTTTAACATGATCTGAGTTTTGCACTTTGGTTTTCTCAAAAGATCACATATTATTGATACTGTAAATGAAAGATATTACAAGTGAGATCAGTTTACAATTCATCTAATCTATTACAAACTATATATTTTTCCATATCTCTTCTTCCTTCACAATACCAAGCTCATCAGCTAGCTCATATTTCTCTATAGAGGGCAGAAATCTGAATTGTCTTGCTAATCCTTCTTCCAGAACAACTTTTCTCATCACTGAATCCTTTGGAAGCATACTAACATATTTGATCAAGTGCACAAGTTGCTCATGATCTATCTTTTCAATCTCTTACTCTCTTTGAAATCTTAATACACCATTTAAGTCTCTGTAGACAAGTCCCTTCACACCTTCAGTTACTTCTGTACCCTCAATTCTTAGCACACCGTCAGGGATAGAAAGATCTAATCTTGAAGTGTTTGGAATTCTGTATATGCTGCTGGTACCTGACCTATACCTTGGGCTAGGTGGCTGCACTATGTCTTCACCATGTATGACAATATCTTCTGGTCTGAGCAGCTGTAAATCCACCATCTTTTGAAACAATCGATCAATCTCATTTAGCACTTCTTTCTTAGCTGCACTTGATGAGTGACTCACAGCAAGTCTGATCTCATTCCATTCCTCTCTGTGCATTTTGCAAACTTGATCCAGTGATATTGCTTGAGTCTCTGTGCCTCTGTGGATAAGTAGTTGTGCTTGAGATTTGTTCTTTGGTTTCTTCAGATGGACTTTAGTAATAGGAGCAGGATTTGTTCTACCAGTCATTCTATGTTAAACCCAGGCAAATCTATTAAACAATTCAATAAGACTTAAATTATTATTGAGAAGTTGCGGAATCACACTCAATAATATTAAGAAGATCAAGAATTATAACAATATGTAATACACAATTAATTATCAAAAGCTTCAATCTTATTAATGATATAAGACGAATACACTTAAGTATTAGGGTTACAGAAAACCTTGAAGCTGCGTAAAACTATCTTAACCTAATCTAGGTCTAAGGATCTCTATTTATAATGCATAGAGTCCTACACACTCTCTAGTTATTATGGTATTCAAATCTATCCCATAAATAACTCTAACCGACTTATAAGTTTACACCAACAGTGGGAGTAACTTACTTTACACCAACAGTGGTAGTAAGTTCCCATTACAGACACCAAGTATAATTACATTATCACAGTGAATACAATTATCATTCAAATTTGTCACAGATTTTGACTCCTGCTTAACTGTTTTACCAACAAATCCTAGACCCTTTCTAGACTTATTAGTATTGATCACTTGATTTATCTGTTGTTTGGCCTTTTCTTGAAACATCCTTTTACCCTCTTCTAGTTTATTAACATTTAGTTCAGAAACTAGACCAGTAACCTTTTCGCTACCTTCACATGATGAATTAGATGATTGAAAACTTTCAGATGTACTATCACTCTGATCATCTTCCTCACACCACTCTCTTATTTCAACTTTATCAAATTCTTTATTACACTCTAAACTTTCAATTGGATCAACCCTTTTAACATCATCTACCATTCCTTCTTTTAACTTATTTAAATCTAAATCAGTTTTAGAAGGAAAGTAGTTGTTGTTATAAGGTGGAGGAACATTATTATATCCCAATCCAGTCTTAAGCTTATCATGTATTTGAGAATTGATAAGTTTATTGACACTTTTGGATGCATTTCTAAGTTACTTACATTAAGTCTTATGCTATCTCTCTCACATGTAACTTCAGCAAGTTTCTTAGTTAACAAATCTACCTTTTCTTTAAAAGTGTCTCTTTCCCACCTAGCGTATGCAATGTCATTTAAACTGTGTTTCATTGACTTCATATGCATTTATCTGTTTTTCAAGATTTTCAATTGCTGCTATGGTGTGTTTATTTTTGATTTCCCATTGTTTTAGTTCATCACACACTTTTTGATTATGATCCCTGTAATGTTTAACAGTTTGTTAACAAACAACTGAACATAATTTGTTTTGTACCTCATAAGGAATTTCTGACTTCTTGTCAGACTCAGCAATGGCCATGAAGCACTGATTCTTTACTTCATGCTCTTCTTGATCACTCCAGTCCCATCCACATCCATCCACAGAAACAAAAGCATTTGATGAAACACTCTGAATTGGTACATTCTTTGTTTGAACCACATTGCTTCCAGTTCTTTGTCCATTACCACTACTGTTCTGTTCATTCTTTGGACTTCTACATTCCCTTGCAAAGTGTCCCATCTTATGACAGTTGAAACATTCAATCTTACTCTTATCAAACCAACTAGCATCATTCCTTTTATATGCAAAGTTGTTCCTCCCAGTTCTCTGCATAAATCGTTTTGCCCTCTGAGTGATTAAAGCAATTTGCAATTTAATATCCATCTCTTCAATATCATCTCCATCAAATTGTTCTAAGTCTTCGTTAGTAAGTGAAGAGTTCACGTTACTAGCAAAGAAAGATTCCAATATCTGATCATTCGAGCAGTTTGATGATGATCTATATCCTCCTGAAACATAAGTAGAACCTTTGTGACTTGGCTCTGCTTTAGTTCCATCCATAGACATGAAAGCAACATTGTTGTTGTTATTTCCAGAACCCTGCTTCTTGCTTTCCACTTCAGTTTCAAAGTTCCTAAGGTCATTATAGATATCTTCAAGCTCTTTTGACTCTAAATCTGCACTTTGTCTCAACCCAACTGTGTAGATTGTCCATTCCTCACCCAATGACCTCAAAAACTTTCTGTTTAAATCATCCTTATCAATTTTCACTTTATGATTCTCCAGATCTCCTACTAACTTTGAAAACCTGTCAAAGGTTTGAGTCAAAGTTTCTGATTTTGCAGAGTTAAAGTTCTCATATTGCTGTTTTAGAAGAGATCTTTTGTTCTTTTTGGTACCGTCATTACCACCAAATCTCTTTTCAATTGTTTCCATAAGAACTTTAGCATCCTGACATGCTTCAAACCTTCTCTGGTATTCATTAGGAATAGATAATAACAGAGTACTTAATGCTTTATACTCTATTGATCTAACTTTTCTCTCTGTTTCCGAAGTTGGTGGTGGTCTTGCTTGTGCAACACCATCACTATCAAGTGTTACAGGAGGACCATTAACAATAACTTCCCACATCTCATAATCTGTGAGAAGCATGTATTGTCTGATTCTGTTCTTCCACAGATCAAACTCTTCAGGCCTAAGCATGGGAATCTTAGTAACCTGGATTCCTTCATTACCTTCTGCTGCCATTGATTCAAAAAGTAGATCTTAAAATTTTTGAAAATCAATCAAACAGTAATCCTATATCTTCCTGTATTCAAAGCTTAACCAAAGCTCTGATACCACTTGTTAAACCCACGCAAATCTAATAAATAATTCAATAAGCCTTGAATTATTATTGAGAAGTTGCGGAATCACACTCAGTAATATTAAGAAGATCAAGAATTATAACAATATGTAATACACAATTAATTATCAAAAGCTTCAATCTTATTACTGATATAAGACGAATACACTTAAGTATTAGGGTTACAGAAAACCTTGAAGCTGCATAAAACTATCTTAACCTAATCTAGGTCTACGGATCTCTATTTATAATGCATAGAGTCCTACACAATCTCTAGTTATTATGGTATTCGAATCTATCCCATAAATAACTCTAACCGACTTATAAGTTTACACCAACAGTGGGAGTAACTTACTTTACACCAACAGTGATAGTAAGTTCCCATTACAGACACCAAGTATTATTACATTAACAGTGGCACTGCTGCTACAAATATATTGTCACACCCCGCTAAAGCGGAAACACGAGATGTAACAGTACCGGATAACAATGCATAAGATATAGTAGCACCACCATACATAATTTAGAGAAAATATTACACATTACTACAAGTTCAAACCACAGTTCGAAAAGAAATTACAAGAAGCTCTTAAAGTTTCCAAATAGTTTCAAAATAAAGCAAACGCGTGTGAACATGCATCCATGCTAATGTACTCCTAGAGTGCACCTTACTGTCGTTCTCCTGAAAAGCATGATAAAACAAAAGGTCAACTATGGACATAGTTGGTGAGTTCACAGGTTTAATGTTACACATAAATGAACTAAAAGCTTTGTTCATAAATGACATGAATAAAAAAAGATTGGTTGTAATAGTTGCGAATATGAAAGGTAATATACAAGAGCGTTAATGCAATTGAGGCCACTACTAAACCGATTCAACCGACACATGCCCCAAGCTCCATGTTCTATCGCTAACATGAGTAAGGTGATACTATGCACTCACGAACAGTGTGAGTGAGGAGTGGTTTCCCCCTAAATAGCGCTATCCATAAATATCAACGGCTCGTCTGGCTCTCGGACGAGTTAATAAGTAGTGTAAACTGTATTTCCGGGGACTTTAGCACGATAGTACTCAAGCATAACAATAGTATATACCAATTCGCATAAATAGTATAGCAAAAGTTCAACAAGTTCATAAAGAGTACAACCAATTTAGTTAAAGTTCGAGATCATGCTTTTCACCCCAAAATAATAAAACAAGTAAAAAGGGGCTGTGAATACTCACAATTGAGCGTAAGAGTAAACGATGGATGTAGCGCGCGTGCTTGTCGGGTATGACTCCTATCCAAGTCCTATGAACATGAGGTTTCTAATTAGTTTCTTGGTAAATTAGGTTTGATAGGATTGCTTAGATAAATATTTAGATTACAAAGTGCCAAAATGGTTTGTTTGCTTTGAAGTTTGTTAATAATGTTCAATAATCACGTTAAGTATAATATTGAATACACGAGTATATAATGTCTTACAATTGTTTGTGTCCAAATTTATTATGTTTTGAGTTTTAGAACTATGGTTTCTCACAATTTATGATTAACAACACACAATCGATTAATCCCATAAGAGACCCAAACCCTTTTTGTTACCATTCTTTCCAAACATAGAAACTTTCCCGTTTTCAAAACCGAGGCCCGTTCTTGTTGACTCGGTCAAACCTTCTTGATTTGACCCGATACTTTTACCCAAACCTTAAACATGTTCATGAGTCATAAAGAGTTAGTCTTTCCTTAAATAGCAAGTATGTAAATGTCGGTTTTCAACTATTACCAAAATCAGTCCATATTCTCATATCCAGAAAATTACATCAGTTTGTTGAATTTATTAAAAATACTTATGTTCCAAAATAAAATAAGGAAAAAAATCACAGATCATCTTCAATATGTTAGCTATCTACTGTAATTTTTCTAGGAATTATAGAGAAGTACAAGTATTTTTCAAATTTACTTTTGTCATCTGAGGTCAGATCTAAACACATGCATGCAATCATTACTTTTTGGCTAAATCTATTGGGTTCCAGAAAAAGTGATCAGCACAAGGGTTCTAGATAACAAAATTTATAAACTTTTGGCGTTGGTTTCAAGTCATTTGGAGGTGTGAAGCTCCAGTTATGGTCAAAACATTGAGATAAAAGTTTCTGACTTTTCTGAGCAGATTGTCTATGTGTTTTCATAAAAATTATTAAAAATATCAAACAATCTCATAAAAATATAAGGCTTATGGGGTTTGAAAGTTAACATCTTGAACTTGATTGTTGGCTCATAAAACGTCCATTTTGGTTATGTTAAGTGTGAGAAACACCTTGGTGAATCTCGTACTCAAACCTGGACAGAAACCAAACAAGCCCTAAAATGATATTTTGTTCAAAATGAGAAACATTAAACATTAAATAGAAGTAGTTCTTGATTCTTTTGACCTTTAATACACTCTCTAACACATGCATGGTGTTGGATTACATCCAAGATGTGTTAGAAATGATTTTTAGCAATAAAAAGAAAGACATATACAAAGATGAACAAGATCTAACAAGATTACAAGTAATAACACGATTTTTCACTTGATTTTCGGTTTGATCATGGGTTACTCTTTCTTTTAACATATAAGGATGTGAAAAAAGATATCCTACAAACATCAAGCATTTTATGAGGATTTTAACCATAGAAGAGGTTTAAAATCCGAATTTATGAAGAACAAAACAAGAAAAATGAAAGATTACTAAAGGTAGATGATCTAGTTTACCTTGAAGGGTTTATTTTGTGAAAGAACACCTTCAACTCCCTGATTTTGTTCTTGAAAGTTGCTGGAATTTAGAGAGGATTTAGAGAGAATATGTGTGTTTTTGAGAGAGAAAATGAAGAGAGTGTTTGTGAGTTTTGGGAAAATGGAAGTAGTAATGAGGTGTATAGGGAATAAAAATGATTTTGAATTGGAAAAGAGGGTAGGTGGTGGGGTGAACGAATTTTAGGGGCCCCATAGGGCTGGAAATGTTTTAAAAAAAATTGGTTTCCAGACTGTGTTGCGTTCTGTGTTCGTTTACTCGTAAATTCGTTAATACGTTAAATCGCGTAACGTTTTCTTTTGTCGTTTAAATTCACGATATGTTTGGGATTATTTTTCATTTAAGTATTATTAAAATACTTTATTTTAAGTTGTCAAAATATTTATTGATGTTCGTTTGGTTGCCGAATTCGATTCACGCATTTTCTTTGCTTTTGAGACGTTTTAGCCAAAACGTCTAAGTTTTTCGTGTATTATTTAAACAAAATAATAATATATGATAAATAACTTCTAAAAATAGATTTAAGTTATTAATAGAAATATTTTCACTAATGTTCGTGTTAAGTCGGGTACCGTCCGATTGAATTTACTTGTAGTGTCACCGAAAATTCAGTTTTTGTGATTCGATGAGGATTTTGTGAAGACATAAAGAGATAGATTTTTCTTTATTTTATTGGCACTTAGTAACCTAATTTGGCATGTTAGAGGGAATTTACAGTTCACCAAGCAGTCTCTAAGACGTTTTATGACTTTGATAAGCCTACGGAGTCATAACCTAGGATTTTCACTAGGATTTAAGGAATGCTGTAAGCGTAATTTGAGATTCCAGTGCGGTAATGACCTGAAATTTTTTATTTTTTTTTTGACGGTTGTCACATATACCAGCAGTGGCTAGTTCTTCAATTCTTCTAACAGTGGCAGTCAACAAAACTAACAGTGGTAAGTCTTCAACACTTGATCAATTCTGCTCAGATCCCAACATTCTATCTACATACTTCTTTCTATCTATTTCACTCCATAGCTTATTCACTAATGGATTTACTCCCTCTTTCTTTTTCGACCCTTTTACCCTTTTCTCAGCATCAATTTCTCTTCGTAGCTCAGATTTTTCAACATCCTCAAGAAGCTTGGCCATTTTAAAATCAAAATCTTCTTGCTGCTTTTTCAAAAACATTCCTCTTTCTCTTTCCACAGCCTCATCTCCACTTAATTTCAACAGATAAGCACGATCAAAATCAGATTGTGCTTTCAACCTTCTTTTTCTTTCTTCTTCTTCTTTGGCCTCTGCCTCAACATTTATTCTCAGAATCATTTGTCGCTCCATCTCTTGTCTCTCCCTGATCTTTCTAGCAATACGTTCTTCTTTGGTTTCTTCAGGATGGAGACTATCTGATATGGATTCAGAAGATAATAGAAGAGCTGGAGCAAAGAACTCTGATATAGTGATCTCTGGTGAAGATAAAAAGGTGGTTATTTTTGTTGCTTCTGTTGGTTGTGCTGTTGATGTTATTGGTAATGTAATTTGTGGAGTTGTTGTTGTTGTTGTTGTTGTTGTTGTGGTTGCTGTGGTTTCCTCAGATATGACAATATCCAATTGAGGCTCTGGTGAAGGTTCAGAGTTTTCTAGAATTGTTTGTAGCTGATGCATGGTTGCTATTGGGTTGATCTCAGATATGACATTCTTTATTTAAGCTGTTGTGGGTAAATCAGGCTAATCAAGTATGGTTTGAAGATGTGACATAGTTGCTGATATATCCTCCTCACTGATGATTAGCTTTCTATGCTTGGAGGAGGTAGACCCTGATGTAGACGTTTTGCTGGTCCTTTTTCTTTTGTTTAAGATAGAAGAGATGTGTAGCTGATCCTCCATGTTTTCATCAGAATCATCTTCTTTGTTATCAGCATCTTTATCTTTTCTGTTAATTCCATCATCATTTCCATCATTCCCATCATCACCATTATTTCCATCATCATCATCATCATTATTTTCATCATCCATGATAACATCATCATTAGCTACTCTGTTCATCCATTGCCAGCGACCCAATTCAAAGCTCATTGACTCCCCCTCAACCCTTGCTACCTCATCAACGGCCCACTCCTTGATCTTTTCATCATACATCATGAGTTCATCTGGATGAAATCTCAGGAAAATTAATTTCATCAAACTCATACTTCTCCTCATCATCTTCATCCATTTCAACCCAAAGTAGCTTAGCTTCCAGTTCTGGCTTTTCAGCGATAGGGCGAAGAGAGAGATTCCAACAAAATACTTCTGTGGTCAGCATCTTCATTGATAAAAGCAGTATTATCAGCAACCAAACTCTCCCCTTTTTCATCATAGAAAGATGTTGCACACTCCTTGATCCAACGATACAACTTTTTGTTATCAATCCGGAGAGCAGCAACTTCAGCTTTAGTAGCATGATGGTGTGCGATTATGGAAGAAACAATTTTATTAGTGGCCTCAATATACTTTGAAACAGAAGTTGCCATTTCCTTTTGTTGAGCATAGAGAATATGTTGAAGTTCATGTTTTTCATGGCAATAGTATCAGAGAGAGCCTTAGATTGAGTATTCAGTAACTGAGAATGAGAGACGCCAGCATTTGTTAAAATGTTTATCTTGTTACTAACCTCTGAGCTCCAGGTAGGAATGGGTTCATAGATATTTGTTAGAGCTTTGACAGCAGAGGTAAGATCAGCAACTTGGCCATTGAGAGATTCCCTGTCTTCAGTGAGAAGCTTGATTTGTTGCTGAGATGACGCAATGTAATCCATCAGCTGCTTCTCAGAAGTGGAGGGAGTGGATGATGGAGCTTTGTCATCAGCTTTGGGAGATGGAGGTGGATGTGATATTTGGTGAATTGGTGATTGTGGTGTTGTAGGTAAGGGTTTGGATTGTGCTCCCTGATCCCCTACACCCATGGTAGTTTCAGTAAGGGGATCATCACCAGCTATTTGAGATATGTTATCACCGGAGAGAGACATTTCGTCTAGCTCCTGGATTGGTGAAGAAACAATAGTAGATGGTGGAGCAGGAGGGAGTGATGTGGATGCATCAGCAGTAAGTGGTAGTTGAGGTGCTTCATCTTCAGTGGTGGAGGTATCCATTGGTTGGGTTTCCTTGTCATCACCAGCTTGTGTTCTAGCTGATGGATCATCAGAAATAGGAGGTTCAGCCTGTGTGTCTCCCTGTGACTGGAGAGAGACATTGGCGGCTGGTGCAGTGATAGATGAGAGGTGGCTTGGGTCTGTAGCCGGTGGTCTGACATCAACAATGAGTGTGTTATCACCCGCTGATGCCACTAGCCCTTTATCTGAAATGTCATCCTTTTGTAAGGATGACAAGTAGCTAATGAGATGACTCGATAAGGGGGTGTGGGTTGCACCCGAATCACTGCTAACAATGGGTTGAGCCATTGAAGCTGTCTGTAGGTTTCCCTTTTTAGAGTCACTGGACTTTCGGGAGTCCAGTGAAGCAGTTAAAGGCTTGGGTTTATCAGGATTGCCCGCAGGGATTGAACGTTCAGACTTTGCTTCACCCTTGGCGTACTTGGACGACTTACTTTTGCTATGTCCCTGATCCTTTAATGTCAGGGACCCTAATTTGGATTTTTTCTTGGGAACAGTGGATGTTTTCTTGATTGGTGGTTTAACCACAGTAGTCACTGGGGGTTTTGTCAGTGACGTGGTCGATAGGGGGCAGAGGATGATGGATGTACAGTTTGTAAAGGCTGAGGTGCAAGTATCTCCTTTGATTTCATGAATTCAGGGAGAGACACAGTCACTGGTTTAGAAAATATTTGAGAGCTAACCAGAGTAGGTTCAAATCCTTTGAATCGGACTCTTTCATACTCAGGAAACTGATCTTTAAAGATCAGTGAGAGGAACCTACAGTATGGAACATACTTGCTTCTGGTGTTCTCAACGACTCTATGAACCAGCTCATTAAAGATCACACTTGCATAATCAACTCTTAGAGAGTTGATCAGTGACCAGCTGATTTGTGCCTCTAGGGTGCTGAATTGATCATAGCTCCCTGTTTTTGTGCCCAAACATTGAATAAAGTTTGAAAATAGGGCATTCCACACACCATCCATTTTGGTTTTATCTACAGTGGAGTATTTACGATGACCACTGCTGTCAATGGAGTATTTACAGTCAATCCCAGTGAGATTGACTATGCCTCCCTTGGCCACATCTCCATCAGGCAGTAGGACATAAACATCATGTACAGGGAGTTGTAAAATAGTACAGATGATGGTGGCAGAGATTGTAATTGCTTGAGTTCCATTGTCAATAAATCCCTGAAGTTGAGATGTACCATTAAAAACTGAATGAGTACAGGTATACTAGAACTCACTCAGCCATTCAGGGTTCATCTCTCCAGGGGACAAAGTGAGAGCAGGGAGAATAAAGTGATTATTTAGAAAATTGATTATCTCCACATACTCTGTTTTTGAACAGTTAAGATTACCTAAATAATTCGATTTTGGAACCGTAATGACAAGATCTTCACTCACTGCAGAGGCTCGATGAGCTTTAATCTCTACAGTCGGTGTGTATGAGTTCAAAAAGAATTTTGATTTTGCCATTTAGAGTTCTAAAAATTGATTTGCAGGTTTATTAAGGTTTTGAAAAATTAGAGGATTTTTGAAAATACAAAAATCAAGTATGCGTAAAAATGAATATGAGTTTTAAGTCATTGATTTATAGTATACGCAACTTGATGATCGTGTGGTTAAAACTAATTCATCGTGGACGATGGTGGTGATTGATGGTAGAGGTATAGGGGTGATGATGGTGGAGAGTGGTGGTATTAATGGTGATTTGATTGGTGAGCCGGAAAAGTGTATTGACACAAGAAAGAGAGTGTCAGAAATATGCGACTTTTCCAATATACCATAATACATTTAATTTGAAATCCATTAAATTAAATACAAAACGTATTTAATCTAAAGAATTTTTGGCGATTGAGAAATCACCATTAATTAATACATCAGCGAGTCACTGATGCATATAATCAAATAAATTGATTATCCACCAAGGAAAAACATAAATATCAAAGAGAGATAAGAGCAATTTGATTTCTGGCTGTGATGTTATCTCGTTGATTTAATCACAACTTAGAATACTGATTAAACCATAGAGATGTAACCACTACACAGATATAAATCAAAATCTATCAATCTTTAGATGATTTTAAAAAAATGAGTATAGATTATGTTTCATATAAATTCTGTAGCATATTACTATATTAACTTTTGTTGATCCAGTTACAACTTAGAATACTAAACAGATTAGCTAGAGAAAAACATAGAGCAATGCTATAGAGTTAATATTAAGACATAATAGATACTCATGAGGCTACAAGAATTATAATATTAGTTGAACATAACAGACTGATTATTACGCTTGCTAATTAGATCAGTTAAAGTTAATTAATCAGTGAATGTGCTCAACAAAAGCTATATTTTATATAGACAAATTTTTTTTAAATAACACTAAAACATCAATAAATAAACAAACTTAAGGAGTTCATTTATTCATTGAAGTTTAGCATGCTGACAACATGATTAGTTCAATTGATGAACCCATCCAGAGATGGGTTCATAGTGGCAAAGCCTTGGTTTTGGCTTCCACTGATTTGAATAAATAGTATCTGAATGCTCACTGATAATTATATGTTTTGAGAATGGTATAGCCGAACATTCAGATGACACATGTTGCTTGTTGCCACACTTATAACACTTCTTATTTGCATAAGTGGCCTTTTTTACTTTCTTTGATGATAGATGTTGATCTGACACTATCAAGCAACTTTCCCTACTAATCCTTACCTCTTGCATCTTTGACTTAAGGTCACTGATAGAGTTGATATCAGTGACTGATACAGTGTCAGTGGAGTTACTGATGATAACTTTTTCATCAGTGATGGTTTTGATGAGATTAGGACTTACTGATAATTTAGTTGTAAAAACATTCATCTCATCATTACCATTTGATGTATCAGATTCTTCAGTGAGCAATTTTCCTTTTGTAAAGTAATTTGGTCTTGGCTCACTGAGAACTGATATTGGTTGAAATACAGCTTCTGAAAAGGTACCCTTATGATTAAAGATGGGATCAATTTTTGTTGAATCAACAAGTGAAGCAGCATGTCCATAATCTCCTCCCAATATAGCTTTATCTTGTCTTGGAATTTGATTATTAACACACTAATTTACTTTTCCAGTGGACTTGCACCAAAATTCAGTGACCTTTTTGAGTTGTAAGAATTGTTTTTCAAATTGTACCTTTTCCAGTGGACAATCACCTGCAAAGTGACCAGGTTTGCCACACTTATAGCATTCACCTTTTGATTGGAAATTATCAGATGATGGAGCACCAGCGAATCTTTTTGATCTGGTGTTCCTTCTGAAATTAGCAACCATCATGGCCATGTCTTTTTCCAGCTTATTTAGACCCTCACATATTCATACTCTGGTTGATCATCAACCTGATCACCTTCTTCATCAATTTTCAGCAACTTAGAGCTCAGCTAGGAAGCTTTTGACTTCTGTTTCTGATCGATTTCATCAAGCTTAGCTACAAGGGCATTTGATATCTTCTGACTTCCAAGAGTTGCACGAATATGCTCACTCTGATCAGCTTGCTTCTCCGAATGCTCCCAGTTGAGCAGAATACCATAGACTTGAGTAAGATTCAATGTTGTATAATCGTTCTTCTGTCTGGTGCATGTTGCAATGGTTCCCCAAACTTTCCTTGGCAGCAACTCCAGAAACTTCTCAATAACAAATCTCTGTTCCTTACCTATACCAGCCTTCTCCATTTTGTTCATCAGCGACTGGTATCTGGTATAAGTAGAGGATAGAGACTAATTAGGCTCCATGGCAAACAACTCGTACTGGCGAGTGAGATTCACTTCCCTGCATCGAATAATATCAGGAGTTCCAATATAGAAATTTTATATTGCACTAATTATACCCGTACCCGAAATTCACGGGCAAAATGTAACACCCTCAAATTTACTGTTGAGCGGAAGCATACTTTGGGGTGCTACTAATCAATACACAAAGCACATAAGATACATAATGAACAACTCTATATGCGTCGTTTTACAAAATACATTGATATTATAAAAGTTTTAAACTGTTATAATATAGTTTACAAAAAGCTCTTGGGCCAAATGATAAAGATTCTATGGCATAACTAAATTATACAAAATGTAGTAATGCATGACAATCTCTTGATGTCTGAATGCGACTCGAGCTAATGGGCATCCTGAGTGAGCAGACCTACAGCTGATGCGAACCTGAGAATACACGCTAAAATGGTCAGCTAAAAGCTGGTGAGCTCACAGGTTTAATGATAAAGTGTAATGTATGAACCGCAAGATTTAAGTATGAATATTTGTAATTAAACAAATAAGTAATTGATAAATGATGTATATAACTGTCATGGGCACATAGTCTGAGCTAAATTGAGGTGTCAGGATCACAATTAAGTGCCTGAGCGAGGGTGCCACTATGCGTGTGCCTAATCAACACACGTATGAACAAATGATAATGCGTCCGTTTGACCAGTCAATGCTTGCTGACCCGGAAGGGGATTGTCAGTCCCATATGGTATCATACACTAACATTCACGCTACAAAGTATTACCAAACTATGCTAATGAGGACTTATGATGATCAGATGATTAACTCATGCAGAATATAGCGATATTTGATACTTGCGTACATATGTAAAACAAAACGAACATGTATTCTCACCCCTAGAGTAAAAACAGTAAAATAGGGATATGAGACTCACCCGAGTCTAATGAGATGCTAACAAGCACAAATGATGGTATTCAAGAGAATGATGTCGTTTCCAACGACTGAAACTTGCGGGGCGTATTAAACGCGCAAGGTTTAATTGATTAGATGTCTCAACAGATCATCTATGATAGTTGTTCATTCAACTAGTTATGTCCAAAATGTCTGATTGTTTTGAAAACATGTACGACCCGTTGGTGAGTTTTTGTAATAATAATTTCAAAGTGTAGTTAATATTATGTTGTTAGGTGATATTTATAAAGTATGTTTCAAGTGTTTAAAAGTCGTATCGTATAAGTATTAGAGGTTACGTGAGATTCGACATAGGGCTTGTGTGACAATCGTCAAAATTCTCAGGTCATTAACACACTTGAATATGAAATTACGCTTACAACATTCCTTAAATCCTAGAGAAAATCCTAGGTTATGACTCCGTAGGCTTATCAAAGTCGTAGAACATCTTAGAGACTGCTTGGTGAACTTTAAATTCCCTCAGACATGCCAAATTAAGTTACTAAGTGCCAAATTAAACAATGAAAAACTTATCTCTTCATGCTTAACAAAATCCTTATCGAATCGCAAACCGAAATTCCCGTGACTCAACAACGTAAACTTAATCGGATAAATAATTCGTGAACATCAAACTTAGACAAATTAAATATGTAATAATCTACTTCAAGAACCTAAAAATTTCTAACTTTTAGAACTCAAATATTAGTCACTAAATTATCTCCAAATAAATCAATAATTATACAAATACTTATACCAAATTAACACTTAACCATAAACTAAACTTTTATGCATATTATTTAACAAAAATTAAAAAAAAATAATGATAACAATAATAAGCCCCAAAAATCTGGTCCCCTCCCCCATTTTCATTTAAAATCACTTTTATTTCCAAAGCCTCTCATTACTACTTTCATTTCCCCAACACACACACCTCTTCACTCTCTCTTCTCTCTCTAAAACACTCCAAACTCTCTCTACTCTCTCTAAAAACTCAGCCACATTCAAGAGAAAATCCAGAAATTTTTAAAGTGTTCATCACCAAATAAACTATTAAAAGTAAATCTATATCATCTACACTCAATTATCTTCCATTTTCTTGTATATTTCTTCAAATATTCGGATTTTAAGCCTTTTCCATGGCTAAAATCCTTATACAAAGCTTGATGTTTGTAGGTTATCTCCTTTCACATCCTTTTGTGTTAAAAGAAAGAGTAACCCATGATTAAACCGAAAATCAAGTGAAAAATCGAATTGTTGCTCGTAATCTCGTTAGATCTTGTTTATCTTTGTGTAAAAATCTTGTTCTTATGTTAGTAATCATCTCTAACATATCATGGATGTATTTCAACACCATGCATGTGTTAGAACATGAATTTAAAGGTCAAAAGATGAAAATCTTCTTTTATTTCATGATTGGTGTTCTCCACTTTGAATAAAATACTCAATCATGGACTTGAATGTTTCTGACCAGAAAGTTTGTTTAACTTCCATGATTTTTATAAAAATAATTTCTTCATGAAAATGGACATTTTTATAGTCTAAATTCAAGTTCTGGAAGTAAACTTTCCAATCCCATAAACCTCATAATTTTCTAAGTTCATTTGGTATTTGTAATAATTTTTGTAAGAAAAGGTGTATAAGCTGTTAGATTTAGTCAGAAACTTTTCTCTCAGTATTTTAATCATAACTGGAGCTATACAGCTCTAAATGACTTGAAACGAACGCCAAAAGTTTAAAATTTTCATTGGCTACAACTTTCAAGAAGACCATTTTTATTGATTCCATGTACATTTTTCTCAAAAACAATGATTGCATGCATGTGTATAAATCCGACTCCAGAAGATAAAAGTAAAATCAAAATATACTTGGACTGCTCTATTGGTTCTGTAAAAATTACACAAAGTATATAATATATTGTAGAACATCTTTGATTTTTCCGTTATTTGAATTTGGACCAGAAGTATTTTTAATAAATCCAACAAACAGGTGTAAGATTTCTGGAATTAAGATTATGGACTGATTTTGGTAAAAGTTGGAGGCCGACACTTACGGACTTGCTATTTTGAGAAAGACTAACTTTTTATGACTTTTAAACATGTTTAAGGATTGGGTAAAAGTCTCGGGTCAAACCGAGAAGGTTTGACCGAGTCAACAATAATCGGTCTCGATTTTGAAAACGGAAAACTTACTATTTTTGGAATGAATGATAACCAAAAGGGGTTCGGGTGTCTTATGATGTATTTATTGGTTTGTGGGTGTGTTAATTATAAGTTGTAAGGAACCGAAGTTCCAACACTCAAAAGACTATGAAATTTAGAGACAAACAATTGCGATATATTATATACTTGTGTATTCATTATCATAATCAACACGATTATTGGACATTAACAAACTTCAAAAGCAAACAAACCATTTTGGCACTTTGTAATCTAAATATTTAGCTAAGCAATCCTATCAAACCTAATTTACCAAGAAACTAATTAGAAACCTCGTGTTCATAGGACTTGGATAGGAGTCATACCCGACAAGCACACGCGCTACATCCATCGTTTACTCTTATGCTTAATTGTGAGTTTTCACAGCCCCTTTTTACTTGTTTATTATTTTGGGGTGAAAAGCATGATCCTAACTTTAACTAAATTGGTTGTACTCTTTATGAACTTGTTGAACTTTTACTATACTTTTTATGCGAATTGGTGTATACTATTGTTATGCTTGAGTACTATCGTGCTAAAGTCCCCGGAAATACCTGTTACACTACTTATTAACTCGTCCGAGAGACAGACGAGCCGTTGATTTATATGGATAGCGCTATTTAGGGGGAAACCACTCCTCACTCACACTGGTCGTGAGTGCATAGTATCACCTTACTCATGTTAGCGATAGAACATGGAGCTTGGGGCATGTGTCGGTTGAATCGGTTTAGTAGTGGCCTCAATTGCATTAACACTCTTGTATATTACCTTTCATATTCGCAACTATTACAACCAATCATTTTTTTTATTTATGTCTCTTATGAACAAAACTTTTAGTTCAATTGTTTGTGACATTAAACCTGTGAACTCACCAACTATGACCATAGTTGACCCTTTTGTTTTATCATGCTTTTCAGGTGAACGACAGTAAGGTGCATTCTAGGAGTACTTTGCATAGATGCATACTCATATGCGTTTGCTTTATTTTGAATTATGATTATCTTTTGGAAACTTTTTGGAACTTGGTTTATCTCTTTTGAAACTATGGGTTGAACTTGTAACAACTTGTAATACTTTCTACAAATTATGTATGGTGTTGCTTCTATATCTTATGCATTGTTACCCGGTAATGTTACATGTTTCCGCTTTAGCGGGGTGTGACAGCTTATGTCACAGTTAGTTATAACTGCTAGTTATAGTTGTGACACAGAGGTTGCGTCGCTCGTTATTACTGCTAGTTATAATCTCGTTATTATTGCTAGTTATAATCTCGTTATTACTGCTAGTTATAATCTCGTTGTTACTGCTAGTTATAATCTCGTTACTACTGCCCTTGATAACTCGTTATTATTGCCCTTGATAACTCGGTATTACTGCCCTTGATAACCCGTTATTACAGCCCTTGAATACTCATTATTACAGCCCATGAATACTCGTTATTACTGCCCATGATTTAAGCTTTGTGTCCACTGAGTTTAGACCACTATTAGAGATCGAATCCCTTAAGTTAGATAACAAATACACTGTAGAGCTAGCCGATGGTAAGTTGATTGAATCAGGAGAAATAGTACCAGGATGCACCTTAATGTAGGAAGGTCATTCTTTCAAAATAGACTTACTACCGGTAGAATTAGGGAGCTTCGATATAGTGGTTGGCATGGACTGGCTGTCGAAAAACCGTGCAGAAATTGTATGTTTTGAGAAATTGGTACGCCTACCGTTATCGTCAGGTGTGTAACAACTCGCAAATTTAAACGTAATTACGAGCATTAAACATTTGCATCATTAGGCTAATTCCCTACCTGAGTGAATTCACAACACATTTTAGAGATAAGTCTAGCAAAGCCCAACTAGTTGATACGCGTAGTGTACTTATTTGTAATTACGTACGTAACGGTTGGGATTAAACGCGACAAAATATACGACCGTTGGTGAACAAATTATTTGATAATATGAAAACTTTTATATATCGATATTTATTTATTAAATATTATGTTTATAATATTTACAAAGTATTTCGTTGCAAATAACATTTATTTCGTACAACTGAAACAATTTGAAACCCATTTGAAAAAGTTAAAATAAAATAAAGTTATAAGTTTATTACTCAACTACATTATTATAAATAAAATAAAACAACTCAAAGAATAATCGAAAACGTTTTTAAAAACCTACTATTTAAAAACATTTTAACATTTGACGATCGGGTAAACGAACACGGGTAAAATACCACAAGTATGGGACTAAATTCCCCTCCCTTTTCCCCATGTGATCAGCTGACCCAAAACCCCCAAATCCAACCCCAATCCCATTTCATTTTCATCTAACACAAACACACACACCCACCAAAAACTCTCTCAAACCCTCTTCAAAAACCACCACCAAAATCCATCAAAATCTAAACCTTCTTCATCATTTTCGGACTCCAACAACATAAAAACCGTCATCATCATCAACAACACAAGGATTTAAACTCAAGATCTCCACTTTCATCTCATCTTCATCACTCACCAAATTTTCGGATTACACTTAATTAGGTATGAAAAATCACTTTCTTTCACTTTTTCCTTGTTATTATAGTATGTAAACATGTTACAACTCATTGCATGAAAGATTAAAACACATTTTAGCTCAAAAACTCGATTTTCGGATGAACAGACCGTTATGTCGCAGGGACTGAAAACAGTACTGCGACATAACGTCTTATGTCGCATAACCTTTCCTACGTCGCACCATGCGACATAACGATTATGTCGCACTTTGTGTCGTATACCCTATACGACACAACCCTTATGTCGCTATTGAATTAGCACCGAAAGCTTATGCGACACAACCCTTGTGTCGCTAAGCTCTTATGTCGCATTCCTATGCGACACAACCCTTGTGTCGCATACCTGACCCTTGTGTCGTATCTTATGTCGCGAAAAGCAGAAAAACTTTTAAATCTTTGTCACTAAGTGTCGGAACCAGATTTTACCACTTGATTTACTCTGAATTTGGAATTCGAATGCGTTTTCACTACAGCAACATAGTACAAATAAAAATTTTCCAAGCTGACCTGGCGGCTCGACCCCAGCCAGGGGCTCTGCCCCTTGGACCCCGCCAGGGGTTGCCACCCCTTGGACCCCGCTACCAGGGGCGCTGCCCCCGGACCCCCGTGCAAAATTTCCATTTTTATGAAAACACAACGAAAAATTGCCAACACTAGTTGAAATACTTTTACGAAACCTTCTCCAACAAGTTGTACAAATTTACTAATAAACAATGATCTTTCATGGATGAACGAGTAACATGGTCTGGTTGTTACCCAACCACTTATACGACTATTTCCTACGTTTAGGACATTAGTGACTTTACCCGGACTACGCTTTGCTAGCACTCGCCCATTACTTAACTCAACAGGTGAGTTCACAGCCCCTACTTTTACTGTTTTAACTGCTTTTGAACAGGGGTGGAAAACATAGTCAACTGTTTTACTTAATGCCATAACTGCTTTTACTCATATGATTGTTTATCATGCTTGTTTGCTCACACGATTAGAGTGCTTGAACTGTTAAACTCATACACAAAACTGGAATTTATGATACCACATTTTCATACGAATGTCGTGTTAAACTTTGTTTGGTATACCGGAGAATGACCGGTACTTTTATAAAAAAAAAAAAAAAACGCTGGAGAACGACCAGCTACGTATTTTAGTGCCAGAGAACGACTGGCCAAGTGGACGGGAGAACGACCCGTGCGTATTCTGGACCGGAGAACGACCGGTGCGTATTTCGCTGGAGAACGACCAGCAGTGTTTGGACGGGAGAACGACCCGTGCGTATCTAGACCCGAGAACGACCGGTAAACTGTTTTATTGGACGGGAGAACGACCCGTGCGTCTTTGACCAGAGAACGACTGGTACTGTTTGGGTAACTTTAACTGTATTTGGGTAACATCCCATGTAAACGGAATGTTGGGTAACATCCCACGTAAACGGTATTTTGGGTAACATCCCACGCGAACTGTATTTTGGATAACATTCCACAAAACAACTACTTGACTATTATGGCAATAATTATTTGCGAACGTATTGGTTTCAACAACTGTGCTTACAAACTTGATACAACTATTGCAAACATAAAACCTGTGAATTCACTCAACCTCGTTGTTGACTTTTTACTATGTTTTTCAGGGAATTAGCAGCACACGTAAGGACCGCCTGCACATACGGATTCTAGGCGACCCACGATGAAACTAGGATGCCAACTTTTGACAACTGGATTTCTTTTATATAACTAATCTGTTTTAGTCATATTTATGAAATCTGCTTTTGTAAACTTAATAACTTTCACATTTGTACGATTTGAAAAATCATAAACTTTGTAACTATTACATTTGGCATCTTAATATATTTGTTCTGTTGTAATCATATGCTCTGATACGCATGCATGTACTGTATATTGTGGCACTCCCCATACTTAACTAAATGCTTCCGCTAATCCAAATCAACGAATTTGGGGGTGTTACAAGGTGAAACCCTGGAAATACAAGGAGAGAAAGGAAAACGTGCAGTAAAAATGATTACGTGCATGAAAGCAAATAAATTTCTAAGAAAGGGTTACCAAGCATTCTTGGTACATGTGATTGAGAAGAAAACCGAGGAGCGACGCATAGAGGAGGTGCCTATTGTACGTGACTATCCGGGGGTATTTCCTGACGAGTTACCAGGATTACCACCCCCACGACAGGTTGAATTTCATATCGACCTAGTGCCTAGAGCAGCACCAATTGCTCGTGCACCTTACCGTCTTGCTCCATCAGAAATGCAGGAGTTGTCTGCATAACTGCATGAACTTTTGGACTTAGGATTCGTCCGACCGAGCTTTCCACCTTGGGGAGCTCCGGTTTTGTTCGTCAAGAAAAAGGATGGATCAATGAAAATGTGTATCGATTATCGAGAACTGAACAAAGTAACCATCAAGAATCGGTATCCACTACCTCGCATCGATGACCTGTTTGACCAACTGCAAGGGTCAAGTTACTATTCGAAGATTGACTTGCGATCTGGTTACCATCAGCTGAAGGTTCGGGATGAGGATATCCCTAAGACTGCGTTTAGGACTCGATACGGTCATTATGAGTTCTTAGTCATGCCATTTGGGCTGACAAACTCACCAGCAGTGTTCATGGACCTCATGAATAGAGTATGCAAACCTTATCTTGAGAAGTTCGTGATTGTGTTTATCGATGACATATTGATATACTCACGAACGAGGGAGGATCACGAGAATCATCTGAGAATGATTCATGAATTACTGGAGAAAGAGAAGCTTTACGCAAAGTTCTCTAAGTGCGAATTTTGGATGCGAGAGGTTCATTTCCTTGGTCATGTGATCAATAACAAAGGAATTCATGTCGACCCATCTAAAATTTAGGCAATTAAGACTGGGAAGCCCCGAAAACGCCATCCGAGATACGACAATTTCTTGGGCTAGCCGCCTATTACCGACGATTCATCGAGAACTTCTCGAAAATAGCCCAACCACTTACCGCTCTAACTCAAAAGGATAAGAAATTTGATTGGGGCGAGAAGCAAGAGAATGCTTTCCAATTGTTGAAACAGAAACTAAGTACCGCACCAATCCTATCACTACCAGAAGGAGTAGAAAACTTTGTTGTCTAATGTGATGCTTCACATCAGGGATTGGGTTGCGTATTGATGCAAAATGACAAAGTCATTGCTTACGCATCTCGACAATTGAAAGTTCACGAAAAGAACTATATGACGCATGACTTAGAGCTAGGAGCTGTCGTTTTTGCACTTAAGATTTGGAGACACTACCTATATGGTACAAAGTGTACAATCTTCACGGATCACAAAAGTCTCCAGCATATATTTGATCAGACAGAACTCAACATGAGACAACGTCGTTGGGTCGAATTACTGAACGATTATGATTGTGAGATTAAGTATCACCCGGACAAAGCAAACGTTGTAGTTGATGCCTTGAGTCGTAAAGAACGAGTCAAACCCCGTAGAGTTCGAGCTTTAGGTTTGACGATCCACTCGAATCTCATTACTCAAATTCGTGACGCTCAACAATTAGCATTCATTCCCGAACGCCTTAAGAAATAATCCTTGAAGGGAATGGAGAAACAACTTGAAACCAAAGACAACGGAGTGTTGTACTTCATGAACCGAATTTGGGTACCGTGCGTAGATGAATTACGCAAGTTGATTTTGGACGAAGCTCATAAGTCCAACTACTCGAACACCCTGGTGCAGACAAAATGTATCACGATTTGAAAGGATTTTACTGGTGGCCTGGCATGAAACGAGACATTGCCACATACGTTAGTAAGTGTCTGACTTGTTCAAAAGTCAAGGTGGAATATCAAAAGCCGTCTGGACTTTTGCAGGAACCCGAAATGCCCAAATGGAAATGGGAAAACATCACAATGGATTTTATCACAAAACTACCCAAAACATCATCTGGAATGGACATCATATGGGTGATTGTGGATCGACTGACCAAGTCAGCTCATTTTCTAGCCATCAAGGAAACAGATAAGATGGAGAAACTAACCAGAATCTATATAAAAGAAATTGTTTCGAGACATGGAGTGCCATTATCCATTATCTCTGACAGAGATGCTGTATTTACGTCTCGCTTTTGCAAACACTACAACAGTCACTGGGTACTCGACTTGATATGAGTACTGCCTACCATCCGCAAACCGACGGCCAAAGCGAGCGAACAATACAAACGCTCGAAGACCTGTTAAGAGCATGTGTGATAGACTTTGGAGGTAATTGGGATACACACCTACCTCTAGCATAATTTTCTTATAACAACAGTTATCACACCAGCATACAGATGGCACCATTTGAGGCACTGTATGGACGCAAGTGCCGATCGCCACTCTGCTGGGCAGAGTTGGGCGACAGACAATTATCGGGTCCTGAGATAGTCCAAGAAACTACGGACAAGATATCTCAAGTGCTTAACCGATTGAAAATAGCACGTGACCGACAAAAGAGTTATGCCGACAACATACGGAAACCTTTAGAGTTTCAAGTAGGTGAGAAAGTCCTACTCAAAGTAGCACCCTGGAAAGGGGTTGGACGATTTGGAGAACGGGGAAAACTTAACCCACGATACATCGGACCGTTCGAGATCCTTGCGAGGATTGGTCCTGTCACCTACAAGCTCCAACTACCGCAAGAGCTTAGTAGTATCCATGACACCTTTCATATATCTAACTTGAAAAAGTGTCTTTCCGATGAAACACATATCATCCCTCCGGACGAAGTCTTCATTGACTCAAAACTAAACTTTGTGGAGGAACCTATCGAAGTTATGGACACGAAAATGCAGAAACTTTGACACAAACGAATCAAGCTAGTTAAAGTTCGTTGGAACTCAAAGCATGGCCCAGAGTTCACATGGGAACGTGAGGATGAATTGCGCAAGAAGTATCCTCAACTATTTGAAACCGTGACCGAGACTCACGACACGAATTAAATCTCGGGACGAGATTTCCCTAACGGGGGGAGAATGTGACAACTCTCCAAATTAGGTACTGATTAACAATTAAGCATGTGCATTCTTACGCTAATTTCCTGATTAAGTTTAAAACAAAACTTCCGATGTGTTGTAAGCCTAGCAAGCCCAATACTTTTAAACAAAAAGTATTACATATTATGTGATTAATAATAATAATCGCATACAAACGTATCGGACCGAACCCGACAGAAATATACAACAAAAGTTGATGACACAAAATAATTAATAATTCAATTATTAATTACGAGTACTATTATATCTATAACATATAGATAAAACGAGTTAAATATACGTTTAACATAAAACGTATTATAAAACGAATAGAAACAATTTTAAAAATGCACCCAAAGGTCAAAATGATAAAAGTTCAAATTTTCTCGTTCATCTGAAAGGATTTGGAACATTTCCTCAAAATATGAATTCGAAATTTGACTGAAATTTGGCACCCAATTTGATACGCGCAATCCAATGTACAAATTTGTACAACAGTCTTAAATAATGAAAATCTCATTATTCTAAATTTAAATAACGAACCAGGAGAACATCTACAAAATAAAAATATAAAATGTTAAATTTTATATTGCACTAATTATACCCGTACCCGAAATTAACGGGCAAAACTTTGCCACCAAACTCAAATAATTGGGAGACCACGTACTGTGATCTCCCATTCCCATTCAATTTTATATACTCCCTCCCTTCCCTCTCCTGATCATTCACCACACACAGACACAACATCAATAATTCACCATCACCAAAATCTTCTTCTGCTTTCTTGGAGTCAAAACACAGGAGAGTAGAGCAACAACAGCAGCATCATCTTCATCATCGCCATCTTCGTTCCTTCATCTCATTGTAAGGAAACTCATTTTCCTTAAAACTACCTCTTCGATTTTGTCTATAACATGATTATACATCAAAATCTAATCATATAACACTACAAATTTATGATTATATGTTGATTGGTCATGAAGTGGGTTATGAAAACCAAAACTTACAAGCTAAAATTCATATATGGATACATGATTATGTGTAATGATAAGTAGTTAAAATGCAATATATATGATGTTATGATATTGGAATGGTGTAAAAATGAGCTAAAGTTCAAAACAAACGCATGTATATATATATGTATATATCACACAGACCACGAACAGAGTGCAAAGAGACGGGGACAAACCAAATCGATCGGTTAGCTTGGCCCAGCTGATCGGCTGGAATTGATGAGCCGAACGGCTCAACACACTGAGCCGAACGGCTCAACACACTGAGCCGAACGGCTAGGTTGTGTTGAGCCGAACGGGTTGCAACTTTTTACCAGAACGGCTGGGCTAGGCTATGGGCTGGACCGACTGTGGTCTGGGCTGTAATCTGGGCTTCGAGCTGGGCCAAATCGAGATGTAATCTGGGTTGGACTAAAATGATTAAGAGATTAATAAATCTAAATGGACTAACTAATTGGGCCGAGCCCAATAATCTACAAAACATCTAAAACATAAACGTGACCCGAGACATTTAATGGTACGAATATTTATAAAATGAACAATGAATTTTATAATGATACGATGTAAATAAATTTGTAAAATTTAATATACATATCCCGACAAATGAAAATTTTCGAAACGATAACATATATTTATTTTATTAACGGAAATAAATACGAGGAAATGTATAAACGATGTAACATATCGTTTTAAAGACATTATTTAGTATGTATAATAAGTAACGAACTTTATATATATATACACATACACATGTATAACTAGAACTCAAAATTTGAATATATCATATTCACAAATGGATGTTTTCTTAACAAATGAAAACTTACACATTTTATACGTAAACAACGTATTGGAATTTTATATATATATATATATATACACACACACACATACGACACTTGTAAAAATATATTTACATATATATATATGTACATATGGATTACACGTTTAACAAATGCATGACTCAATAATATACAACAAGTATATTTGCACAAGTATACATATATAGAACAAGTATATGTGCAAAGGGAAAAAAACGACATCCAATTATATATACGACTACATACGTGTATATACACTTAACGAAGTATACAACGTGAGAAATAATAACAATATTTCAACACAATGTCACCAACAAATTCAACGACTTACATTATTAAGAAATCAACAATTTCTTCAAACCAACAAACTGTTAACATAAGTTGATTTAAACAAATCAAACGTACTTATGTTAATACACTTATTGTATATAGGTTAACATACCTTGGGCGATTATCTGTCGGCTGCTAGCATTCATACCGAGTGAACCACAGTGAGTTTACAGCCCCTATTTTTAAATGTTTTCTGCTTTTAAACACAGGGGTGTTAAACTTAGAAATTGCATGCCAACAAATGCAATCAAATTATTGCTTTTATACAAATGATTGATTGATGAAATTACATTTTCACAAACTATTTTGGGAATTAGACAACATATCCTAGTACGGACCCAGACTTGCTATGTATGCATAAAAAGACCTTATGACGTACATACTGTAACCATTAACTAGGTGACTCTAGCCACTGAGTATACGGATAGTACTATTGCCGTGATGACCCTCCTACGGTGGAGTGTATACTTAAATGTTCGTTCAGGCAAACAATATAAGTTCTGGTTGTGGTTTGGTTATAGTGTAACACCATCAAATTTCGGGTTGCGTAAGCGGTCGGGTCGGGTGTTACCAAATCAAATATCACAGCATAAGATACATAATGAACGACTCTAAATGAGACGTTTGGAAATAATTATACATTTTCCAAAGTAGAACGTTTACAACATTGCGAGTTTAATAGAAGTTTCAATTACATAATTTGAAAATGCAAAAGTAAATGTGGAGTGGTCCCCATTGTTTGAAAATATGCGACTCGAGCTAGCTTATCTCGTAGCAATCCTAATCCTGCTGGGCACCTGAGAACACATGCTAAAACGAGTCAGCTATAAAGCTGGTGAGTTCATAGGATTGTTAGCTTAAAACATGAAGTATAAATTCTGTATGTTTTGAAAAGTAGTTTAGAATCCACGATTCTGATTTGTATTAAGTTGAAGTTGTAATACCAATGCGTATGCAATAATCAAGGTATCTACTACCTAAGCAATAGTGGTATGTACCAAAGTACATAATGATTGAGGCATCCAGAGCCTGAATACCTATCAGGTATTAAGTAAATCTGTAAGCACGAGGCACCACGTGCCTAAGTACTATCGAGTGAGCGTGTGACTATGTCATATCGAAGATGTGGCAATCCATGCCTTGATACCTATCAGGTATGAGTAAATCAATTAATTGTGAGGTGAAACTTGTATGATGTATATTCCGAGTAATTGTATGACCGCGTCATATGATATTGAGTGATGTACTGGTATGCCTACCTGGCACAGTGTATAGTATCCAGTATCATGAATGTGTAGTCCCGCAGAACTATAATCGAGTACTTAGTCAAGTACTGAGTTAATGGCCTCGCGTGAAAACTCACCGTCCTGTTAACTAATGTGTGTGGATCACGAGCACAAGCTCGCCCATCCATCGATTGTATTGCTTTACCGCGATATCGAACTTGTGCCCATTGCAAGACCGTGGCATCGTTTTGTGCCCACTCTACCGTGGCATCGTTTTGTGCCTCATCAGGCATCGACCGCATTGCTCGCAAGCAACGTATGTAATTGAGCCGGCAGTACTATGACATGCCCGACTTGAGATAATTGAGCCGACCATACTACGACGAGTCCGACTTGAGTATTCATGTTTGTATAACTGTATGTATACTGATATACATATGTAATAACGTAGATAGCACCAGGTGCTCAAGATGATGTACAAGTATGTAGATATATATAATTACCAAACAACAATCACAAGTTGTAATGTGTCATGCCACGCATGTAAATGATTTGTTGTACCTAAATATGTATAAATAATACTTAGATTTAAGTAGTACGAAGAGCCTAGGTATGAATACTCATCACCTAGTTGTGTTGTATCGGTATAAGAAATCCATACTAACGTGTATTTCTAGTGTATGCTCCTAGCCTCAGCCTAGAAAGTATATTGAGATCCTTGGTTGTTGTTTACTCAAGTTCAATTCCAATTTGAAAGTCCTGGAATATATATATGGGCAGTTTTAGGTTCCTAAGAGGAAGACTAGTCCTGTAAAAGTCTAGTTGTTGTCTTGTGTAGGTAGAACTAAACAGTCCTAGTGTGTTTGACAGCATCGTCCCATGACAATATGGTCAATGTATAATAGTGACTTAACCAAGTCAGGTGATGGTGATTGTTAGACAACAATCTAATGGTGTACAATGGTAACCTAACTAGGTTAAACAATGATATTGTTCTACAACAATATATTGGGTGTAATTCCTAAGTATTACACATTCGTATTTCCAAACAGTGATATAGAAACGTGTGAATAATAAAAGTTTAGCATTATAACCCGAAAACAGAAATTGAGCATGCGTCTCACCCCGAAAACAGTATAACAGTTGAAAGAGTGGGGCTATGAAACTCACCTGAGGAGTTAGCAATCTTACGATACGCGCGTCGTTCGATGGGTAACCTCCTAGTGTCCTAAACACGTGAGGTTATAAGAGTATGAGACAATCAGTTTATCTAAGCGAGTACGGGGGTCCGGGGGCAGCGCCCCTGGTAGCGGGGTCCAAGGGGTGGCAACCCCTGGGGGTCCAAGGGGCAGAGCCCCTGGCTGGGGTCGAGCTGCCAGGTCAGCTTGGAAAATTTTTATTTCTACTATATTGCTTTAGTGAAAACGCTTTGAAATTTCATTTCGGAGTAATATTAGGCGGTAAAATTTGGGTTTCGACACTTAGTGAAAATCATAGGTTTTTAAGCTCCTGTGTTTTGCGACATAAGGGTTATGTCGCTAAATGGTTCTGTGACATAAGGGTTATGTCGCTATATGCGACATCTGCAATTTAATGCGACATAGTGTGTTGTGTCGTTATATGCGACGTTCGGATTTTCTGCGACATAAAGACTTGCAACATAAACCTGCGACACAGGTTGTGTCGTAGTACTATTTTTGGTCTCTGCGACACAACGATCTGTTCGACGATTTCAAGATCCAAATCGAGTTTTGGCTCGATTTTTGGGCATTTTGATGTTACAGAAAGCTTCTAACATGTATAAACATTAAATCTAAATAATTTCTAGTGAGGGAAATGGTTTCTAGAGAGAGAAAGTGAGAAGTCTTACTTTGGAGGTAAAAATGGAGATGATGAAGATGGAGAAGATGATGATGATGCGGCTGTTGTTGTTGTTCCTGATGATGATGATGATGATGATTCCGAAATGATGATGATGATGTTGTTGTTGATTATTGTTGTTGTTGGTTGTTGGTGAAAGAGAGAAAAGAGAGAGATGCAGATATAGATGTGTGTGTTTTATGGTTTTGTGAAACACAAAAATGGGGAGGGGGAAAAGGGATGGCCGACCCATCATTTTTGGTGGGTTTGGTTGTCCCCAATTGTTGCGTTAAATGCCCGTGTTTGCGTACCCGATCGTATAAAAATGTAATATTTTAAATTCTACAAATTTATTTATATTCTCTCAAAATGTTTTCGAGTGAAAGTATTTTATAAAAATACTATTTTGGAATTAAAATTTATGCTTGTTTTCGAGTGATCTCAGATAATTAGAATGCGTTTTAAATTAAAACGACTTACGTTTTAGAACACTTTGTTATAATCGCATATAAAAATACAATTATTTGAAGTTTAAATTTGGCGCGAAAATTGAATTTTTGACCAGGTGTTACATATAGGGTTAGGTCACGCTACTTTAACTTGTGAGGTTTAGCTCACCTCGTAGGGGATCATAGTCTAAGAAAATTCCCACATATGTTTAGGAAGAACGAATCCTACAACTGTTAAATACCGGAAAACATGCCGGCAATTTATTTCATACTGGTAAACAACCAACTATATGCTTTTAGGGTAACAACCCTACATAACTTGTATTTTATAAATGAATAACAATTCATTTATACAAACTTGGTTTAACTAACCGCATACACATACAAACCTGTAAATTCACTCAACATATTTGTTGACGACTTTCTCTATGTTTTTCAGGAAATTAGCTGGGTAAGTAATCGCATGCATTCAGGATGGACAACCCTGGACTACTTAGGATGCCACATACTGTTGGGACCGCTTTTGGGGATTTCATTTGTATAACTACAGACATTGCGGTCATACTTATGAAATCTTATTTTAAACTTATGTATTATTGTTAAAACTAAAATGTTTTAAACTCTACTACTACTGTTACGACTTACATAGTCGTACTACTTTTGTACAACTGTTAAACTTGGCATCCTTGATAAATAAAGTTGTGCGATGTATGAATTTGTTGGTTGGAAATACTGTTCGCAACCCCGCCACGTTATTAAAGCTTCCGCACACTTAATTAGTATTGATTGTAATCACCGTTTGGCGTTCTGCTACAAGGAACTCTCCATATCTACCATCCTCTTTGCCTGTTAACAGACACATAAAACCATTAAAACGAGTAACATTGTATACACTAGTAAGCTAACATAATTTTCTTCAAATCAATGCTACCTGCTCGGAAAGCTGCACCCTAAGGGACTCAACCTCGGAGGTCATCTGGTCAGCCCTGGCAATATCACTTGCATGATCTGTTTTAAATTTATCAAAATTCTCTTTCTCCTGTGCAACATTGGCCCTTTCCTCCTTTAGAGCAAGCCCCAACTTCCCGCTCATCTTTTCAAAATAATCGGCCACCTTCAGGATATTGATGTTCCACATGAAGGAATCGAAGGTGGCCTTAATACCGCGATTGATGCTCTGGCGACCACTCAGGGTGGCCATCTTCTTCTCGATAGCGGGAGGCATGGAATGCATGACGAAGTCTCTACAGGACTGGAGGTCTCGTCCAGGATTGTCCTCCTCAAATTTCCAGCCCGGAGAAAAAACAGGAGAGTCATCGAGGCCGGCGTCCGATCCTGAAGGAATATGACCACGAGCCCCACCCAGAAAATCGGCCGCATCCTCATCCTCATCAACATCCATGTCTGGGAGGGAAAAACTGGAGTTACTCCCTGATGGGCGCACAGGAGACGATGCATCCCTGGTCGAAAAATGAATCATCATCTTATTCTTCCTAGTTTCTGCTTCACCCTCATCTATCTAAGAATAAATAACAATAAATAATAAATAAGGATAACAGAATAAAAGCTAAAGGTGCAGGTTAAATATAAACTACGAAACTTACCAGTGTCAGAATCGTGAAGTTAGGTTACATGCTGCGATTGGGAGATGGGATCCGCAGATTCAGAACCAATCTCCATCTCGCTACCCTCCAGGGAAGAAACCGACACAGGGCGAGTAGTTTTCTTCTTCCGGGGTTTCCCACCTGTGGCCATCTTTTTCTTCTTCCCGGTGGAGGCCCCAAGATCATCCACCAGAGTGTAGTCCTCGGGGATATCAGACCCAACAGGGAGGGTAGTCAGGGAAGCACCATAAGGGTTTGTAGGAAGATTTTCTACAGAAGTATCCCCAATCTCAACCCCTGATAAATCATCAGCAGAAAGGAAATTGTTGAAGTCCATAACTGCAAAAAAAAAAATAAAACGTTAAAAAGGGAGAAGAAGAAAAAAGGGGAAAAACAATAGAAAAGACTATTAAACAAAGAAGACAGAACCACCAAGCTTCCACCACTCCCTACCTTTATTCTTGTACCGGCAAATGAGGATCCTACCAGGCCTGTTCCAATTCCGGCTCATATTTGCCATGGCAAGAATAGAATCGGGATACGGCCTCATGACGACACCGCCCTGCTTGAGAAGGCGAAAAAATTCTGGGTCGACATCAGGGTTAGAGCTGCTTACCTCGGGGTAGGCATTCTTCACAGGCCCAAATCTTATAACCCAATCCTGGGGGTTCACCCATCTAAGAACCCCTCTCCTGTCCTTAGGAATAACCCCCTCATCCACATAGAAAAACCTATCCTTCCACCCTCGCAGGTTGTCGGCCCTCGGACCACAAAAATTGGTATTCCTCCCTGATCGCTTGGCCACAGAAAACCAACTCTCGGGAGAGTTGGTTACGGAAAATTGAGAAGCAAAATGAAGTAGGGTCGGCTGCTTATTGTGAAGACGGCAGTATATTTCAAACTAAGGGATGAAGTTGAGAAAATCCTAGACCATAATATTCTAACAAGGAAAGCAAAAAGGGAGTGGGAGGAAGCCTGAAGTTACTGGTTGTAAACCAGTGTGAATATACAGTAACTTTACCTTCAGGCGGTGAGTGCGCACGCTGCGACGGCAGAGGCGCAACCGCCTCGAAGTGGTCTATACAAGGGAAAAGGCCAACAAGTTCTAGAATTGCATCACGGTCAATCAAACTCTGTACATGATCAACAGTACCGCCGGAAAACTGAGAAGTAACTTTGGCCACTGGGCCAGGTACGGTAGAAACGATGGCGGAAGTGGTGGGGTGAGACGACGGTTCCATTATAAAATACAAAAACGTAAAACTAAAGAAAGTGATACAGAAGATATTAAGAAAACAAACGTAGAACGGTTGCCGGAATCCTAACGCACCGAAGAAACGCATAGAGAAAAAGAGAGTGAAATTTTTTGAATGAAAAAGTGAGAGCGTAAAGGATAAAATGAAGCAACAAAGACCTCATTTATAGAAAAAAAACCAACCGTCGCAAGCCCAAGGGCCCGTGGGCCTTAATCCACACCGTACACGTGTTGCAATCTCAGGAAAGACGCGTGAACAGCTACGAAAGTTAATACCACACGCGCCTCTACTGCCGTCTACGCGATTTCCCACGCACCCAAACGTCTAGCGCATTTAATGTTCTGACACATCGATGGGACGCCATCAGTCAACAATAAACGGCTACAAATAGGCCACGTCCTCCCTGTAACACTGATCTCCCTTATCTTTTTTTTTCCTATCAAAATTCAAGATATGGAAATAATCGGCCAAGATCAAAAATCTCCTGAAGTTTACTTCCCTGAAAAATGAGGCTTTTAGTTTAGTTACCTGGTTTAGGCGCCAACAAACTAAACTGGGGGGGACTTAATCATGTATCATTCTTAATGACCCACGCAAATGAAACAGGGTAGCCCATTTTGCAAGCGGACCCAATACACAGGGAGGCTTATTAAACAGGGGAAGCTCATTTCACAGGCGGACCAAATCCACAAGGAGGCTTATTAATTAGGAAAACTTGTTGTTAGGAAAACCTTTGAACAGGGAGTCTCATTGACAGGAGAACTCACAATGCAAAGCCCAATTGACAGGATGCCCAACTCATAAGGCTCAAGCCAACGGCATAGGCCCATCAAAATAAGTCCTTGTCTTCTGTTAGGAGACAACCTTATAATGGATTCCACCTGTTAGAAGACAACCTTAGGAGACAACCTTCACTTCACACCCTTGCATGTAGAGGAATCCTGCCCGCTTACTGATACGGTGATATCCCCAAGTGGGCCTGAATTGCTGATTAGAAAAGATTAAAACAAGAGAAGTGAAGAGAGTTCTCAAGGCTCTTATAGTTGTAGGGAGTTGATATATACAACATATAAGTTGATGTTTACACCATATTGTACAAGCATTTAAGCACACACTACAAGTATATTATAGCATAGCTCTGATGTATACATCAAATTGTGTGTTGTAGATATCATCACCCATAGTTGTATGTCACATTATCTGCCTTTTAAGCTACTTAAGGTGTCATGTTATAAGAAAAATATACAAGCCTACTAGGTGATAAATAAAGGAAGCGTTAAGTGTTTTTTTAATGTATGTAACTATGCGTTGATCTTCGTTGTGTGTACGTAACAAAATTGACCGTCATTGTATGTACGAAGCTACTTATTTTTATACATTGCATGTATTTTGGTGACGTGTTATCAGTTATAAGGTGACAAATTGATAACTCATTGAAATACACACAATGTACAAAATAAATAGTTTCGTACGTACAATGTAGGTCAATATTGTTACATACACACATTGAAGGACATCACATAATTATATACATTAAGCACTTGACAAGTTGCTTTCAAGGCTAATTACATAGCAAAAAACGTCTTTTCATTAATCAAAACAATTTACATGAATGATTATTTTTGGAAATTCTATTATTTTTCGGGACTCCTTTGATGTTCTAAAGTTCATCCAAAGTGATAACATTTGTCCATGTTGCCTCTACATCAGTCTCCTCGTGTAGAGAAAATTTTGCAGCGAAATTAGATGTGTGTCGTTCACCTTCATAATCTACAATCTATAGAAATATATGAGAAACATTGGATTTTGAAACTTGATCAGCATCGATTCAATTATCTCAAGTAACTAGAGGTCATTCTTCAATCTGGCAAGTTTCTAATATATTATTATTTCTTTCATAATATATTACGAGTAATTATTTGCAACTGTCATATAAAAGAAATTTTGTATAGAGAGGTACATAGTCCAAATTGATACATACCGGAAAGAAACCAAAATCTTATAAGTGCATCGGATAATATAGTTGGTGTATATAAAAACTTTTTGGAGGCTGGTTTGCGTTTTCATATCTCGTATTGTTTATTAGACATCTTTATGCATTATTGAATAAACTTATCACCACTCTGTCCAAATAGCTACAGGCTCCTTAAAAATAAAACTTTCTTATTTCGTTCACATAGCAAAAAGAGGTGATCAGTGGTTTACATTTTGTATTATAAGATGTTGTCCGAAAATAGTAACTGGTTTCAAATGACACTAAAACATATTTAAAGATGGAGACAATAAGTTTTCTATGCATTCCCCGATTTCAATGGGGGAAGATATTTAAGCAGCTTTTGAAAGTGGGCAAGGTGATCGACCGTCTAGGGCCTCTAAATTATGATGGCATCCAAATGTGTATATTTGTGTATATATATATATGTGTACATTATACATATAAGTTGATTGTTAATGGCTAGAATAAAATATATTTTAGTTGTTTCATCGTTGATTGAAGGGTTTATGGTACGGATCGCCAAAGTACTTTACTTTTTGATCCAATGTCACCAATGAACCGGTTTTATTACCAATATCAGCAATAAACTTTTACTTTTTGTCCCAATGTCAGCAAAGAACTAATTTTATTACCAATATCGACAACGAACTTGTTAAAAATGTTTCAAGGTCAACAAAATACTTTTTTTCCAACGAGTTACGTTTTAAATTTGTTAATGTGGTGTTACCATGTCATTTCATTTATGTGACCAAGCTTCCATGTAAGTTAAACATGTACATTAATCTTATCCGATTGACTACCATGTACATTTTGGTTACTTTTAACCTAATCATCACTTTTCCAGCGAATCTAAGCGCACTTGCTACATCTTTTTAAAATGTAACCGAAAGTTACATGTTAGTCGATCAGAGTAGGTGAAGTTAATCATACGTGTACATGTTTAGCTTACGTGGAAGCCTTGTCACATAAATGAAATGACATGGTAACACCACATCAACAAATTTAAAACGTAGCTAGTTAAAAAAAAAATTTTGGTGACCTCAAAACATATTTAACAAGTTCATTGTCAACATTGTTAATAAAATTAGTTCATCGGTGACATCGAGACAAAAAGTAAAAATTTGTTGTTGACATTGGTGATAAAACTGGTTCATTGGTGGCATTGGGACAAAAGGTAAAGTACGTTGACCATCCGTACCATAAACCCTTGATTGAATTGTAACATTTAAAATAAGAAAATTACTTATTGCACGATATAAGACCTCACTTCGACAATCATTCATGGTTTTGCTCAGACCTTCGAAAAGTCAGAGACCTGTATTTAGAATTTATATCTACCTCAAAGTAGTGTCAAGAGTTAAAATCATGACCTAGCTCGACATCGTGAGTGTAAAGAAACCATCTCGGTAACAACTTTGTTGTTAAAAGGGTTTATTGTTTCGTTATGCATTGAACTTTACACTTTTTACTATTATATGCGACATACTTTCATTTGTTCTATTGTATGTAGTGAACTTATACATACGCTCTATTGTATGTATTATTTCTTTTTTGGGTAAGGACAAAAAAGGAAACTTTCCCATTTGGAATTTACCCAAAATGAAAATTCTACATACAATAGATTATATATGCAAGTTCAATACATACAATAGAATTTTTTAAAGTTCAACACATACAATAATAAAAAGTATAAAGTTTAATACATAACGAAACAATAAACCCTTGTTAAAAACCACGGGTGTAATTATTAATTTGTGTCGTCAGATACAAGGGCCATCTGTGTAATTTTTTCAAAAACATAATTAGCATGCGTAGGTTAGCGACATCAACTCAAACACGTGCCGACGTGCGCAGGATAGCCTGAGTCATCCTCTCTGTGAACTAAAAGCCTTCGTCAACAATAACATTCTGCATTTGGGTAAAATTTGCAGAAACAAGAGAAAGAAATAAAGTGAACAAGGATGACGGAAGCAGCGATTAGGAACAAGCCAGGTATGGCGAGCGTTAAGGATATGCCGTTACTCCAAGACGGTCCTCCTCCCGGCGGTTTTGCTCCGGTCCGTTACGCTCGCCGGATTCCGTCCAAAGGTCCCAGCGCCGTCGCTATATTCCTCGCCGCTTTCGGTACTTTCTCTTGGGGCATGTATGAGGTCGGTAAGGGCAACAAGATCCGTAGGTAATATACTTTATTTCTTTATCATAGTATCTCCTGAAACCCTAGTTAGTTGAGTAATTTGATAATTGGATTTGTTCGTTTTCATTTGCAGTCAGATCTGTTAGTAATTAAGTTTATAAATGTAGCTGGATCATCGATTCATTTCTGTAGGTTTATAATTGCAGTTAAACTTATATGACTACTGATAATTTTGGTTAACAATTTGGAGCTTGTAACAAAGATTACCGTTAGTTATGAGTGTTTTGGAACTGAAAATGAAAACCTGGTCCTATTTGTAGTTTGGGAATTTTTCGATATGTGTACTGTGATAGTTGTTGGAGGAACAATGACGTTAAATTTATTAGCTCTTATTGATAGGAATGTTGATTGTTCTGCAGTAAGTTTCAGGCCATTTAAAAGAAAATAATGGATTTGGTAGTCTGGTTATGGTTGTTTGTTTACGTATATGCACTTGATTGATAGGCTAACTGTGTCATCATTTAGATCTTGTTCGGCAACCAGGAAGTTTAAATTATCAGGATCACCTAGTTGGTATTCGTAGTTACAAAAACACGAAGTTTGAGTTGAACGATGCTAGGACTTTGCTTAAATGGTTAGTGTCATAGATAGGCATGAAACTGGGTAGCTAATGCATGATGAGTCAAATAAGACTCGCCCTCCCCGGGTAAACTGAAAAGGGCTAAACCTCTTATGTTTTATCATGGATAGGCATTAAACTGGGTAGCAAATGCACGCTGATAGACAAGGTTGTAAAAGTCGCTAGTCAGGGACTAGTCGGTCGGACCCTTGTAGGGACTAATCGGCCAAGTCGGGGACTAATCGGGGACTAGTCGGATTTGACTAATTTTGACTTTCTTTTACATTTATATGATAAGTTATAAAATTGTATGTGTAAATACATATGAGAACCATAAACATAAACATAATTGTCTAGAAACATAAATAAAAACATAATTGTCTAGAAACATAAACATAATCGTTCAATTGTTCAAGTTTGACCAAGTTTAAAATGTTGACTAAGTTTTACTTTGACCGATTAATCGCGACTTTGATCGAATAATCCCGAATTTGGCACGTTGACCACCGTTGACTGACTTTTAGGTCGGATTCAGGCGAGTCGGGTCTAAAATCTGATGAGTTGGGGACTAATCAGGGACTAGTCGGGGCTTTTACGACAGTGCTGATAGATCTACCTTCTTTTATTTATTTAAGAATATGTTAACTGCATATGACTTATGTTGCAATGTGCATTTTGGTGATAAATATGTGAATCATGTTAATTTCGAGGTTTTCTGGAATTCCATAATACAAACTTAGGACTTTATCATGTAAAGAAAGAAGTTGATGATTCTTTCATATCTTATGGAATTTAAGTAGATAATTTGGCAATTTTAAATCATCTGGTCTCATTTTTAGGAATCATATTTAGGACATTTAGAAGTGGGTACAGGTTTCTTTTGCTCTAGTTTTTTTTGTATTTGCATATGGTAGTCTGGAAATTGTTTTCATTTTCGTCTAGATACTTGTGCACACAATTCACTTGATGAGCTGAACGTACTGCAATCATTGATCTTACTATTTGGAACTTGAAATACAATTTCGTTCATATCACGTAGTTGACATATGTTAGTATTCACAGCTACAAGGCTACAAGTGAGTAGGACTAGCATGATTTTTTATTTATTTAAGAACAGCTTAATATTACTCACAAATCTAAGAGATTACAATGTATATCCTACTGTTGCATTAGCAAGACCCTAATCAATGGACAAAATGAGACTACAACTTCCTATCCACATCGAACAATCTATAGCAACAAATCTGCAAGATCCAAATTCATAATACCCAGCAGAATAAATCAGGGAAGTAGTCCCCTCTTTCATGACTCACTAACCCAAAATATCTCAATCTACCATAGCACCATCTTAAAGGAAGTAGTCACATCTTTCATGACTCACTAACCTTGGGAATAACAACTTCCATTAATACATTCAAGTACTTTGCAGCCTCCGATTGTTCCACTTTCATTCCCATATAGCTGCAGCTTTCTTTACAGCATTTGAATCCTCAGCCTTTAGACTCATAAGTTTGAGCTTAATGCTATCTTGAATTACCTTGATCAATTCTTCTGCAGTCCTTGAACTTTGATTAAACAATCTCCATTTCTTGCCAAACCAAATATACGACTGCAGCAACCAACAATCTGTTTATGACATTCCAGATATTGCATCTAAAAGGATATTGTGACAGACTGCTAATGATCAATTGTAGATCATTTTGCAATCCTCTGAACGCCAATTTTTCCTTTATAACTAACCAAAATTTCTTTAAATACTCGCACGGAAAATAAGTGAGGGTGAGAGTCTGCACAATTCTTGCACATAACACATTTATAGCCTCCATTTGGATTCCATTTTTGCATCCTGTCCTGAGTGGATAGTCTCCCTTGAATTGCCAACCACAAATGCATGTTTTGGAATAAATTGTGGAAACCATACGATATGGTGCCAATTAACAGTAGGCCAATCCTCTCTTAGATCAAACCAGGCCATTGAATTGGGCAATAGATGCATTTGATCTGCCAATTCTGTCAATTCGCACCCAGTGGACATTAAATATGGTGTAGGTACTATAAATTTAGTTACTTGCGACTCCTTGAGAGTTGCTTTTTCAATGGAAAAAAGGTTGCTACCTGATGTAGCACACTTAACTGGTAGCAAATAAGAACACCTTGAAGTGTAGATAGGAAAAGCTCAAACAATTCACCTGCACAAGTCTGACCGCGTGTTTCTCATCGCATTATTTATCCCTGAATTTTGAGGCACTCTGTGATGTGAAGCTTGACTTTGCTAAGAAGGTTAATAATACTAAGGCTTTAAGAGATCTTCAAATGGTTCCAAATCGCCATCATATCTGACCTGTGACCACGAATAGAAGGACCAATACTGTTTACTTTCTGGCTATTTTCCTGTATATGTAAAGTAAATTCCTAAAGAATAGCTGGTAAAAAATTGTTTCATTAGCTACTAAATGCTATTCACGGGTTACATTACAGAAAACACAAGTTGCAAGTTAAAATGATGATGAAAATGTTACAAGCTAAATTACTTTCATACAACGTACAGATCTTTCAGCGATAATAATGATAAGATGAGATTATATTTATCTGTGGCTATCTTCATCCATTTATTTTTCTTTATCCTTGGGAATCCTGGAATTCACTTCTGGCTACTGCCATCTCTGGAAACCCGTCATCAATTTTTTCTGTACTTTTAAAAATTTGAGTAGCAATGTCGTGTTCTTGGTTTTGAGATTAATCCTTCAAGCACCAAAAACGTATCTACTATGACCCCGACCGCAATCGGCTCAACTATTTATTCAACATTCTATTGAACTGGAAAGTTGATAAGTTAAGGGTCTTGAATTAAAAAAGAGCATTGAGAGTATAGGAAATATGAGCTGCTTTAGTAATGTTGTTGAGAAATGAACCATAGTAAATTTTGGACCAAGTATCCAAATGGCTGTAAAACAATAAAGTATATCCAAGATGCTCCTTTTGGCCAGATAGAAGCAGTCCTTTTGAAATATGATAACCTGTCCCAACTGCAACTGAAGGATTTGATCTAGCCAGTCTGTGTATTGAAAGCCTAAGTGGTCTGGTATTAGTTCCTTTTGGTGTGGTCCTTCGGCCTTTTAGTTTTGTATGATTACCTATTCAGGTCTTCCGCATGTCCCGAGTATCCATGAACAATAACTCAATCATTGTTGTTTGGTTTAGGGCGATAAAGGAGGAAAAATATGCTGCCCGCAGGGCTATATTGCCCATGCTTCAAGCAGAAGAGGATGAAAGGTAAGCACAAATGGCCGTTCTTTTCTTCTCCTTGCAAGTTGCTCAAGTTTTTTGGAAATAATTTGGTTGGTCTGTGTTCAGATTTGTGAAAGAATGGAGGAAATATCTGGAAGAAGAGGCGCGAATAATGAAGGATGTGCCTGGGTGGAAAGTTGGTGAGAGCGTCTACCACTCTGGAAAATGGATGCCTCCTGCTACCGGCGAGTTGCGTCCTGAAGTCTGGTGAGCATGGTGTTGTTAGCAATCTGATTATTGGTTGTTAAGTCAATTGTATCACAAGAGAAGGCTCTTTAAAGAATAAACTGCATCAGGTCATGATACTTTAAAATGTTAGGTGAACACTTGCTATGTGTATGGCTTTTTTGTGTCAGTGGCATCTGATTTTAATTGATGTATTTCATGTATCAGTATTTGGCAATCTGCTTGTGCAATGATAAATGATGTGGTGTTTCCTTTTCTCAGTTTGTTTATACGGAGTATATTTTTTTCTGCATGAGTACCTTGTTACACATCGAATCAGATTGTTCCAACTTAGCAACCAATTGGGTCGATCTAATGTACATGATACTTGATACCCTGGCGCATGTGTTGTGCTGTGTGCACCACCTTAGAAATTTAGCATGGTCAACTTCATGCCCACAAGTTATGTTTTGCTTTTGTTTGTCAAATATCCTAGTGACCTATCAAGGATTATACATAATTTTGACCATTAACCATAACGGTGGCGATCTCAACCATATGAAATATAAATGAATCAATTAGACTTTCCACCCATCTCAAGCGAATCCCTCAAAAACAACAATAATATCTAATCCCGCCATTGGTGGGGTAGGAGGACATGAGATTTATACAATCATACCTCTACCAGGTAGAGAGATTCCTTCTAGGAGGACCGAATAGCTAAAATAATAACATATCAAATGAGTCTGAACCTTTAAAAGTCAGTAGACAAAGTCCATAATGAAGAACCTCATTCAAATATCACATTGTTGCTCTGATTATTGTGTTTCTGCAACTATAACCAGTATTTACACGGAACCGTAAATACCAGATGCTACTTATGAAAGCAAAAGTATACACCAGATAGAGTAGCTTAGTAGTAAAGCCGTTTGATGGGTTTATTTTGCCACATGCTGCTTTCCAGATTCGAGTTCACTATACTTGAAAGATTATTTATTTTTCGACAATAATATTCGTTTAGTAATAGGTCATTACATATTATGAAAAAGGAGGGAATACAGCAAGCAAACCATGCTGACAGACATTATCGACATCATAAAGTATTTAATGTCCAACACTGCTACTGAAATTACCACAACCCAAACCAGTTTCAAACAAATCACAGACCTCATTAATTTGCCAGAAAATAGGGACCAGTGCCACCTTTCTTATCAGCATCTGGAACACTTGAGTAGCAATAGAGGTGGTTTGACATTTTCCAACCCCAATCCTTTTTCCTCGATATTAACATCTGGGGCCAGCGGTTGATCCTCACATAGTGCTCCCTGATCTTCCCGTCTGCCAACAAACTAGTAACAATGGAGTAACAACACTCATGGCCACCCCATACCTTGTCTCCCAGGTCAGCAGTTTGACTCCCATCTGGGTGAAAGTAGCGCCGCATTGGTGGGCCTGTCCCTTTACAGTGTGGATCCAAGTTACGCCAGTATACTGGGGCCGACTGAGGGTCGGTGTAATATTCAAAACTATTAGTAATCGCATATGTACCAAGAGACTATTAATTACTTGTTACAATACACTCATTAAGTCAAAAGAACCTGCCTTTTTGAAGTGGAACTCCCAAGCATGATCCCATAGATCTTCTTTCATGATTCGGCTCTGAATTATACAGATTTCAAGTAAATAAAACCAGAAACCCGTGTAATGAAAAAGAAAGAAGGAAGAAGGAAACGTACACGGCTGCCATCCATAACCGATAAGGAGTAAGCAGTCAACATTGACAACCCATCGACTAGGGATACACGGGATATATGTGCTTTTCCAGCCCATAGCTCTTCACACTGTCAACAAAATGAATTTCTATGTCACTAATCACTAAAGATAGATACTTTTAGTCACAGACAGTCATTGGCAAACGTCTGGACTCTGGACTTTGTGCTGATTTTCATTGTTTCGGTTCAACAAGTTGCTAATCTAAGCTGCGAATCCACAAAGACGTACGGACACAACTGACCCTTGAAACTACTTTTGCGAGTCTTGATATCAAGAATAAAATGTACCAAACCTACTATGGTAAACGTAAGGCTAAGAATTATTTCTATTATGAGGGAGAAAATTCAGAAACTCATTATGTAGTACTATACAGCATTTACATTAATAAAATAATAGCCAGGTCCTCAAACACAGGTTAATTAGAGTGAGGTCAATGTGCCTTTGACATATCCTAGTTTGATTACCATTCCCTGGTTCTAGCTTTCTTTTTTCTTTTCAGAAACAAATGACGTATATTTCCCATAGTTGTTTGTGGACTTCCTAGTTTAACATGCCAGTACATCTACATGAGTTTATTAATCGATTTCAGACTGTAAGACAGAATGTTATGATCTATGTTATCCAAATAAGATCAGGGAAAACCGAAGAATATCTACTCAACTTTCTAACTTAACTGCCTCCTCTGGGAGCTCCTGCTTATAATGAACCCTTACGCCCAGCTGACCAGCAGTATGCAGAAATGATACTTGAAAATGTATTCGTAAATCTATGATAAGAGACGTTAGCAGTTGAACGATAATTGATATATGAATTACATATATTCTTTAAATTACTATAAGTTTTTTACCCATATAGAATTGTGACTCAGCAACATTCAAGTTTGTTTTCAACAGCAACTTGCATTCTTCAGCTTGCAATATTCCTTTCTTAATGTTATCTTGTAAATCATCACCAACAGGAAGCAAAAAAGAACTATCAAGTATCTTGATATAAATCCCCGAGTCTGTATCACAAGAACAAGAATCAGCTTATCAGATTACATTAATTAACTTATGTTCATCCATTCACCTTCTCTAGTAGGCTACAACCTATGTTAACAAACTGCTACCAATAGATAAACGGGTAAATGGATGAGGTTTGTCGTGTTCAGTTCACCCAGGGAGTGGTAGTCCTTTTCTAATCCCAAGATGTTTACCTAGGGAGGTTCGAGCCAGAGACCTCTAGTGAGGACATCGGGACACCTTATCACTAGGCCACCTTATTGAAGGTTAAACTGCTACCATTAGATGATCCCACTAAAAACTTCATTTTCCTCAACTCATATTCTTCATGAATTAGCCAATGCTTTATGCACTTACCAAACAACAGTTGGCCTCTTTTTAATCTGTTCCTAATTGAGGCTATCAAGAATAAATCTAAATTCGATAAAAACGATACACATCTCAACTTATCAACAACCTTTACCAACTACAAGTTCTAATTAATGATCATAGCTGCAACACAGAATCCAATTTGTTCAAAATCTACTGCTAACGTACAACCCTATATTTAACTCAAACATACAATATCATCAACACCCATCAATAGTCAAACAATTTGATCAAGAAAACTTCAAAGTTTGTTAAATTATATGTACCTTTTTCGACCATATGGCATCACTCGAAGCGACTCCATGCCAGCAACGAGAGACGATAAGAGATAGTGCCACGCTGCGTGCGTCCAGATAACCTAGTATCTTCAACATAATATCCCAACCAAACATTACTAATGGGTCCTGCAAATTTTCCTCAAAATTCTTGCTCCCTCTTTTATTTCTCCTCTTTTTATTATTTCCCTTCCTTTCACATATGAAATCTTTGTATACCTCTGCTTTCCTGATTGAGAATTTGCCATAATCATCATCTTGATCATCTTCAGATTGCTCATACCCATGTTCTGTAATGATTTGGTTCTTCATGTCTTTGAAAGATTTGATTCAAGAACTTGCAAATAGTGAAAAAGAAAATAAGGTAGATATTAGTAGTAATTTTAAGGAACTAATCGATTTGTTTTGTTTTGTCTCAGGATTTTAAGGTAGTAATTTTAAGGTAGATATTACTGTGCCTGCTGTGTTAAAAAAGGAAAAAAAAATTAAAAAAATCTAGTTACTTTGCCGTTAAGGCTTGATTCACTAGATCCAAATCTGCATTGTCGGTTAATTTATTCGGTGGTCAACCTTGTAAAACCTTATAAAATCTGCCATAAGCCTAATATACATGATATTATTAATGGTTTACATCATAAGCTTTAAATCAAATATCAAAATTTATTGATATACCCTTGGAGTGACTTAATAAAAATAAAAATTATTAAATATAATTGAAAGATATTCAAATGAGTACAATATTTTTTTATGAAAATGAACGAATCAATAAGAATGTGTGATGTATCACTAAACTCACTTACTTCACGTTTTTAAAAATTAAATTTTCCCAAACGGTAAGTCAAAAACCATAAAATTGCACCAAAAAAATCAGCATTTTTTCTCTTCGATTAGATATATCACAAGGTATATTTTTTTCTCTCCATTTTTTGGTGGGTTTTGAAAGTGGGTAATACTTGTGTTACCGGTGGGTTACACATGTGATACCAGCGAATAACATATGTGATACTAATGAGTAACACATGTGTTATCAATTTGGTACAAGTTGTAAAATCCAAAAAAAAAAATCGTAGAAAGTTTACCTTGTGAGAAGGCAGATCGAAAAGAAAAAATACGTGCAAATTTTAGTTATTGTTGACTTAATGGTTTGTCAATAATTGATTTATAAAAAGGTGAAAGAGATAATGGGTTTCGGACATGTGACGTATTTCTCTTGGTTCTCTCATTTTTCAAAAAATTTCATCCTCATTTGAACCTCACTCTATAAAACACTTGTATTTTCATCACTTTGATTATAAAGGGAAATATTCACATTATTAACCCATGGAAACATCATTAAGAAGATCAAAAAACTTATAAACCTGAGTTGCCCGTACCTTATGGAGGGGATATATAAGTAATAATAGAGCATAGAGGTTGCATATAGTGTATGTTTACATTGTAACAACCTGTCCCACATTGGTTTGAGATAAGAAGTTTGAATCCCTTATAAGTCTAAAGTTGTGGCTAATTGATACCTTCCATCATAGTTTTTAGTTGAAACCTGAATGTATCCGATTAGTCACTGCTTTCGGCTTTGTAGGGACGTTTCATATGGTATCAGAGCAGGTTTTATCCTGTAGAAACCCAATAGCTATTTACCTGTGAGCTTGGGCTACCATTCTGTCATTTATACGACAACGTTCTCTTCAACTCTTTTCGATATCGTTACAAGCGTTTGATCCCTTCCTTTTTGTTTAGATGCCTCCTTTTCGTAACATTTTGAGAAGCAACTCTCGTCGTAAGGTTCGAAGAACAAATCGTCCGCGCGGGTCGACATCAACTGAGGATGCAGTGGACCCCAACATCATGGCCGCAATAACTCAATCGTTGACAACTATGATACCTGCAATAGTCACCCAGACTGTCAATGCAATTCGCCAGCAACCTACTCCAACCATTGGGACCACCCTTGAGACCCCGCTTATTAACGCATCTGGAGGTCCTAATGGAACTACACAGCCTGGTGAGCTTCACGTATGGTTGGAGAGATTTCAAAAGCAGAAGCCCCAAAACTTTAGCTTTGCCCAACTCCAGTTGATGCAGAAAATTGGATTGCTCACATGGAAAATATTTTTGATGTTTTTGGATGTATTGACAACCATAAAAGTTTAAATGGGCAGTGAAGTATCGAGTTCGTTCTCAAATTGTTAATGGACAATTTGTTGATGTGGCAGAGCCTGCAAACACAGCTAAGAATGTTGAAATGGAAGAGTTAGACTACAAAGCATCAAGGGCAGCAAGCAACAAGAAAAGCACAAAAGAAATCGGAGCTTGTGCAATAGTTGAGGGAAACGTCATCCTTCGGACACTTGTTACAAAGAAACCGGAGCTTGTGCAATAGTTGTGGGAAACGTCATCCTTCAAAAAGTACCAATCAGGGAGGATCCGAGATCACCTTGTGCAATAGTTGTGGGAAACGTCATCCTTCAGACACTTGTTACAAAGAAACCGGAGCTTGCTATAAGTGTGGTGGCATGGGATATGTGGCTTGTGCTCGGATTGTCTTACCCCATTTGGACTCTTGATCGTTTGAATCTTATTGATAAAATATTTGCCATTGTTTGGTTCACCGCAAATAAACTGCTTCCGCCATCAAATAATCATTTTTATAAAATATCCATATTCCTTTGCTTTTATTTGTATCCGCGCACTGGGTTTTTAGCTCAGCCGCATTTTCTTTTTATGCGGCAGGTGATCAACAATCGCAAGGAACGGAGCTCGAGAGAAGTGAAGAAGCTGAAAAAGTTAGTTCGAGATTTCTTGGATTATTATTAGTTTCTATGTTATTTGGATTTTCATATTAGAATTTTGTAACGCACATTCCGCGTGGCTTATTTTGGAGACATTTTGTGACTCATTCGTTAGATATTTCAAATAAATGGATTTTTGCTCATATTGATAATCGTTAATGCGACCTCCGTTTTCACCTACGAAAATGGGGTGTTACAACTATGGTATCAGAGCCATAGCCTCTCGGGGTGTGACGGGCACACGGCTCGTGCATCTCCTGAGATATGGATCCTGGTTATGTTTCGGCCTGACGAGGACGTCAGGATTTTAAGTGGGGGAGTTTGTAACAACCCGTCCCACATCGGTTTGAGATAAGAAGTTTGAATCCCTTATAAGTCTAAAGTTGTATCTAATTGATACCTTCTATCATTATTTTTTGTTGAAACCTAAAAGTATCCGATTAGTCACTGCTTTCGACTTTGCGGGGGCGTTTCATACATAAAGAAGATCATAATTAATAATGATATGCTTGTGGTGCCCTATTTAGGGTTTTTATATGGGGTTGGAGGAGCATTTGAACTTCGCAGTTCATATGTCTGACCATTTTAAGAGTGTTAGAGAGTCCGAAGTTGAAGGTGCAACATAATTCATACTCCCGCCATCTCATATATATTGCCCCCAAAATACATTATTCAATTTAAGATTAGGTAAGTAAATGTAAGTTGTGTCTTTTATTCGAGTAAAGTTTGAGAGTATATTTGATGGTTGATATAATGAGTTGTTTTTAGTAATAAATGATAGTATATTTGAGAGTTCAATAACAGTGAACACTCTTTTTGAGGCGAACAATAACAATGCACTATAAATTTCATTTACATAAACACAAAAAAAATTGAGTTGAATATGGGCTGAGCCCCAATAGCATGAACTACACACTAATGGGCTTAAGCCATGCACTATAATGTCGTTTATTAGACGTATGAGGTACCTTCTTATGAGTACATTTTTTATCAAGATAAAGTTATGAGTACACTTATCTTGTTTAATAGGAGTCCAAGAATTTTGTAACCTAAAGGACTGTTCCAAATTAGAAGACTCTGAGAAAAATGATCATGTCTATGAGTACCAATTTGGTCGACCCTTAGCAGGTAGCTAATTGTTTACCACACATTTTCCTTGATATGACGTGCAACGCGTGTGGACTGATCAATGTTAGCATAGTCAATTATCAACGTACGTGTTGTGGGAAACTGACATTTAAGTTGAAATATAATGATATGAGTAAGGATCACCAATAAATAACCAGATCATATATATATTATAGTAAACTATATAAGACTATCAGTAGGTGTCATTGTACAGGACTGAGTCATGCCTATGCTAGTTGAGTAATTAATGGTACAAGTTGGTAGATTGTTATACAGTAAGACTACATCACCTATACAGTAGTGAACATGTCGGCGCTGAATGTAGAATAAAAACATATCAATATTAACTTATAAAAGATATAGGTTTGACTAAAAAAGTCAACGGTGTCTCGTTTGATCGACGGGTAACTATATCAAATATTTTATGATTAAAGCATTCAATTTGATTACTCAACAAACTGAATATTCAAAAAAACTGAAATTCGTTAGATTGGTGTACATCCCTGTGTGGTTAAGGACTTGTGGATATCAAATGTGGAAAGAACGCAGGGTTCATTGCATCATTGATGGAGGTCCAGATGTTGAAGAACGAGCCCTTATGTTTCTGGAGGCCTATGATTATTACACAAATAAGGCTGCACGGAAAATTGGGCTACAGGGATCCGTTTCAGGCCCATGAGCAGGTGTCGAAGCCTGGAGCAAGGCCCACCAAGTTGTTGATGCTGTAGGCAGTTAAGTCCATCCTCGAAGCCCAAAAACGGCTCCGTTTAGAAGATATGAGTCATTTTATGTTTTTTCGGCTGCATTTGAACTTTTGTTTTGGGGCTTTTTGATTGGCTCGTTATGTTTTTTAGGTCCATCAGAAATTTCGATTGTTATTTAGGGTTCCTTTGACATTGTAAACAATTCAATTTTTATTTTCAAGAAATTTGAGTTTTCTCTCAATTGTGTGAATCAAATTATACCCATCCACGGTATTCTTTGTGAATTAACGTGTCTTGAAAAAGATTCATCATTTGTGAATTAACGTGTTTTGGAAGAGATTTTTTCTGGTATTAGAGGAATGAACATGTTTAATCTTATTATCTCAATTTACCGTTATATCAATCATTCTATGCATCTTTGCACTGTTCCTTTATTCCATGTGCTATGGTTTGTTTGACATTTTGACAATATAGTTTCACACACACAACTTGCACGATCAATACTCGTGCCCCACTAGCCACCACCCATGTATCTATAGAAAACAATTTTTACTCTTTAATCTACACACGCTCAACATGCATGCACATAACTACTTCCAACAGACAATCTTTTCAATTCCCGAACTATAATGTTGCATCTGGTGTTGATACAATGATACTGATTTTATATTTGAAGCATGCACTAGTTAATAGCGAACAGTGATTTCCTACAAGAGTTTAATTTGGGCTCAAAAACAACCCCTAATCGATTTCTAATCTATTTAAACGTTGATGGGTCTTCAATCAAGGGCTGCTTGATTTTTCCTCTCAGTGTCGTTTGGAGTAAGCAGCGATTGACTGATTGCTATTCTATTAGTGAATTTCTATTAATGATTTTACGATCAAAATGGAAAATATAAGTAATAGTAAAATCTTGACTGGAAAAACGCGTGCATGTTTCTCAACTCAAGAACCATATCAAATTTTTTATTGTTATCTAAAATGCATATTATATTATATTATGTTACATAATTATATTTTATAGTAGTATATAATATAATAATTTGAGTTGGAAGCATTCCAAGCAGAGATATTAAGGGAATTATTTCAGGTGTGATGACAAACAAGTTTACTGTGAAGCTGCAGAACTCAGATAAGAAGACAAGTGCCATAACATGTAACTGGTAACCCTACATAAGGCTCCTGGTAGGAATGGGCATTCTGTGTATCCATTGCTTTATCTTGTGCACAAACAAGTTGTGAAGATTGATGAGGTAATCTTTATAGCATCTATTGACAATACGACACCTAAACAACTGTTATCCGTATGTTATCACAAGCTGGAATGCCACTGCAAGCCAATATTTGAGGCCAAAATGCTTGTACATAAATGCCTGATGCATATTATGAATAAAGATTTGGACTTTTTGACTTTGCAAATAGAATTTAAAGGACAAATATATATGGGCAATTTCTGCATGCTTTTGGAATGTACAGTATGGGGAGTCATATGGGTTGTTGTCTTTTTATATGCCTGTTCCATTTCCCTTTGTATCTTATATTCCTATGGGCTAGCATTCAAATGAATATTTCAAAATTAAAGGATAGTTTGTTGTTGGTATTGAGAAATATATAGATATATGAAACATCAATGATAGGTTTTGTGCATGTTATTTACCTTGTGCTTGTGTCTGGTTGCATCACATCTCACATGCTTATTTCATCATTTTCTTTGTTCTTTAGTTTATGCAACGTCCACTTCAAGAAAAGAGTAAACGTTTGGCTTTCTACTCAAACGAGTTAATTTCTATACTTCTCGAGTAGAAAAACCGAAAACAGCTAACGACCCTGTTGGGTATAAAGTATACACCCAAATCCCAGAAAATCAACGAAACCAAAGCAAGTATATAAACTTATGGACTACTCCGTCTATCACCATTTGTTTTCATAGTGAAATTGCATTGAGCTTCTGGCGTATATATGAGTTGGGCTATTACATGGTCTAAACAGACGCTTATCATAATATCTTTATCTTTATGAAAACTTATATATAATCTGGTGAAGTAACATCCTTAGTTTATGTTAAACCTCACATCTTTGGAAGTATGGGGACTTGACTTTACAAATCTATAATCTATTCCACACTAATTGACACTATTGTAAATTAAGTTAGTTTCTAGATATGGGAAGTACTCCCCTACAATATTTTGACTCACAAGACTGAAGAATAAAGAGTAATAGCAGTGGCCCCCAGTCTGGACCAGCCTCTGGACCTAGAACCCATATGTTAAGTTAACTACAAATGCTGGACCATTATGTGCTGCCCTTATAGGAGTGACCCCCACAGTTTTTAGTCTACACCATTATCCTTGTCTTTATTAATTTGGGTGTCACGTGTCGTATTTATTCATTTTCTAACAAAATTAACAACATTCACAACCTTGTTAATATAAACAGAACAGGAAACATAAAACTGTTTGATGAAATGATACAAAAAAACATACAAATAGAAAGGATTTATATATCACAAAATGAATGTATACAAGGATGAAATGCGAAGAAGTGTTATTTAATAAACATTAGAAACAACAGGAAAAACAAATTATATAACCGAAAGAGCAATAAATTAAATACAAAAATAAAAGCAAACGAAAAGAGAAAAAGCCTCGTCTTCCTTCTTTTCTGTACACAACGTCGGGGTCTAGACTCTATCCGGAGAGGGCTATTCTTCTTCTTTCTATTTTTATTTTGTTAAATCTTTCTTATGTCAGTTAGCTTACAAAATTGAAAATCGAAAACAATACAATTTTTTAAACGATAATGATTTTATTTATACATATTTTCTACTTGTTGCATCTTCGATCACAAGATATTGTGACATAATGACTGGGTTGCTTTGTTTCTTGATTCCAAATGTTACCAATGTCTTGTGCAACTTTAATGGCATCAATAGATGCACCTGAAAGACCTCTTCCTGTGAACCCAACTGCATACACACCTGCTTTCCCTTTCCACCCTTCTGGAAACGGTCTCATGGGCATCCCTTCTTTTGAAAAGAAATCATCATCCTATTAAAAATTGAAACGCGTTAAGTTAACTCAAGGGTATATATGGCATTCCACTTTCAAATTTTAAGTGGTTACCTTTAACCATGAAGGAACATTGCTCTTATACCCAGTTGCCAAAATGACTGAATCTATTTTAAGATTTGTTCCATTGACTAATTCGACCCGACCCGCTGTGAATTTCTTGATTCCTGGGACTATTTTAATCTTCCCAGATTTGATCTTTTGTAATGCACCGATATCAAGAACAGGGGTTTTTCCTTTACTGTTCTTGAGCTGTAAAGGACCCTTTGGCGGCCTTTTTATACCATATTTTTCTAAGTTTCCAAGAGTGTACCAAGCAAGAGCTAGAAGTATCTTGTCAACCACCTTTATTGGAAGCCAATTCGTTAATCTAGATGCCAACTCGAAAGTCGATTTCCCAGCAATTTCCCTTGGTAGTATATGAACCTGTTATTCATTCAAGGAAAACAACATTTGGAAAATGGTTAATTATCGAAAAACACAACAAACTTTCACTTAAATCAGTGTAATTTTCATGTCATATTAAAAAGGGGGGTAAAATTCATAATTTACTAACCGAGCTTCGAACCACCATGGATGGAAAAGCATTGTGGTGGCAAAGATCAAGAGACACTTCCATACCAGAATTCCCACAACCAACAACCAAGACTCGTTTTCCTTGGAAAACGTCACCAGAACGATAATCACAAGCATGCATAATGGTGCCACCAAATTCATCCAACCCTTTGAAATCAGGCACCACCTTCTCAGCATTCTCCCCAGTTGCAACCACAAGCCACCTACATATATACTCAACCTCACAGTTACCTTTCACGGTTGTAACACGCCAAAGACCACAAGTCTCATCGTACTTGGCCGACTGGACAGACTCATTGAACCTTGGATTAATCTCAAATTTCTTGGCATAGGATTCTAAGTAGTTGATAAACTGATATTTTGAAGGGTATTCAGGGAAATTTGGAGGGAAAGGGAAGTAAGGCAATTGGCAAAATTGTTTGGGGAGATGGAGTTTGAGGCGATCGTAAGTCTTGTTTTGCCAAAGAGACGCAATGCAGTCAGCACGGTCTACAATAACAAAGGGAACGCCTCGTTGTTGTAGTCCTGCGCCAACTGCAAGACCAGACGGGCCAGCCCCTACAATGACTGGCCCGTTAACCAGTATGCAACGGCGTGAGAACAAGTCCTCATGATGAACCATTGGTAAATGATCAAGATTGTTATAACAAGCACAATGCATCAAAAGAAAGCTAGTAGAATAGTTATTGTAAAGTGTGAATGAGACAGAGAAGTTGTAAATTGGTAGAATGTGCAACACCTGTAGCTAGGTTTCTAAGTATGGGAATATTTAATCAAACTTGAAATCGATGAGAGAGAGAGAGAGAGAGAGAGAGAGAGAGAGAGAGAGAGAGAGAGAGAAAGTAATGATATGTGTGGAGGGGGTGAGAGGAGATGCATAGGTATAAATAGGGGCTGCATGTGTTTGGGATTGGAAAATGATAGCATTAAGATGGTCCTTTTCTGTATGATGTGTGTGTGAATCATCTTCATTTTTTATTCTAAATCATGCAATTAATACAAATTATACATCTTATTGTGGCCTCTAATATCTTTTAGTGGTACTAATATAAGCTTTCATGCATTAACTAATCCCTGTTACTGATAGTTGTATAATATCATCCTAAAATGTGAAGAATGGACGTAAAGGAGAGCAAAACTACTTACGATCAGGGCCATAAACGTAGTGTATATATATTTGGCAAAATGTGCATATATAATCGTAATATATATGCAACCACATATTGAAATTGATAAACTCTTGTAGTACTTTATGAAGTCTGGCATATATAGGTAATGAGTAACATGATTAGTTAATCCAAGTGTTGAAGATATATTGCTCTGTTAAGTTTAGGCAAACATAATTAATGACATAATTAAGAGCATAAATGGAATGAACCACGAACAAGGAAGATATCATGTGGTTAATTATGATCACATCCCTAATTTGAAAATTAAATAGCTGCCTCATGGAGGGTCCACAGTGACAAACTAAGGACTAGTACGATATTGTCATCATAAAACAAAACTTCAGTGTGTTTTACCATTACTATACTCGATATAGTTAGAAGCAGGGTGTTTGGCAGCAAGCATTTTGCGCTTACGAGAACTTGTAGAAGCTTTGGATTTAGTTTTGGTAAGCTCTGGTCCCTATAACTGATAAGCCTCATTTGGTGAAAACAAAAAGGTAGAACTTTAGCTAGTTGCCAAGATAGCAGTAACTTCATGAAGTAGTTCTTAGATAACAAATAAGTTCTAGCTACCAACTTCAGCCAGTTGCCGCATAAGATGTTCTAAGATTATTTACACTTACATACCTAAATATCCGTTGGATCCGCACCCTTGGAGGGTGGGTCCGGATGATTATAGAGATATGTCATTATACTTACATAGTATGTTCATCCTAACTAGATAATTAAAGTGTGGCAAAGATCTTTTTAGACTTCGAGTCTATTGATCAGATTAAGGGTCCAAATCAGTAGAACTTATGACGAAACCAACGAGCTAAGGTTCTTGAACCCATGGGACTCACGAGGAAGGATATGCGGCAGCTCATGTCCACGAGGTGTGGAGGACGATGATCGATGAAAGCGCACGTGGAGCAGGTCATCTTGAAGGTGTATTCATGTTGGAAAATGGAACCACACACCCCACTTCCCTTCATTGCATCTCATTATCACACTGCTGGCTCGCAGAATTAGGTCCTTTTCGATCCTGCCGATTAATAACATTCTTCAAAATTCTTTCTTCTTGGGACCACAAGAAACTCTTTATTCAATCCACATATCCCTTGTTATTTGTAGCATGACATTCATGACAAAATCAATTATTTATTAGAAGATCGAGCTTACACACTCTAATTTAGACAAAACTTACATTTAAGGCATTACCCAATTTCGATATATACATATAAAATGCTTAATTAGGCTGAACAATCGGATGAGTTTCCATTTCACAACGCGGTTTTGGGGATTGTGATCAATCGAGTGATTAAACAACAAAACTCTACTTCAATTTCGATCTTGTAAGAGCATTTGGTAATGAGGGTTTATAGGAGCTGTATAGGAAAATATTTGCTTATACATACAGAGTTAATTGATTTGTATATTATACATCAATTCTTCATTAATAAGGAATGATGATATGAAGCTATATCGATCATACAACGTACACTGTATAGGACGCACACATTATGTGCCACGGTTTGTTGTATGAATTAACTGTATGAATTGATAATTGATTTGTTTGTTGTATCTATTGAATTCGGTATAAAATGATAGCTACATAGAGTAATAGATAATGATATAATATAAGTTATGGGTGTAAGTCATTATAGTAGTTGCATGTGCATGGAACCATTGGTTTAGTCACAAACACTCCTTTTCATGCAAGAAATTGAGAAGCTAGTGTTTGGTTCCTTGTTACGACATTTCCCCAAAATGACATTGGAAAAGGAGTAGAATCATATCCATCGTAATACAATTAATTGTCACTATCCTATTTCAAGATAATCTTTAATATTATTGAAATATATATATCTACTTTCTTCGTTCCGTTCAAAATAGTTACGTATACTTTTACTTTGATTATGCACATTGTTTTAAGATTTTCAACTAACTATATTATTTATTAATCTAATAACATATCTATTCACTTAAGTATCATTTGATTTGGTTGTAATATGAAAGTGAATATTTATTGTTAATACAATATAAAATAATAATGCGACCATTTATGATAAGACGAAGATACTATATATTGCCAACCAGCCACCCACCCTCTTATGTCTCGCATACTTGATTGAGTGATGCATGAGAGAGAATTAGAGCATGGAGGCATGCCATGCATCATGCATGCATGGGTTGATCAAACAAAATTATGTTAGCTAGCTAGAAAGGTAAATTAGCCAGCTGCAAGCATCGTGATAGTGCATGTGTATATGTTGTTTCAATGAAACCTCTACTATACTTTCCCATTCCAATAACAACTTTTTAACTTTTTCTTACCATTCTTATTGCAACCAACAAATAAATATTAAAATATTCAATAATCATTGAATTTTGGTTTCACACTCATGTACTAATGTACCATTCTTAATGGACCCGACAAATATAACAGGCAAAACCCATTTGACAGGGAAGTTAAAATAACAGGCAAAATCCATTTGATGGGGAAGCCTAGTTGACAGGATACTCCAAATAACAGGAAGGCTCAAGTTAACAGGGATGTCCAGGTGGCAAGAAACCCAAGCAACATAAAGGCCTATAAACAGGAGTCCAATAAGCAAGCCCAAGAGGATGGCGAAAGCCCATCAAATTAGGGTTCATGTCCCCTGCCAGGGGACAACCTTATAACTGATTTCACCCACGATAGTGGTAGTCTCCCCAAGGACCGACAAGGGTTTGTATCCGGTCATATCATTGGTTCACGTCATCGGAGGGGACTCATGAGCAGGATGTGCTGATCACAGCCGTACGATCTAAAATAATAAGATCATGACTTAACCGTACGATTCAAAGTACCCCCAGATGGTGACTCTACCGTACGATCAAAACCATAAGATGATGACACGTGGCAAAGCTTGCCCTCTAAGGTGATTAGAGGTCACTATAAATACAAGGGTATGGATACTATTCATGCCCTAACACCTCAGAAAAATACACCCTCATCATTCACTCTTCAATCATCATCACCATAAGGAGAACACTGTTGATCTCCTCATCACCGATTCACACCACCCTTAGTTTCGTCCTATACACTCTAACGGGTCCTTACGCAAGTCGCGGAAAGTAACGAATCGGCCTAATACAACCCGCACTCAGGTATAAAAATGATGGTCGATCAAATGGCGCCATCCATTTGTTGAAACCCTAGATCTCTTGTTGAGCTAGCAACATATTCTAATTGTTTATCTTAAAATACACTCAGTGATATCAAATATGGCGTCAAACACCGGTCTCACTCCGACGGCCGGCGAGAATATGATGCATTTCACTGTCCAAAATACTCAGGCACCGATGGACACCTCTGGAGAGCAGGCGGCATGGGGTCACCGACATATGTTAGAGCAAACGCGCCGACAACTGGACTTTACCACTCCAGGTGGGCAATTTTCACAACAACAGGGACATGTATTCCCACCAGGACAACCACCCCTAATGGGAACAAGATCCCATCAGTTTCCACAAACTCAATCAAGTGTAGGTCAACAGCCAGTAAATGTTGTCCAACAACCTTTCCAGCAACCCCCCAGCAAGTGTTCCAGCAACCCTTAGTCCAGAATTTTCAACAACCCCCTGTCTACAATTTTCAACAACAGTTCTACAACCAACAGCCTTTTGGGCAGAACTTTCAACAACCGCCTGCACAAGGTTTTCACCAGCAGTCACAACAATATTTTACCCCGCAACAAACCTTCCAGGCACCGTTTCAGGTACCTACTCAACAGACATATTTTAATACACAAACACCTGTACCACAGCCAACTGTCCAGGCACAGGCATCCGTACAGGACACGGTGAATGCCCTGGGCCAACTGTTAGCACAGCTAATGCAACCTCCTGTAATACCATCACCTCCCCCACCATTACCACCAATGTTAGCAAACCTGCTAGCAGTCATGCAGGGAAAAGCACCGCAGCCGCAAAACGTAATACCCGATTCAAACACCCAATTCCACCCTGCAATCGCTAGCGTAACCCTCCCCCTGGGAGTAACGGTCCCTGCTACTTTAGGAACTTATAATGGGACCACAGACCCTGAAGACTTTATCCAGTCATTCCATCACGCAATCAAAATGCAACACTGGGAAGACGCAGTTGCATGCCAAATGTTCCCTTCTGTCCTTAGATTGTATGCTAAGTCTTGGTTCTGGGACTTACCAGAAAGAAGCATCACTTGTTTTAATGACATCAGGCGAAAGTTTGTAAGCCACTTCCATCAGAAGAAAAAACATGTTAGATCACATGTGGAAGCACACATGATTAAACAACACCCTCACGAATCTCTGGAAGACTTTATTGACAGATATACCGATGAATGCTTGAAAATCCCAGGACTACCAGAAAGTCAACAGGTGTAAGGTTTCATATCCTGTCTGGATGACAATCGATTTCAGGCACTGGTAGACAAGTTCATCGGTGAGACACCACCAACTTTTGCTGCACAAGTGTCTTAGACCAGAGACTATATCAGGGCGATGAAAAAGCGCCAATTAAATAGAAGGAATAAGCAGGCTGTCAACAAATCAAAATGCGATCACAACTACCAACCTTATCAGGGGCGTGGCAGAGGACAGCAGGGGGGAAGTTTGGCAAGGGAAACAGATTTCAACCTTACAACAAAAACTGAGAAAAGGACATGATCGTCACCTCCCTGTCAAAAACTCCACATGAAATACTGGTCACTGAGCCTGTTGCCAAGGGTTTCAAGAAGCCGCATCCCATGGCTTCCAAGGCAAAAGATAATGACAAGTATTGAAAGTTCCACAAGGAAGGAGGCCATGACACAAACGAATGCAGGGAGCTCAAAGCCCAGATATATAAAGCAATTAAAGATGGCAAGCTGGAACACTTGGCTCAGGGAGCCAGAGATTTCCAACAGGGCGATGGAAAAAAAGGCAAAGCCACAACTGAACTACCTAAACCTGACGCGGTAATACTTATGATCAGTCCTCTGGATCCAAGACAGAAGCGTAGATAAAGTAGAGTTATGGGAATTACAGGAGATAAGTTTCCCAGCCATCCATAGAGTGGATCCATCAGCTGAACCATTGGTCATCACTGCAAGAATTGCCAACTTTCAGGTTAGTAGGGTATACTTAGACAGTGGTAGCTACACATAAATCATGTATGAGCATTGCTTTGAACAACTGCCAGGAAATGTCAAAAGTCGCCGAGAGGAATTTCTGCAACCACTGGTTGGTTTTTCAGGAGAAACAAACTGGCCACTAGGGAAAATCAAGCTTGAAGTCACCTTGGGAGCATACCCACAATACAAGACGAACACACTGGACTTTGTATTGTCCGATCTCCATAAGTATAACATCATACTTGGAAGAACGACCATGTTCCAATTTGGAGCAATAACTTCAAGGGTTTATGGCATGGTGCGATTCCCAACACCAAAGGGAATCACAACCGTTCACGCTGACAGGTTGTTACAAATCGAATGCTCACGAGTAAATCAGACACCAGTACTAGAGAATCCACCCCAACCGGATAACGAACAGGAGGCGATTGTAGTAAACCAAGATTTTCCTGATTAAACGGTGAGCGTCGGAAAGAAGCTTCCCTCAAGGATTAAGCAACAATTAAAAGCATTATTGATCGAAAATCAGGATGTATTTGCTTTTCAACCGGCGGATATGACAGGGGTACCACGAAGTATAGAAGAGCATTCCCTGAATATAAAACCTTCCGTCACGCCATCAAGGCAAAAGAAATGAGGAATGGCACCAGAACGAAGTGCATTCCTGCAACAGGAAGTGGAAGATCTGGTGGCTGCAGGCATTCTCAAGGAAGTTAAATATCAAACATGGGTAGCAAACCCAGTCATGGTAAAGAAGCCCAACGGTTCATGGAGGATGTGTGTTGACTATTCCGATTTAAACAGAGCGTGCCCAAAGGATAACTACCCGTTGCCTGAGATAGATTGGAAGGTTGAGTCCTTGGCAGGATACAGGCTCAAATGCTTCCTAGATGCCTACAAAGGCTATCACCAGATCCAAATGGCCAAAAATGATGAAGATAAAACAGCATTTCACACCAATCAAGGATTTTTTTGCTACAAAAAAATGCCGTTCGGTCTCAAAAATGTAGGGGCAACATATCAGCGTGTCATTGACTCAGCTTTCAGGCATCAGATAGGCAGGAACGTGGAGGCCTATGTCGATGACTTGGTAATTAAAAGTAAGACAGAAGCTAAAATGTTGGAGGATATCTCAGAAACTTTTTCCACACTCAGGGGCATCAACATGAAACTCAACCCTTCTAAATGCTCTTTTGGAATGGAAGAAGGCACATTTCTCGGGCATGTAATAACCACAGGGGGTTTTCAGGCAAATCCAAACAAAGTTTAGGCGGTAACTAGCACGCCTTCTCCAAAAACAAAGCAGGAGGTTCAAAGCCTGTCAGGAAAGTTAGCCGCTCTGACACGTTTTCTATCAAAAGCTGCATAACGCTCCCTGCCCTTTTTCACCACATTAAAAGGCGTCAAGGGTAAAAACGATTTTCTATGGACCGAACAGGCAGAAAAGGCATTTCAAGAAATGAAAGAATTCATACTACCAACTCTTACAGCGCCAATCTCAGGAGAAACTTAAACCTTGTACCTCGCAGCATCTGAATCCGCTGTAAGTTCAGTATTTATAGCAGAACGAAACAAAGTACAAATGCCTGTGTACTTTGTTAGCAAAGCATTACAGCCAGCAGAGTTGAACTATTCACCTATCGAGAAACTCATCTTAGCCCTAGTGCATTCTGCACGACGACTGCGTAGGTATTTTCAAGCGCATCAAATCATAGTACTCACTAACCAACCAATCAAACAGGTGCTACAGAAGCTTGAAAAATCTGGAAGGTTGGCCAAATGGGCAATTGAGCTGGGGGAGCATGAAATTGAGTTTTGTCCGAGGAACGCGGTAAAGGGCCAAATCATGGCAGATTTCTTGGCTGAACTATCTAAAGAGTGTGAAGGAAAGATCTCCCTGACCACCAGCATGCCCGTTAGGGACATTTGGGAGCTCTATACTGATGGTGCAGCGAGTTCTAGGGGGTCAGGGGCTGGGTTGATACTCACAAGTCCGGTAGGGGAAGAGCATACCTACGCCCTAAGATTTGACTTTCCAGTAACAAATAATGAGGCTGAGTATGAAGCCCTGATTTTCGGCCTGAAGATTGCTGATCAAATGGACATTCCATCCATATAAGTGTTTGTCGACTCACAACTAGTAGCCAATCAGGTCAATGGAAGTTTCGAAGCAAAAGAACCAGCAATGAAAAAATACTTGGAGATTCCCCAGGAAATGGCTAAGAAGTTTAAACACTTCAAAATCGACCAACCTAGAAGCCAAAACAAAAAAGCAGATGTGCTAAGCAAATTGGCATCTCTAACATTTGCTCACCTAACGAAAGGAGTACTAGTGGAAGTCCTGAAACAAAAGTCAATAGACCAAGGTAACGAGGTAAGTCCCATTGAAGAAACAGAGGACAATTGGATGACCCCAATCAGGGAATATCACCTGTATGGAAAACTCCCTGATGATAGGTTCCTCGCCAGAAAAATTAGGGTCAAGTCTCCAATGTACACAATTGAAAAAGGGGAACTCCTCAGGAAGTCATTCTTGGGACCCAATCTCAGGTGCACTGGTCTAAGACAGGCAAAGATGTTAATCAGGGAGGTGCACGAGGGGTCATGTGGTTTGCATTTTGGCCCACGGGCAATCACGGAAAAAATAATGAGGCAAGGCTACTTTTGGCCAACCATGCACCAAGACACTGTAGCGGTGGTAAGAAAATGTCAATCTTGTCAAATTCACGCTCCAGTATCAAGAACCCCAAAGCATGACCTTATTCTGGTCACATCTCCCTGGCCATTTTATAAATGGGGGATTGACATTGTAGGGCCTTTTCCTCCTGCGGTCGGCGGAGTTAAGTTCATTGTGGTAGCAATTGACTACTTTACCAAGTGGGTAGAAGCTAAGCCAGTGGCTCAAATATCAGGGAAGAAAATGATTAACTTTCTTTGGGAAAACATAGTCTGCAGGTTTGGGATTCCCCATGAGATCGTCAGTGACAATGGAACACAATTTGCCACCCCTTCAAGTCATGGTGCAGTGAATTGTCAATCAGGCAAACTTTCACTTCCGTCGCTCATCCTCAGGCAAATGGGCAGGTGGAAGTTACAAATAGAGACATAGTTGCTGGGATTAAGGCTAGGTTGGGAACATCTCGAACCGGGTGGGTTGACGAATTGCCAAATGTATTATGGGCCCACCGCACAATGCCTAAAGAGAATAGCACCTGGGTCACACCTTTTTGCCTCGTTTATGGAACAGAAGTGGTCATCCCTGCAGAAATTAGCGTACCCACTCAAAGGATCCTACAGTTTGAAAAAGAAGCTAACCTGGTGTCCTTACAGGAAAACCTCAATTTCACAGAAGAAATTAGGGAAATGGCAGCTATCCAGGAAGCAAGGAACAAACACAAAATGGCCAGATACTATAACAGGAGGGTTCAATACATGGAGTACAAGGTAGGGGAATATGTGTGGCGAAGGAATAAAGCTTCTAGATCCGAAGATACAGGGAAGCTGGGTCAGAATTGGGAAGGCCCCTACAAAGTTACAGAAGCCCATGGTAATGGAGCATACTCCCTGACTCATTTAGATGGTACCCCTGTTCCCCGTACTTGGCACGCAACAAACCTAAAGAAGTGTTATATTTGAGCAACTTTCTGTAAGCCCAGGAGGGCTTGATCACCCCTCCTGACAGGCATATTCTGTCGAATCACTTTTTAATAAAAATAAGTTGTTCGTGCCAAAATTATTACTATTACAAATCATACTTTAAACTGATGTAGATGTGTCAAGGACATCCCCTTTCACAATGAATGTCATATACACAAGGCCACCTTGATGGCCGGAACTACACAATGTAGCTCCACCAAACCTCACTCGCTGCACTTGGCTGACAAATCAACCAAAATAGCAGACATGAGTGACGGTCCTGCCACAGTGGAAGGTGTATTCTATCCCTATTCCTGGCAGAGATTCACCTCAACCAATAGGTTGGCTAGTGATGAATCAGATCAAGGCAGGAATGGCACAAGCATTCGCCAATAGGCTTGCTAGCTGATCATTCCTGCACCATAGGCAAACTAGAATTTTCCAGGTCATGACCGCCTATTAAATTCAATACGATTTCTTTCAAAAGCAAACATAAAGAGTACTCAAAACAGTAATAAATTCCAACAAATAAAAAATTATAACAAGTATACGAAAATATACAAGCATGTACATTACAGGAACCAAGTTATATTACATGTTCTGATACAAAGAAGTACAAAAGAAAAGCCCTTAACACACAGACGCTAAGGCTTCATAGATAGAACGGCCTCCACAGGCATATCAAGATCTGCAGTCAATCTCTCAAGTAACGGGGAAGTAGACAGGTTTGATAGAACTTGTTGGGCAGCCTTGACCTTATTAGCTATCTCCGGGTCAATTTGAGCAGCTAACTTCATGTCGCACCCCCAAATTCGGGTTGCGGAAGCGAATCGGGTCGGGGCGCGACTAATCAATATACACAGCACAAAAGATATAATGAACGACCACTATATGCGTCGTTTTACATTGATATTGATAAAACAAAAGTTTACATCAAAATATTGTTTACATTAGCTCCGCTTGAAAATAAGAGATTTAAGTACATAATTAATCTATACAAAATATAATAATGCAGCTAAAATCTCTGTTTGTTTGCATGCTGACTCGAGCTAATAGATCTTGATTGAGCAGTCCAACCTACTGCTGGTCACCTGTGATACATGCTAAAATGGGTTAGCGAAACGCTGGTGAGCTCACAGGTTTGTATGTCAACACATATTTGTATGAACCGCAAGATTTTATAATTGAATTTAAAATGCAATTAAGCAAAATAAAAGTTATACAGCCATGAGCACATAGTCTGAGCTTAACTTGAGTGTCAGGTCCAATTAAGGAAACCCAACTGAGTTGCCTCCTACGAGTGCCTAATCTACACTCGTCTTCCCAAATGCTAATATGTCCGTTTGACCAGTTAGTGCGTGCTAACCCGGATGAGGATTGTCAATCCTATATGATATCATATACTAACATTCACGCTACAGATGTATTACCAGACTATGCTATGGAGGGCTTTATTGATTAGTTGAAAACAACTCATGTAGTATTTGATTGAATTGTACTTGCGTTCTACTTGTAAAACAAAACGAGCAATAATATCACACCCCTTAATGAAAAACAGTAAAATAGGGGCTATGAGACTCACCTTAGCCTTGAGTGTTTATTAAAATAAACTTGAATTGATTAGCCGTGAATTGATGTCCGAAGACTTGTAACCTGTCGGGCGTTCAAAACGCACAACGTTATATGAGTGAGTAGATGTCTCAACAGACCATCTATGTTTGTTGTCCAACAATTAGTTATATCCAAATGTTTGATTGTTCAACTTTGTTTATCAAAAACGTGTACGACCCGTTGGTGAAAGTTTGTAATAATAATCTTGAATCAATATTATTAGTTGTTGTTTCATCGCATACTTTCCAAGTATATGTTTAGTGTGTTGTATTGCATACAAGTATTGAATTTGTGTGAGTTCGACACTTAGTGTGAAACTAGTTTTGAAGTTTCTGTTTTAGGCGTCACTTAGGGCGTCACTCTGGGCGTCACTTAGGGCGTCACTTATGGGGCGTCACTTAGGTAAGTGTCGCTATAGGCGGCACTCAGTTGGTTAATGGCACTAGGTCAAGTGACGTTTAAATGGGCAGCGTCACTTGGGGTAGTGACGCTATATGCGGCACTTGGTTTAGGCGTCACTAAAGGTAAGTGACGCTATAGGCGTCACTTGGGTAAGTGCCGCTGGTAGGGCGACACTTACGCCTGACCAGATTTCTAATTTTAACCCAAGTGTTCTAAGTGTCGTTTTTTCATTCGGGAAACTTTCTAAATTTAGTTTTTGGTCCAAGTTACTAACTAGGTCAACCAAACCCATTTTTGTTACCACTTTCCCAATATAGTAAGTTTTTCGAAAACTAGCCACTTTTGTTGACTTGGTCAAACTTACTCGGTTTGACCCGAAACTTTCACCCAACCCAATTATCAGTTTATAGAGTCTAAATAAATTGTCGGTTTGTGTCCAAGTTCACCAAGAGTGTCAATTCTTATAAAAGTTCCAAATGTTTAAGATTTCACATTTTCAACTTTTTGTCGGTTTATTCACCAAGTGATATTACCAATTTCTGCTCAAAGTCAAGTCTCACAATTTTTATCAACTGATCTTCTAGGTGTTTAGTGTCTAACTTATGTTTTCCAAGAGTTTTAAGTCCATAATCATAGAGAAACAATTTAATTAGTCATGCATAGTCCAGTTTCTGATTTTTAACCAGGTTAGTCCCACAAATTGATAAATAGAGAAAAATACGTTCGGATCTGGTAAAAACGTAAAACATGAAAGTTGTAGATATTTTCAATACGCAAATTTTAAAAAAACCTGCATCTTCTAACTCTTCCTAGAACTCAAGTTATGACATTTTTAGTAATCTGTGTTTTTCTGGACAGATTGTGTATTCTTTGTGAAAAATTCATAAAAACGTATTTTAAGTTTATATTTGGTCATAATCTTGTTAGATGAGCTTTATAACATATATTTAAACAATATGGAAGTAAGAAATAGTTTCCTTACAAAGATTTTGGTGAAGATGAGATGAGGTTATAATGCTTGTGTTCTTGAGTCAAAAATCCTTGCAAGATGTTAACTTTTAAAGTGGTGGTGCTATGGTGGATTATGGTGGTGGTTGTGGTGGTGATATGAACTGAAATTCTCTGGAGTTCTTGAGAGAGAAGTGATAGAGAGAAGGTGGAGAAAATGTGAGTAAATGAGTTAGTGGAAATGATCTTGCATGTTGAATGTATGGAAGCATATGTGAGTGGTATGCATGAAAGATTAGAGGAGGGAAAAGAGGTGGCACATGGGTGCACATGGGGGATGAGGGGGCTGGCCTAGGGGGGGCCCACTCAGGGGTATTTTGGTCATTTTCTCATTTATCCGATTTGTGCTTCGTGTGGTGTTCGTTTTCTCGTTCGGTTTGGTGTTTAAACATTTATTACTCGTTTTTAAGTAATGATTTAAATTTCAATACTTTCACTTGAAGTGTTCTTTCTAAATACTTGGAAAAACATTTATATAGATGATTCGTTAATTTAGGGATCTCGATTTGCTCGTTCGTTGCACGGATTTTAAATTACGTAACCGTTGTTTGTACGATACGAATTAATTACAAAGTATTATTATCAAGATAATATTTTGGGAAAGATATTGTCATTAAATAATGTTATATTATTTAATAAAATTGTTTCACCAACGTCCGTATTTAATTGAACCGAAATACATTCGATTTGAAACTTGTACGATTTAATTGAATCGCATAATTGTATATATTCAATAATATATATCGGTACATTAATTAGCCTAACACAGAACTAATTACATGTATTAATAATTAATTAGGCACTAATTACTAGCCCTAAATTGACGGGTGTCACACTTCACGAGAAGGGAGTCGATGTGCTTTGCTACCAGAGATGCAGACTCATGATGTCCTTGAGCCCTGACGCACTACAACAGCTGGCCAAAAGGTCCAATGATTCCCGGACAACCCATCGAGGAAATAATTAGGTCAGGAAGCCCACTTTGAAGTTTTTTCTTTTCCTCCACAGTGGCATCCCTTTCAAAAATAGCCTGATCTCTTTCAGCCGCAACCAAATCCCTGGCAGCCAAAGCCTCATCCCTATGAGCAGTAACGGAGTTGAGCTCAAGCCCACTTTGTTGCAGGGAAGCCTCCATATCCGCCGCCTTCCGAACCTGCATGCAAGTTATAAGAGTTACATAACATGTAGTTAAAATTTCTATCTTAGGTGCCCATTCAGGAAAAGACATTACCTGCTCAGAAAGCTGCTCCCTTAAAGATTCAAACTCAGAGGTCATTTGGCCAACCTTAGCAATATCTGCAGCATGCTCAACCTTAAACTTCTCATGTACCTCCCTCTCCTGAGCAGCCTTGGCCCGGTCATCTTTCAAGGCCAACCCAAGCTTCCTGCTAAGCTTCTCAAAATAGTCAGCAACCTTCAGAGTGTTGATTCTCCACATGAAAGAATCAAAAGTAGCCTTAAGGCCACGATTGATACTCTGACGCCCGTTCAAAGAGGCCATCATTTTCTCGATAGCTGGAGGCATCGCATGCTTGACATAATCCCTGCAAGATTGAAGGTCACGACCACAGTTGTCTGCCTGGAATTTCCAGCCTACGAATGAACGCAGAAGAATCGCCAAGATCAGCTTCAGGCACAGCGGGGATATGTCCTCGAGCACTCCCCAGAAAGTCTGTGGCATCCTCATCCTCATCAACATCCATGTCAGGAAGAGAGAAGCTAGAGCCACTGCGCGCCTGCAACCGGGATGAGGTGTCATCGACAGTTGAGAATTGAATTTTCTTTATTTTCTTCCAGATAGGCGTCTCACCCTCCTCATCTGATAGAAATTGAAATGTCAAAATCAAGTCTAACCAATTATAAAATCAGAAGTATAAAATAGAAGTATAACTTACCAGTAGTCTCATCACACAACCCCTGCACAGGCTGAGATTGGAAATTGGCTCCGCGGTTTCGGAGCCACCAGCGTCCATCCCACTAGTTTCCAGGGAAGACACAGAGACAGGGCGATTTGCTTTCTTCTTCTTCCTTCCGCCACCTGCAGCAGTCTTCTTCTTTCCACCTAACTCCCCCAGGTCATCAACGGTAGTATAGTCAGGAGGAATCTCAGAACCTGCCGGAAGAGTAGGCATGGAAGAACCGTCAGGGTTGGTCGGGATGCTATCCACCGAAGTATAGCCAATCTCAACCCCAGATAAGTCGCTTGCGGATAGGAAACTGTTAAAGTCCATCACTGCAATAAAGAAAACAAACATGAGAAGACAAATGTAAGAATAGTGCAGACCACGCATATGGAACCACCTGGATTCCACCACTCCCTACCTTTATTTTTATACGTGCAGATAAGGACACGACCTTCCCTGTCCCAGTTCCTGCTCATACTAGCCATCGCCAGGACGGAATCAGGATACATCCTCATCACAACTCCACCCTGTCTCAGAAGACGAAAGAAATTCATGTCGACCTCCGGATTAGATTCAAAAACTATAGGAGGGCTATTCTTCACATGCGCTAGACGAGAAACCCAGACCTGAGGATTTACCCACTGAAGGGTCTTTTTCTTACCCGAAGGAATCACCTTATCATCAACATAAAAAAACCTTTCCTTCCAACCCCTTAAACCATCAACCCTGGACCACAAAATTGGTGTTTCCCCCCGCTCGTTTGGCCACAGAAAACCAACTCTCGGGTGAGTTGGTTATCGTAAATTGGGAAGCAAAATATAACAGGGAAGGTTCTTTCCTGTGTAATCTACAGTACATTTCAAACATAACTACCTTTTGAAGTCCTAAAGGGTGAAGCTGGGAAAAACCTATACCATAGTACTCTAATAAAGAAATCAATAAGGGAGTAGGTGGAAGCCTGAAGTTACTGATCGAGAACCAGTGGGAATATACAGTTGCCTTACCGACAGGAGGAGAATGGGCTCGCTGCGTACGTAAAGGCGCAGTGGCCTCAAAGTGATCTATACAAGGATACAGGGCAATGAGATCTAAAATGACATCATAGTCAATTACACTCTGCACACTATCTACTGTACCTTCGGAAAACTGGGCAGTAACCTTAGCCATAGGGCCGGAAATAACAGAAGGGATGACGGAAGTGGTGGCGATGATCGACGGTTCCAGTATTATCTTATAAAAATATACAAACACGAAAATCAAATGATACAAAGAGCGCGAACGAAGAAACAAGAAAACAAACCTAAAATAGTTGCCGGAATCCCAACGAGTCGTCAGAAGTTGCAGAGAGGAAAAACGACTGATATTTTTTGTAAATGAACAAATGAAAGCGTGAAGAAAGAAAGGAGAATGGAACAACCCTATTTATAGGGGGGAATAGTAACCGTCTCAGGCCCATGGGCCTGTGGGCCTCAATCTGGTCCCTACACGTGTAAGCATCAGATGGCAGGCCAAGGAATGCGCGTGGCCAACTGTCATGATTAATGCCACACGCGCCCTCGCAGCCATTCGCACGATTCCGTATACTCCAAGCATTAAAAACCTGTCAGTAACTTTTCTCTTTCCTGACACATTGATGGGACGACATCGGTCAAAAATAAAATGTCAAGAATAAGCCACGTCCTCCTGACCAACTACCTTTTGACCAACTACCTCCTGTCCTGATCAATGATCTCCCTGCAAAAGTATCACCTGAACAAATGAACAATCAACGACTTTCATGCAAACGTCGTCGGGAAAATGTCTCACTGTAACAGGGAGTATTGAGTTCAGTTCCTGACGCAAGCCCCAACAAACTAAACTGGGGGGACTTAATCGTGTACCATTCTTAATGGACCCCACAAATATAACAGGCAAAACCCATTTGACAGGGAAGTCAAAATAACAGGCAAAATCCATTTGATGGGGAAGCCTAGTTGACAGGATACTCTAAATAACAGGAAGGCTCAAGTTAACAGGGATGCCCAGGTGGCAAGAAACCCAAGCAACATAAAGGCCCATAAACAGGAGTCCAATCAGCAAGTCCAAGAGGATGGCGAAAGCCCATCAAATTAGGGTTCATGTCCCCTGCCAGGGGACAACCTTATAAGGGATTTCACCTATGATAGTGGTGGTCTCCTCAAGGACCGACAAGGGTTTGTATCCGGTCATATCATTGGTCCACATCATCGCAGGGGACTCACGAGCAGGATGTGCTGATCACAGCTGTGCGATCTAAAATAATAAGATCATGACTTAACCGTACGATTCAAAGTACCCCCCAGATGGTGACTCTACCGTACGATCAAAACCATAAGATGATGACACGTGACAAAGCTTGCCCTCCAAGGTGATTAGAGGTCACTATAAATACAAGGGTATGGATACTATTCATGCCCTAACACCTCAGAAAAATACACCCTCATCATTCAGTCTTCAATCATCATCACCATAAGGAGAACACTATTGATCTCCTCATCACCGATTCACACCACCCTTAGTTTCGTCCTATACACTCTAACGGGTCCTTATGCAAGTTGCGGAGAGTAACGAATCAGCCCAATACAACCCGCACTCAGATATAAAAATTATGCTTGATCACGTACAAAGAAAAGCCATAAATGTGTACGTACAAATTAATCGATCAGGATGCAATCCTAAGAAAGTTTCCAATGACACTCATCATTATATATGTTAAACTAAACATATATATAACCAGCACTGCAAATGATGTGGTATAATCTAATTATTTCAAAAATTACAAGTTATCGTATACGGTCCGTCTCCAAGTTCTTGAAGATCTTGATAAAAAACAGTTATTAATGCCAAAATAAGGTACTATATCTAGCTATAATATTCTCTCTCTGTCTCACTTAAAATGTCTATATTACTATATATTTTGGGAGATAAGTGTCCACTTTAGTTTTAAATCAATCGAAAAGGATTCTAGTTGGTAGAGTTTATATTTGATTGGTGAAAAGTGTAATTAGCGGTGATTTCTTCAGTTGCGTGCAGAGTCAAAGTGTACACTTTGACTGGAATGGATGAAGTATGTTTCTATTCGTTGCGGCTCAATCAATTTTGAGACTTAACTAATTAACAACTATATCTAACTAACGTATGTATACCATGTTATAAATAAACTTGGAAATATCAAAGAAATGTAATACAACAAAATAGGCTAGCATACCAAATTGAATAGTAGTATACCTTTGGTAAATCTGACTTTGGTTCCCACAATGACAATGTGTGTGTACTTCGAGAACTGATTTAGCTAATAATTAAACTTTTATTGAAAGCTAGTAAAAGGTTGGATAGTTGTGTCTTTTTAACAACGGACAATCAGAGAGTTTTAAACAATTAGTACATTATGGAAATAAAGATAGTAATGATCCCACGTTGCTATGAACGATCGATGTTTACTTAGATGTATGAGCCCTAGACTTGGATGTATTAATTAATTAAGCACGAGATTTTATGTGCAATTAACAAAACAACCACTTTATTAGAAAACCAATTGATTCAATTAGCTTTCTTAGTGTCAATGTCCTTGACACTACTACACTAGTTACTAATCAAGCTTAAGTTAATTCAAGTGATTCAATGACCCGATCCCTAATATTACCATCATAAAAGTTATAACAACACGAGGTGTTTATATATGTGATACTAAACAATAAAAACTATCAATTTCAATTCAAAATCTTTTATTTGATGGAATACTAAGACACAATCATCAATTTTACAATATATTATAAAAAAGTAATTGATAAACACAAGTTTTACTTATTGTAACAATCACTTATCAATTGAATTAAAATCAAAACCTAATTACTCACGGTTCCCCTAATTAAAACATAAAAGCAACACATAATTCAATCAAATCAAGTACAATACATCCAAAAACTAGGGCTTACAAACCTAAATAAACATTAGAACCTATCCCTTAAAGAGCACAATAAAAAAAATTCAAAATTCATAGAACAATCAATAAACGTGGTTATGATATCAAACCAAATAGAGCGATGATACCAGATTCTCGCTTTCAGGCAATACTTACGCTTGGCGCCTTTGAAAGGCCAAAATAATCATTTTGATCTTTTTTTCTTCATTTTATATACAAAATGCGAAGTCCTTGAAATTCCATTCAAACAAGTATAAACAAGTTCAATACTACTTGAGAAAATATGTACAAAGCAGACATTATCAGTTTCAATTGGCAATGCTTATAACTTTTTCTAGACAAAAATTCAGACGTATTTTTCCCCCTGCAATTATTAACAATCAAATTATATATATATATATATATATATATATATATATATATATCTTTATATGTATACATACACACACATATATATAAACTAACACACATGAGGTTTCTATGATTCGAATGTCCTGAATAGTCGACCACTTCGTCCGCCTTTAAAGACTACCCCGTGATCATGATCATATATAGTGTACTCTTAATCAAATTAGTAACATATTTCATGTGATTATAATTAATTAGAGAAAATTTCATAAATCATATATATGATTTACACAGATTTTCACAAGTTATACCTAAACTTTTTTTTAGTTTCCATTTTGGTCTTAAATGGTACCTCCATCACAATCCGTTAATCTTTGTCGTTAAGTTCCATTACGTGATATACACGAACTTAACGGAATAAACTAACGGACCTATGATTAAGGTACCATTTATGATCAAAATGAAAACTTATTGTATTGATAACCTGAAAAAAAAAAGTTTGGATATGACTTATAAAAATATGTGTAAACCACATGTATGATGCATGAGGCATTGGTCCAATGTATATATTAACAACAAAATAATCTTTTGCATCATGTTGGATACTTTTAGACAATTTCTAGAGAAATGGAGGAGCAATAAAAAACAAGTGGCTTTTCTTATCTTTGTTAATTAAGAATGCCAACTTATAAGTTATAATATATCGTAGGCTATCTATCATGCCAAATTTTATTATTCATATCTTCTTCTTTAGAACATAATTAAATAGAATAAAAAAAATAGAAAAGGATGTAGTAATATATTAAATGTGTACAGCTCCGCTCATGCATGGTTCTCACTTTCGGTTGCTAGGTAGACGTACTAGCTAGTTATTATTTTTACTTATTATTTTAGTAAGGGTTTACCGTTTGAAAGTATACAGAATTTTACACATATATTTAAGTATGTATCCAATCTCAAAACCTTTGATTGTACATATTTATTAAAGTTTTAAAATATTTCTTAATGTTCGTATTTGTAAAGACACGGTAGATGATTGATTTTAATTTATGCACACGATAAAAAAAGTATAATCTTCGATATATTCCCAAACTTGCGAATAGGTACCCACATCCGTAAAACACATGAGACCCTGAGGAACTTGCGAACAAAGGTGCATTCCAACTTTAGACACTCCTACTATGACAGAGGAGTTGCCCGAAGTCATCCTTAATTATGGGGGTGAACTATGATCGGTGTCAAAGGCATACGGGATTAGGATGTTTTCATCAATTTACACCTTTTGCGGATCGTTCCCAAGCTGTGTAAACCCTTTAAATAATAATATGTATACATCTAGGTAGAGATCGTATAATAACACCAGTTTAACTTTAGCAATCCTGAACATATAAAAATCGTGAGTCATACATGCAGTTTAATAGAAAAACATGTCTTTAATTAGGTACTTTTTTTTATTATATGTATTGATTGATGATGATGATGACGGAACTACGAAGAAAAGGGTCGAATAATAACAAGCCATGTTTTGTAACTTTAAAATTTAATAATGAGCACATCATAACGAACACTTTTTAATTAATAAACTGTTGACTCAAAAGTAATATCCAATTAAACGTATTTCCCAATGAAAATATAGAAGAAAATGGTAATAATATTGTGCTTAATAGCAAAAATAAAATAAAAATAAAAAATATTTTGTGTTAAACTCAGTATTGGATATAATATTGTTAAAACATAGTTTTAGGGGCGAAGCCAGAAAATTCGGATAGAATGACAGAAATATTATTCCCTATTACTCCCCCGTCCCAATTTTATTGTCCACAGACAAAAAACACGCAATTTAAAAAAAGTGTACTAGTCGTACTATACAACCAATAAGATTTGATCTCCCACCAAACTCAAATGTTTTGATTGGTTGAAAGTACAAAGTGGATAATAAAAATGAGACATCCCAAAATGAAAAGATGGACTATTAATATGGGACGGAGGGAGTAATAGTTTTGTTGGGTGAAAATTGTAAAATATTATTAATATCTTAAAAAATTCTTTTTACTTAATTTAAACTATCTTGTAGAAGCGGCTGCCTACACTACCTTTGTCTGTCTCCACCCTGATCGGGTGTATATAATTCTTACGGAGAATGTTCAATGTTGAAGCGGTATTCATAAACATGTCAATATTTATTGTGTTTGGTGTTACCAACTAATGGAGAAAAGAAAATAAAGCATTCAACGACATACCATTGAGACTTCAACTTTAGCCTCCAACGCTAATGGGGAGTGGTAAACATGGCGTTGAAGGTCCCCAACATAGAAAATTAGTTACCACCTAATCCCATATTATTCTAAGAGAAAAAACAAAAAAACAATGAGACTTTTAACCGGTTGGAGTTACTATTTCGGTTCAACCTATCAGACTGGCTATTCAACCAGTTTAATAGACTTTGAGTAATTATGAGACTTTTAATTTGGTTCTTCCGAAGGAACTTTAAGTTATTACTATACGTCTATACGTATTATACTTTTAGTAGTCTTTTAGTAGTTCATAATGCATTTTTGGTTTTCTTGAGTGAGTTGATAGGAGTGAGATAATTATGCTTCACATCATTTGGCATAGATACCAACTTTTCTATCAAACCACGCACACATTTTAAGTTTTGATGTCTTCATCTTTTCTTCTTGTTTTTCTTACGCAACTTCATCATCTTTATCTTTTTATGTTTTTTAAAGATACCATTTATGCTTGATATTGCTTTATAGATAATTTGGGAAAAAATAGGTCCCAATTATATATCATCTAGTTTAAATTCCTACAATAAAATATATACTTATTTAGTGTAATGTTGATACGGAAGAAATGGTGAAAAGCTCAGGCCCATGTCATGTGTGGCCATGCCCATGGTGCTATTACCTAGTCAAACTTTGCCATTTTTTGAACTCTTTGGATTTCTTTAAATGGTTATCCTGCATTTTTTAGTTTTCTCTTTATAGATGACTGAAGTTTCATCGGCATCATGTCTCAACTCATCAAACTCATTCAATAAACGGAGGCGACGTGCTTCATGAATATCAAGATTGCATGTCTTAAGAGCTCAAAATGTTTTGTGCTCAATCATTTAAAATCTGGGACGCCATCTTTAGTTAAAAGTTATAATCAACCAATACTTATTCTTTGAAGACATTTATATATGTATCAAGATAACAAACTTATAATATGATGTTCTTCTGGAGTTTGATTTGACTAACTTTACTTTCATGAAGGTCATGTGGTGAAGATTTATGCCAATAACTTTTCTTCCCAGCTGCAAGATCAAGGGCACCTTGAGCCGTCTGCAATTGTGGAACATGTTTAAAGATTGTTATATATATATATATATATATATATATATATATATATGATGTGTGCTAAGTATAGTTAATTAAAATAACAAGTTTTAAAATAAAGAAATACTAAATAATACTATTACACAATACAGGCAAGACTGATCCGATCATATAGTATAGCTTTATAAGTAAGTTCAGGTATCGAACACATGGAAGCTGAATTCTCAATTTAACCCGAAGTTAATACTACAATTTATTCACAGTTAATTACAATTAATGTTACAGATAGAAGGGGGTTACGTTTTAGTTCCGTTTGAACATAATTATATTGATACAGATTTATAATAAACTAACCCAATTCAAAGTATTAGAAACAAATAGAAATTACTAATTTAGGGAGAAGATTGTATTTATTTAGATTAGTTTTATTTAAGTGTTATAATTTTCACTTATGTTTATGTATCGTTGATTAATCTATTGGTAAATTAACAAATATAGATAGTTCCTAGGGCACTAGGTTGACTATCTTATAAAATTCAGAAAAAGCACTAGATTCACTACAAATATACTATAGAGGTCCCTCTTCTTAGTATTGTTCACCCAAACCTTATTCAATTAAACCTATCAACAATCTATTATAACTTTGTAGTCAACCTTGTAGCATACAAGCATTTATGATTATCAAATCAATTATATTATTTAGTCTTAATGTTCTTCCACTATCTCCTCGTCAAATGTCTCAAGTTCATAATCTAATTAAAATATAACATATAATCTTAATTAAATTCTGTAAGAACAGCTTAATTATATAATCAATACAATTATCAGAAAAGTATAATAAACATTCAATAAATTAATATCAACGTAAACACAAGTTCAAATTATAATTCAAGTAACATTCATCTAAATAAACACAATAAAAAAACTTAATTCATATTAAAACCAAGTAATCAATATCCAAAGTATAATTAAATAGCATACTTACAAAATACAAGGATAAAGAAACCAAACCCTAATGATGAACAAGCTCTTCATAGGGGTTAAAACCTTAAAACCCTAACTTCCTAGCTTCCAAATTCGCACCTCTATTCTTATTCTAAACCCCAAAGTCAAATTTAGAATATCAAAATCGTAAATGGTTTATCCTAACCTAAGCCTCTATTTATAGTTTTACAAACCGTCAGTCCAACCGCCGGTTGAACACTTCAACCGTCGGTTGGAGCACTTGGACTCCAAGTCAAACTCTGCGTTTATAACCGACCTTAATATTTAATATTCAACCGCCGACTGGTTATTCCAACCCTCGGTTGGTCTTGGTTTCCAGAATATTCCAAGCACGGCCAGACTCCTCTTTTGGGCTATCTTCTTCTCAATTACGGATCTTAACTCTTTTCTCGGCCCAATTCTTTAGTAATACGAATTTAATCTTCATTTAAACTTTATTCTTTAAAGTGTTTATCTTTTCTTGATTTTTCTTCAATTTAGTTCCTTTTCCGTTCTTTTCTTCAACTCTTTACTATTTATACCCGATAATGCGTAAAAAAGTCATATTTTTACCACCGATATTTCTCTCATTCTGGAACAATACTTGGCATTTGGACTCAAATAATGCACAAATCAATGAAAATCTTCCAAGAAGCTCAAAATGAAGCTGCACGAGAAAAATCGAGCAAAATGAACGAAAGATGAAGATTTCCACGCACGTTTGAAGATTCAAGACATCAAAATAAGATTTAGAGACATAGTAACCATCACCAAGGTCCATCTTATCCAAGATGTTTGTTTTCAAAATACGAATCCAACAGAAGAAGAATCAGCAAAAACGGATGAAGAATGAAGATTCTACGTACACCAAAAGATTCAAACGATTCGTACTAGACATCTAAAGACCAGAGATACATTTTAGCGATTTCTTTTCATCATAGTCTTTGTTTTTGAAAAACGAATCCAACGCAAAAAGAATCACCGAAAACGGATGCATAACGAAGAAGATACGCACGAATCGAGAAACGAAGCAAAAGACGGTGAACCGGGACGGGTGCATGGCAGCCGTCGCCGGCCACCATGCAGCCGCCGCCGACAACATGGGTGGCGGCACTGGTTGCACTCCCCCTGTCCCCCGGCCGCTTTTTCATCCTTGCTTGTACTCGCCCGATACACGTGCTAGACCTTTTCCACACTTTAGGGTACACATGCTAGACCTTTTCACGCTTTAAGGTACATGTGCTAGCAACTTTACCACCTTTTGCTAACATGTGATTGTCGCGCACCTAGGTGTCGGTCGGATTTTACTCCGGTCGTTGGTCCGGCCATCGAGACACACGCCAGGGTAGTTTTATTATTTATAATAGTCGGGGGAGCCTAATCCTCCGTACTACCTACTGATACTGATACGAATACCAGATATGAGTATGCGGTAAGGATGATCCAGGTTCGTTTCTCACGACAGCAGAATTGAGACAGAGCTAGTTCTGATAAGTTGGTATTTATGCTAGGGTTTTGATAAGTTGGAAGGGTTTTGTTTTGGTTTTTATATCTAATTAAACTAGACTACTGAAACTAATAAAACATAAAACTAAAGGGAGACTAGCATATATAACACTTAAGGATAATGAAAATGTGGTTCATCATGACTTAGAATAGCTGTGATGATGTTTTGGATTGAAAACATCTTTTAAAGGTTTGTGTCTTGCTTTCACGTAGAGATCTTGTGGTGTAAGAACTAGCACCATACTGACCGGGTTAACCGACCAGTATGTCACTGAGTACCAGGCTATCAAGATTCTGGTCAGATCGGACTGCCTTGAAACCTCCCTCACCGTCTCTTGTGACGAGACCAAGTGACCCTCCAAATGGGGTGCAGGAATAAGGCGACAGTCCGCAATTTATCCACTGACCTTTCTTTAACACATACAGAGATATCTAAGCTAGGCAAGGCATTTAAGATTAAGATAGTTGGTGACTGCTAACTTATACATTAATGGTTGGGATTGAGTTCAGAGTTATTCGGCTGTGATACAGTCTTCAACTTACAGGTTTTCCACGGCTTCCACGGATATTTACTCCACCTGAGGTGTTTCCAATGTTATACCGGATATTCACCCATTTTACAGTCTTCCCTGGATGATAGACTACACCAGGATGTAATATAGTGTTCAGCCTGCGGCCTTTCCACGGCTTTCATGTATTCGTACTCCACCAGAGGTGTTTCCAACGCTATGCCGGATACTCGGAAGTTTTAGACCTTTATCTTATATTACATACTTTACGGCTATCTAAACTCAATATATCTAAGCTTGTATTATAGTAAAGCCATCTATGATAGCTAAACAACCCGTTCACTTTATAAATTCCAGCCCAATGAATCCATGATTAATTCACGGTGTACTATACGATAAGTTGGGCAGTATTTCCACAACTTCAAAATCAGACCATGTTTATTTTGGAAAACATAGATAGGTAGTGACCGTTTGATCAATGGTTCATGACTCCTTTGTCAAAAAGTTTCTAACCACGTTTATTAGAGGAAAGGTGATAGTTTAGTTTGAAATCATAAATGTATAGTTAAGCAGCACCACAAGTTTTCAATCGTAATATATAATAATCGGGAATATTATTCCACAACGGATTGTGCCCACGACTTTCATAGCTTCCCCGTTTTGTACTCTACACCTTAGTGATGTTTCTGGCGATATACAAATGAAAGCCATATAACACCTCCGTTGTTTCATAATGATATTATCCCAATTAACTACATCACAACAAACTACTCACTAATCATGGCAAACATACAAATAATTACTCGTAATCAATAAACATTTCTGATATTAATAAATCACATACATCAAACAAGAACAATATGACAAATTAATAATAGAAAGGATAGAAAATATCGATAGGAATTGCGAGCAGATTAACACTTTTATTTTTTCATTAATATCCAAGCATTACATAAGCTAGCCTCTACTAATTAACTACATAACTAATCTAAAAGAAAAGGAAAGGTTTCCCTCCCTAATCATCTCACTAGTCCAAGGGTTTAAAACCCTAGCAAGAAACTAGAGAGAAAGACTAGAGAGAGAACCTAGAGAGAGAAACTACTAAAGAAAACCTACAGAGAGAGAATTCTAGAGAGAGAGAGAGAGAATTGAGAAATGAGAGGTGTTTTGAAATATGAAATTGAGCCTTGTATTTATAGGAGAAGGCTAGGGCTTGAGGTACAAGTCTTTAAGTGTAACACCCTCCAATTTAGGACTTTTGATTAGTACTTAAACTACTTGTAATTTCATGTATTTAGTTTTGTATTAATCTAAATATATGAGACTTTTGTGAAATTACCTACTCGCGTACGTGATTCGTTTAAATCGTACACTTACCAAACGGACGAGGTCCGATACAAATTAGATTGGACGTTGGTGACAAAAAAAAAAAAAACTTTTAAATAATGTGGAATTAACCAAACAAACATTATTTGCTTTAATATATTGTAAAAATATATTACACGTGTCTAGTATCGTTTAAAACACTCCGAACGCGACGAGAGCACACGAAACGCGCCTAACAACTGGAAGTAAATACAAGTTATATTTTTATAACTCATTATTAAGTATTTTGATAAAATACTTCGGCTAAAAATATTTCGGATACACTTTAACATATAACGCGAAACAACATTTAAACAACTACGGGATTTAACCGACAACGACTCGTGATATAAAATTCGGAAACACAACCCCGCGAGCCGAGGCCCAAATGGGTCGGCTCAGACCCGCGGACCCAAACCCAAACCGACCCATGACCCACCCCTTTTAAAACCCTTTTGTTTCCTTCTTTTCTCATTTACACCAAACACACATACATACACTCTCTTCTCTCCTTCTCAGTCTCAAATTGCAGCCCCAAACCACCCCAAAAACGTCACCCAAAAACTCATCATATTGCGGAGTTGATTCAGGGAGAAACGATCACCATCTCGAGCTCTCCATCTTCATCTTCTCCATTTTCGATTTTGTGGTAAGGGACTTCAAAACTCTTTTAAATTACTTATAAAGCTTAGATTTACATGCTAGAACATTTACCCAACAAGATTATGTCCAAAAACCAAGATAAATTGCGTTTTAAAACTTGATTTGCACAAATAGCCCCGTCTGCGAACTGAGATGCATCTCAGCTCGCAGATCGAGCTGCGAACCGAGATTTACCTACCAAAAACTGAACTCGCGAACCCAAACTGCGAACCGAACCCACTTGCGAGTTGACTTGCGAGTTGACCTGCGAGTTGACTTGCGAGTCGACCTGCGAGTTGACCTGCGAGTCGACCTGCGAGTCGACCTGCGAACTGAACCTTGTGCTGCGAACCGAACTCAGTTCGCAGCCTACCACTTGCGAACCCACTTTGTCTTGCGAATCCAAACTCAGTTCGCACCGCGAACTCAGTTCGCAACACAATTTCAGTCCGCAGCCGGACTAGGTCAATTTTCCCGAATTTAAATTCGAGATGCGATTTTTAATAAAACAATGCAGTAGAAATAAAAATTTTCCAAGCTCGACCCCAGCCAGGGGCTCTGCCCCTTGGATCCCGCTACTAGGGGCGCTGCCCCCGGACCCCCGTCATCCAGGAACTTGTAAATACTTTTCGCAACTAAGTGTCGAACACTTACAAATAATGAAACTTGATACAACAATACATATAATAATAACCCTTTTGGATTATAATTACAAACCGTCACCAACGGGCCATACTTGTTTTCAAAATACAAACGGATTACTAAACGAACACTTGGACATTTCCTAGTTGAGTGGACAACTAGCATGGGTGATCTTTCACGACACCAACTTACTTACTTATTTACTTACAACCTTGTGCGTTCCGGACGCCAGAAAGTTGCAAGGTTCGGAGAATCACATACGGAATTACATCCGCTTTACTTACTCAATTTCACATACGTACTTACCAGACTCAGGTGAGTCTTACAGCCCCACTTTTACTGTTTTTATACTTTGGGGTGAGATACTTAGCTACCATTTTACATGTGAACGCAATGTACTGTACTGATTTTACTACTGCTTTTACACGAACTTTGCATGAGTTACTTTTATCCACTGAAATCCTCCTATCATGAGTTGTTAGTTATCGACTTAAGCGCGATTACTAGTAAATGGATCCATTTGGGACTGACAATCCCTGCCTGGGGTGGTAGCGCCACCACGTACTGATTTACACGTAGAAACAGACATATTAGTATTTGTTACTTATGAGTGTTCGTATAGCACTCACGGGGGTACGTGATGCCGTACTTGACTGTACTATTCACATTAACTGTTAAGCTTCAACTTGTGAGCTCATGGCACTTGTGATGATTTACTGATTTACTTACTTTGCTTGATAGCAACGCTGGTACATACTTGTGGTTCATAACTATTACTTTACTACTAAACCTGTAAGATTCACCAACCTTTTTGGTTGACACTTTTTAGCTTTGTATCTCAGGTACACAGACGGAGTAGGATTCCCTCAGGATACTAGCTAGAGTCGCATGATTTCTACATTGCATTTAACGGAGATTCTGAGCATTATCTTTTGTATTTATTATGATTATGTAATAGAATCTCCCCATTTACACGCGGACTCTAGGGAACTTCATTTTGTAACCAGAAACGCTATGTTTCAAACATTTTATGTGTGGAAATGTAACTATTTTACAAATGTTGCATATAGATGTCGTTTGCTTTACTTTTATGCTGTGATATTTGATTAGTAGCATCCCAAAGCTTGCTTCCGCTAAACAGTGATTTTGTGGGTGTTACATTAAGCATCAAGAACAAGCACCAAAGCATCATACGGGGCAAGCGGACCAATGGGGGGGGGGGGTTTCAAACGGCACCTCACAAGCTAAACACCCCCGTATACGGCACACTGAGGGCCGTATATGGCACCTAGGGTTCCGTATATGGTACCTAGTGCCATGGGGCGGGGGGTTTGGTGCTCCAGTTGGCCTCCATTGACTTCTCGGTTGCTTGGTTCGTCCGTATCTTCTTTGTTTGGAGTCCGTTTTGCTTGATTCTTGCACCGTTGGATTCTTTATTCCGTTACGATTCTAATGACACTAAGTTTGCCAAATTTAGAGGTGTTTGACTTTTGCATGTTCTGGATGACGATCAGCGGGCTTCCGGACTGTACATCTTCTTCGTTCTTTACTCGTTTCTCTTGATTCTTTCACTTCCGATCTTGGTTTTTCTTATGGAATCATAAAATATGCATTTAGATCTAATTTAATAGGATAATCAAGAATGGAATATTTAAGGTGATTGTTTTTACCTCGGTTTGCGTGTAAATTGGATGTTTTAACTGATTTTTGTAGCAATGCCCGTATTTAGACTACCTTGGTGATTTTCGATGATAAATGATTGTTTTGAAATGTTTTCACCAGAGAATAGTCCAAAAAGTACGGAAATAAGTACTTAAAAACATGACTTTTTGAGTCACATCAAGTATCCCACACTTAAGCTTTGCTTGTCCTCAAGCAACAACTCAGTTGTGTCCTGTGAAAACATTTTATAGTTTTGGGTGAGTTGAAACATTTCCAAAAAAGTTGCCACTTTGTCATATGGGAAAGTTATTTAGAGAACACAGGAAAAGTTAAAAATGATCCTTTCAGAAATAAGAATTGACTTTCCCAGCCATACTTTCCAAATCTTGTGATCTTGTAGTATACATGACTAGGCGATCTCACTAAGGGTGGTCACTCAATTCACTCAGAGTATATTGGGTTTCCTATCAATCCAGCACAATCGAAATCGCTCAAATAGCCAGTCATGCAGCACTCATCATCATAAGCTTGGTCGAGAATCGGATCTCCACCACTTAGGAAGAGGACGGCGCTAATTATCCCAAGGCATTCAAGTGGGTTGTAATGTTTGTGAGGGTTAAGGGGTATAGATAGTGGTATTTTTGGTTGAAGGGGTTGCTTATCTCAGTCATTCTAAGAGTCATGAAAAAATTATTGTAGAACGGAGAAGATATCTATTGGTATTTCATCGGATCTTTCTTTGAAGGATTGATACTTTGAAGCACTTAGCTTTATTTTCTTTTCTTTTTCTGCTTTTTATTTTCTTTTCTTTCTTCAGAACTTCTTTGCCAGAGAACTTCCAAGGATATTTTTGATTTTCTTTCAGAAATCTCTTCTTTCTTATCACGAACTTCTTCGAGTCTTTTCTTCTGGTGCCAATTTTTCGCACTCTTGATTTTCTAATTTTGGTGAACACGGAGGAGTAGATCAATTCAGAAAGAGATTCTTCAAGATGTTTTTCATAACCTTAGAAATTCCAAGATAAGTTGTTGGGAATTTGGGAAGAGTGTTTAAAGATGTAGGGTTTTTAAGAAACGAAAGGTTTAGGCTCAACAGGGTTTTCTAGGCGGATCATCGATACTATAAATGAGTATCGGAAGGGTTTTGGGCTTGAAAAGGTATGCAAAAATGGTTTAAATCCTAAGGAATGTCGAGATCATCTAATTGCACCTATACCGCATACGGTACTCTCCAGTGTGGTCTCGAAGCATATGTCAGGAATAAGTTCTAATTTAGAGATACTAGCATCGGCAACACAAAAAATGAACAATGTAGCATTTCAGATGAATGCTTTTAAGGCTCAAAAACTCATTGCAAATATGGTTTGTATGTACCTAGCCATTCTCCTTTTAGATGATCACTACTTATTTAAGAAATTTCTACCTTAATTTCCCTAATATTCCTGAATAACTAACTCATATTAGAAATGGATCCTCTTGAAAGATATTATAACTCAAAAATAGTAGAGCTAATCGGATGATTTGGCCCATACTTTATTAGTTTTGTTAAAAATTTTGAAAATTTTGAGGAACATTTTCTGAGTTGAGCTATTCGGATATAAAAACCTGTAAACATTCAATTCAAGATATTCTATACCTGCTATCCCACACTTAGAAGAACATTGTCCCTAATGTTCTCTTGAGTTGAGATTGTACTGTAAAGTATAATCCCACACTTAGAGTTTGAACATATAGAAAATGTTACTTAAGTGTATGTAATGGACTAGAATCCCACACTTATTGATAAGCTTTAGGATAGAGTATAGATTACTTCTTATATTAACAGGCTAACAAAGCAAAATTTAAATCAAGAAACGGAATAAAGGTTTAGGAAACTCCCCAGATAACGATTAACGTTATGAAGCTGAGAACGATAAATGAGAGGAGACGAAGTGAGTCTCTGATCCTCTGATTCCATGAAGAACGGTTCAGCTTTGGACATGTCGATCTTGTGCACAGTGCCTTGTATCCAGACTTAGCAGAGAATGATTGCATCATGTAAGTGGAGATTCTTATTGATGAATCCCGCACTTTAGTGTTTAAAGATTTGGAGGCGATACTTGCCGAGTGATTGCAATGTGGGTTGAGATCCCACACTTAGATCTTTGGCACGTGCGGGTTTCGGAAGAAGATAGTCCACGCTCCTTCCAGATATGTATTTAAGTTTCGTGGTCCTGCAGGTGTGTAAGCGTTCTTTGTCTGCCTTTGGCTCTACGATTTCTTTCTTGAATGCTCGTCATCTGTCGGATCTTCTCAGTCTTCCAACATCCACTCAAATTACCAACTTCTCTCAAAAACAACTAAGACAAAAAAGATAGATTGTAGAAAAAAATGTGAAGTGATGCCGCCCTCCGACACAAGCAGGATCAGCCAAGAAACACAAAATGTTTGATAACCCGAGATTTTCACCGACAAACTGATGTAATGAATCTGATGTTGTTCTTTTATCGGCTGAGATCTAAAGTTTCCAATTTAATCCCGTATCTATTCCTTTGTTTGAATGGTCCCTGATGGTGATGGTTGTACGTGTGAAGGGGTGGATGGATGGGTGAATGTGGGGTGGGTATGGTGATGTGGTTGGTATTGATGGTTTCAGGTTCCATTATGTGGTAAGGTTTAGCTATAGGATTTGGAATTTTGTGGGCACATATGATGATTATTGAGCTGATAAACTTGATGAACTAGTCATAGACAACTAGAAATCATCTTCGTGTCCATAAGTGTCATCTCTTATCCCTGCAAAGCAATGCTCCAAAGATTTCCATACTCAATGAACTGTAGGCTTCTCTTGTCGTCTTTCCATTAACCTCAGAGATTCTTTATCCATAGGCGTCAGTCCCTGTCTGTTAAAAGTAGATCAAAGAAACATGATCTAACAAACAAATGATTATTCATCAAATTATAGATTCACTGGTTTGCGAAGAACCTATCAAAGAAAGTGCTTTGTAGATGAAATAAACCAGTGCATGACTTGGAGTTTAATCTCACACAAAAAGTTTTAGTTGCCTATAATTTCACCACAACACAAATAACAGACATTGAAATTCCAGTATTATCAGTTGAATCAGGTAGCCAAGTATAAAGATATCCAAAGCACATATTTTTAAACGAGTGCGAGCATAATACACATATTGACATACAAATCATGTTATCATATCAAGCATTAGTATCTCTTGTATGTTCACAATATGTAAGTACCTCAAATGCTCGAAACATGTCAGTGGGTGTTTAAAATGACTAAGGCTTCTAACTCCTAGTAGATTTCCATGTTTGTGAGTGAAAGAGATATTAAGAACTTTAGAAAGTGGTGAAAAATGGATGTTGGAATAAAGTTCAAACGACTGGGAGTAGGAAGTATTAAGGTTTGACAAAAAATTGACTTTCATAGAAGTAATTTCGCAAACCATCCATTTTGTTCATAAAAATAAATAAAAAACTTGGAACATTAATTTTAGGGTTTCATCTTCTACTTATTGGGTTAGCATACTACTCAACTACTATACCAAAGCTATGTTAGACACGGGTTGCCTCCCGAGAAGCGCTTGTTTATGTTTGAGTCTCTAGCTTGACTCTAGCATTATTTCTCAGGCAATCCTAGGGGCTTCATTGCATCCATTAGTAGACACAAGGGGTAATATTGGTACATACCTAAAAGTTTAAGGCAGGTTAAGGCTAGGGTATGTCCAATATAAGGAGATAGTTCAAAGAGAGGGAATGGTTCTACCGGAGGTATAACGGATCTCTCAACTTCTAATACCTCCTTGGGTTGGATTGACAGAATGGGTTGTCAAAGGAATCCTCACCCCTCAATGATGTATAAGTCATTATATGGTGGAGAGATGGTTTGAAGAGAAACCATGACACAGAATCTACCTGGCTTCCTATGGTCTTTTGGTCAATGATAGTGTTGTACTCTGGGCATGGAGGTAGGACAGTATCCGTTTTTGTCTCCAATCTTGTAACACCATTCTCATCGACTACTTGGGTGACAGATTCTATGGAATTTGAAGGTTCAACTAGATCAAGGGCTGATTCATTCGGAAAGATAAGTGGGACAGTGTCAACCACAAGTGCGGAATGTTGTCAACCACATCGGTTTGAAAAGGAATGAGATCACCTCTCAGAGTTGGTGCATATTCCTCCGGTCCTTCTGAAGCTGAGTCTTCTGTGTAAATCTCCATCTCCGGGCTTTCTACTTCTATCTCTTCGTCTACCTCGTCATCCTCGTCACTCCGGCCAAGAGTTTCAAGTTGCAATGACTCGGAAAGCTCCTCTAGATTGAACTTCTCATCGGTCTCGGATGTAGATAGGTTGAGAATGGGTGGAAGTGAGGATTTAGAAGATTGGGTAGGTGAAAGGTTTGAAGGAAGTTTGCAACCAGACTCATGAAAGTTTGAATCAAGTGTTGTAGTAGATGTGGTGTGTGAGTGCCTATCATCTTCCTGTAGCCTATAATCAGTTGTAACTTGATCCCAAATTCCATTACTACTCACTTGGACTGGTGTTTGTAGCCTATCAATACTTCTTTTAAACATATCATCCATTTCTTTTAATAAGTGTTCAAGTGGGTTGTAAGAGGGAGAAAGAGTAGCATTACTGCTGAGATAAGCTATGGGCATATCTCACAAGTTAGAACTCTAAAATGGTTGTGGTTCGTATATAGGGTAAGATGGTTGTGGGTAGACATTGAATGGTTCAGGATAGTAAGGTTGGTATTGATGATATTGGATAGTATAAGGGTCATGATGATATTGCAATTGAGGATCTAAGTACCCTATATTATCCGAACTATACCTTTTACATTCATTATCTACTTGGGCATTACTCCTAAATCTATCATGGATTGATTTAGCAAGACTTTCAATTTGATCTATTAGTTGTTGTTGAGTTTCCATTTGCCCAAGTTTTCAGTAAAGACAGCACACGAAGAAGGTTTAAGAATTATAGTTTGGTTGAGAAGAGAAATTAATCTAAACTATGCTAAGCTAAGGTAATCTAATCTAACTACACTAATATACGACACAAATAACTTCTGACAGGGATGGTGAATCCAAGTTAAAAGGATCGCTTAAAGACTAATTTATCTAAACAGGCTCCGAATCGTACAACCGTCCCCGGTAGCGGCGCCAAAAACTTGTCGCGCACCTAGGTGTCGGTCGGATTTTACTCCGGTCGTTGGTTCGGCCACCGAGACACACGGTAGGGTAGTTTTATTATTTAAAATAGTCGGGGGGAGCCTAATCCTCCATACTACCTACTGATACTGATACGAATACCAGATATGAGTATGCGGTAAGGATGATCCAGGGTCATTCTCACGATGACAGAATTGAGACAGAGCTAGTTCTGATAAGTTGGTATTTATGCTAGGGTTTTGATAAGTTGGAAGGGTTTTGTTTTGGTTTTTATATCTAATTAAACTAGACTACTGAAACTAATAAAACATAAAACTAAAGGGAGACTAGCATATATAACACTTAAGGATAATGAAAATGTGGTTCATCATGACTTAGAATAGCTGTGATGATGTTTTGGATTGAAAACATCTTTTAAAGGTTTGTGTCTTGCTTTCACGTAGAGATCTTGTGGTGTAAGAACTAGCACCATACTGACCGGGTTAACCGACCAGTATGTCACTGAGTACCAGGCTATCAAGATTCTGGTCAGATCGGACTGCCTTGAAACCTCCCTCACCGTCTCTTGTGACGAGACCAAGTGACCCTCCAGATGGGGTGCAGGAATAAGGCGACAGTCCGCAATTTATCCACTGACCTTTCTTTAACACATACAGAGATATCTAAGCTGGGAAAGACATTTAAGATTAAGACAGTTGGTGACTGCTGACTTATACATTAATGGTTGTGATTGAGTTCAGAGTTATTCGGCTGTGATACAGTCTTCAACTTACAGGTTTTCCACGGCTTCCACGGATATGTACTCCACCTGAGGTGTTTCCAATGTTATACCGGATATTCACCCATTTTACAGTCTTCCCTGGATGATAGACTACACCAGGATGTAATACAGTGTTCAGCCTGCGGCCTTTCCACGGCTTTCATGTATTCGTACTCCACCAGAGGTGTTTCCAACGCTATGCCGGATACTCGGAAGTTTTAGACCTTTATCTTATATTACATACTTTACAGCTATCTAAACTCAATATATCTAAGCTTGTATTATAGTAAAGCCATCTATGATAGCTAAACAACCCGTTCACTTTATAAATTCCAGCCCAATGAATCCATGATTAATTCACGGTGTACTATACGATAAGTTGGGCAGTATTTTCACAGCTTCAAAATCAGACCATGTTTATTTTGGAAAACATAGCTAGGTAGTGACCGTTTGATCAATGGTTCATGCCTCCTTTGTCATAAAGGTTCTAACCACGTTTATTGGAGGAAAGATGATAGTTTAGTTTGAAATCATAAATGTATAGTTAAGCAGCACCACAAGTTTTCAATCGTAATATATAATAATCGGGAACATTATTCCACAACGGATTGTGCCCACGACTTTCATAGCTTTCACGTTCCATACTCTACACATTAGTGATGTTTCCGGCGATATACAAATGAAAGCCGTATAACGTTACCTTCGTTGTTTCATAATGATATTATCCCAATTAACTACATCACAACAAACTACTCACTAATCATGGCAAACATACAAGAAATTACTCGCAATGCATAGCAATAAACATTTCTGATATTAATAAATCACATATATCAAACAAGAACAATATGACAAATTAATATTAGAAAGGATAGAAAATACCGATAGGAATTGCGAGCAGAATAACACTTTTATTTCTTCATTAATATCCAAGCATTACATAAGCTAGCCTCTACTAATTAACTACATAACTAATCTAAAAGAAAAGGAAAGGTTTCCCTCACTAATCATCTCACTAGTCCAAGGGTTTAAAACCCTAGTTAGAAACTAGAGATAAAGACTAGAGAGAGAACCTAGAGAGAAACTACAAAAGCAAACCTAGAGAGAGAGAATTCTAGAGAGAGAGAGAATTGAGAAATGATAGGTGTTTTGAAATGTGAAATGGAGCCTTGTATTTATAGGAGAAGGCTAGGGCTTGAGGTACAAGTCTTTAAGCATCAAGAACAAGCACCAAAGCATCATACGAGGCAGCGGAATAATTGGGGGGGGGGGGTCAAACGGCACCTCACAAGCTAAACACCCCCGTATATGGCACCCTGAGGGCCGTATATGGCACCTATGGTGCCGTATACGGTACCTAGTGCCAAGGGGGGGGGGGGTTGGTGCTCCAGTTCGCCTCCGTTGACTTTTCGGTTGCTTGGTTCGTCCGTATCTTCTTTGTTTGGAGTCCGTTTTGCTTGATTCTTGCACCGTTGGATTCTTTTTTCCGTTACGCTTCTAATGACACTAAGTTTTCCAAATTTGGAGGTGTTTGACTTTTGCGTGTTCCGGATGACGATCAGCGGGCTTCCAGACTGTACATCTTCTTCGTTCTTTACTCGTTTCTCTTGATTCTTTCACCTCCGATCTTGGTTTTTCCGATGGAATCATATAATATGAATTAAGATATAATTTAATAGGATAATCAAGAATGGAATATTTAAGGTGATTGTTTTTACCTCGGTTTACGTGTAAATAGGATGTTTTAACTGATTTTTGTAGAAACGCCCGTATTTAGACTACCTTTGTGATTTTTGATGATAAATGATTGTTTTGAAATGTTTTCACCAGAGAATAGTCCAAAAAGTACGGAAATAAGTACTTAAAAATATGACTTTTTGAGTCACATCAGTGCTCCTAGTTTCCAAAGTGCACCAAATTTCAAGTATAAATAAGTGCCTTTGGTTCATTTGAAAGACACACCATTCTTAGAATAATACTTCTACTTAGTTATTAGTTATACTTTCTCTCTCTATTTTCTTACTCTAAATTAGTTTTAGGCTAGTATAGGAACTTGTTTCAAATAGAAGGAAAGTGCGGAACGCATTATAATCTTCGGTGTACACTCAGAATTGTGTCAATTAATTCAAGTCTATTCTTTCTCTCATTTAATCCTGGTTCTTTCTATCCTTATCTATCTTAATTAATTACGTTTATATTGATTATGCTAGATTTATTAATTGTCATGATTAGAGAGTAGTATACTTGTTGTGTTTGCTTGCGATGTAGTTAGTTAATTATGGGATGATTTATAATTAAATATTAAAGATCGGTAGTATTGCTTTGATCGTCTTATTGCATGTTCTTATTTGATTGTTGCCTTAGGATCATCAAAGTAGTAAAATTTAGACGGTCTTAATTATCGTAAAGTAATATGATGCCCCTATTCGACTGTTACTCGATATAGTACTGGAAACACTTCAAGGTGGAGTACAAATGTATGGAAGTCGAGGAACGACCGATGGTAGTCATATTACAAAACGGTACAATATTACAAAGTAATATGACGACCCCTATTTGACTGTTATTCGATATAGTACTGGAAACACTTCAAGGTGGAGTACAAATGTATGGAAGTCGAGTAACGACCGAAGGTAGTTATATTACGGACTAATATATAAAATGAGAAATCTAGTTTAATTATCCTTTTGATATCGCGTAAAAAGTCACATTTTTACTACCGATATCTCTCTCATTCTGGAATAATACTTGGCAAATAAACTCAAATAAGGCACGAATCAATGATATTATGCCAAGAAGGTCAAAATAGAGTTGCACGAGAAAACAAGCAAAACGGACGAAAAACGAAGATTCCACACACGTTTGAAGATTCAAGACATCAAGACAAGATTTGGAAGCAAATTACCCATCACTGAGACTTCTCTTATCCAAGGTATTCGTTTTCAAAATACGAATCTAACAGAAGAAGAATCAACAAAAACGGATAAAGAATGAAGATTCTACGTACGCCTGAAGATTCAAAAAATTCATACAAGACATCTAAAGATCAGAGATGCATTTCAGGGATTTCTTTTCACCAAAGTCTTCATTTTTGAAAAACGAATCCAATGCAAAAAGAATCGACGAAAATGGACGCATAACAAAGAAGATACACGCGATTTAAGAAATGAAGCGAAAAACGGCGAACCGGGACGGCAGCATGGCAGCCGCCACCGGCCACCATGCCACCGCTGCCGGATGCATGGGTGGCGGCGCCGGCCACCATGCCCCCATCCCCCATCCGCTTTTTCTTCCTCGCTCGTACTCGCAGGGTACACGTGCTAGGCCTTTTCCGCAAGTCTAGGGTACACGTGCTAGACCTTTACGCGCTTTAGGGTGCATGTGATAGAAACATTTCCACCTTTTGCTAACATATGCCCCAAGTTGCTAAAATGCACCAATTTTCTCCTATAAATAGGAGGCTCCATGGTTCATTTCAAGACACACCATTCCTAACACACATTTCTTAGGAAAAACACCTTTCCTACACCATTCTTAGAACAATACTTCTACTTAGTTATTAGTTATACTTTCTCTCTCTATTTTCTTACTCTAAATTAGTTTTAGGCTAGTATAGGAGCTTGTTTCGAATAGAAGGAAAGTGCGGAACGCATTATAATCTATGTTGTACACTCAGAATTGTGTCAATTAATTCAAGTCTATTCTCTCTCTCATTTAATCCTGGTTCTTTCTATCCTTATCTATCTTAATTAATTACGTTTATATTGATTATGCTAGATTTAGTAATTGCCATGATTAGAGAGTAGTATACTTGTTGTGTTTGCTTGCGATGTAGTTAGTTAATTATGGGATGATTTATAATTAAATATTAAAGATCGGTAGTATTGCTTTGATCGTCTTATTGCATGTTCTTATTTGATTGTTGCCTTAGGATCATCAAAGTAGTAAAATTTAGACGGTCTTAATTATCGTTAAGTAATATGATGCCCTTATTCGACTGTTACTCGATATAGTACTGGAAACACTTCAAGGTGGAGTACAAATGTATGGAAGTCGAGGAACGACCGATGGTAGTCATATTACGAAACAGTACAATATTACAAAGTAATATAATGGCCCCTATTCGACTGTTATTCGATATAGTACTAGAAACACTTCAAGGTGGAGTACAAATGTATGGAAGTCGAATAACGACCGAAGGTAGTTATATTACAGACTAATATATAATATGAGAAACCTAGTTTAATTAACCTTTCTAAAAAGACTTTTAAACTTCAAATTTATCTAATCGCCTTTCCACCAACAAACGTGATTACAACACCTTTTTAACGACGTCCAATTGAAAGATAGTCAGTCATCTGTGTCAATATAATTTGTCAAACGTATGAAACTATGGAACCGCAAGGCTATATGGGGGATTATCATAGGACAAGACATAGCCAAGGTTTGAAGCGGCGGAACTACTTTAAGTGAGGAACGCTGTGGATAATTAGGGGATTTATTGGGTAGTCTTAAGAAAGGGCTAGTTTAAAGTCATTTTAGAACTTTTTTAATACATGAATCTGTTAGGATGACGAGTAATCGTTATATGATTCGGTTATGTCTAGTACCTTAAGATTTTGTTCCCATTCATATGAAAGTATTATTAAACCATAATTAAGATTTTACTTATTATTCTAAATACTTTGTGATGTTACCATAACCTAGCTCCCGGTGTGACATGCTAATTGGATTTTAATTAGTAGGGAATCTAGTGTTTACATCACGAGTATTCATGAATAATAATTAACAAATATATTTCAACACAGTTTCTCCAAACATCATCCCATAACTTAATTAACGAAATCTCAGCAAACACTATCTTTATTTTATCTGCTTTATCTTTTATTTTTATTTCGCTTTTATTTATTTACTTGCCTAAGTTAGTTAATATAAAAACCAAAACTCCCTCACTATTTTATAAACCCTTCATTAGTTTGAAAGCCCTTATTTGCCACGCCTTAGTTTCAATTCAGTCGGTTTGAAGAACGACTCTAGGTCATACCTACCACTTGCTCACCTTTAGGATTAGCATTGTTAGGGAAAACTTAGGTCCCGCAATTACAAATTTAAAACACCCACTGATGCCCGTCGCCATTAGCCGATGCAACGACAAGGGTAAAATCCTTACCGACTGCTGGTGACGCATCACCTTTCTAAATAGACTTTTAAACTTCAAATTAATCCAATCGCCTTTCCACAATAAACGTGATTACAACACCTTTTTAACGACATTCAATTGAAAGGTAGTCAGTCAACTGTGTCAATATAATTTGTCAAAGGTATGAAACTATAGAACCGTAAGGCTACATGGGGGATTATCGTAGGACAAGACATGGCCAAGGTTTGAAGCGGCGAAACCACTTTAAGTGAGGAACGTTGTGGATAATTAAGGGATTTATTGGGTAGTCTTAAGCAAGGGCTGGTTTCAAGTCATAAATGAACTTTTTAAATATACGAATCTGTTAGGATGACGAGGAATCGTTATATGATTCAATTTTGTCTAGTACCTTTAGATTTTGTTCCCGTTCATATGAAAGTATTATTAAACCATAATTAAGTTCATGATGAATAAATCGGCGATGCATGGAATCGCTTAAAGGGATTGCTTAAGAAATGTCGAAATCATCGATTTGAGCGTTCAGACCAATTGCGCATTTTCTACAATGGTATCTTCCCACATCACCGTCTTTTACTTGATACCACCTCTCGAGGCAGTTTCATGAATTGTACAACCAATGAAGCTTGGAGCCTTATACACAACCATGACTGGAACAGTGAAAATCACCCCTCACTAGTGAATCCACCTACTATAATCGGGAATGAAGCTATCCAAACCCTCACTCAGCAAGTGGCAGACCTAACAAAGGAGATTAAGGAATTATAAAGCCAACCATAATAAGTCTGTCAAGTTCAAACCTGCCTTAATTGTGCTAATCTGAACCACTCAGCCCAAATTCCCCACTCTCATCTAACTCCGCCCAATACTAACCCTTCCTTTAACCCACCTAGGAATAGCCCACTAACTTACCAACCTGAACTGTCTGAGCCCTCTTCCTCACAAACCTCTAGTTTTGACGACACCCTGATACAAGTCATTCAAGGAATCTCGGCTAGACAAGACCAAGCTGATCTCATCTTAAGAGATCAACTGACTTTGTTTAAAGCTTTCGAATCCCAATTAGGACAATTAGCACAACGTATTAGCGCTAAACCTCAGAATAGTCCAACTAGTTGCCATAAGGAGGCTTCTCATATTCAAGACTCTCAGGTAGCATATAGCCCACCTACGATTTCTTCTCCGGTGAAGGAACCACCTATTGTCCCATCGACAATGGATTTAGAGTCTACACCAAATAGGAAAGTTAGCATTCCATTTCCAGCTCGTCTTAAACAACGACCCGATAAGCTTAAGTCTTTTAAGCTTGATAGGAAATTCCTAGATACCGTATATGAAGTTCCTTCCAAAAAGTACTTCAGAAAGCTTCTTACAACCAAGGATAAGGTACCCGAAGTACCCAATGTCCCGCTGAACGAGGAATGTTCAGCTATCTTGAAAAATACCATTCCAGAAAAAATCGGAGACACCGGACGTTCTACTCTCCCCTGTTCTATCTACAATTCAGGCATCATTTGTTCTCTTGCCGATTTAGGAGCTTGTGTTAACCTTATGCCATACTCGCTTTTCAAGAGGCTTGAGTTAGAAAATCTTCGACCTACCAAAATGACCATACAACTTGCTGACCACTCGGTCAAATACCCTAGGGGAATAGCTGAAAATGTTTTAGTTAGGATTTATATATTTCTTTACCCGACAGATTTTGTAGTAATGGATATGCAGGAAGACATACACATCCCAATCATACTAGGAAGACCTTTCATGAATACGGCCAAGGCAATCATCAATGTCTTCGCACAAACAATCAGTTTGCAGTCTCAGGGAGAAACCATCACTTTTCATATCGACAATCCTAATGCTGGAGATCAAGCCGATATGTACATGATCTCCGTGAACAAGACCACAGAGGACAAAGAAACTACAAAGTCAATAAGTGAAAGGAAATCTAGTAAGGAACTGGAAATCACGCCATATTTTCCGATTGACCTTCGACGAATAGGACAAAAAATGAAAAATGCATCCGCAAACAAACCAACGATGGAAGAAATAACCAGAAAGAGAAAGATAGAAAAAGAAAACAGAAGAAGCAGATCGCCAACTAATCTATTTACCCCTGAAGAAATGGCGGGAAGTAACCACGACCATCCTACGAGAAGAGAAACACTGGAGGAATATTCCAAACGTACTAGATACCAACCGCAAACCATCATAGATCACAAAGTACTCGAAGAATTGATCTAAATATTTGAAAAAGTAGTAGGAGGAATAAGCGACATAGTCAACGTGCTTGCTCTTTCCCCTGTTGAACTGTAATTCTGTCAACAACAGAACAAACTTACGCTAGGATCTACAATGCCCTTAAAAGATCTAACATCCCATTCACCTCAATGCGATGGGAGATGTTAGGATCCATTAGAGCGAATATGAAAGAGACTACTGGACATCCGAGAAGTCGTGCCAATATCTTGACGATGAATGACCTCACATCATTGCTTGACTTGCTAAATAGAGAAAATCACCTTAGTTCTAAAGAAAGCGGATATATGGTTATCAACTCCACTATTGAAAAACAAGTTGAGTTATTGATTGAAGAACTTAGTGATCTTGTTTGGGAGGAATCAAGGCGTGAATGAACTTTTAGGGCCACACATGAATCACCACTTGACATCGCTACTTTTGTTACGATCCATCTATGGGAGAAACAACAACGGAAAAGTAACTCCCGAACGAAGTTCATATTCCACTCAGGATGTAAGGAGATACTTCGTCAGCTTACTCTACTTTTCTCAGAATCTGACTTTCCATTCAACAACCATTAGCACCGGAAAATAGAGGACCTGTGCACATCAATCAGAAGATTCAACGGAGACCCTAAGACGGAGAATTATGAAGACATAAAACTGCAATTCTTGGCATTTGTATGCTCTCTCTTGCAAAACCCACCGCCAAGAGAGGTTGTTAAGATAGACACAACCACCATGACCGACCCTAGTGGGACTGTCATTAAAGCAGTCGATTACATCACCTTCGGACTTCACGGACTTGCAAGGACAACTTCAGAGCATCTTTAGAATTACAAGGCAGAATCGAGAGATAGTCCATTAGAATTGATTACGACAATAGTCAATCATTTCATGACAATCTATCCACCTCGATACACTTTTCCGCAACCTAGGGCCCACAACATCAACACAGTGGATCCCAGGGATGCATCCATCTCCATCTAGCTAGGAGAAAAGAAGTCGGGCTCTCGACTTTAAAAGAGCGCTTCTCGGGAGGCAACCCGTATTTTAAATTTCCGCAATTTTACATTCCAAGAAGTGATGAAATCTCCGACTATCTTTCACACTTGGATATGCAAAGAAGTTTTGAGAACTGTCCGACGCATCAAATTTTCGACGTCGGAAATAAAGAATGTGTTGAGTCGTTGGTCGCTGACCATACTAAAGTTGCTGGTCGCTGACCATCTCAACTATACACTACTCGATGAAGAAATGAATTATATCAAAGCTGCTGTTGCTGAAGTTTGTTATTGCTGATCGTTATTCATTCTATTCTCAAGGAATTGATATGCTGAGGCAGATTAGAACTCAACTATGTGTGTCGCTGATACTAAGCAGCGAGAGTTCTACATCTTAAAATCAATAAAGGCAAAAGTCACTGCCAGAATAACAGCTAGTCGCTGAAGATCAATATTTCAAGTCACTCTACAAGAGCATGTTAGTTCGCAGTGAGTGAGGAGAGTTACTGCATCTTTAGTGACTATTCAATAAAGCCTCTCAATCAAAAAGTACAAAGGTATTGTACTTATATATGCATCAGCAAGAGTTCTCATACTTGAAGAATATTCAGAAGGATTACGTGGCAGCGAAGGATTGGTCTAAAGGAAGAGAGATATTTACGGTAACAAAATTGGGACCCGCAGAATGTCGGTTTATCAGAGATCAAGCCAATCAAGCAGCGACACGTGTCATTCCAAGATCGTATTTTGTAGGAGATATTCTAGGAACTCTTGTAGTATAAATAGTCCAGTATATTGTACTTTAGAGGCTAGTCGTCATACGTGTTAATCACTTGTTTGTCAGTGAGTAGTTTGTCTAAGCACGTATTATTGATTCAGCGAGTGAACAGTCAGCGTTTTTGTCCACTGCTGTTCATATCATTTGTAATAGATTAGCTTGTGTGTTTGATTTGGATTAGCTTGGGCTATTCCATTCCGCAATCAACACTTGTGAATTTTATGATTAATATAATTCACCATTCAGCTACTATTACTCTCGTACTTTGATATTGTCATATTATTCTTATTACATACTCTGTTTGTATTAAACAATTAAAAACCGTCTAAGTAACTTGGTTAAATTCGAGAAAAGTTTTTAATTGTATTTAACCCCCTTCTACAATTAAACTTTACTTATTGTGATTCCATTTCACTAATCAATAGTGAATTCGGGACTCTCAATTGGTATCAGAGCGGAGTTGGTTTAAATCAATTAACAAGATCTGTAATGGAATTAGTAAAGTACAGTTGTGTTGACTCTGAGTATCAAAAGGGAAATGGTTCTACTACCAAACCTCCAGCGTTTGATCCCTCTAGGATTGAAACCTGGATGTCCCGGATGATGATGTTTTTGGACCTCGTTGATGATCGTCTTTGCAATACAATAACCAATGGTCCCCACATTCCAACCACAATTGTTCCTGCTGTCATTGCTTCAGCTACTACTCTTGCTATACCAGAAATGGTTGTGCCCAAGAGAGAGGAACAGTGGTCGGATGAGGATAGATGATTGGCACTCCCTGATGAAGTTTTTGAATCTATTAGACTTTGTAAGACTGCTAAAGACATGTGGGATACCCTGAGAAATATCTATATTGGAATTCCTGATATTATTTGATGCAGGGAAGTGAATCTCACTCGCCAGTACGAGTTGTTTGCCATGGAGCCCAATGATCTCTATCCTCTACTTATACCAGATACCAGTCGCTGATAACAAAATGGAGAAGGCTGGTATAGGTAAGGAACAAAGATTTGTTGTTGAGAAGTTTCTGGAGTTGCTGCCAAGGAAAGTCTGGGGAACCATTGCAACATGCACCAGACAGACGAATGATTATACAACACTGAATCTTACTCAAGTCTATGCTATTCTGCTCAACTATGAGCAGTCTAAGAAGCAAGCTGATCAGAGTGAGCATATACGTGCAACTCTTGGAAGTCAGAAGATATCTAATGCCCTTGTAGCTGAGCTGGATGAAATCGATCAGAGACAGAACTCAAAAGCCTCCAAGCTGAGCTCTAAGTCGCTGAAAGTTGATGAAGAAGGTGATCAGATTGATGATCAACCAGAGTATGAATATGATGAGGGTCTAAATAAGCTGGAAAGAGACATGGCCATGATGGTTGCTAATTTCGGAAGGAACACCAGATCAAAAAGAGTCACTGGGGCTCCATCATCTGATAATTTCCAATCAAAAGGTGAATGCTACAAGTGTGGCAAACCTGGTCACTTTGCAGCTGATTGTAGATCAAAGTCAGTAAACCCAATCCCTGAACCAAAGCCAAACTTCAGAGATGACAAGTACAACAAGTACAAGGCAAAGTACAAGAAGCTGAAGGCAATGTCCAAATATGGGAAAAAGAAGGGAAAAGGTTTCGTTGCTGAAGAAAGTTCATTCAGTGACTCTGACTCATCCTCATCATCTGACGATGAAGAAGCAATGGTTTGCTTGGACAAGGATTACTGTTTGATGGCTAATGACTCAGTTAGTTTTGTGACTCCAAGAACAAGGTACTATTTGATCATGAGGATGGTGTTGTTTACAACAAGAAGGGAAGTGTTGTACTTGCTGCTAACCGAAAATGGAATACTTATGTGGTCAACATGGACTTAGCCCAGTCAAGAACATATTTTTATTCCAGAACCATTTCAGAAGAAAAATGGTTGTGGCATAAGCGACTTTCACATCTGAACTTGAAAGCTATCAATAAATTAAGCAAAAATGGACTAGTCACTGGACTTCCAAAATTATCTTATGACAAAGCTAACTATGTTCAACATGTGAGAAGGGAAAGCATCACAGCTCTTCATTCAAAAGTAAACAAGTCTCATCAGTGACTGAATGTTTCCACCTACTTTACATGGATCTGTTTAGTCCAGTGAGTACTCCAAGTCTTGGTGGGAAGAAATACTGCTTGGTATTTATAGATGAGTATTCCTGATACACCTGGGTATTCTTTCTTAAAGCCAAAAGTGATGATGCCAGCAAGATCATATCTTTTATCAAAAAAATAGAGAACTTAAATGGTAGTCTGGTGAAACATTTAAGATCTGATAATGGTATTGAATTTAGAAATATTGACCTGGAAAGTTTTTGTGATTCAAAAGGTATTTCTCAAAAAATTTCAGCACCTAGAACACCCCAACAAAATGGGGTGGAAGAGAGGAGAAATAGAACCCCTGATTGAATCTGCCAGGTCAATGCTTATTGATGCTGGTCTTAAGACCTACTTCTGGGCTGAAGCAGTGAGTACTGCCTGCCACATGATAAGATAGGTCACTGATTGTCACTGATTGTTACTGATTGCCACTGATTGTCAAACGACATGATAAGATAGCATATGAGGTGTTAAGGGGGAGAAAACTAGACATAAGTTTTCTCCATGCTTTTGGTAGTACTTGCTACATCTTAAACAAAAGAGATTGTAACACCCGCCAATTTACGACTTTGGATTAGTGCCTAAACTACTTGTAATTTCATGTATTTAGTTTTGTATTAATCTAAATATATGAGACATTGTGAAATTACTTACACACGTACGCGATTCGTTTAAATCGTACACTTACCAAACGGATGAGGTCCGATACAAATTAGATTGGACGTTGGTGACAAAAACTTTTAAATAATGTGGAATTAACCAAACAAACATTAATTGCTTTAATATATTGTGAAAATATATTACACGTATCTAGTATCGTCTAAAACACTCCGAACGCGACGAGAGCACACGAAACGCGCCTAACAACAGGAAGTAATTCAAGTTATATTTTTTATAATTCATTATTAAGTATTTTGATAAAATACTTCGGCTAAGAATAATTCGGATACACTTTAACATATAACGAGAAACAACATTTAAACAACTACGGGATTTGACCGACAACGACTCGTGATATAAAATTCGGAAACACAAACCCGCGAGCCGAGGCCCAAATTGGTCGGCTCAGACCCTCGGACCCAAACCCAAGCCGACCCATGACCCACCCCTTTTAAAACCCTTTTGTTTCCTTCTTTTCTCATTTACACCAAACACACATACATACACCCTCTTCTCTCCTTCTCACTCTCAAATTGCAGCCCCAAACCACCCCAAAAACGTCACCCAAAAACTCATCATCTTGCGGAGTTGATTCAGGGAGAAACGATCACCATCTCGAGCTCTCCATCTTCATCTTCTCCATTTTCGATTTCGTGGTAAGGTACTTCAAAACTCTTTTAAATTACTTGTAAAGCTTAGATTTACATGCTAGAACATTTACCCAACAAGATTATGTCCAAAAACCAAGATAAATTGCGTTTTAAAACTTGATTTGCACAAACAGCCCCGTCTGCGAACTGAGATGCGTCTCAGCTCGCAGATCGAGCTGCGGAGATTTACCTACCAAAAACTGAACTCATGAACCCAAACTGCACTGTGATTGATTAACATCATTGATGTTGGAAGAAAATCCATGTCGGCGAATGATTCAAAAAGTAGATCTAAATCTGCTATAAACTTTAGTTCTTGGTCTCTGAAATTTGTGGAACTGCTTTCGCATTCATGACTTGACAGGCGAAGAAGGAATTCTACTTGTTTTTCTAATTTGGCAATCGTTTCTCGTTGCTCGTAGGAATACGGGAGATTGGCATAGGTTAACTGCCTGACGAATGTTTTATAGACATCTACCCTACAGGAAGGATTGAAAGAAGCACCGAGGTGGCGTTCTTCAAAACAAGGTTGTTCCGGTTCGACTGATGAAACTTTATCCACCACTTGGTAAATGGTGTATTGGTGTTTGTGTGAAATGAATGGAAAGATGCCGTAATTCCGAGAATCGGGCGTGGTTTGGGTATACACCGATGTTTCAGGAATGAGGGTGATTAAGTCACAAGACTTCGGAGGTTTTTCTTCAGAATTATCTTCGGGAAAATAATCGAAGTGGGAAGAATTTGGTAAATCAGGTAGGTGTAAAGTTGGCGAGTGATCTTCTGGAGATGATGCAAGGTCAGGTAACTGGTCCGTGTCATCAAAATCCAGGCCATGTTTTGGAATTGAAAGTGAGGTCCTATATTCTTCTTGGGTGTCAGAGATTTCCTTGGTTTTAGAGGAAGGAGGTGAAAAGAAATCAGATCCTAATTCTTTTTCTGAGTAATCAAAGAATTCCGTATCATCCATTGAAATGAGGCAAGAAGTGGGTTTTCGAGTTGTCATTTTTAAAGTTATCCTAACTAACTAATACTTAATTAATATTAATTACTTAATTTAACTTTCGAAAGATTTCTAAGAAGATTTCAATCGGAAGGGTCTCCTAAATATTACTACTTAAGGCGGCTTTGAATCGTACGTTTGTGATTCCCCGGCAGCGGCGCCAAAAACTTGTTGCACCCGCAACCGTCGGTTCAGTGTTGTTGCGATTCCTGATGGTGATGCGGGCGCAACAGAGGTTTTAAAATTTATATTTAGCTGGGCTTAAATTATACGTACTACCTACTCTGGTTAGCAGGCGGTAAGTATAACCTAAGATCGTTCTATGAATCCAAACGTGTGGGCGATTAAAGCTGGTGATTTCGGTAGGAGATATTTAGGATGGAACAAAGTAGATAGGTTTGGGGGTTTTAAACTAAAGACAGGTAATTAAAATGCAGAAAAGTAAATTACAGGAAAGCAGATAAAAATAAACATGTGATTGCTGAGATTTCGATAATTAGTGTTTCAGGATGACAGATTAAACAGGGACAATGCTAAATGTAATGGTCTAAACTATCAGGTGTAAACTCTAGAACCCTACCAACTAAATTTGCCATTGGCATGTCACTAGGAACTAGGTTATCGTGATTCTGATCGGAGCAATACGTAAACTTCCAATACTTATCTAGTTGAAAGATAAACAACCTATTTTGGCTTGACGTTGAGGTGCATGAATCAGTAACGTATCGTCTCATAGGTCCGACCTTTCTTAACCCCTCAAATAGTTTAGTATCTTATTAGCATGCAGATTAATAACTTTGTATGTTTTGACCGCTGATTGTGTAAGGCTTAGTGTTTTAAGGTATTTAAATCACAAGGATGTTATCCTTATTCCTAAGTCTTGTTTTATGCATTAAGGCTTGGTTACTTCAACTTATGACTTGAGTTCTCCTTTTCAAACAGTTATACATCCCTAGATTATTTGCAGTTTATAAAAACGTGTTTCATATGCAAGCCATGCCTTTCAGTAATCGGACAGTGTACTTTACATGGTAGTTCGACTGCTTCTTACATCAGACATGCGGTCAGGAGTAATTGACGGTGAATGTGACACTCTAAACTAACTAAATGTAAAGCGATGCAGAAATGTAAACCTAATATGTACAACGAGTGGGTTCACTATGTCTTACTTGTTGCATGTCATGGGCACAAATAACTACTTACCATAATTAAGGTTGATCAAGTCCTAATTAATAGGTTGCAGTCACGTGGATAACCGAAAAGGGTACTCCATAAATTAAACTCAAGTTCATAAAGTCTTAACGATACAAAGGTCATTAATTCCTATTTTATCTGAATGCGTTTTCGAACATCATTTCATTGTGAATTGACTTTTGTAGAATATACCAGTTAGTTGTGAAGTTGTATTATCCTTTCGGAATTCCAACTGTTAAACCAGAGCTGATTCCAGTGATGTAACTACCTTCGGTCGTTTATCGACTTCCATACATTTATACTCCGTATAAAACGTTTCCAGTTCTATATCAAATAAACTGTCAAATAGGGGCCGTTATATCACGTTTACAATTGTCGTACACTTAATTATATAACGTCATCCTTACTTATAATTATCTACATCATCAACAATCACAATAATAAACTACTCGCAATTCATGGCAATAGACAAATCACATACAAGGCAATAATACATAATTAAAATATGAAATAAAGCAAGTATGATAAAGGTTTCGATATCACCCGGAAATAAATGCGCAGCAACGTATTATTATGACTGATAACTCGTTCACACGTACAAAGATGAATCTCCAAACTCCTAACGTTCGCTCTAACCTCTATGTTAATCCGTAGATTAATTACAATAACCCTAGACTAAAATATAAGAGATTTTTAGAGTGAGAAAGTGAAAATGGAAGAATGAGAGTGTAAGTATGAGTGTGAATATGAGAGAGTATATGAGTGTCTTGAAATGAGAGCTAGGGGCTGCCTTTTATAGAAGAAATTTGGCTCAAGTTAGCATCCCAAAGCTCATGATAGCAAAAGGTGGAAAAGGTAGTGGCACTAGGTACAAAAGGCGAAAAAGGTAGTGGCACCAGGTACGAAAAGCATGTAAAGGTCTAGCACCGGGTACGAAAAAGGAAAAAAAAGTGCAATCCGTGCGGGTGACAGGCTGCCGGTGGCGGCTGGCTGCCAGCCGGTGGTGGCTGTGTGGCTGCCGGCGGCGGCTGGCACCACCCCGCACAGGTTCGCTGTCCGTTGCTTCGTTTCTCGATTCGTACGTGTTTTCTTCGTTATGCGTCCATTTGCGCTGATTCTTTTTGCGTTGGATTCGTAATTCAAAAACAAAGCTTTTGATGAAAAGAAATCCCAAAAATATATTTCTGAACTTTAGATGTTTCATACGAATCGTTTGGATCTTCCGGAGTGCGTAGAATCTTTATTCTTCGTCCGTTTTTGTTGATTCTTCTTCTGTTGGATTCGTAATTTGAAAACGAACATCTTAGGTCAGATAGATGTTGGTGATGGTCTCTTTGGTCTTGAAATCTTGTTTTGATGTCTGGAATCTTCAAACGTGCGTGGAATCTTCATTTTCTGTCCGTTTTGCTTGATTTTCATCATGCAACCTTGTTTTTACCATCTTGACATAATATCACAGATTTGTAATGTTTTTGAGTTAAAGTGCCAAGAATTGTTCCAGAATGAGAGAGATATCGATAGTAAAAACGTGACTTTTTACGCGATATCAGGAATCTAGTGTTTACATCACAAGTATCCAAGAGTAACAATTAACAAATATCTTTTAAGACAGTTTCATCAAACATCATCCCATTACTTAATTAATGAAGTCTCAGCAAACACTATCTTTATCTTATCTGATTTATCATTTATGTTTATTTCACTTTTATTAATTTACTTGTCTAAGTTAGTTAATAGAAAAACCAAAACTCCCCCACTATTTTATAAACCCTTCACTAGTTTGAAAGCCCTCATCTGCCACGCCTTAGTTTCAATTCAGTCGGTTTGAAGAACGACTCTAGGTCATACCTACCACTTGCTCACCCTTAGGATTAGCATTGTTAGGGAAAACTTAGGCCCTACAATTACAAATTTAAAACACCCACTGATGCCCATCGCCAGTAGCCGGTGCAATGACAAGGGAAAAATCCTTACCGATCGCTGGTGACGCATCAATACCTATATTGCAAATATGAAAGAATTAAGTATCTAATATAATAGAAATGAAAATAAAAGTATATAAAATGTAGGGATCATAAGTGTATAAATATGATATTTTTTGATGTTATCAAATATCCCCACACTTAAGTTCTGCTTGTCCTCAAGTAGAATATTTTCATAAATTTAAAAATAAGATAAGCATTAAACTAATATTTAAAAACCAGAATACCAAAGTTAGAAATCTGTTTATATTTTAAAACTTTTAAACAATTTAATCAACATGGATAACTATAAAGTACAAAAAAAATTAGTATTATTCGTGCAACATATAGTTCATGAACGATTACTAATATATTAATTTAAACCACCTATACTTATATTTCTGAATACATTCTATATTGTTAGTATGTATATTACTGATTTAACGTAAAAAGATGTTTTACTCACATATTTTACTTCATATTTAGCACTTAATTAACAAAAACATGCCAATAAAGCTCACATTTACCACATTTTGTTAAAAAGGTCAAAACTTTATAAATATTTCGAAAACAACTGTAAATGAACGGAAAACACACTTAAATAGGCATAATTCGTTCGACATGCTATTTTATCGTAAAATTCCGATCAGGGACTTAATAATTATCTTATAATGTAGGTCTGGAGATTACAAACGCGTGGATATAAAGAACGTTATAAACAGATCAAGAATGTAGAAACTAGAGCCAAACGAAGATCACACGAACTACGACCAAGCAACAAGACTTACGATCCAGTGCACAAGACCACAACCAAGGGCATACCACCCCTATAGGGGCCATATACCACCCCTTAGGGGTTGTATACCCCCTCTACGGTGCTGGATACGTCCCTTTTGGTGTCGGATACTACCCTTTTGGTGCTGAATACCACCCCAAAGCTATCCGATACTACCCCTTTGGTTTCCAATAATACCCTTTTGGTACTGAATTTCTGAGCTAGGGGTGGTATTTCAGTGCAAATCGAAAGAATCGGGTGTCGAGTTGTGGAGCTAGGTTGATGACCCATTTGCCTATAAATACAAGACCAACCTCCTTATTTTATAATCACATTATTCATTCAACAATTCACTCTTTTCACAAACACTTCTTGTAATTTTCTTTCTTAGTTAGTTAGTTTCTCTCTCTAACTTCTCTCTCTAGAGGGTTAGAGTGTAATTAGTGGGTAGCTAGTAGATTAGAGTAGAGATTAGCCTTGTAATCAAGGAGTATTAGCGTTGAAGCTTTTATTCAAAGATTGCAAGTTCTTTTCTCTTGTTACGTTGCCCTATTATCCGGTGATATCTATTCTCTCATACTGTTATTATGTCTGATTTATCCATGCATAGTATTATGGTATATGCTTCATTTGTTGTCATGTTTATTGAGTAGTGTAATATTGTGATTGTTGAAATGTAGATATTTAGGAGTAGGGAGTATGTTAAATTAATCTTTAATTAAATATGTGATGGGAAATTGCTATGTTATGTATCTGGTTAATTTTCTCAAGCTGTAGATCTAAACCACCTATTTCACCCTTTCCAAGCTTTCATGTGGCTATTACTTTAGTTTAGAATTTACTTTCCTGCACTTTAGTTAAATTAGAAAATACCAAAAACAAACCCTACCAGCTCTATTAAACCCATCATATTAGCTTATATCATCTGAGGTATTCACTTCATTTCGATTCGCTCCGATTTTAAGAACGACACCTGAGTTAGACTTATCGCTTACTACCCTAATACCCTTAGAGCAGTAGGTAGTAATAAAGCTTATGCTTCCCAGCAAAATATAAATTTAAAACCACCCGCGGATCCGCAGCCGGAAGGTTGGACCAACGACCGGGGTAAAACCCGACCGACCGTTCGGAGGCGATCAGGTTTTTTGGCGCCGCTGCCGGGGATCGCGGAGCGTTGTTATTTGAAATAGATACCTTAGGATTAAAAGCCCTTAGGAGAACCTTTCGTTTAAGCCTATCTTTTTTCGAAAGTTACTGCTTTCTTAGAATAGTCTACTTTAGTTATAAAACACAAAAACCATAAAAATATGAAAAATCAAAAAACATCTGATTCTCTTTCTGGCCCAGCCTCTCTATTCTCTCACAAGACAGCAGATGAGATGTTTGCAATGGATGATTCTGAATTCTTTGATTCCCTGGATAGAGAGTTAGAGGATGACTCCTCTTGTTCTTCATTTCCCGTAATTGAAGAAATCTCAAACGTCCAAGAAATTGATATTAGGAAAAAAAAACTTTGACCTAGAATTAGAGGAATCTCAGCAGAAGATATCAACTTCTGTTACTCACACTTTAAGTAGTCAACTTACCCTTGAACCTGAGATTTCTTCACTTATGGCCAAATACCCACACTATGTTAGACCGCCTGACCTTCCCAAAGAAGTACCATTCGGCACTGAGCTTTACTTTTATCCACCTATGTTAGGATTAGGTAGAAATGAACGTCTTTAGTGCTTGGATGAATACTTTGAATATGATCTCCCTGACATTTTGAGAACCTATCCTACTACACAGGATAAGAATCTCTCATGTTCGGATGATCATACATTCAAATCAGGAACCACCTACATAGTTGAACCATTTCAAAGATGTCTAGTCCAACCTAGGTACACCATAGCTAAAACTGTACTAAATGGACCACTCACAGACATCATTGAAATCACAGATATTCCACCCGAGACTGAAACTGAGCGTCACATCAGAAATTCTTTTAAACCAGATAGGAGGATTGATATATGTGCTAATTTTCTTAAATATCTTAAAATATCATATTTTCCATTTTCGATGGACCAAAGAAAGACCTTCGTGATTATCAATAACAGAATTTTAGGACTCTGCGCTAATTACACTAGATGAGATGAGTTATTACTAAAATCAGATCAAGACCTCTTAATGAATTTACTTGCCAATACCGATTATCATCCAGTTTCATCAACACATATTAATTGATATATTGCGGATCTAGTTAGTGAACTCAAATTTTGGATAGAGCGTGACCCTATAATTCCAATTTTACTCCCTGGGAAAATACCATTCTTTGTTGATCCTGCCGTCTATTTAATCAATATACTGATAGAAATTTTTCCGGAGGCTACTGAAGAAGCTATTGAGAAATCTTTCTGTGCTAAACGAAAAGATATCCACATTAAGCTAATTCAGTTATTCCAAACATCAGAATTTCCTTTCACGCTTCAACAAAAATTGCTTTTTAATGAATTATCACTAGCAGTTCACGCTACTACCGGAAATCCAGATTCAAAAGAAGAGAATGAATTTTTTAATATATTGGAAAAATTACTTCATGATCTTAACTTTTTAGACGACGGACCACAAGATGGCATTTCAAATCCCAAGAAAGTTAAACAGTAATTTAATAATTTCGTTGATGGACTTATAGAATTAGGATACGAGGAGAGAAGTTTTCTGAACGAATTTGAATTATTTTTCTTAATTTATTCCTCGTTATACTTTTCCTTAGCCTCGGGCCTCGAATTAATTATTTGAAAAGTCGAGCCGTTGACTTTAAAATAAAGCGCTTATTGGGAGGCAACCCAATTTTCATAAATAAATCAACTAGTTAATTTAGTTGATCGCATAGTAATTTTAATTTTCAATTTATTTACTTTCTGCGTAAAAATTAGGATTTTAAAATTTAAATTTTTTAATGTTTTAAAATAATTATTGAAAATGTTCTCTAAAAACTTTATCTCATCATTTATCACTCAATGTTTATAATTTGTTTAGTTATTTAACTTTAAAAAATTAGCAAATTTTAACAACTATTAAATGGGACTAAAAATTTTAGAACACAAAAAAAAAAAAAAAAAAAAAAATTAAAGTTTTTTTCATAAATCCTTTTAACCTAATTAATCCTTTTCTTTCACCAATTTACCACTAGGGGTAAAAAGGTAAAAGTAAAATTGAGTGAGGAGGTTAAAAAGCAAAAAAATGAAAACATTTTTCACTCTTCTCCCTCCTCTCCTCTGTTCTTCGGCCGAAACCCACCCCCACCACCATGCCATCACCAAAAATCCACCATTGTTGATGGTCTCAAGCTTCATAATCTCCATTTTCATTACTTGTATGCTTCATTTAACATCATTGAATCATTCTTAAGGTAAATCCCTAACCAAAAATCTCTAATTCATGATAATGCAAAAAGCTAGGGTTTCAATTTGAAAAGTTGAGATTTAGGGCTAAAAATTAGGGTTTTAAGTGTTATTACTTGCTTATGATGATTGTATGATGATTTGTGAAGGTAATCTAGTGATTTCATGTGAGATTTGTGAACTTTGATTTTCAAAGTGATGAACTTTGACTTTTTGTTGACTATTTAGCTAGGAATGTTTATGTTTGACTCTTGTTGATGAAAGTTGTTATAATGATGTGTTGAACATAAATAAACTAGCTTAAATTAGTTAGCAATTGGTTTAGATGACTTTTAAGAATTAAAGTGAGCAATTTTATGAATAACTGTAAAGTATCATTATTTTAATTAAAATCTTACAAACCAAATGATACTTGTGCAAATATTAACATCTAAAGCTTACTTGAATTTTTGAAACATTGCTTTAATGATTTATACGACTAGTTTTATTTTTAAAAAAGCATCATTTTAATAAATAAAATGCATGAAGCTTTTAAATAACAAGTTGTGTTTTTAAAGAAACCCATATTATAATTATGTCATTTAAAGATAGAATGTTAAGTCGTTAGTCGATTTCATATCATTAATTACGCTTTTTTTTCAAGACATTGACTAACACTTAATGTTATTATCTTTAAACACATAATATGGTCAAAGTTTCATCACTAGTTTTCTAAGTTTACAATAAATGCAAAGTTTTAATTAAAGTAAGGTAATTACAATGTTTCTTTAAAACCTGAATGCTTACTTGGTTAATTTCTAATGCAAACGTATGTTTAAAGTCATTTCTAGGAATTATTTACAAAGTAAGATCATTTGCCCTAGAAAAGTGCTTGTGGCATCTACCATAGCTTAAGAAACTTATTGGTGTAAAAATTGAGGTTTGAAGATTGAGGTTTGGTGAAATGTGTATCTTTTTAGGTTATGGATTATTCGATTTTTAAAGCCTACATTTCGAATTTTTGTTAAAAATTTGGGATGACTTAATAAGTTCATATACCTATGATAATGATGCACACTAATTTCCTTTTTATCTTGACAGATGAAGTCTGACTCCACAGCTATCCATCCTACTCTGGAATACTTGGCCACTTCCGCCAAAAAGAAGAAGTTGATTAAGGATTGGATGAACCGGCCATTTGGAAAAAACAGATTTATCGTTTGGAGAGATGTAAAGGCAATTGGCTATAAGAGTGAGTTGAGGAAGTTAGTGAAGTTTAAAATCAATGATGAGAAAATGGTTGCTTGGTACAAAATGTTCTCTCTTAATGAAGACATTTACCGACAGTTGGTTACTGAGTTCATGTTGACCTATGAGTTCAACCCTTGCCTCAACAATGTTACAGATAAGCGAATGATTAGCTTTAACTACAGAGGGGTGAAGTAGCATGTGTCATTAGCTGAGCTAGCGGTATATCTTGGTTTTTACACAGAGGAGTAGACACATTCTCATTTATTCTTTGACAGCTCGCAGAGTGTTTCATATAATGAAGACCATGGGCTTATTTGGGATAATCTGACTGGCACTAGTTTTTCTTGTAATCAGAAAGCTTCAGCATTCTTCAAAGTGGAGCATCGACTTTTGCATAAGCTGCTTGCTGTATCACTTCATGGGAAGAAAGAAACCAGTGGAGCTGTAGGAGCTGATGACCTTTATGTGATGAATGTTATGATTAAGAAAAAGAATGTGAATGTTACTTATTTGGTAGCCAAGAGGATTCAAAAGGAGATGAAGTTTGAGATGCCAAAGTGTATTTACATGGGATCTTTCATCACTAGGATTTGTAGCCGTATGGGTTTGCTCACGGAGGATCACATGAGTGAGTACACCAGCTCACCTCATGTTAGATCCCTGCCGTTTGACTTGGATTACTTTCGTACTATCTGGTTGATCACTACTGATTCGAGCGGGCAGACATTCTGGAGAGCTACCAAACAGCCCATTCCTGGTTGTGTTCTGAAGAGGAAGGGAAGTAAGAAAGATAGGGATGTTGAGGATGATGAGCCGATTGAGATTCAGGATGATGACAGAGAAGTTAGAGCGCCGCAGGTTGATACTAGGGCATTTTGCTCTACATCTAGGGTTCAGAGTGTTGTTGACTGGACTACACCAGTGACTCCACTTTCTCACTATTGGACTTTTCATGCACTTCAGGTTATACATGCTCATGATATCAATGTAGCACGCAAGTTTGGATTTCCGATACCAGAGCCACTGATGTACAGATGTGAGACACCACTAGCAGTCTTTCCAGTTCCACCAGTCACCACCAGTGTTCCACCATACACCCTACCGACCACATCTCGCTATAAGCCAGTATACTCTGTAAACACCACAACTACTCCATCTACTTCACATCACCCATCCACATTATTACATGCCCTATCTCCGGTTCATGAGATCCCGAGACCTGATGACCCACATGTTTATCACCCAGCCATGACCACTGCTAGTGCTGAGGACATCACACTCTCAGGAATCTCGGGGATGCTTAACCTCAAACCTATCCCTGATTCTGAGCTTCCAGATGAGATGACATTAGGAGAGGATACTAGATATTACTTGAGGAGACACACATGACACATCAGTGTTTACAGGAGTTAGGATATGAGACTACTAAGAACTTGCCTATCAGCGTTATGAGAGACATCCTCAGATAGCACAGAGTTATTGTATCAGAATCTGTATCTGGGAGAGCTGCTAGCGGGGAGCATTCAGCTGCTGGCACACATCCGTCCACTTCTGCTGTTGAGCCACGTGTGACTGATAAGGGGTCCCGTCGTCCTTAGACTTATACATCATCAGTACTATTATTATTATTATTGGTCTGTATTAACACTAACTATTATGGTGGGATGATTTGTGATCATGTTTGATCTTTTAGTACTTTTTACCCAGCTTACCACTTAGCTGGATGATCTATCTATCTATCTTTATTATTATGCTTACGTTCTCTTTGTTTTAGTAGAATAAAATGTGGTTGAATTGATTGTTGAGAATGATGGGAACGACTCACGACTAGATGACACACACTAAAACGAAAGGTTGTTCTTAGAAGAATGCAAGCTGGAATCTCTAGCAAGCCAATTTATCTTCTTCAGCCAAATCATTTTTCATCTCGTGAATCCATGAGGGGAGTTTTTCGTTCTTTCTCGTTGTCTTCCCAAAATATTCATACCATATCCTTTATGCCTAATCTTTAAGTGTGGAATTTTAATTCCACCATCTTAAAAACACAAAAAGTGAGCATGTCCTATAATCAAACTCTAAGTGTGGGATCCTTTAAAGATCTCGCCTTAGTAGTGAACATTAGGGACAATGTTCCTTTAAGTGTGGGATACATGGTATGTCATACCATAAAGTTCTTGACCTCTTGTCCTCCAAAGTAAATTCTTAAACTCATTTCTTGCTCAACTTTTTAAATTCTTAAACTAATTTATCAGTCAACTTTTGTAAATTCTTAGATCTTTTGGCAAGAAAAATACTTTTTAAGGATAATCACTTTTTAAGAATAAATAAATTACTTTGGAAGGTATGATAAGGCAGAATAAGGATCCCTTAAAAATGAAATGGTCATTTTCGAAGCATCACATGACTTGGCGGATACACCCTATATTGTTGTGTGAGGAACTTGAGCCTTTAATAAACATTCATTTTTAATGCTTCACCATTTAATTTTGTGTGTGTGCCGATGCATGTGTCCTAGAATTAGAACTTGTTCCTGGTATACGCTTCGAGACCATACCAAAGAGTACCATACGCGGTATAGGTGCAATTAGAGGATCTTGGCATTTAATAGGATTAAACCCATTTTTCTCATATCTCTTCAAGCCTAACCCTGACGATACTCAATTTTAGAATCGATGATCCGCTTAGTAAACCCTGTTGAGCCTTAACTTTTTCATTTCTTAAAAACCCAAATATTTTAAAACCCATTTCTTTCCATACCCACCAAAACCTTATCTTAGAATTTTTAAATTTTTGAAAAATGCTATTTAGATATTCTTTTTGCTTTCACTCCAAAAATCACAAATTTCGTGTTTTACTTAAAACTTCTCGTGTATGTTTCCAAAATCAAATCTCAAAAGATCGAGAATCTTGCGGTGCGAAAAATTGGCACTAAGTAAAATTCAAAATATCAAAAATATTGAAAAATGAAAGTACGAAAAGGATCTCAAAAAGGCAGTGAGAAAATAAAAATCTTTAAAAATTCCTTGGCAAAGAAATTCTAAACCAAAAATATATATAATCTAAATAAAGCTAAGTGCTTCAAAATCTCCCGAAAACTCTTATCTCTGAAAAATATCAATCTTCCATGTGTTTTCAAAAAGATAGAAGTTAAAATAGCTATCTTCCTCTTTTTCCGTTATCCATTTCTGTTTTTATTAAAAAGCATATCTAAATAAAGTTTTCCATAAGTTTAAAAATTCCTAAGATAAGCATACCCCTTTAAGCCTCAAAACTACGCTTTTTCCATACCTATTAACCCTCACCCAAAAATTACAACCCAACAAAAATGCCTTGGGATAATTAGCATCGTCCTCATTTGGAGTGGTGGAGATGCGATTTTTGACCAAGCCTATGACGATAAGCACTGCATGACTGGCTATGAGCGATTTCATTTCTTAACAGAATAGGAAACCTGATACACTTTCTGAGTGAATTGAGTGACCACCTATGAGGATCGCTCAGTCATGTACTTTTACATCTCGAGAGTTGCAAAGTATGCTAAAGGGACAACTAGTTCAGTTTTAAGATTTCTTATTCTACTGATGCTTACTTTTTGAAATGATTTACTTATTTTGAGGAAGTGATGTCCTTGAAAAATATCTATTCTCATCAAAAGGTCCATCTTCTCAAAACCTGGAGCAAAATGAGATACGGTTTGCTTGAGGACAAGCAAAAGTCTAAGTGTGGGATATTTGATTTGACGTAAAAAGTCATATTTTACGCACATCTTTTACTTCATATTTAGCACTTAATTAACAGAAACATGCCCTATTATCCGGTGACATCTTTTACTTCTTTTTTAGTTATTTAGTTTCTCTCTCTAGAGGGTTAGAGAGTAATTAGTGGGTTGCTAGTAAATTAGAGTAGAGATTAGCCTTGTAATCAAGAAGTATTGGTGTTCAAGATTTTATTCAAGGATTGCAAGTTCTTTTCTCTTGTTACGCTGCCCTATTATCCGGTGATATCTATTCTCTCATACTATTATTATGTCTGATTTATCCATGCATAGTATTATGGTATGTGCTTTATTTGTTACCATGTTTATTGAGTAGTGTAATATTGTGATTGTTGAAATGTAGATATTTAGGAGTAGGGATGATGTTAAATTAATCTTTAATTAAATATGTGATGGGAAATTGCTATGTTATGTATCGGGTTAAATTTCTCAAGCTGTAGATCTAAACCACCTATTTCACCATTTCCAAGCTTTCACGTGGCTATCACTTTAGTATTAGGACTTGATCAACCCTAGTATCGGTAGATAGTTATCTATGGTTCTGTATGAAACTTTGGACATGTTGTAAAATGGCCCAGTACTTAGTATAGCGCTGGAAACACCTCTGGTGGAGTACAAATGCGTGGAAGCTACGGACCGGTCGTAGGCATATGACACCGTGGATACCTGGAAGTTACCCTTCCTGAACATGGTCTAGGTATATATTAAAGCTGTGGAATTACTGAAAAAATGTAGTGTACACCGTGAAACAAACCTAGGGATAAACGTTTGATCGCAAAGGAGGGTCTACCCCTTGACAGAAGTATTTGTGATCCTCAACTAAATTTAAGGGATCTTGAAAAGAAAGCGAACATTCAACTATAGTGTAGGATGCTTAAACCCCTTGCTCCAACATAACTGATAGTTTAACATACATTAGCAAGCAACTAGTATGAGCCTTAATAAAATCAATTAGAATTAGGTGTTAAGAAAGGTCAAAAATTAAATATCGGTCTGTTGCCTTATTCATGCGCCCAAGAGTTAACTCCAAGAAGGGTCACTTGTCCTCATCGGAAAGTGTTGGGGGCTGAGCAGCCTAATCTGATCGGACTCATGATAACCTAGTATTCAGTGACATACGACTTAGGGTTTCCACTTAAATCGTAGGGTGCTAGTGCTTACACCAAACCTCTGATGATTTTACTAAGGCAAGTCTCCAATCACCTTTTATAATGAACATCATCCTGAACATGAATATTGAAACTTCAACAAACACAATCTCTATCTATCTGCTTACCCTATCTGTAGTTTAGAATTTACTTTCCTTCATTTTAGTTAAATTAAAAAATACCAAAAACAAACCCTACCAACTCTATTAAACCCATCCTATTAGCTTCTATCATATGAGGTATTCACTTCATTTCGATTCGCTCCGATTTTAAGAATGACACCTGAGTCAGACTTACCGCTTACTACCCTAATACCCTTAGAGCAGTCGGTAGTAACAAAACTTAGGCTTCCCAGCAAAATATAAATTTAAAACCACCCGCTGATCCGCAGCCGGAAGGTTGGACCAACGATCGGGGTAAAACCCGACCGACCGTTCAGAGGCGATCAATTACCTATGATTTCCATATATGATATACTCTTAAACTTAATAATGCAATTTTCTTTTATATTCCAAAAGAATACATGAAATCCATTTTTCATAATCAAGACATTGGTGACAGGTCTGCATTGATGTGCAACAGAGCGACATAACTTGATTCACATAAATCATATTTTTACATAATCAAACAAACGGTGACAAGTCTATACCTTAGTATAACAAAGCGACATAGTTTACATATTTTTTTTTTGACTTTATTTAAGAATACTAATTAGAAATCAGGTCTGTACTTACGTACAATAGAGAAAACAATTAGTAAACCCTCAAATGTTTTCACATAAGTAAAAAGATATATAAAATTATTGCATAATAAATCTAAGAATTAAGAATTTTTATGTCATACATCATATTATGTAACATAAAATAATATACAAGTTATCTATTAATTTCTTAAAATTCAAAAATCATCATATAGATTGCCTATTAGTACATCATTTCATGTAACTGTATATCACTTATTATTATTTAGCTTACGTTACATGTACAAAATAGTTAATCCACATTAAAGTCTAAACCTTTAAATACAAAACAAAACCTTTTAACCAAAATATTCTAACTAATAAATACTTAGTTATTCACTTAATTTTTTTTTTAATTTGATGAAAATTTTATAATAATATACAAGACAGGTAAAAGCTTAAATGAAAAATTAAAGATATTTATTTTCTACGGATTCCTTCCCCACACTTAAAGTATACAATGTTCTCGTTGTATAAAAATATAAAAATACAGCGAGTAAAAGGAAGATAAGAAATTAAGAACAGAAAACTCCCCTGACTTTCGAATTCATCATCGGCTAGTTCAATTGTAATTGGTGGTCTTCTTGATCTCTTAAAATAATATACAACAAACCAAACTTTCGTAGTTAATCACGGTTGCATTTAGCATATGCAATAAGCCTTTAAACCCCTCGGTATCCCGAGATGACAAGTTATAGTCTCGTGAGGGTTTCTAGGGAACACACCCACAAAGATCATAAAACTGCAAAAACAAATAAAATGTGAATCTATAAACACGGGTTGTCTCCCGAGTAGCAGTTTATATTAATGAGTCGTTAAGCTCGACTGTCCTTCCATAATTTACTTAAGTGGCTAGACCAAGATCAAGAGCAATATTTTCCTCTCGATTAGAATTTGGCACATTATGATACATCTTCAAACGATGACCATTAACCTTAAAAATGCGACCATCTGGATAGTAAATCGACACTTCCATATAGATAAACTTTCTGAACAATATAAGGTCCAGTAGATTTAAGTTTACCTGGAAACAACCGTAATCAATAATTATCTAACAACACCTTATCACCTTCTTTGAAGGTTTTTACAATTTCAATTCTATCATCATGCCACTGCTTTTTGTCTGTTCTTTGTAAAATTTGGAATTCTCATAAGAATTCAATCGTAACACATCCAATTCATGCAATTGCAAAAACCTATGCTTCCCGACTTCATCAATATCCATATTACATGATCTCAATGCCCAATATGCCTTATGTTCTAACTCCACCGTTGAATGACAAGCCTTTCCATAAATAAGTCTGTAAGGAGTAAAACCAGTAGAAGTCTTATATGCCGTCCTGAATGCCCATAATGCACCATCTAATTTATCAGCCCAATCCATCCGATTACTTCCAACAGAACGTTCCAAAATACGTTTAAGTACTCTATTAGTTTCCTCAACCTGACCACTTGTTTGCGAATGATAAGGTGTAGCAAGATTATGAATGACTCCATACCTTTTCAATACCTTTTCCAGTTGAGTGTTACAAAAATGAGTTCCCTGATCACTTATTAGACTCTTTGGAGTACCAAATCGTGAAAATAATTGCTTAAGAAATTTCACAACAACCCTAACATCATTTGTAGGTAATGCTTTTGCCTCAGCCCATTTAGAAACATAATCTACAACTACTAATATATACTTCTTACGTTGGCTTACGGGAAATGGTACCATAAAATCAATACCCCAAACATAAAAAATTTCGCACACCTGAATCCAATTTTGTGGCATCTCATCTCGTTTAGAAATATTCACTGCTCGTTGACATGAATCACAATTCTTAACAAATTCATGTGCATCTTTGAAAATTGTTGGACAGTAAAAACCTGCATCAGAAACTTTTTTCGCTGTATAGTTAGCTCCATGATGTCCTCCAACAGGTCCGTTATGACAATGTTCTAAATTTTTATTACTCTCTTCTCCATGAACACATCTACGAATTATACCATATGCACATGATTTAAATAGAAACGGATCTTCCCACAAATAATGTTTTAAATCAGCGAAGAATTTCTTCTTTTTCTGATAGTCCAATTCCTTGGACAAAACTTTACTAACAAGATAATTAGCAAAATTAGCAAACCATGGTATAGTAGTATATATTCTTCCACACCATCATTAGTGTTTCATCAGGTTACATATCTTTAATTTCTGATTCGTCTAATACTTCCAATTCCGAATTTTCTAATCTTGACAAATGATCTGCTACTAAATTTTCAGCTCCTTTCTTATCCCGTATCTCTATATCAATTTCCTGCAACAAAAGAATCCATCGCAACAAACGAGGGCGCGCATCCTGTTTGTTGAACAAATACTTTAAAGCAGAATGATCAGTAAAAACAACAGTTTTAGATAATATAAATAAGAGCGAAATTTATCAAATGCAAACACTACTGCTAATAATTCCTTCTCTGTAGTTGTATAATTTTCTTGAGCATCTGTTAGAGTCTTGCTGGCATAATAAATTAGTCTCAATTTTTTATTTATCCGTTGTCCAGCACGGCTCCAACAACATAATCACTCGCATCACACATTAACTCAAAAGATAGATTCCAATCTGGTCCAGCCATGATTGGAGCGGATACCAACTTTTCTTTAAAGATATTGAATGCATTTAAACAAGCTTCATCAAAAACGAACTTAGCATCTTTTTCTAGCAATTGATTCATAGATCTTACTATTTTTGAAAATTATTTGATAAAACGTCTATAGAATCCCGCATGTCCCATAAAACTTCTGATACCTTTAACATTCGAGGGAGGAGGTAATTTTGAAATGGCTTCGATCTTTGCTTGATCAACCTCAATCTCTACCTTGGAGATTTTATGCCCTAGTATTATTCCTTCTCTAACCATAAAATAAAATTTCTCCCAATTAAGCACAAGATTAGCATCTTCACATCTTTTTAGCATCTTTCTTAGATTCTCTAAACATGAATCAAATGAGTCACCAAATACCAAAAAATCATCCATAAATGTTTTCATAAAATTTTCTACCATATCATGAAAAATTACCATCATACAACGCTAAAATGTTGCTGGCGCATTACACAATTCAAATGGAATTCTTCTATAAGCGAATGTACCGAATGGACAAGTAAATGTAGTCTTCTCTTGATCTTCTTCCGTAATCGGTATCTTAAAATACCCAAAGAATCCATCTAGAAAGCAATAAAATTCCTTACCTGCTAGACTTTCTATCATTTGATCAACGAATGGTAATGGAAAATGATCCGTTCTAGTGGCATCATTTAGCTTCTAGTAGTCTATACAAACTCTCCATCCCGTAATTGTTCTGGTAGGAATCAACTCGTTTTTCTCATTCTATGATTGCCATTCCTCCCTTCTTAGGTACCACATGAATAGGACTTACCCACGGACTATCTGATATTGGATAAATTAGTCCGGAATCCAAAAGCTTAATTATCTCCTTCCTCACAACATCTTTTACCTCCGGATTAAGTCTTCGAAGTGGTTGCACCACCGAATTGAAATCCGATTCCATTAATATTTTGTGAGTGCAATAAGATGGACTGATGCCCTTAATATCAGTAATCTTCCATGCGATAGCCTGCCTGCGTTTCTTTAAAATTTGTATTAAGCTTTCCTTTTATGTATCTTTTAGTTTAGAAGATATAATAACTGGTAACTCTGACTTGCCATGCAAATAAGCATATTCTAAAATGAGATGCTAGCTCTTTCAACCCAAGCTGCGGTGGTTTTTCTTAGGATGTCTTGATCTCAAAAATTTATGCCCGTGAACAAGGAATATCATGAACAGAATATGGTACTAGTTCCTTGTTAATTATCTTAGCAACTGGTTGAACTAAATCATTTACGGGATGTTGTTGATTAACAACAATTTCTTTATCGTCCGTGTCAGCCAATTCCTCTTCTTCGAGTAGCTTATCAATTTTTGACAAATCGTTAGCCGAATCAGTTTTTTCAGTCCATCCTTGAAAAATACTTGTTTCTGAATAATCATTTTCTAACAGATCCTGAAAAGACACGTTATCCATATAATCGAAAGAATTTAAATAATAACATGTATCATCAACATAATTTAGAAATTTCATAGAATCGTTAACATTGAAAATAACTTTCTCATTTCCAACCCTCATAGTAATTTGTCTGTTAAACACATCAATTAAAGCATGGGTAGTTGCTAAAAATGACATTCCTAATATAATGGGGACTCTAGGGTCTTCTACCATATATAGGATAACAAAATCACATGGAAAAACAAATGTATCGAATTTAATTAAAACATTTTTTACCATGCCCTTGGGATATTGTACAGATCGTTCAGCTAGTTCAATACACATTCATATAGGTTTAGGTTCTCCTATTCCTAATCAGGTGTATTAAGTATATGGCATTAACGAAATGCAAGCTCCTAAATCTGCAAATGCATTATCAATATATATGTTACCAATTAAGCAAATTATTGTAATACTCCTTGGATCTTTGACTTTAGGTGGTAATTTGTTCTGCATCAGTGTTGAACATCTTGCATTCATTGTTACTTTGGTCACATCATCCAGTTTGCTTTTGTTGGTTAACAGCTCCTTCAAGTATTTGGCATATTTTGGCATTTATTGAATTGCTTCCACAAATGGTATGTTGATGTGCAACTGTTTCAGATTCTCTAAGAACTTATGGTATTGTTCTTCATTTTTTCCTTTTCTTAGAGCAGCAGGGTATGGTGGTGGGGGTGTGTAGTTGAAACACCCCCAAATTTACTGTTTAGCGGAAGCAATCTTTGGGGTGCTACTAATCAATAATCAAAACACATAAGGTATATAATGAACGACTCTATATGCGTCATTTTACAGATACATTGATAATATAAAGTTTTACAATATATAATATTTACAAAAGCCCAGTAATTACAAATGTTTAGAGATTATGCGGCATAACTAGGTTACAAAATGTAGTCATGCAAAGTAATCTCCTGATGTGCATGCTGACTCGAGCTATGGGCCTCTTGAATGAATAGGCCTATTGCTGTTGGGTACCTGAGAACACATGCTAAAAGGGTCAGCTAACGCTGGTGAGCTCACAGGTTTGAATAATAAATAAGTAAGTGTGAACCACAAGATATAATAAGGATTATTTGAAATGAAGCGAATGATGTATATGTCTGCCATGAGGTCATAGTCTACGCTTAACGTGGGTGTCAGGATCACAATAAAGTGCCTGATCATGGGTGCCTCCGGGCGAGTGTCTAATCCACACTCGTATGAACAAATGCTAATGCGTCCGTTCAACCAGTCAGTACTTGCTGACCCGGACGAGGATGGTCAGTCCGATATGGTACCATACACTAACATTCGCGCTACATAAAGTATTACCAGAACTATGATCGTAGAGGACTTAAAAGTGATTAGAAAACAGCTCATGCAGAATATAGCGAGTTTTGTACTCGTGTTCACATGTAAAAACAAGGTAAAGCATGTATTCCCACCCCTGGGTTTAAAACTGTAAAAATGAGGGGCTATGAGACTCACCTGAGTCTGGAGACTTGCAATGAAGCAATATGAAGTAATAATATGTGGTTTCCGAAGATCGTAACCTGACGGGCATTTACGATGCGCAAGGTTAATATAATAAGTAGGTATCTATAAAGACTACCTTTGTAGTTGTTCGTCCAACTAGAATGTCCAAATGACTACGATTTGGTTGTTTAACTTGTCCAAGTTACTACGACTTGGTTGATTTCATTATGTATTGAAAATGTATACGGGCCGTTGGTGATTGATTGTAATAATAATTCTAAGGTATTATTATTATGAAGTGGAAGTGATATACTTATAAAGTATTTACAGACTTTAAGTGATGGGGGTCCAGGGGCATCGCCCCTGGTTAGCGGGGTTCCAGGGGTAGCAGAGCACTTGGCTAGGTGAAAAACGCATCTAAAACTTGAATTTGGGTAAAATCAAGTGATAAAGTTTCAGGTTTCGACACTTACTAAAATCTGTCTTTTCTAGGTTCTGCCTTCTACGACACTAGGTGCGACATAGGCTGTTATTTCGCAGGTCATGACGGCGACATTGACTTTTGTGTCGCTAAGTGCGACATCCGTAATTTAATGCGACGTTTGGTGTTGTGTCGCTATATGCGACGTTGTTCGTTCTTGCGACGTTGGGATCTGTATTGCTATGTGCGACGTTAGCAATTTAATGCGACGCTAAGGCTGTTGTCATACCATCCAACATCGTGATATGTTTGGCGACATTGTGGCTGATGTCACAATTTGCCTGGGCTAAAAGCGACATCAGAGCCTAATCGGATTCCGGTGGCCGGAAACATGGCCGGACGACTTTGGTTTGGCTGGACGACTTTGGTTTGGCCCAAAATCCGGAAGGATGGAAACGTAGATTTTGACGAGGTGAACGTTTTCTTCCAAAGGAGCGAGACGATTCGATGAGTTTTGTTGGTGCTTTTTAGTGATTTAAGGTGGTGGTGGTGATGGAAGTATTTACAGAGAAAAAGAGTAGAGAGAGAAGGTGTGAGGAGGTGAAATGAGAAAAAGAAAGAGAAGGTGGGGGTTTTAGGTGAAAGCCCCACTTTTCGTCCCCCGCAATTGCACTCCGCGTGGTGTTCATTTTCCCAATTGTTTAAACGTTTAAAGAATTTAATACGCATTTAAATGCGGGTTTCAAAATACCAACATTAATTCAATATTTTTATTAAAGTATTTTACTAAATACTTTATAATTGAGTTATAAAATATAACTTGGATTAATTTGCGCATCTAATGATTTAGACCGTGTAGACGTTAATTGCACGATACAAAATAAATACGAAATATTATCAAAATAATATTTTGGGTATAATAGTGTTATGTTATTTAATAAAAATTGTTCACCAACGTTCGTATTAATTGAACCGAATTATATTCGATTGAAAGCACATCATTTAGCCAAATCGTGTAATTGTAGATATTCAACAATATATATTATTTGATACACATATTAGCCTAACATAGTACTATTTACATGTATTACAAAGTGATTAGGACCTAATGAACAGCCATAATTTAGCGGGTGTTACATTCTCCCCTTGTTAGAAGAATTTCGTCCCGAAATTTAAGTCTGAGTAGATGTGTGAGTGGAGTCGGAGAAAAGTTGTGGATATTTGAGTCGCATCTGATCCTCTCATTCCCAGATGAATTCCGGACCACGCCGCGAATTCCACCGGACTTTGACGATGGGAATACGACTTTGTTTAAGCTGTTTGATTTCACGGTCCATAATCTCCACTGGTGTCTCAAATAAAATGAAGTTTGTCGTCGATTTGAATTTCCTTGAGGGGAATGATGAGTGTTTCGTCGGACAGACATTTCTTTAAGTTAGAAATGTGGAATGTAGGGTGTACACTACTGAGTTGAGCTGGTAGTTTTAATCGATATGCCACCGGACCAACCCTTTCGAGGATTTCAAAAGGTCCGATGTATCCGGGGTTCAGTTTCCCGCGCTTACCGAAATAGATGACGCCTTTCCAAGGCGATACCTTGAGTAATACTCGATCTCCAACCTGGAACTCGAGTTGTTTGCATCTCACGTCAGCATAGCTTTTCTGATGATCGCGTGCGGCCTTCAGCCATTATTGGATACCAACGATTGTCTCGGTGGTTTCATGAATGATATCAGGACCGGTGAGTTGGCTGTCTGCCACTTTGGTCCAATAGATGGGTGACCGGCACTTACGACCGTATAGTGCCTCGAATGGTGCAACTCCAATACTGGTATGGTAGCTGTTGTTGTATGAGAATTCACACAAGGGTAAGTGGGGTTCCCAATTTCCACGGAAATCAACTACGCAGGCTCGTAGCATGTCTTCAAGTGTTTGAATGGTTCGTTCACTTTGGCCGTCGGTTTGTGGATGATAAGCGATACTCATATCGAGGTGAGTACCCAAAGATTTCTGTAATGATTGCCAAAAGTATGAGGTGAAACGACTATCCCTGTCGGAGATAATCGAGATAGGAATGCCGTGTCGGGATACGATTTCTTTTAGGTAGATTCGGGTGAGGCATTCCATTCTATCGGTTTCCTTGATGGCAAGAAAATGGGCAGATTTGGTGAGATGATCAACGATTACCCAAATGGTATCCCAACCGCTTGACGTTTTCGGGAGCTTGGTGATGAAGTCCATGGTAATTTGTTACCATTTCCATTGGGGTATGTTCGGTTGTTGAAGTAAGCCGGAAGGTTTCTGAAGTTCGATTTTGACTTTTGAGCATGTGAGACACTTACTAACGTAGGTGGCGCTTTCAGCTTTCATGTTTGGCCACCAGTACAGTTCCTTGATGCCATGATACATCTTGTCAGATCCAGGATGTATAGATTATTTGGATTTGTGGGCTTCATCCATTACTAAGTCTCGGAGATTCCCGAAACATGGTAACCAGATTCGGTTTGCGAAATATTTAACCCCGTTGGGTTTGGTTTCGAATTGTTTCTCCATGTTTCGCAAAGCTTCATTTTTGATATATTCAGGTTTCAAGGCTTCGAGTTGAGTGGTAAGAATTTGAGTGATAATATCGTTGTGGATTGTAATACTGAGGGCTCAGACTCGAAGAGGTTTCGGGCGTTCCTTTCGGCTGAGGGCATCGGCAATGACATTTGCCTTGCCAGGGTGATATTTGATCTCACAATCGTAATCGGTTAGCAACTCGACCCAGCGATGTTGCCTCATGTTGAGATCTTTCAGATTGATAATGTGTTGGAGACTTTTGTGGTCGGTAAATATTGTGCACTTAGTGCCATAGAGATACTGTCTCCAGATTTTGAGTGCAATCACTACGGCTCCCAGTTCAAGGTCATGAGTGGTGTAATTCTTTTCATGGATTTTGAGGTGTTGGGAGGCGTAGGCAATGACTTTGTCTCGTTTCATAAGCACACAACTGAGACCTTGATGCAAAGCATCGCAATATACCACGAAGTCATCGGTGCCTTCGGGTAAAGATAGAATAGGTGCGCTGCATAATTTTTGTTTCAGGAGTTGGAAAGCTTACTCTTGTCTGTCAGTCCAATCAAATTTCTTTTCTTTTTGAATGAGGATTGTGAAAGACTGGACTATCTTTGAAAAGTTTTCGATAAAACGTCGATAATAACCAGCGAGACCCAAGAATTGGTGTACTTTGGTCGACGTTGTCGGTGCTTGCCAACATTTGATAGCCTCGATCTTTGATGGATCAACATGAATTGCTTGACTATCTACAATGTGTCCAAGGAATTGAACAGTTCGTATCCAAAATTCACACTTAGAGAATTTGGCGTATAACTCTTCGTGTTTGAGAAGTTCTAGAATGATCTTAAGATGTTGCGCGTGTTCTTTTTCATCACGCGAGTAGATTAGGATGTCATCAATGAATACGATGAAAAACTTGTCGAGATATGGTTTACACACTCGGTTCATGAGATCCATGAATACAACCGGTGCGTTTGTCAAACCGAAGGGCATGACTTGAAACTCATAGTGCCCGAAACGAGTTCGGAAGGCAGTTTTCGGAATGTCAATATCGCGAACTCGTAACTGGTGGTAACCGGATCGTAAATCAATTTTGGAATAGAAACTTGACCCTTGAATTTGGTTGAATAGATCATCGATGTGTGGTAGTGGATAATGGTTCTTGATGGTTAACATGTTCAGTTCCCTGTAGTCGATGCACATGCAGAAAGAACCGTCTTTCTTTTTGACAAACAAGACCGGAGCTCCCCAAGGTGAAGAGCTCAGTCGGATGAATCCTTTGTCCAGGAGTTCCTGTAACTGAGAGGATAACTCTTGAAGTTCGGATGGGGCTAAACGGTACGGTGCTCGTGCCACGGGTGCTGCACCGGGCACAAGATCGATGGAGAACTCTACCTGCCTAAACGTTGGAAGGCCAGGTGATGTGTCATTAGCGGTCGGTTAGGATTTTACCCTTGTCGTTGCACCGGCTACTGGAGACGGTGATCAGTGGGTGTTATAAATTTGTAATTGCGGGGCCTAAGTTTTTCCTAACAATGCTAATCCTAAGGGTGAGCAAGTGGTAGGTATGACCTAGAGTCATTCTTCAAACCGACTGAATTGAAACTAAGGCGTGACAGATGAGGGCTTTCAAACTAGTGAAGGGTTTATAAAATAGTGGGGGAGTTTTGGTTTTTCTATTAACTAATTTAGGCAAGTAAATAAATTAAATCGAAATTAAAATAAAAGATAAAGCACATAAAATAAAGATAGTGTTTGCTGAGACTTCGTTAATTAAGTTATGGGATGATATTTGGAGAAACTGTTTTGAAAGACATTAGTTAATTATCATTCTTAAATACTTGTGAAGTAAACACTAGATTCCCTACTAACTAAAATTCCATTAGCATGTCACACCGGGAGCTAGGTTATGGTAACATTACATAGTATTTAGAATAATAAGCAAAATCTTAATTATGGTTTAATAATACTTTCATATGAACGGGAACAAAACCTAAAGGTACTAGACAAAATTGAATAATGTAATGATTCATCGTCATCTTAACATATTCGTATATTTAAAAAGTTCATTCATGACTTTAAACCAGCCCTTGATTAAGACTACCCAATAAATCCCATAATTATCCACAGCGTTCCTCACTTAAAGTGGTTCCGCCGCTTCAAACCTTGACCATGTCTAGCCTTGCATTTCCATAGTTTCATATCTTTGACAAATTATATTGACACAGATGACTGACTACCTTTCAATTGGACGTCGTTAAAAAGGTGTTGTAATCACGTTTATTGGTGGAAAGGCGATTAGATTAATTCGAAGTTTAAAAGTCTATTTAGAAAGGTTAATTAAACTTGCTTACTCATTTTATATATTAGTCCGTAATATAACTACCTTCGGTCGTTACTTGACTTCCATACATTTGTACTCCACCTTGAAGTTTTTCCAGTACTATATCGAATAACAGTCGAATATGGGCCGTCATACTTCGTAATATTATACCGTTTCGTAATATGACTACCTTCGGTCGTTCCTCGACTTCCATACATTTGTACTCCACCTTGAAATGTTTCTAGTACTATATTTTACTACTATCATGATCCTAAGGCAACAATCAAACAAGAACATGCAATAAGACGATTAAAGCAATACTACTGATCTTTAATATGTAATTATAAATCATCCCATAATTAACTAACTACATCGCAAGCAAACACAAGTATACTACTTTCTAATAATGGCAATAACTAAATCTAGAATAATCAATATAAACGTAAATAATTAATATAGATAAGGATAGAAAGAACCATGATTAAATATGAGAGAGAATAGACTTGAATTAATTGACAACTTCCGAGCGTACAATGAAGATTACAATGCGTTCCGCACTTTCCTTCTATTCGTAATTAAACTTCTAAACTAGTTTAAATACTAGTTAAACTAATCTAGAGAAAGAATGTGGAGTGAGAAAGTTAGAGCATATTTCTAGAGTGAGAGAAAATAAGATAGGAAGGTGTGTCTTGAAATGAGCCATGGAGCCTCCTATTTATAGGGAAAATCGGTGCATTTTAGTAACTTGAGGCATATGTTAGCAAAAGGTGGAAAAGTTGCTAGCACATGTACCTTAAAGAGCGTAAAGGTCTAGCATGTGCCCTAGAGTTGCGGAAAAGGCCTAGCACATATACCCTGCGAGTACGAGCAAGGTCGGAAAAGCGGACGGGGGATGGGGGGCTGCCAGCCGGCGGCGGCTGCCATGTACCAGCCCTGGTTCGCCGTCTTTCGCTTCGTTTCTTAATTCCCGCGTATCTTCTTCATTATGCGTCCGTTTTTGTTGATTCTTTTTGCGTTGGATTCGTTCTTCAAAAAAAAAAAGAATTTGATGAAAAGAAATCCCAGAAAAGTGTCTCTTATCTTTGGATGTCTCGTATGGATCATTTGAATCTTTCGGCGTATGTAGAATCTTCATTCTTCATCCGTTTTTGTTGATTCTTCTTCTGTTAGGTTCGTATTTTGAAAACGAACATCTTGGATAAGATGGAACTTGGTGATGGGTAATTTGTCTCTAAATCTTGTTTTGATGTCTTGAATCTTCAAACGTGTGTGGAATCTTCGTCTTTTATCCGTTTTGCTTGATTTTTCTCGTGCAACTTCATTTTGACCTTCTTGGCAGATTTTCATTGATTTATGTATTATTTGAGTCTAAATTCCAAGTATTGTTCCAGAATGAGAGAGATATCGATGGTAAAAACGTGACTCTTTTTACGCGATATCACCAGGTAATTCCTCCGGAAAGACTTCTAGAAAGTCCCGAACGATAGGCACATCCTCAAGTAGCTTCTCCTTTGACTTTTTCTCCATAATGTGTGCGAGGATTGCCTGATAACCCTTTCTCAGATATTTGCGGGTTTTCATACATGAAATGATGTTCAACCTCGTCCCATCGGTCTCCCCTTGTATGGTTAGAGTACCACCGGAGGTGAGAGGTATGCGAAAAACTTTATCGAAGCAAACGATCTTGGCACGATGCTTGGACAGCCAGTCCATGCCGATGATGACGTCGAAACTCCCAATCTTGACAGGTATGAGGTCTACGGAAAATAATTCATTGGCTAGATTTAGAGTACAGTTGGGTAATACACTATCGGTTTCAACGAGGTTGTCGTTAGCTAACTCTACTTTGTACTTAGCATGTACGGCAATAGGTGTGGTGCCAAGTAATGGACATAAATCATTAGATATAAATCTCCTATCAACGCCAGTATCAAATAGATAAGAAGCAGATAAGTTGTTGATGAGGAACATACCCGAGACCACATTTGGGTCTTGGCGGGTATCCTTTGAGTTCAGGACAAAAGCTCTACCTTTAGCGGTGCTGTTGCCCTTGTTCTTCAGTTTGGGACATTCATTCCTGAAATGCCCTGGATTAACACACTCGAATCAGGCTCTGGGTTGACTGGTGTTGGAGTTGGTGGTAGATTTGCAGTCCTTGGCCATGTGCCCAACTCTCTGACAGTTTGAGCATTGGGTACCACAAGGACCATCATGGTGATGGCAGCACTTAGAGCAGAAGGGCTTGTTTCCAGAGTATCCCCTTTTTGGTTCAGACCCAGAAGAGTAGGCCTTGATGGTTTCAGGTTTCTTAGATGATGAGGTGTTGTCGTTGTTATCTCCAGACCATTTACGTTTGATATCCCCAGACTGGTTCGGATTGTTGGCAGTAGATATTCCTCGATGGACCACCTCTGTCATGAGGTTATGTGCCATTCGGATGGAAGCTTGGATGGTGGCGGGGTTGGAAGCAGTGACCAAACCCTGAATGCGTGGGGGAAGTCCCCAGATGTATCGCTCGATCCGCTTGTATTCCGGATCAACAAGAGATGGGCACAACAGTGCCAGTTGGTTAAACCTAGTAGTGTATCCGCCAATGTCATTGCCTTGGGTGGTGAGGTGCCAGAACTCGTGCTCTAGTTGCTGAATCTCATCTCTAGGACAGTACTCATCCTTCAGCATCTGTTTCAATTCTTCCCACGGAGTCAGATAAGCAGTATCAATGCCCACAGTCTAAGCATAGGTATTCCACCAAGTCAGAGCACCATCCAGAAAGGTGCAGGTGGAATATTTGACCTTGCAGTCCTCTGGGCTGTTGCATATGCGGAATACTGACTCTACTTTCTCCAACCAGCGCAATAATCTGATGGCACCCTCGGTGCCTTTGAAGTTCAGCGGCTTGCAGTTCTGAAAATCTTTGTATAAACAAGGCTTAGGTTGTGGCCCGTTGGCAGTCGTGTCTTCGCTACCAAAATTTGTTGTTCGGGTAGCCATGGCTTGAGCCACACTCTGGGCGATGAGCTGGGCGATTTCGATATCGTTGAATGTGTATCGTCTCGGAGGCATATTGCTGAATCAGGAAAAAGGACAAGTGAGATATATGTAGGACATTACGATGTATCATAGTTGTATATGTGGTGAAATATACAATGATAACACAATATGATAATCATAATCCATTTAGATAACTAAGTTGGATACAAGTCACAAGTTCTAAAAGATACAGAACATAAAGATTATAAAAGATGCAAGGAATTGTTACATCCGGTCGAAATACAATGATTTTACATAGATACTTGAAAAGTTATAAGATAAGACTACACTAGTCTTGACGCAGGTTAATTTGTTCCATTAATGCAACAAGATGATCCACAGTGTTTGCAAGTCTGCTGGCCTGTGGGGCATTGTCTTCTGCCAAGACTAGCCATTGCACTATTTCACGGGCGTACTCTTCAGTATCCCGCGAGCGTTGCTCACATTATTCTAGTTGGTGTCGCAAAAGTGCGACTTCCACGGCTATCTCTATCACTTTGTTGTAAAGGACGTCCATGTTGTTAACGGTGTTTTCATGGTCTTCAACAACATTATTGATACGTTCCATTGCTGTGAGTCTCCAGTGCTCGCGAGTTTCCTGGAGTTCGATGTCCATATCGCGTAGTTGTTGCTCGTGACGGTGTACCCTGGCAGCCAAGACAGGTACAATGAAGTGAGCAGGTTCTTGAGTACAGGGAGAGATGTCCATGTTAGAAAGTCCTCCGTTCGATGTGGGGAGTTGGATTCCTTCCTCATCCCTCCAGGTGTTAAGTCGATTTGATAACCATCGCCATTGGCTAGTTGTTGTTGCCTTTGGGGCTGGTTATTGAGTTGGTTTTGAGTGGAATATGGGCTAGCTCGAGGCGACTTAGCGTTCCTCCTAGCTACCCTTGAGTTTTGTGATCCGTACGGATGAGAGCGAGACGAATTGGGTGGTGTGTTTGCCATTTCTGAGACAATGTGTTTGAAAGAATGAGGCTTATATTCGTATATAATATAGCCTAAGGTTTATAAAGAGGTCTATCTATGTATATATATGTATATCACATAATAGCCTATTGAGTGTCTAGCATAGACATGTTTTGGGTCCCGGTTCTCTCGAGGTCAAAGTCAACTAGTGTATCCATGTTCAACATAACCGTTTCAGCTCTTACATCATCTTCATTTAATTGTATATAGTTGATCAGGCTATGTGAAATTAAACTCGTATGATGTAATCCATGAACCAATCATACCTAATAAGGAAATATTGTCTAACAGTCATAGTCTAGGCCCACTAAATGCAACCTAGTTCACTATAACCTTAGGCTCTGATACCAATCTGTAACACCCCCAAATTTACTGTTTAGCGGAAGCAAGCTTTGGGGTGCTACTAATCAATAATCAAAACACACAAGGTATATAATAAACGACTCTATATGCGTCGTTTTATAGATACATTGATAATATAAAGTTTTACAATGTATAATGTTTACAAAAGCCCAGTAATTACAAATGTTTAGAGATTATGCGACATAACTAGGTTACAAAATGTAGTAATGCAAAGTAATCTCCTGATGTGCATGCTGACTCGAGCTATGGGCCTCCTGAATGAACAGGCCTATTGCTGTTGGGTACCTGAGAACATATGCTAAAAGGGTCAGCTAATGCTGGTGAGCTCACAGGTTTGAATAATAAATAAGTAAGTGTTAACCACAAGATATAATAAGGATTGTTTGAATTGAATCGAATGATGTATATGTCTGCCATGAGGTCATAGTCTGCGCTTAATGTGGGTGTCAGGATCACAATAAAGTGCCTGATCGTGGTTGCCTCCGGGCGAGTGTCTAATCCACACTCGTATGAACAAATGCTAATGCGTCCGTTTAACCAGTCAGTGCTTGCTAACCCAGACGAGGATGGTGAGTCCTATATGGTACCATACACTAACATTCGCGCTACATAAAGTATTACCAGAACTATGATCGTAGTGGACTTAAAAGTGATTAGAAAACAGCTCATGCAGAATATAGCGAGTTTTGTACTCGTGTTCACATGTAAAAACAAGGTAAAGCATTTATTCCCACCCCTGGGTTTAAAACTGTAAAAATGAGCGGCTATAAGACTCACCTAAGTCTGGAGACTTGCAACGAAGCAATATGATGTAATAATAAGTGGTATCTCAAGACCGTAACTTGACGGGCGTTTACAATGCGCAAGGTTAATATAATAAGCAGGTATCTATAAAGACTACCTTTGTAGTTGTTCGTCCAACTAGAATGTCCTAATGACTACGATTTGGTTGTTTAACTTGTCCAAGTTACTACAACTTGGATGATTTGATTATGTTTTGAAAACGTATATGGCCCGTTGCTTATTGATTGTAATAATAATTCTAAGGTATTATTATTATGAAGTGGAAGTGATATACTTATAAAGTATTTACAGACTTTAAGTGACAGGGGTCCGGGGGCAGCACCCCTGGTTAGTGGGGTTCCACCCCTGGCGGAGTCCAAGGGGCAGAGCCCTTGCTGGGTGAAAAACGCATCTAAACTTGAAATTAGGCAAAATCAAGTGATAAAATTTCAGGTCTCGACACTTAGTAAAATCTGTATTTTCTAGGTTCTGCCTTCTACGACTCTATGTGCGACATAGGCTGTTATTTTGCAGGACATGACGGCGACATTGACTTTTGTGTCGCTAAATGCGATATCTGCAATTTAATGCGACGTTAGCTGTTGTGTCTCTATATGCGACGTTGTTCGTTCTTGCGACGTAGGGGTCTGTGTCGCTATGTGCGACGTTAGCAATTTAATACGACGCTAAGGCTGTTGTCGCAACATGCGACATTGTGATATGTTTGGCGACATTGTGGCTGATGTCGCAATTTGCATGGGCCAAAAGTGTCATCAGGGCCTGATCGGATTCCGGTGGCCGGAAACATGGTCGTACTACTTTGGTTTGGCCCGAAACTTTTATCCAAACCTTATTTGGACATTATAAGCTTAGATGAACAACATTCAAGCAAAATAAATGAAATCGAAACGTTTTTGAGATTTGTCAGAAACTTACGAGTTAACGCGAGAGAAATCCTGAAGGATGGAAACGTAGATCATGATGAGGTGAACGTTTTCTTCCAAAGGAGCGAGACGATTCGATGAGTTTTGATGGTGCTTTTTAGTGATTTAAGGTGGTGGTGGTGATGGAAGTATTTAGAGAGAAAAAGAGTAGAGAGAGAAGGTGTGAGGAGGTGAAATGAGAAAAGAAAGAGAAGGTGGGGGTTTTAGGTGAAAGCCCCACTTTCGTCCCCCGCAATTGCGCTCCGGGTGGTGTTCATTTTCCCGATTGTTTAAACGTATAAATAATTTAATACACATTTAAATGCGAGTTTCAAAATACCAACATTTATTCAATATTCTTATTGAAGTATTTTACTAAATATTTTATAATTGAGTTATAAAATATACTTGGATTAATTTGCGCATCTAATGATTAGACCGTGTAGACGTTAATTGTACGATACGAAATAAATACGAAATATTATCAAAATAATATTTTGGGTATAATAGTGTTATGTTATTTAATAAAATTGTTCACCAATGTCCGTATTAATAGAACCGAATTACATTCGATTGAAAGCGCACGATTTAGCCAAATCGCGTAATTGTATATACTCAACAATATATATTATTTGATACACAAATTAGCCTAACACAGTACTAATTACATGTATTACAAAAGGATTAGGACGTAATGACTAGCCCTAATTTGGTGGGTATTAAAGTAGTCCTTGAATACCGGCTTTTCTCTTGGTTTCTCAACTTCCTGGTCTGTATTTAAAGTTTTCTCAACTTCTTTTTCACTAGAATCTTCAATCTGTTCAGAATCAACAACTTTATTAGTAATAACAGGAGAGTTAGAAGTTTTACCACTTCTAGTGATCACAACCTTAGCATGTTCTCTTGGATTTGTTTCTGTGAAGCCTGGTAAAGTTCTTGGGAATCTTTCTTGTAAGACTTTGACTATTTGATGAACAGAGCCTTCAATCTGCTTAATAGATGCTTCCTCATTGCGCATTTTTGCATCCGAGTCAATTAACCTCTTATTATTGGCATCAATAAGTTTTCCTATTGCATTTTCCAAAGATCCTATCCTATCAGATATCGATGGATTATGTCCAGTCTTAACAAAGAATCCTGGTGCTCCTTGTTGATACTGCCCATTCCCACCTTGATTATATCTTCTGTAATTAGTCACTTGGCAGTAATTTTGGTTTCCTTAGAAATCCCCATACATGACATCGTCAGTGGCTACATCTACATCCTTATTTGGACATTCAGTCTTCATATGATTTCCTTCACAGATGTCACATCCAATTCTGATAGCGTGAACTTATTCATTAACTTTTTTGATATCTCTCCCTAAACTTTCCAGTTTACCTGTGATAGCTGCAAGTCCTTCACTATCTTCCAGAGATTTCTTCCTTCCTGTTGATCCATCTTCCCATAGCTGTGAATGTTTTGCCAATTATTCTATTCCAGCACGAGCTAATGCATGAGTCTTTTTAGGTACTGGTCCTTGCGCATCCAATTGTTGACGTGTTGCACGATCAACTCCCTTGTAGAAAATAATAATTTCCTGTTACACATTCAAATCATATCATGGACATTTATGTAACATTTCTTTATATCTTTCCAAAGCTTGATATAAAGATTCATCAGACTTTTGCTTAAAGTTCCTTATTTCATCAATCATCTTTGAAGACTTTGATGGAGTGCAATACATTTTCAGAAATTTGGTACGAAGATCCTCCCATGTAGTAATATGTAACACCCGGTCAAAAAGGCTAACTTTCACGCCCAATTTAAACTTTAAATATTCGTACTTAGTACGCATTAATGTCAAAGTATTCAAAAATTATATATATATATATATATATATATATATATATATATATATATATATATATATATATATCATGACTGATCGATCCAAATCACGTAAAAATAAATCTGAAAGCACGCAGAAATACAAAAATGGATATTGGCACACAACTTTTCTAGACAAAGTATTATTGTTAAAGATAATATTCATTTACTTGAATAAAACTTAAAAAGCTACGAACGACATGAGATTAATCAACGAGAAAACACACGAGCCCGAAACCCGAATTGGGTCGGCTCGGGGCTGTGAGCTCAGCCCCAATTCCTGTGAACCCACCCCCATATTTAATACCCATTCTCTCACATTCCTTTCATTTTTCAACCAAACAAACACACACACACACATACACACACACCCAAAACCTCTCCTCCTCCTCCCTAAAATCAGCGAACCGGCAGCAGCCGAAGCTACCACCACCACCATCGCACACCATCAACATCACCAGCATCATCAACGGCAAGACCAATATCGAGAACCTATCACGATCCATCTCATTTTTTTGATTCAAGATCCATTGTAAGAAAACCTCATTTTCCTTGTGAAACTCTTGTATTAACATGATTATGAGTTCACCTAACAAGAATATGTCCAAGAAACTTATTAAAAACATTTTTAAACGTGAAACCCATCTCAGCCTTTGCATCAGTTCGTCCTGCGAACCGAGATCCCAGATGCAGTTCATCCTGCGAGGTGAACTGAAGCTGCGGACCGAACTGACCTGCGAGTTGAGATGCGAGTCGACTTGCGAGTTGACTTGCGAGTTGACTTGTGAGCCGAACCTTGTGTTGCGAACCCAACTCGGTTCACAGCCTACTGCCTTGCAAACCCAAACTCAGTTCACACCGCGAACTCAGTTCGTAACACCATTTCAGTCCGCAGCCAGACTTGGTTATTTTTCCGAATTAAAATTTTCAAATACGCTTTTCACCAAATCAATGTTGTATAAATAAAAAATTTCTACGTTTTTCAACTCGACCCCAGCTAGGGGCTCTGCCCCTTGGACCCCACCAGGGGTTGCCATCCCTTAAACCCTGCTACCAGGGGCGCTGCCCCTGGACCCCCGTACACGGTTTCCAAACCTGAACAACAAATGAAAATTTACACAACTCGCTTAGACAAACTGATTTGTCTCTTACTTATATAACCTCACGTGTTTAGGACACTAGGAGGTTACCATTCGGACAACACATATCGTAGGATCGCTGGCAACTCACAGGTGAGTTCATAGCCCCACTCTTTCAACTGTTTTACTATTTTCTGGGTGAGACGCATGCTCAATTACTGTTTTTGAATTATGACGATTTTGAATTATGACGATAGACTTCTATAATTCACACTTAACTATATGACTATTTTGTAATACAAACCATGTAATACTTAGGGAGTTACACCCATTATATTGTTGTAGAACAATATCACTACTTAACCTAGATAGGTTATCATTGTACACTGCTCAGTTGCCGAAATACAATTACCATTACATAACTTGTTTAAGTTATCACTATTCATTGACCATATTGTCGCGGGAGAATACTATCAAATATATTAGAACTTGTTAGTTCTACCTACGCTGGACAACAATTATATACACCTCACCCCATTCCCATATAAATAAACCACCATACATATCACCCTTTTGAAACCTGCATCAAACTTCCTTCAACTTCAACCTTCTCTCTCTAAAGATCTCTACACCGTTCAAAAACCATTTCATGATTTCTTTTTGAATAAATTTTCACATTTTTTTATAAATAAATCTATGATGATGACTAGTAATAATAATAATTCAAAGAAAGACATGGATCGGATCAAAGGTCCATGGAGCCCTGACACGGCCCGAGAAAAACAACTCGTTGAAAAATGCTACAACAACTCGTTGAAAAACACGGCCCAAGAAATTGGTAACTTATCAGCAAATGAATTCCGGGTAGATCCGGTAAATCTTGTCGTTTACGTTGGTGTAACCAGCTGTCACCACAAGTGGAACACCGTGCGTTTACACCTGAAGAAGACGAAACCATCCTTCAGGCACATGCCCGATTCGGTAACAAATGGGCTACAATTGCCCGTATTTTATCGGGTCGAACCGATAACACTATTAAAAACCACTGGAACTCAACGTTGAAACGGAAATCTTCTTTTTTGAATTGGTAACACCCCGACCCGGCCGCTTCCGCAACCCGAAATTTGGGGGTGTTACATAATAGATCCGGTTGGTTCATTATTAATCCATCTCTTGGCTCCAACCTTAAGTGTTAAAGGAAACACCCTTAACATAACCTGATCTCTCGTAACATTAGGAATGCGGAACATATCAGCAATTTATAGAATTTTCTCAACATGTTCATTTGCATCTTCCTTATCCTCTCCTCTGAAAGGATTTTCTTTTAACTGTTTCAAAAATCGTCCCTTTAATTCAAATTCCACTTCTCTAGCTATAGCAGACCGAACCACTCCCGGTCGAGGATATCCACGAGTTAACATCGTGTAATCCTCAAGCGTCACGTTAGTTATGTCTGCAATATCTATTTCTGGTGTAACTATTTCTATTTTCCGAATCAATTGGATAAATAGTAGGTGCTTTAGAAGGTTGTTTATCCTCACCAAACTCCGATCCGGAGTAATACTCGTATTCTATCGTGTTGACAAGTGTGTTGGTGAACAATTCGTAATCTTTGTCAGATGATACTCCGTATACTGTTGAATTTGGTGGTGCGTAAGATAAACGTTTTCTTGAAAGTAATTCCCATTCTGGTTCGTCAAATAGACTTAGTAGATCCGGATGTTGTGTCCGATCTGCGAGCAAGAATCGAATTCAGTAGTACTTGAAAAATAAAGATCAACTTAGTAAGTTAGTAAATACAGAATATTGTTCATGATCAGGTTTTAATACACTAGAAATATAATTCAATAATAAAACACATTCAAAATTGTATTATGGATGAAGAATATTTAAGCCAGTAACCACGAACCATATATTAGTTAGTAATACAAGTAGCTTTTACAAATACAAATAGTAAATTGAAGTTAAATTTTATTTACGAATTTGCAAACAATAAATTAATTTTACAATGTTAGTCAAAAGTCCTCGGTAGCTCCAATGGTCACACACAAAAGCAGAGAAATAGGTCAGCGCGAAGCATATTAAAAACCTATTTCTTTTGGGAAGCCAAGCAACCCTCCTTATACCTTTGTTTTTGTTAGTAATCACAATGGGTGAGCTGATTTTTCAATTGACTTTCAAATTACACAAAGAATTGACTTTCAAATTAAGTTTTCCGAACAGGAATGAGGACGCTTCATCTCCAACATGTAAGTTGTGTATATCCCAACCAGTTTGTACACCAATGAGTAAATTTGTACCTACAAAATTGGATCACTAAATTAAGAAGAAAGTAGAATGGTATATACTCAACAACAATCCTGAAATCGACATATACAAGAAGTGAGTATTTTTACTATGAATTATATTTTTCATGAGGTAATGTTGGATGATTAACATTAACATTTACAGTGATTTTACTACCTCCGAGCCTGGAAATGATTTAAAATACAGGTTTTCCCGGCTGGTATAAGAAAAAGGTAAAATCATTGTACATATTACCGCGTAAGATAAATAATTATTACTCAAACTTATCAATAAGTGTAATAGATTTGTTGCCTGCGAGTAGCTGAGCCATACAGTGTTGGGAAATAAGATTTCTGATGTTATTACTGCTGTTGAAGAATGCACAAGGCATTAACACTGTTAGTGTTGTTGTTACTACTGGTATTACAACTGTTAGTATGTTGGTTACCACTGTCTTCAGAGTTAAAACTGTTAGTTGAAGTCTTCATGGATTACCACTGTTAGTAGAAGATTACAACTGTTATTGAAGATTGAAGATAAGAGTTACAACTGTTAGTGTTATCACTGTTAGCTTGTTTACAATAGTTAACACTGCTTAGGCTGGTTACCACTGTTGGTATATTAGTCTAGTAAATTGTATAAGTGTTAACACTGTTATAGGAATTACCACTGTTTGTATAGTTGTGGTAGTTAACACTGTTTATATCTAGAATAGGAGGGAAGTCAGAGTTTGAATAATTATGGATTGTAACTGATTCCATAATTATAGGAGATTGTTTAGCAGGACTCTATGTGTTATAAATAGAGATCCTTAACCTAGATTAGGTCATGAGTTTTTGTGCAGCTTCAAGGTTTTGTAACCCTAATACAAATCAGTGTATTCGTCTTATATTATTAATAAGATTGGAGCTTTTTATAATTCTGTTATTGTTATTCATTTTGATCTTCATTGTATTACTAAGTGTTATTCCGCAAACTTCTTAGTAATCATTCAAAACTGTGGTTATCTAATAGTTTATTAGATAGATCTTGGTTTATCAAGTGGTATCAGAGCGGGTTTAGTTTTGAATCCAGGAAGATCTCAGTTCTACTGTTTTATTGATCATTTTTATAATCATTGAATAATAATAATGGCAGAAGGTAGTGAAGGAATCCAGGTCACAAAGATCCCAATGCTAAGACCTGATGAGTTTGATCTGTGGAAAAACAGAATCAGACAATATATGCTTCTCACAGATTATCAGATGTGGGAAGTTGTAGTTAATGGTCCTCCAGTGACCTTAAACAGTGATGGTGTTCCACTGCCAAGATCTCCACCAACATCTGAGGCAGAAAGAAAAGTCAGATCTATAGAGTACAAAGCTTTGAGTACTCTATTGTTATCTATTCCAAATGAATATCAAAGGCGTTTTGAAGCATGTCAAGATGCTAAAGTTTTAATGGAAGCAATAGAGAAGAGATTTGGTGGTAATGATAACACCAAAAAGAACAAAAGATCTCTATTGAAACAGCAATATGAGAACTTTAATTCTGTAAAGTCAGAAACTCTGACTCAAACCTTTGATAGGTTTTCAAAGCTTGTGGGAGATCTGGAAAATCATCAAGTAAAAATTGATAAAGATGATTTGAACAGGAAGTTTTTGAGGTCCTTGGGTGATGAATGGACCATGTATACTGTTGGCTTAAGGCAGAGTGCAGATCTGGAAGCAAAGGAATTAGAAGATATCTACAATGATCAGAGGAATTTTGAAGCTGAGGTAGAGATCAAGAAGGTAGGCTATGGGAGCAACAACAATAATTCAGCTTTTATGTCAATGGCAGGTTCTGGATTAAAAACTGAATCAAGTCAGAAAGGGTCATCATATGGTACTAGAGGAAGTGGATCTAGTACTACTCATTCTAATGATCAAATCTTAGAATCTTTCTTTGCTAGTAATGTGAATTCATCACTTACTAATGAAGATCTAGATCAGTTTGAAGGAGATGATATAGAAGAAATGGATATCAAGCTACAAATTGCTTTAATCACACAAAGAGCAAAAAGGTTTATGCAAAGAACTGGTAGAAATAACTTTGCACAGAAAAGGAGTGATTCAAGCTGGTTTGATAAAAGCAAAGTTGAATGCTTCAACTGTCACAAGATGGGACATTTTGCTAGGGAGTGCAGAAGTCCTAAGATTGATCAGAATGAGAGAGGAACTGTTCAAAGAAGTGGAGGAAATGTTGGTCAGACTAAGAATGTGCCTATCCAAGATACCTCATCAAATGCACTGGTATCTGTTGATGGATGTGGATGGGATTGGAGTGATCAGGAAGAACATGAAGTGAAGAATCAATGCTTCATGGCAACAGCAGAATCTGACAAGCAATCTGAAGTTCCTTATGAGGTACAAATAAAATTGTGCTCAGCTGTGTGTAAACAAACTGTGAAACATTATAGAGATCATAACCAGAAAGTGTATGATGAGCTAAAACAGTGTGAAATCAAAAGTAGACACACAATTTCTGTAATAGAAAATCTTGAAAAACAGATTCAGGCATTTGAAGATAATGCAACACAGTTTAAATATGATATTGAGTATGCTAGGTGGGAAAGAGACACTTTTAAAGATAAAGTAGAATTATTAACTAAGAAACTTGCAGAGGTTACATGTGAAAGGGATAGCATAAGACTTAATGTGAGTAACTTAGAACATGCATCTAAAAGTGTAAATAAACTTATCAATTCTCAGATTCATGATAAACTCAAAACTGGGTTAGGATACAATAATGTACCTCCTCCTTATAACAACAACTATTTTCCTTCTAAAACTGAAATTGATTTAAATTCACTTAAAGAAGGATTAAATGATGATGTTAAAAAGGTAGATCCAGTTAACAGTTTAAAAGAAGATGTAAACATTGATGAAGTTGAAATACATGAGTGGACTGAGGAGGATGATAAAGATTGTGATACATCTGAATGTAATATTAATGTGTTTGATAAATCTGATAAATCATCATGTGAAAGCAGAAATAGTATTACTGGTCTAATTAAAGAACTAAAAGTTAATAAGCTAGAAGAGGGTAAGAAAATGTTTGAACAGAAGGAAAAACATCATGATAAACATGAGAAAACAATACCTAACACACCTAGGAATGTTCAAAGAAAGGTTAGGAATGCTGTGAAAACAACTGTTTCTGTGAATCATACAACTGCTGTGAATACATGTGATAAGTGCAAGTGTAAGGATAGCTTTTCTAAATCCCAAAATTTTCAAAAACATTTTCCCAGAGGTAATCAAAGGAATTGGAATCAAATGGTGACTCAAAAACTGGGAAATAATGTTACTGTGATTAAAGAAAAGTTATGCCTTATATGTGGCAGAAATAATCATCTTCAACATGAGTGTTTTCATAATCCAAAGACTTATCAAAAGAATATGAAAAGGCCATGGACAACAGCTAATATGATTAACAAACAAAATTTTAAATCTAATGTTAATCATACAAATGCTGCTAGAAAGATGAATTATAGGGCAAATCAAGCTATGGCTGCTGCAAAAGTTTCCACTGCAGGAACAAAAGCTAAAGATTTAGCCAACAGTTTAAAGACTAAAACAGTGGAAACAGGAGTTAAAGCAAACAGTAGTAAACCTTTTAAAACTGTTAACACTGTTAATTCAACAGTTTCTACTGGTAGAGTAAATAACACTGTAAGGAATACTAACAGTGTTAATTATTTTACCACTGTTAGACATAATAACAGTTATAACATGTTTAACACTGTTAGACATAACTTTAGACCTTCAGTTAACACTGTTAGACCAAAATCCACGTTTAAGTCTAAAATTAGTTGGATTTGGACACCTTTTCAATCTAATGTTCCCAGATGTTCAAAATCTAACAATGCATCAAAATCAATAATCTTCAAGAAAGTTGATTACATTGATGCATCAGGGAAACCCAAAGCCAAATTGGTTTGGGTTCCCAAGAGAAATTAATTTTCTTTGTGTTTGTTTGTGTGCAGGGCAAGCCAAGAAGTTTATGGCATATCGACAGTGGCTGCTCAAGGCACATGACTGGAGATAAGGAAAAGCTACAGAACTTCAAATCATTTGATGGTGGATATGTAGCATTTGGAAGCAATCCAAAAGGTGGAAGGATCACAGGCAAAGGAGTTGTTCAAAGTGCCAAGTTAAGCTTTGAAAATGTTTATTATGTGGAACAGTTGAGGTACAATTTGCTAAGTGTGAGTCAAATCACAGATAAAAAGAACCCTGTTCATTTTACTGACACTGAATGTCTTATTCTGTCTAAGGAGTTCAAAATTCCAGAAGATATGATTTTAATGAGAATTCCTAGGCAAGATAATGTCTATAAGTGTGACTTAGCAAACATGACACCTCAACCTGATTTAAACTGCTTGATTTCTAAAGCTAATTTAAATGAGTCTACTTTGTGGCATAGAAGGATGTGTCATATGAATTACAAAACCATTAATAAACTTGTCAAAAACAAGCTTGTCAGGGGTTTACCTGAGAAGGTCTATTCATGTGATGATCATTGTGTGTCTTGTCTAAAAGGGAAGCAACACAAAACTTCTTTTAAGTCCAAAGCTGTGAATTCAAACTGTACTCCTTTATACTTATTGCATATGGATTTATTTGGACCAACAAGTATAAGTAGTATGGGAAAAAGATCTTATTGCCTTGTTGTAATTGATGATTATACCAGATTTACATGGGTTTTCTTTCTTAGAACAAAAGATGAGACAGGTGACATACTTAGATCATTTATAACTAAGATTGAGAACCAATTAGATAAAAAGGTTAAAATCATCAGGAGTGATAATGGAACAGAGTTTAAAAATTATGAGATGGATAAATTCTGTGATGAGAAAGGCATTAAGAGAGAATTTAGTGCTCCTAGGACTCCTCAACATAATGGAGTAGCTGAAAGAAGGAATATGACACTAATAGAAGCTGCTAGATCTATGCTAGCTGATGCAAAACTTCCTATGTCCTTTTGGGCAGAAGCAGTTAGCACAGCTTGTTATGTTCAGAATAGGGTAACAGTTGTTAAGCCTTATTTCAAAACCCCATATGAGCTGTTGTTTAAGAACAAACCACTGGTTAGTTTCTTAAAATCATTTGGGTGTCCCAGTACTATCTTGAATACCAAAGATCACCTAGGAAAGTTTGAAAGCAAAGCAGAGGAGGGTGTATTTGTAGGATATTCTATTCAGAGTAAAGCATATAGAGTGTTCAATCAAAGGACCAGAGTCATAGAAGAATCAATGAATGTCACTTTTAATGAAAATACCATTAATCCTGATGGAATAGGTCCTAAGTCTTTGTTTGATATTGATGCTCTTAACAATGCTTTTAGATATACAACTGTCATTCCTAGTACAGGTACATGCACAGGTAACACATCAAGCAAAGCAGATGGAGTTTATGAGGATATCTCTGATATTGATTCAGAACAGAATAAAGAGTCATTGGAGTATATTATCTTTCCAATCTGGACTCCAGATCCACCAGAGGTGTTCTCTTCTGATCTTCCAATGTCATCTCAGCCTATTGAGATAGAAGTGCAAATTGAAACACCTTCCAATGAAAGTTCTGGGCAGGATGGTAATTTTACCAACTTGGAGCCCACCATTCCAGAGACATCAACATCTAATCTTCATGTGAACAAAAATCATCCTCTGGAACAGGTGATTGGAGACGTTAACAGTGGTGTACAAACAAGACAGCAAACTGCTGTCACTGAAGAAGAATTACATACATCTCTATATGTGTGTTTTCTTTCTCAAGTGGAACCTAAAAAGGTTGTAGAAGCTCTCAAACACCCTAGTTGGATTGAGGCAATGCAAGAGGAGTTATTACAGTTTAAGATACAGAATGTGTGGACTCTAGTAGATCTGCCAAAGGGAAAAAGGGCAATTGGTACCAAATGGATCTTCAAGAACAAGAAGGATGAAAGAGGAATTGTTATCAAAAAAAAGGCAAGACTGGTGGCACAAGGTTATACACAGGAAGAAGGAATTGATTATGATGATGTCTTTGCTCCTGTTGCCAGGATAGAAGCCATTAGATTATTTCTAGCATATGCTACATTCAAAGGCTTCACAGTCTATCAAATGGATGTCAAAAGTGCTTATCTGTATGGCATGATTGATGATGAAGTGTATGTGTGTCAACCCCCTGGATTTGAAGATCCTAATTATCCAGATAGAGTTTGCAGATTGGATAAGGCACTATATGGGTTGCATCAAGCCCCCAGGGCATGGTATGAGACTTTATCTGTGTATCTCTTAGAGAGTGGGTTCAAAAGAGGTACTATTGATAAGACTCTGTTCACCAAAAGGAATCAAAATGATATTTTACTGGTGCAAGTTTATGTAGATGACATCATTTTTGGTTCTACAAATGATGGTATGTGCAAGGAATTTGAAACTTTAATGCATCAAAAGTTTCAGATGAGTTCAATGGGGGAACTCACTTTCTTTTTGGGGCTTCAAGTTAAGCAGAGTTCAGATGGTACTTTCATAAATCAAAGTAAATATGTCAAAGACATACTTACTAAATTTGGATACTCTGATTCAAAAGTGGCTAGTACACCAATGGAAACACACAAGTCACTATCTGCAGACCCTGAGGGGGAGGAAGTTGATGTACATTTGTACAGATCAATGATTGGATCATTGATGTACTTAACTTCTTCTAGGCCAGATATAATGTTTGCTGTTTGTATCTGTGCAAGATTTCAAACCTGTCCAAAACAATCACATCTGTATGCTGTCAAAAGAATCTTTAGATACTTAAAAGGACAATCTGATCTAGGTCTTTGGTATCCAAAAGATTCACCTTTTGACCTAAAATCATATTCAGATAGTGATTATGGGGGAGCTAGTATGGACAGAAAGTCAACATCAGGAGGATGTCAATTTCTAGGAGAAAGGTTAATCTCATGGCAATGTAAGAAACAGACAACTGTATCAACATCTACTGCTGAAGCAGAGTATGTAGCTGCTGCAAGTTGCTATGCTCAAGTCTTATGGATTCAGAATCAGATGCTTGATTATGGTTTAACTTTCTTAAACACTCCTATTTATATTGATAATACTTCTGCTATCAGCATCATTCATAATCCTGTTAAACATTCTAAAACTAAGCATATAGAGATTAGGTATCACTTTATCAGAGATTGTAATGAAAAACGACTTATTCAGATTATAAAAGTTCATACTGACAATCAACTTGCAGATTTGTTCACCAAAGCATTTGATGTGAGCAGATTTACTTTCCTGATTACCAGTATTGGCATGATTAAATCTTTTTAAACTGTCTTTTCATAACTATTTTGATACATCTCTATCATGTTTAAGAATTAGATGCTGGTAGATGTAATTGAGACTAACAGTGATAATCAAATTAGTTATGACTATTTTGTCTTATTCATTATCACTGTTATTACTCAATTACCACTGTATATGTAGTTATCATTGCTTATGACTACAACTGTAGGTTAACACTGTCAGTTGAATAACTACCACTGTTAGTGTAAACAGTTTCTACTGTTTTCATTATTTAGTTATCACTGTCAGTATTAATGTTAGTGTTAACTTTTACCACTGTTAGTATATCAGTTACCACTGTTTATACTATCTAGTTGTAATTGTTAACCATCACTTGGTATATTTCTATTTTATTTTGCAGGATATATATATATATATATAAAAAAAAAATAAAAAAATTTTCTACTATCACTCTTATCACTGTTAGTAATACTAATAAAAGTTTCTAGTATTGAGTTGTAATTCCTTTGGTCAGGAGTTATTTCCATCAACTAGTTATCACTGTTAGTATTATCACTTTCCACTGTTGTACATTTGTTTCCACTGTTAGTGATATTCTTTAAATGAAATTATATTCCCAAATAGTTTCCACTGTTTTCAGAAAAGTTTCCACTGTTTTAAAATAGTTTCCACTGTTTTAAAATGGTTTCCACTGTTAATGTTCAAATTGGGATTTTTATTTCAAAATTAGGTCATTGACACTAACAGTATAAATACTCCCAACACTTATATATTTTCTTTTACGCTTTCATAACCACTGCACTCATAAACCCTATAACCACTGCTATCGTAAATCTTACACAAATTTCTTCATGGCTTCTTCTTCATCAACCACACCTCAACTCACTTTAGGCAAGGATCATAACATGATTGCCTATCTGGTAAAACCATCAATAGCCAATGATTACGTAGAGATCATTGATTTTCTGCGTAATTCTACCATTTATCATGCGCTAACTGTCGCACCCAGAATTTCATATGATCACATTAATGAATTCTGGGTTAAAGCAAAGATTGAGGAAGAAGCAGGTGTTACAAAAATTGTTTCTACAGTTGCTGGGCACCAAGTGGTTATTTCTGAATCATCCATTCGTTCTTCTCTTCATCTTCAGGATGAAGAAGGTATAACTTCAATTTCTGATGAAGCTTTATACTTGAATTTACAACGAATGGGATATGAGGGTAATTTGGGTGGGTATGTTTTTCAGAAAACAATGTTTTCTTACCAATGGAGGTTTTTAATTCATACATTACTGCACTGTTTATCATCCAAACGCTCATCTTTTGAACAATTTAGCAGTAATGTGGCATATGCATTGGTATGCTTAGCTACTGGCCAAAACTTTAATTTTTCCAACTTTATTTTTGCTGGTATGCTAAGAAACATAAACCAACCTAAACTGAAATTTTTAATGTATCCAAGGTTTGTGCAGATCTTTTTAAATGAACAAATATCTGACCTGCCACTCTTGGATAAGATAATAGGTATCTCTTCCTTTAAACCAAAAGTATTTTCAAATATGAAGAGAGATACCTCTATCAAAGGTGTCATGTTTTCTGGGAGGGTAACAGCATTGTTTCCAACAATGCTTCCTGCACCCTCCACCACAGCATCTGTACCACCAACAGAAGCTGAACCAGTTGTTGAAAGAATGGAACAACCCATTCCTTCTTATCCCACAGCAACTGGGGGTACCAATGAACAACAAGGGAACAGATTCACTACAACTTACACCAGAAAAGCCAAAAGGGCTACACAATAGATGACTGAGGATCATGCTGCTCAGTCATCTCAGTCTAATGACAGGGGTCATGAACAGCATGTGGTCCATGAGGAGAGGGGTGACCATTCTGTAAGGGCTGCTTCTACTGCTTCTAGCCCACTGGCAGAGCAGGACAGAAGTAACATCAATAAGACCCAAGCAGAGGCAACATCAAAACATGATTCTACTCCTGTAGATGATTTTGGTGGTCCCAGTACCAATAACCAAGGGGAATCTATTGATCATACTAGGTATGATACAGGTTTTGATACACCTGTCAATGATTCACCTAGGAAGTCACATTCTGATGGTGATGAGGCTAGAACTAACCTGGAATTAACGAAAATGATTGATTATGTATGGGAGAAGTTCAGATTAGAAAGGAGAAAGAACAAGGAAAAGGATGCAAAGATTGCAGACTTGATGCAGAGGGTTTCTCAGCTAGAATACATTGTGATTAAGGTTTTGAAAGAAGGGAAAAAGTATGTGGTAGTTGAAGGTGAATCTGTAGACACAGCTTTCAAAAAGGGGGAGAAATATTGGACAAATAAAGGTGATGAGGGTCACAAAGATGATGGTGAGAAGGGTAAGGATGGACAGAATGATGATGATGTTGGTGATCATATTGATGAGGAAATAGAGATGGATACACAAGTTCCTCAAGAAACTGAGAATGTCAATGAAAATCCTGAAGGTGAGAAACAACAGGAGAAAGTGAAGACTCCACAGGTTACAAGAAAAAAATCTATACCTGTGCAGTCTGTCAAAGCTAAGAAGCATAAAACCACCACCTTACCTCCAGTTCAGATCAGAGAACCTTCTACTGCACCTGCTGCTGCACAAGCTATGCCTAAGATTGACCCTAAGGATAAGGGTAAGGGTATACTGGAGGAAGAGCCAAAACAGAAAAAGCAGAAAACTATGCCTCCTGAAGTTACAGTGAATGATGATGAGTATGCTCAGAGGCTATTTGCTGAGATCAATGCAGATGTGCTAGCAGAGGAGATGATCGAGGTTGAAGTTGAACCTGGTAAGTTTGTTAAAATGACCAAAGCTCAAGTTGATGAGTGGGATGATGCACAGCTGAGAGAACAAAAACAAGATGATATTGAATATCTTGTGGAACAAATTAAGAAAAAGAAGGCTGCAGAATTGAAAAAGTCTAGAGATGCAAAAGCTGCTGCTAAAAGAAATAAACCTTTGACAAGGGCACAACAGAAAAGAAATTTGGTCTTAAAGCTAAGAGGTGGCAATATTCCAACTGCAAGGCTTAATGCTATGTCCCTTGAAAGCTTACAAAGAATTTGGGACAGGGATACATTTTTAAATCCAGAGGCTGCTAAGAGAGCAGAAGAAGCACAGAAAGCTAAAAGGAAGGCAGAAAGGGAAAAGAGTCAGAAAGAAAAGATTGAAAAAGAACTGGAAAAGGAAAAGGAATGGAAAAGGATGAGTGCTGAGATTAAACAGAAGAGGAAACAAGAACTTGCATCAATTCCAGATTTACCTAAGAAAAATTTGAAGCTGGATGAGTTGATTGTGGTGTAACCTCTACAACATATTCCTCCTGATAACTCTCCTGGAATCATTGATTGGTCTGTGGTAAACTTTACAGTTCCAGTTAAATGTGAGAAAATTAGAATTGAAAGGGCAGATACTTCTGTTTCATATTGGAGGTCATTCAAAGAGCTGATCAGGGTGATTGTTAGAGAAGATCTGAACAGAATGTATGAGATTGGATCTGAAAAAGAACTAAGCACCAAAAAGTTTGATAGTGTTTATGAATTGAGTGTTTGGTCTGGGATTTCAATGATGTATGAACCAGAAAGATTTAGATTTGAATTCAACACTTTCAGAAATGTGAAGCAATGGATCTATCTTAACAATCCAGGTGTTCATCAAGTTATTTTTGATGATGCTACTATGATTTGGATGCTCACTGACAGAGAATATGATATGAGTTTGAGTTTGTTAAGAAGCTTAAGGCATGCTAAATTATCTGTCTCATTCAACAATGATTTGGCAGAGGATTTGGTTTATATGATATTGAATCAGATTCATAAGAAAGAGGAGTATGAGAGAAGACACAGAAATCAAAGATAGTTTGAAAGAGGTCAACTTGAAGAATCAAGAGAAACTTAATACTGTTGGGGACAGATTAAGTTTAGGGGGAGATTGTTGGGAAATAAGATTTCTGATGTTATTACTGCTGTTGAAGAATGCACAAGGCATTAACACTGTTAGTGTTGTTGTTACTACTGGTATTACAACTGTTAGTATGTTGGTTACCACTGTCTTCAGAGTTAAAACTGTTAGTTGAAGTCTTCATGGATTACCACTGTTAGTAGAAGATTACAACTGTTATTGAAGATTGAAGATAAGAGTTACAACTGTTAGTGTTATCACTGTTAGCTTGTTTACAACAGTTAACACTGCTTAGGCTAGTTACCACTGTTGGTATATTAGTCTAGTAAATTGTATAAGTGTTAACACTGTTATAGGAATTACCACTGTTTGTATAGTCGTGGTAGTTAACACTGTTTATATCTAGAATAGGAGGGAAGTCAGAGTTTGAATAATTATGGATTGTAACTGCTTCCATAATTATAGGAGATTGTTTAGCAGGACTCTATGTGTTATAAATAGAGATCCTTAACCTAGATTAGGTCATGAGTTTTTGCGCAGCTTCAAGGTTTTGTAATCCTAATACAAATCAGTGTATTCGTCTTATATTATTAATAAGATTGGAGCTTTTTATAATTCTGTTATTGTTATTCATTTTGATCTTCATTGTATTACTAAGTGTTATTCCGCAAACTTCTTAGTAATCATTCAAAACTGTGGTTATCTAATAGTTTATTAGATAGATCTTGGTTTATCATACAGCCGTAGTGATGAATTATTTTCCTGGGCATGTAGACGGTCAATCAATGCACACTCTTACACCGCTTGCATAATTAACGGTGTAAGGTTTGTGGTTCACAGTCGTGATACACGCCGTACAACTCAAAACATCATAGTTTCAACGACCAGGGTTGATGGATGTACGTGTTATGGTCAGTTGGAGAATATTTTGGAGCTAAATTAATCGAGTGATTGCAAGGTTATGTTGTTCAAATGTAAATGGTTCAAAACTAATAATACCAAGAATGTCCAACGTTGTGTCACTAAAAATAACATAACCAGGATTTCTCATAGTTTTGAATGGTATAAAGATGAGTCATACATTCTTGCAACACAAGCAAAGTAAGTTTTTTACCTTGATGACCCATCCAAAAAGCATTGGAGTGTCATCCAAGAGGTGAATCATCAAAAGATTTGGGACCAAGAAACCATTTTGGAAGAGAACGAAGAAGATGTTATACATTGTAACACCCGCTAATTTAGGACTTTAATTAGTGCCTAACTACTTGTAATTATATGTATTTAGTATTATATTAATCTAAATATATGTAACTTTCTGTGTAATTACATACACGTTATATGATTTGTTTAAATCATACACACTTGAACCGGACGAGGTCCGACACTATTTACTATGGACGTTGGTGACAAACTGTTAAAAATAATGTGGATTTATCCAAACAAACATTATTTACGCTAATATATTGCGAGAATATATTACACATATTAAATATCCTACAAAACACTCCGTGCGTGACGAAAACACACGATTCGCGACCGGTGACCAAATGAAAACTCGAATATTATTTTAATTGCTTAGAATATATTATTTGAGTAAGAGCTTTATTAAAAATATTGGGTTTTAAATCGTTAACAAAACGTATTGTATAAAACGTTATACGATTAATTAAAACGTTAAACGATCGGGTAAATGAACACCGCATGATACGTAGATTGGGGAATTAAAATTTCACACCCTCATGTGGGTGGGACCCACTCAAATCTACAGATTTGAGTATGGGTTCCCATACCCATTCCCACTCCATTGACTTACACACACACCCCCATACCTCATTCTACACCTCCACACTCACACTCCACCTCTCTACACCCTCTCTATTTTCTCTCCCTCTCTCCCCTGCGTTTTCCAGCCACCACCACAGCCCCCCCCCCCCCCATGAACCACCATCAGCCACCACATCAGGTTTGAAGAAAAACGAAGCTAAAGGCACGAAAACGATCACAAACGTGTGAGCATCATCTTTGCTGTCTCCGTTCCTCCATATACCTTGTGAGAACTTCTCTACCCTTCTAAGATACTTGTTTTAAGTTTATAATCATGTTCTAGTGCTCACTCAACCATAAAATGTCCAAAAGATAAGTCGAAACACAAATTAAAACTCGAAAACAGGAAGTTAACCTTCCTGTCCAGATTCTGTTTTCACTTCCACGAATTTTATAAAAATCATTACAACAACAAAATGGACGTTTCTTAATCCTAAAATGTACTACAAGAAGTTATATTTCCAACAAAATTATCCTCGTGACTTTTTGACTCTGTTTGCTACTCGAAAACATTTTTCTCCGGTAACATAGGTTTACTGTTCCGGCAGGCAGTAAAAACAGCCTACTTCTCGAGACCATATCTCGAGTTCTATACTTTAAAAATGTGTGAGACCACTTGGGAAATCTTGGTAATTTTGTTATATACAAAAAGTTCTTCTTTGGCTCATTCCAGAAATACACCCATTTCTCCAGAAAATTAGATTTGTGAGAAGTGGTCTAATCTCGGATTAAACTTAACACTGACACTTTGTGAATTTTTATAAAATAACAAACTACCTCCAAAAGTCATAAAAAAATTACAGGAAGTACATAACATATGTGGGAACTTTGTGTAAAAATTTCAGAACGATTCGACAACGTTTACTATTTTAGATAAAAATCACAATAATCCGTGAATACATTGTCGGATGAACAGTACTCAGTGAATCACATTGTCGGATGAACAGTAAATTCGTGAATTTATTGACGGATGAACAGTAAAAATTGACTTTCGTTGACTGTCGGACTGAGGGTTGACTCTCGGACTTTAGGGTGAGACTCGGATGCATAGTTTCGGACTTAATAACACTCGAAATCAAACCAAACCCGTTTGACCTAGTAAACGAAAATAAATACTTAAACGAAATCAAAAAAACTTCAAACCTACGACAATACCATCATCATTGTCGCATGAATAGTATTCCGTGAACACTATTGTCATATGAACAAAACTCCGTGAATATATTGTCGTATGAACAGTGGTCCGAGAATGCGATTGTCGCATGATCATCCGTGAATCGCAATCTATACTCATTGTCGCATAAAAACTAACACTTGTACTTGAAAGAATCCCGAAAATCCTTATTGTCGCATAAACAAGAATCCGACAATCCATATTGTCGCATGAACAAGAATCCGACAATCCATATTGTCGCATGAACAAGAATCCGACAATCCTTATTGTCGCATAAAACAGAAACTTGAAAAATACTCTTATACTAAATATTGAATACATACAACAACTATACTTTATGCGGCACTACACTTACATGATACACATATACTTTTCGAAGTATACGCTACAACTTGAACACATACGAGATTACACCCCGAAACTACATATGAGATTACACTCACACTTAGAACGGGATTACACCCACATTACTACGAGCTTACACTCGCACGGACTTACATCCGAACGACGGTTACACGTCACGTTACAAATAACCAACTATTGTATATGCTTTACCAGATATACAAGCACAATGAATTACATAATAATAATATTTGAATTATTATTACACCTCCGTCACCAACGGGCCACACTTATTTACAAAATAATTACAAAAGTACAAACAAATACTTCGACATTTCCTAGTTGAGTGGACAACTAGCATGGGTGATCCTTCGTGACACCAACTTACTTACTTGCTTACGACCTTGTGCATTTCGGACGCCAGAAGGTTGCAGGGTTCGGAGAACCACACTACGGAATTACATCCGACACTACGGACTTACATCCGGAATACTTATTCGCTTACATGAAAGTATCATACTTGCTTGACTCAGGTGAGTCTTACAGCCCCGTTTTACTGTTTTCTACTTGGGGTGAGATATTTGCTACCGTTTTACGTATGAACACAAGTACTGAACTGCTACACACTACTTTTACATACATTACATGAGTTACTTTTTATCCACTGAAATCCTCCGATCATAAGTTGTTAGTTATGGACTTAAGCGCGATTACTAGTAAATGGATCCATTTGGGACTGACAATCCCTGCCTGGGGTAGTAGCGCTACCACGAATTACACTGTAGAAACAGGCATATTAGTATTTGTTACATATGAGTGTCCGGATAGCACTCACGGGGGTACGTGATGCTGTACTTGACTGTACCATTCACACTACACTGTTAAGCTTCAACTTGTGAGCTCATAGTAATTGTGTTGACCTACTGATTTACTGAGTTACTGATTTACTTTTTATACTCGAAGGCATTACTGGTACTTTACTTGTGGTTCATAAAGGATTACTATACTAAACCTGTGAGATTCACCAACCATTTTGGTTGACACTTTTTAGCATTTATCTTAGGTACATTACAACAGTAGGACTACACCTCACTCAGGACTGATAGCTCGAGTCGCATGCATACAAACTTGTGGAGATTCTTTTGCATTACTTTTTGTATATCAGTTATGTATTAGAATCTCTAGGAAATCGTTTTCGAACTCGAAGCTTGTTATTATGATTCAACAAAGTAATACTTTTGTACTATTGTACGACGTTGCATATAGATGTCGTTTGCTTTACTTTGGTGCTTGATTATTGATTAGTAACACCCAAAGCTTGCTTCCGCGCAACAGTAAATTTGGGGGTGTTACATACATGACATCGGTTCATCTGATCTTGCATTGGATGCTAATTTATATAGCTTGACTTATACGAGCATGAACATAGATGGCCAAGCAACGGAAGTTGATGTTATTCAAACTTTTGTCCACGACAATGCTAATGATTCTATTGACCACATAGACGATGATGTTTATGATGATGCTATTGATGACTTTGAAAATGAAGATTTGAATTCTGATAATCAGTGTGACACGACATGTTATTCTAGTGATGAGTCTAATTGATTGCTAATTGTTATATGTATCAATACTTAAATATGATTGAAATTGTTATCGTGTTTTAGATATAAAATATGTTTGTTATGTGTTTATTTGGTTATTCGTGTTATTATGTAATTTTGTATACTTGTATTCTTATAGATGACATATGTGGCCCGAGGTCATGATGGAGATGTTGGTGGTGATGATCGTGATCCTTTTGGTGGCCATTGGTGACCACCTTCCCGTTGCGAAAGTAAGTAATTTTTGAATTTTTAGTTTACCCAAATTTGTTTATTTGTAGTTACACTAATTTTGTCACTTGAATATGATTACTTATACTTTTAATTTCAAGGTTCAAAGAAGGTGCAAGGTCCCACCACTTTAGCTAAGCTACGGAGCAAGTTTACAGCGAATGGTGAAAAACCATTGCCGATCATCTTTCATGTTGGGGTACAGAGACCTATTGGACGACCCCTTGGAGATAACAAAAAAGACTTCATTACTTTAATCGGGTCAGTTGTTGGTGATACAATCCCCTTATGCTATGAATCATGGGAAGTAGTACCCGATGAAGACACAACACTCATTTGGCCTAACATAAGAGTGAGTTTATTTAATATATCATTTTAAATTTGTACATTGTTAGAAGTATTTAGTATTATTATCGAGTATTAGGACCATATTAAGTTATTTTAGTTTAGGCCCATTTAGATATAAGCCGATGAAGACAGAACACCCATTTAGGCCCGTTTGTACAATTTTAGATATCGTATTAAGTAGTACCTGATGAAGACAGAACACTCATTTCTTTGGCCTAACATAACTGTCCCTAACTATTACTTCTAACTTGTAGCATTACTTTGACATGGAACCCCACTTAGATGGGCCAAATAGCAAAGAACTAAAAGAAGGGATTGAGAGTCTCTGTGCTGCTCTCTCAGATATTCAGATAGAAAATCAAAGTTTAGAAAAAAGTGGTTTGATGGTCGGGGCGGGTATGAAAGTGTCACGGGAATTAGACAAGCACTTCCACCGAACATGGAATTATCAGAGTGGAATAGGTATTGCGACTACTACGTGTCTGAAAAAACCAAAAAATGCTCGGAAGTCAATACTGTTAATCGGAGTAAGCAAGCGTATCAAAGTTACCATGGGTCAAAAGCATTAGTTGCGCACAGACATGATAAGGTGAGTAGCTTTATAATTGTTATTTATAATAATTCTGTCGTGATTACTATGGTTGATTATTAGTATATATTCATTTAATGTGTTTTTATCTTATCGGGAAAGATGGTAAATATACACTATTCGATCAATACAAGGAGATGCATACTCGGGATGGGGTGTGGACCAATGAGACCGCTAAAAGGTGATATGTAAGTATAAATTTATTAATTTTTAGCATTTAAATTTATGTATATATTTGTTTAATTGTGTTTGATTGCTGATGAATGAGCTTATTCAGTGCTGAATGTTAGATGATTCGGCATTCAGCATGTTTGTTACCAAGCAATTAGTTTGACCTCTGAACTAAATTGAAACCTTTGAATCAGTCAGCGCTTTCTGTTAGTATTTTCTTGATCATGAATAGAGAATGTTATGCATGTTTAATCAGAAACCGAGTATAGACTATATAGTAATCAGAAACCAAATGCAATTTCATCTAGGAATGCAACAAGACAAATATAGTAATCAGAAACTGTACATAAGGTTAAAATAGTTTTGATCATGCTTATGGTCAGATACTTATGGTCAAGGGTGGATGCACCCACTAGTAGAATATTATGCATTTTTAATAATGGATATAAACAGGCACTTATCTGTTGTTATATTTGGATATAAACATCTTACCTTAATTAGCGTTTCAGTTTGTTTGAATGTGATTTTGATAACTTTAATGTCATTTTGTAACTTCTAGGATAACATGATTACGGACACCACTTCCACTGATTTAGTTGAAGAGGACACCATAAAAAAAACTTGGGGGAACGACGTGTGTTTTATCCCGGGATTGGTAAAAAGTTACCGCATAGTTCAAGAGTATTTGGCAAACGGGCAAGTGATTCAAAAGGTAACATGTATACAAAGGCGCTAATGGCCCGAAAAGGTAACCAAGTTGTCAAAATTTGACAATAATGGGAATATGAAATATGTCGATGCCCAAAAAAGACTTACATTTCAAAATTGTGCCATAAAAGGATTCAAATTGTCAAAAACATTCAATTAAGGGTAAAAGTTACCATTTTTTAAAACCGTGCCATAAAAGGATTTAGTATATCGAAATCATGCCATAAAAGGATTAAAGTTTTTGAAATCGTGTGATAAAAGGATTTAACACTAAAAATAAAATTCGGGTTTAAACACTCAAAAGTAAAATTAATGTTTGTATCGTATGTTTTATAGGTTAAAAATGTCACATAATAATTATATATTTAGGATTTAAATGTGAAAATAAATACACCTTTAATTGAACTTTTTTGAGAATTTAAATCCTTTTACGGCACACTTTTAAATGTTAGTCCTTTTTGGGCATCGACAAAAGTCATATTCTTTATTGTCAAATTTTAACAACATGATTACCTTTTCGGGTCATTTGCCCTATACAAAACATGAAGTTCATTATGTGGTTAGTAATATGGTTGGTAGAATATTTGGTAAATTGGCGAAGCATATAAATGAAAACTTTGCAATGGTTTGTGACGTCCTACAAACCGCCAAAGTTGACCGTCCAAAGCTTAAAGATGTGGATCCCAGGATGTTTCTAGTAGATGATGATGAGGACGAAGATGAGGAGGAGGAAGACAAGGAGGAGGGAGACGAGGAGGATGACGAGGAGGAAGACCTAGAGTAAGTTGGTTAGTTTGTATTTCACGTGTTAGACAATCTAAAAAACTTGTATGTTTTTGGTTAATGGATTTGGATGTTGAACAACTTTGAAACGTTGTAGGTGTCTTTTGGATGATAATGTTTTCTTTGTAGATTTGATTTTATTTGTGGATTTGGTTTTATTTGCGGATTTGGTTTCATTTGCGGATTCGATTTTATTTGCGGATTCAGCAAGAAAAATGCAATTTGTAATCAGGAAAAAACTTAGGAAAATGGAAAAAACAGGAAGATCTGGTTGAAACTGTCTGCGATTTTTAGCGAGGACTCTTTGGCGACGACATGTCGTCGCTATATAATTTTATATAAAATAATAAAAATTTCTTTGGCGACGACATGTCCTCGCAATTTTTTTTATAAAAGAAACTCAAAAATAAAATAAAATATCTTTGACGATGACCTTTCGCGACGACATGTGGTCGCGATGCATATCTAAAACAAGGAAATCAAAGTCAACGTGGACCCCACTTGTCTTCGTGAATAGTTCTCACCAAAAACATTCAGCTACGAAAGTATAGCGAGGACCTTTCGGCGACGATATGTCCTCGCTAAAAACCTACAACGAGGACATTTTGGCGAGGACTTTTGTCGTTGCCAAAAGTCCTGATTCTAGTAGTGATTATCGGAATACTCTAACTTATTAAAACGCCTTTATAAATGACACATATGATATTGGTCCTATAAAACAATAGATCCTAAAAAATACCTAATTAAGTCCTTTATAGGTGTCCTAATAGACCAAGTTTATTGTAGTAGTGATTTTACAGGAGCAGCTATATATGAGAATTTTAATAGTTCTCATATGGTCGTCAAGAAAACACTTCATACTTACATCTATCGATAAATCAGATAATATGGTGATTGTGATAAGGTAAGATGTTACTGGAGTTGCTATGAGAATTTTGATCAATTACAGTCATTTTATTTAGGAATATGAACAACTTTTGAACTAGTCTATAATAAAATATGTATAATAACTAGGTCTTTAGCCCGTGCAATGCACGGTCGTTAAAAAAATTACAACTATATGTTTATTTTTAAGGAGTCCAATGAATAAGTGTTGTTAACTTAAAAGATGCAAATATAATTGAGAATTGAGAATAAATAATAACATAAACCAAACTATATAATAAAGTAATCAAAGTAATCAAAGTATTATAATAAATTGTGAAAATTAATATGGAGCCAAATAAAATAAAATGAATTGTACGAAGATAGATAATAAGTATTACATGTATTCGTGAAATATTGTAAGTCTTAGAGCCAATGCGATACACACTAATCTATACAAATCTATTATAGATTATGAATTTTTTTTAACAATGTCAATATTGTAATTGAAAACTATAAATTTTGTCATTAAGATTAGAAAAGAAGATACAACAAACAAGACATATACGAATCAAAATTTCATAAGTTTTTGCAAGTAACAACATGAAAACAATTACAACACGTTCACAAATGCTAACATAAAATATTACAATTACAAATGTTATATAACTTTTATAAGCAACGCATCTAATAGTTTCTAACATCGTTGTCTTAACTCAACATTTCAATCTACCAATGCGTTTAACTTGTGAAATGTCTACATATAGTTGATCAAAAGTGAAATTCAAATGTTGATGAAATAAACTCAATGAGACAACAGGTGTACTCGACTATTGTGTTAATCAATGCAAAACATACCTAATCAAAACAAACTTCAATGATTAAATTTTGGTTAACCTATAAGCTAAGATTTTTAATTTTTTTTTTTAAGTTAGAAGAGTTAAAACGAAAAATAATAAAAGCTTGAATGAAAAATATATTTTTTTTAAATTATCATTAATATTTATTAAAAATAATTTATAGTTGTTGGCGCATAAATGTCTAAAGCTCAATTAAATAGTTTTTGATAAACTTTTGTAACAGAATATGTATAAGTCTTGAGTCCGAAAGTCACTAAGTGTAAGTAAGTCCGTATGTAGTAAGTCAGTATGTAAGTAGTACTTACGGACTGTATGTGAGTCCGTAAGTAGAGGTCAGTAAGTGTTAGTTTCGGACCTAGAAGTTGACTTATTTTGACTAAGAGAATTCTGCCTATATATAGGTGAGTGTCTGTTCAGAATTCTCTAAGTCTTTGGTGTTTTGTATTATCTGAGCTACATTAATACAATCAGTTTACCAAAGCAATATTTCTCTTCTCTAAATCGATTACTTCAAGTATATAGTTATCCGCATTGTGTTATACTTGATTACTAAGCTTAGTTCTGAGATCGTGGACTTTCAATTGGTATCAGAGCCACCAGAGCTGCTTAGTGAGCTTCGTGATTGATTTAGAGTGTGTTTTTGAGAAATTCGACAGGATGTATTGATTGAAGACTATTTCTTTGATACGGATTGATTCTGGATTGATTCAGAAGTGATTAAATAGCTATACGGAGTTTTCGATCGTACGGCATACTTGATCAAAAGTTCTTTTTGATCAATTCCATCGTTTTCAGTCTTAATTTCGTTAAATACATCACTGTAAGTAATTCCGAATCGTTCTGTGCTTTTAATTTGATCAAATTCAGTGATTAAATTGTTGAAATATTATCTTGTGGTTTCATTATTTCAATTTTCTTTAATACGAATTGTGAAAAACTCATTCAAAAGTGAAATTAATCATATACGAGTGTTCGGTTTTCAATTACGAGAACATACATATCTTGTTTGTTAAAATTGAAGATGTTTTGAGAAAGTAATTTCACTTTGAAAGTTTGGGATTTTAAGTCCGTATCTAGAAAATTGTCTGTCCGAAACTAGCATAAATATCTAATTAGTCCGTATCTAGCTTGGCGCGAAATTCTGTTGGAATTCTGTTAGAAAGTTTGTTGGAGTTAGTTACGGATTGATTGATTGCTTTTGATTCCGAAACTAACGATTAGTTACGGAAGATTTTAGTTACGTAAAGTTTGGTACTTACTGAAGTCTAGATACTGAGTGCTTGTTATGGATTGATTAAGTTGACTTAGTTGCTGAAGTTTTGTTTAGAAAGTTGATTTTTACCAACACTTCACTTGGTAAATTTAGTTTCGGATTCAAATACAGAGTGTTACTTACTGACTTATGATAGTTACTGAATCTAGTTACTAATAACCAGATACTGATCATAAGGTGTGAGTTACTGTGTATGCTAGTTGCTGAATCTAGTTATTGAGGACTAGATACTGAATCAAGCTATTGAAATCTAAGTTACGGAACTTAGTCACTGAACATCACTTACGGAATCATTGGTATATACGGAATATACTTATTAAGTATACTTTCGGACTACTTTTGAACTTGAGATTCTTGGAATCTGTTTTGTGTTTGTGTGTGCTTTCCTAATCTTTTGCAGACATCATGTCTATGACAACTGCTCAATTCCAAGCTATGATGAAAAACGAACAAGAGACAGGCACCACAAGTAAACCACCGAGGTTTATGCTCAAGGATTTTGATGATTGGCTCTATAGGTTTGAATCCTTTATTGCTCTATATGATCCGGAACTCATGATTCCACTTACGGAGCAATATATCAAGCCACGTTTAGAAGGAAATTTTGGAGAAAGAGAACCTATACCTCCCAAACCTGTCAAGTTCTTTAATACGGAGGAGAAGAAAGAATATGCTAGAGATCAAAAAGCAAAATCTATTCTTTCAATGGCACTTCCACAAGAAGTAATGTCTGGATGGAAATCATTAGCAACTGCTTTTGAATTGTTTGAAGCAATGAAGAAACGATTTGCTGGGAATGTTAAATATAAGAAGAATAAGTGTGATCTCATAAAGAAGGAATTTGATGCATTCACTACCTTACCTAATGAATCATTTGAGGATCTAATAGTTCGGTATTCCCAACTTACTAGTGAACTCAAAAGACATGGTATGGAGCTTTCAAGGGGAGAAATCAATGAAAAGTTACTCTCTGCTCTACCTCAACGTTGGGATAGTAAGGTAGATGCAATGTTGGAAGATGAGGAACAACTTGGTGCCATGGAACTTGAAGACTTATTCAATAAGCTTCAAAATTATGATGTTTCCATCAAGAAAAAGGAACACTCTAGGGCTCATCGCACAATGCAAAATCCGAGTGTTTATGGTTCCAAAGTTCAAGTACAAACATCTACCACAGCATTGTTTAGTGCTTCTACTCCTATTTCACCAACTTATTTACAATACCCAAGCTCTTCATCTGAAGGAAGTTCTTCTTTTCAATCTTATCAATATGTTCCACAATCAAATGCTAGTTCTAGTGTTTCAAAGGCAACTGAAGAACATGCTCAAGTTCTTACAGCTTTTCTTGCTTCTTATGAAGCTTTCATAAGTAATAGGATAGCAAATGTGGAACTTATTGAAGAAGATTATGATCAGATTCACCCCGATGATCTTGAAGAAATGGACTTGCAATGGAATCTTGCAATGTTCACAAGAAAGGTGAAAAAGTTTCTTCAAAGAACTGGTAAATCTAAGCTTGGAGGAAGACCTGGATTTGATAAATCTAAGGTCAAGTGCTACAATTGCCAAAACTTTGGTCATTTTGCACGAGAGTGTGAAAAAGGTAAAAATCCAAGCTCAGGATTTACCAAGCCTTCGAATGCTCAAGAATCCACTCCTAGACAATATCAAGCAGTTCCTCCTGTCACACAATCAAAACCATCTACTTCTCAAGCAATGGTTTCAACAGTAGATGATTACTATGATTGGAGTTCTCATGTTGAAGAGCATTCACATCAACAAGCCTTTATGGCTCAAATCAATGAGGTCGACTCTAATATCTCTGAGGAAATTTGTGGTAAATGTACTGATATGGGGGAAAAGATCAGTCTTTTACAAAAACAGAATCAAGAGTTACTCCTGGAAACACAAATGTTTCGGGAAAATAACAAGATTCTGGTAAACAATGATAAAAAGTTTTCTGAAAAGATTGAGGCTTATCAAATTGAGATTCATGATCTCAAAGCGAAGATTTTAAATCAGCAAACTGTTATTGATAAATACTTAACTGATATTAAATCTTTGGCTAAACAAAAAGCAGATCAAGTTTCTCAAATCTTGGAATTAAATCGAAAACTTTCCAACATGTCTACTTCATCAATGGTTTTAGATGAAATAATTCACTCTCAAATCACTGATACTAAAAGTAAGACAGGGTTGGGTTATCATATTGTTCCACCACCATCTTGTTATACTTCATCTCCCGAGAAGATATCTACTGATTTGAAAGAAAAGGCTGTTGAGGTTGAAATTCCTAAAACCTCATGTGAAAAGGGTAAGGGGACTTTACATGATAAAGTAGTTTTTGTTCCTGCTTCAACAAATGATTGTGAAAAGGATAAAGGTACAACTTCTTTTAATGAAAACAAAGAAGCTAAAATCTTTACTCCTCATAAAAAGGCTTTTAATCTATTAAAAAGATATACATCTTCTAAGCCTGTGAAGCAAACAAAGACTACCTTTTCATCCAAAGAATGCAATGATTGTGAGGGAAAAGGAGGAAAGACATCTTTGAATGATAAATCTCCAAGGGATTCTCATTCTAGTTCTCAATCATTCAAAAGATATGAGCATAGATGTTGTTTCTTTTGTGGGGTTCATGGACATATTTTAAAAGATTGTATTCCTCTTCTTAAAAAGAAACAAAAGAAGATGAATAAGGTACAATCAGATAAAAACGGTTCAAAAGGAAAATCTTTTAACGTTTTTAAGAAAATCTTTAAAAATAATGTCTCAAAAGAAAAGAATCCTGTTGAAGATTCAACTTCTTTATCTCATAACTTTAAGCAAAGAATGAAGGAGATTGATGTCTGGATAGATGATCCCGTTACTGGACAACCCAAAGCCTCAAAGGCTTGGGTGTCCATTTGCAACTAATAATTTTCATGTTTATGTCTTGCAGTCTTCCCAATCTATCGACAACATTTGGCATGTTGATAGTGGCTGTTCAAGACATATGACTGGGAATTTGTCCTTGCTTAATGATGTTAAACATAAATATGGAGGACGTGTATCGTTTGCGGGAGATATGGGCGGAAAAATCACTGGTGAGGGCACAGTGACAAATGGTGAAGTGAGTTTTGAAAAAGTAAACTTTGTTGAAGAGTTGAAACACAATCTTCTCAGCGTATCCCAAGTTTGTGATAAGAACCTATCAACATGGTTCAATGCTGAGGAATGCTTGATACTCAAACCTGGTTTCACAGTTCCTGAAGAATGGGTACTTATGAGAGCTCCAAGACAAAAAGATGTGTATGTTCTGGATATGAGATCAAGTACCACAAATCAGGATCACACATGTTTGTTAGTAAAAGCTTCAGAGAAAGATTCTATACTTTGGCATCGGAGAATGGATCACATCAATTTTCGGAAAATGAATTATCTGGTGAAAAACGATTTAGTAATCGGTGTTCCTAAACAAAACTTCTCTTTACATGATCATTGTGTATCATGTAAAAAGGGAAAGCTCATCAGAAAATCTCATAAACCAAAATTGGTGAACTCAATCAATAAGCCTTTGGAGTTACTTCATATGGATTTGTTTGGTCCAGTGAACATTCGGAGTATTGGAGGAAAAATCTATTGCTTGGTAATTACCGATGATTACTCACGATTTTCATGGGTATATTTCCTTGCAACAAAAGATGAAGCATTTGAGAAAATTAAATTTCTGATTCTTAAATTGGAAAGAATTTTCTCATCAAAGGTGAAGGTTATTCGGAGTGACAATGGAACGGAATTTAAGAATCACTTGATGGAATTGTTCTGTCTTCAACATGGAATAACACATCAATTTAGTGCTTCTTATACTCCACAACAGAATGGAGTGGCAGAAAGAAAGAATCGGACATTAGTAGAAACAGCGAGAACTATGTTATCAGATTCTAAACTACCGATTACTTTCTGGGCTGAAGCAGTAAATACGGCGTGTTTTGTACTCAATCGAGTACATGTTGTCAAAGACAAGAAGAAGACGAGTTATGAACTGTTGAATAATCGGAAACCGAATATTCATTTTTTGGAACCATTTGGATGTCCGTGTTTAATCATGAAGACCAAAGAGAGATTGTCAAAGTTTGCCGAAAAAGCTGGTGACGGTTTCTTCTTAGGATATTCAGTAAACTCTCATAACAAAAGGGTGTATAATAAGACATCTAATCGGGTGGAAGAGGTTTATGAAGTGGAATTCTTAAGGCATTCAAAATCTCCCGATGGTATTGGTCCTGAAAAGTTCTTTGATTATGATTCATTCTTCAATTCTTTTGTTCCACTTCCAGAAGATTCAACATCACAAGATAATTCTCATTATCAATATGTTGAATATGTGATTCCGGTAATCTCCTCTCCTTCAGAGCCGATTCTTATTACTCCTACACCAACCGTTTTATCAGAAGTAACTCCTCCGGAATCTATTCCTACAACTTCTACTCCTCAAGAAGAAGAAGGACATTCTACTCCACAAGTAGAACTTGAAGCTGAAAATCATTCGGATCCTGAAAATGAGGAATTTCAAGAAACTTCCACTGAATTATTTAATCATGATGATTCAGATGATGCGGTGGAAAGTAACTTTGAGGATACGAATCTTGAAACAAACATGGAAGTTGAATCACAACCTACTTTGGGTATCAATGCAAAATTCAAACATCCTTTGAAAAATGTCATTGGAGAGGTATCAGACGGAGTGAAGACACGAACTCAACTTGGTGTTCAACCAAAACAAGTGTCCACCTCTTGTTGGATAGCTCAAATGGAATCTTGCTTCTTATCACAAATAGAACCAAAGAATGTCCACATTGCTTTACAAGAATCTTCTTGGGTGCAAGCCATGCAAGAAGAATTACAGCAATTTGTAAAACTACAAGTTTGGACATTGGTGGAACCTCCAGAAGGTATTCATCCAATTGGTACTAGATGGGTTTTTCGCAACAAAAAGGATGATCGAGGGATTGTGGTTCGCAACAAAGCAAGATTAGTTGTTCAAGGTTTCACTCAAATTGAAGGTTTGGATTATGATGAGGTTTTTGCACCTGTAGCTAGGCTAGAATCCATTCGGATATTCTTAGCCTATGCATCATACATGAACTTCAAAGTTTATCAACTGGACGTCAAATGTGCTTTTCTCTATGGGAAAGTTCATGAAGAAGTGTTTGTCAAACAACCACCGGGTTTTGAAGATCCTCAATTTCCCAATCATGTGTTTCGACTAGACAAAGCTCTTTATGGATTACATCAAGCCCCGAGAGCTTGGTATGAGACTTTGTCACAACACTTGTTGGCAAATGGATTTACACGAGGACGAATTGACAGCACTCTCTTTATCAAGAAGTCAAAGGAAGATTTACTGCTAGTGCAAGTATACGTTGATGACATTATCTTTGGATCAACAAACAACAGCTTGTGCAAAGAATTTGAGGAAATTATGAAGTCCAAATTCGAGATGAGCTCAATGGGAGAAATGGCTTTCTTTCTAGGATTACAAGTACAACAAATGGATAAGGGAATCTTTATCCATCAAACAAAATACGTCAATGATATCTTGAAGAAATTCAAGATGTTAGAGGCAAAGCCACTTTCCACTCCCATTGACACAACTGAAAAGATTGGACCTGCCTCTGAAGATTCTCCTACGGATCAAAAAGAATATCGCTCCATGATAGGCTCTTTGATGTATCTAACGGCATCTAGGCCAGATATCATGTTTGCTGTGTCTGTTTGTTCTAGGTACCAAGCTGATCCGAAGATAACTCACTTGCGTGCAGTACAACGGATTTTTCAATATCTCAAAGGAAAATCGAATCTTGGAATTTGGTATTCCAATGATGATGACTTTGAACTTTCAGCATATTCCGATTCAGACTACGGAGGTTGCGGCATTGATTCCAAATGTACATCAGGAGGTTGTCAATTTCTTGGAGGAAGATTGGTGACTTGGCAATGCAAGAAACAACAAACTGTTTCTACATCCACTGCTGAGGCTGAGTACATCGCTGCTGCTAGTTGCTGTTCTCAAATCTTGTGGATTCAACAACAACTACGCGATTACGGTTTACTCTTGACCAAAACTCCTTTAAATATTGATAACACTGCTGCTATCAGTATCATACGCAATCCCGTACAGCATTCTAAAACAAAACACATTGAAATACGTTTTCATTTCATACGGGATTGCTATGAGAAAAATCTGATTATTTTGGTTCATGTCGAAACAAGTAAGCAACGTGCTGACTTGTTTACCAAATCATTTTCCAAATCACGTTTTGAGGACCTTATCTCAATGCTCGGTATGAAACATTTGGATAAACTTGATTAAACAATTGGATATTTAGGTTGTATTTTACAATTCTAGGTTATTTGCTGTTTTAGTCCTTTGTTGTTTTACTTTCCAATATAAAAATCCAAAAACAATAGAAAAATTTCAAAATATAAAAACATTAGAAAAATACAAAATCAGGGGGAGATTTTGTGGAAAATGTTGGGAAATGATAGTATATTGGGAAATGTATTAAAATTAATTTTAAAAGAAATGCTAAGTATTATATTTGATGTGTTAGTAGATTTATGTAACATTTCTTCTAAAGAATTTTCTAAAATTTAAGTTATATATAATATATTGGTAGGTATTCAAGTATTTAAGGTATCTCGTCTAAGAAATGTCAAATAATTAGTGCATATTATTTTATATAATCCAAAATATCTGTATATGACAAGCAAAAGACAATTGACTTAAGCAAAAGTCAAAATAAATGACTCAAAGTTATCAAGATTCTATTCTTCTAGATTCAAAATAACAATAAAATGTCTTAAATTCTGAAAATTAATATGGTATGATCTATCATTTAGGGTCTTTATATTATGTTGTCTGGGGAATCATATCCACTATTTGTTGTACGTTGTACAGACCTTAGACTTGGGTATGATTTTGAAGAAGGTTTACTTAATTATATCTCTCTGTTATACTTTGTATAGACCTGAGATATAGTTGTAATTCCAACCTAGGGTATGACATATGTGACAAAATGTCATTCCAACATATGTGTGTACTCTTAAAGACTTCATCATATTTTCACCCTCTATATAGAAATATTACTGTATTTTGAAATTCAGAAGTATATTGATATTTAGCTTATATAGAATAATGTGCACAATAACAATAAATGCCAAAAAGATACTTAAATATTTGAGTACTTGAGTGAACAATAATACCAATAATTTTATATAAAATAATTTTTAGAAAAGATATTTTGGAAATGTTATATAAATTTAAAAAGGATAAACATACTAACAATCAAAATAAACTTGCATTTCTCAATAATAAATATAATACATTTAAATATCCCAATATGATCCCAACTCATGAGATTTTTCCCACCAAAAATATTTTATTCTGTTATAATTTTCTTGTAAATATTTTTAGGATTTTATATTTTTCAAATTAGTTTTCTTTTTAAAATTGTTATGTCTTTTAGATTTAGGTAGATAATATCCAAAGATTAATCTTTTTGATTCTATATGTTTCAACCAAAGTCATTTTTGAAAATCATCAAAATAAATTTTTAAATTTCAAAATGATCAAAGGATTTTTCAGTAACTGATAATAGGTCCGGAACTATGATTGAAAAGGTATATGTACTTCTAAAACCCATAGTTGACATAAGCTTTCAAACACTTTTCAAAATAGTCCGGATCTAGCATATTCAGTATCTGCAAAACCGAGCACAATTTCTTCGATTTCTCTCTGTGTACTTCATCATTTTCAAATCTATCAAGATAGATTTGTGCGCAGTGTTATTCCGCATTCATAGGTATAAATTTCATTCGTGATCTTTCAATACTTATGATTTAAATCGTGATTTTTCTGTTCAAGTTACTGTTCACATGAACAGTCGCATCTTGAGTCCGTATCTTCTAGTTACGGACTAAGATTAGGGTTTTGTCCGTAACTATCGTAGTTACGGACCTTAAGTCAAATGTTTGACCATTGACTTATTGACCAACCCTACTTACGGACATATTTACTTACGGATTTTATACTTGCTGACTTAAGTTTTGAATTATTCTAAGTCTATCAAGTATCCATTTAGTTACTGACTAAAAGTTTACTTACGGACTTAATATGATATACGGACTTAGTTTCGGATTCCTTAGTCAGAATGTACATACGGACTATAGTTACGGACTACACTCATTTATTTGATCTGTTAGTTACGGATTAGTGTCCTCTCATACATACTAACAAGGTAATCCTAGTTTCGGACAATCTGAAAGTGAAGTAAAAGTTAGTTCCTGACCTAGTTTTACTTGGAAAATATATGTTGATACCTAGTTATTGAAATAAGTATTACATACTGACCTAGTAGTGATACTTAGTACCAAGTAGCTAGTTACTGACATAAAGATCTAAGTAATTCTCGTTTCGAACTAATTTGACACTTAACAAATTTTCAGTGTGTACATTATTTTGATTATGTGGTCTTGAATATTGCTTAACAGTTTGTTTTGTATAGCTTGTTATACACATTATGGCAGATCAACCTGGTGTTGCTGATATTGCTAGAGTTATCATTGACTTTGAGCCAAGACATAATGTGACTGCTTATCTTTTGGATCCCCCAAACAAGCCTATAAATAATTGTTTTCATCCAATCCTGAACTTTTTGAGAAGGTCTAGAATTCATTATGCTTTACATATGGGAGTTGATCACATCTTTCAAGAACATATGTTTGAGTTTTGGAATTCAGCTGAATACCTTCCAAACAATAATCCTCCATGCATTAGAGCTATTGTGACTGGGATTCCCTTAGATCTTACAGAGGATATGATAAGACAAACCTGGAATTTTGGGGATGATGCACTAGTGAACAATAGAATTCCAAGGGAAATTGTGATAGACTGTCTTTCTAGGATGGGATGTACTAGAGGACCAATGGACAAACAATATCTGAAAAATCATTTTCCTCCTCAATGGAAGTTTATGATACATACTATGGTCTCCACCTTATCTCCAAGGAAGTCTGGACATGATTCTGTTGGGATAAATCTACTTGAAATGATCACTGCTCTTATTCTGAATATCCCATACAACTTTTCAAAGTTCATCTTTCAGCAATTGATTGGAAATTTGTCAAGCAAAGAGGCTTTCTTTATGTATCCAAGGTTTTTACAAAGGATTTTCAATCAACATCTTCAGGGACTTACTTTTGAAGGAGACAGATATTCTTACATTCCTGTTCCACAAAGGATATTTGCTGATGTTCACAACTACAGAAAGAAGGCTGTTCCTGCATCTTTGGATTTATTTGGACATGTTTTGGATATAAACTTTGTACCTCCAGAGATTGAATTTGAGCTATCCTCAAGTGATGAAGAAGTAGGAGAGGATATCCATGAGGAACAAGTCCAGGAACAAGCACAGATTATTATTGCAAATGATCCTCCAGAAGGTGTTCATGTGGAAGAAATAGAAAATATTGCAGCCAATGAACCACAAGTTGAAGTTGAACAAGAGGCTGTTATGGAAGGAAATGTTGAGTTGCCAGCAACGTTTGAAAACATTGACCTGCATGCTGATTTGTTTGAGGATGAACCTGCTCATGAAGCACCTGCTGCTGATATTGCTGAAGCTGTTCATACTACATCTACGGATTCTTCTGATACTGAGAATGACAATGCATCTGAAGATGATTCTTCTAGTTCATCTGAAGAAGAAGATCCAAAGATTGTTGAGGAAAGGAAGAGAAAAGAAAGAGAAGAAGCTCTTGATCCATCATATAATCCTGAAGTTGAACAAATTCCTATTAGACCAAAGAAAATCAGAAGAACAACTCCTTTATCATTATTTTCTAAGGATGCTAGTACTTCTACTAGTATGCCTTCATCTGGAGCAATAATGACTTCTTCCAGCATTCCATCTTCAACCAGTTTGCCAACAGATACACTTCCATCAATTCCTCTTGCTGAAGTGGATTCCAAATTAATTAAGGCAATTGCTCCTGTCTTAAATCTTGTAGAGGAAATGCAAAAGAAATTGATTGATTACTCAGTGAAAATGGAAGAGAGATTTCATGAGCAAAATCAACAAGTGGTTGCTCAACGGACCCTGATTGATCAACAAGCTGAAAAGATCAAGGAATTGGAGCTTGAAATTCAGAAATTGAAAGAAAAATCAGTTGATCAGGGGGAGAAATCTGACAAGGAATCAGAGGAAGATGAACAAAAGGATGACAATGATGATGATGGTAAAGGTGATGATGATGGTGGTAATGGTAATGATGGTGATGGTAATGATGATGATGAGGATGGCAATGATGATGGCTTATATGATTTTGGTGCTGGTGATAATGATGACAATGAGGATGATCAACAGCATTTTTCTCCAAGTGATCCAGAGCATGATACATCAACTCCTATTGATTCTCCAGATCCTATACATTATGCACTTGCACTGCCTCAGATCAGTGATATTCCAGTTCAAACTTCAGAGTTTGAAGATATTATATTTGATGACTTAGAAGAAGAAGCTGAGCTGGATACTGATATTTTTGACTTTGCTGAAGAAAGGGAAAGTGATAAAGTTGAGGGGGAGCTGTTACCAAGTGACCAAAGATTTATGATTAATATTGGAGAAGAAGAATTGGTCAAGAAACATATATCTACTGGTAGCTACTCTCCTACTTGCAAAAGGATGGAAGTTGGGGAATCTTCTGGAACACAAAATGTTGTATATATCTGGGGGAGTGATGAAGATGAGCATGATTATCAGGATAATGATATTGCTGAGTTTGATTATAATCTACAAATTCTAAATCAGAATGGGGACTTTGATTCAGATGAGGAGCCTCCAGAAGAAGGAGAAGAGGTTGATGGAATAGATGAAGAGCATGAAGAATCCTTATTCCAGAACTTTCCTGAAGATCCAGTTCAAGAAAAACCTTACAAGGATTGGTTCAAAGAAAAGGTTGTGGTAAATGAAGAGAAATTGACAAAGAGGAAAACCTTCAAGCTTAAAAGCAGAAAACTCAAAGGAAGGATTATTAGTTGGAAGTATGATTCAGACAACAAGGTCTTTGTGGTAAAAAGAACAGATGGTCTTCAGTACTTCTCTAGATCGTTTAGAAGACTTGGATCCCTGCCTCAGTGTGACTTGAATCGTCTTGGAAGCATCAACATTCTGAATTATCCTGAAAGAGGTATCGTACACTGGATGATCCAGAGGATTTATGAGGATACTAATTGGCAGAAAGAAAACTATTTGGATTGGAAATATCTTCCAAGAGTGTTGCCAAAAAGAAAAGTTGATCCTTGGGAGATTTATCCAATAACAAATCAACCAAAAGTGAAACTTATTTATCCTGGAGCACATTGCAAAAAGGAAATTCCTCTGGAGAATCTTCCAACGAACTTCACCAAATACTTCATTGAATGGCTGTATGTAAGCAATACTGGAGAAGCCTACATTGTTTGCTATGACAAAGAACAAGATGGAAACATCTTATGGCCAACCAGAAACGTAGTGAAAGTTTATGATCCTCTGAGCCTAATTAATCTTGCTGAAGAAGACTTGTTGATACTTGAACAGAATCAAATTGTTCATGCTGATGATCCAGAATCAACACTTCAAGCAAGGATGTTTCAAAGAGTGGTGCATGTTTGTCTGGAGCAGGGAATCCATGCTGGATGCAAGCTTCCTGGATTCGAATAAAGATATATCAGAATCAAGACAAATTAAGCTTTATCCAAGGGGGAGTTTGTTGGCGCATAAATGTCTAAAGCTCAATTAAATAGTTTTTGATAAACTTTTGTAACAGAATATGTATAAGTCTTGAGTCCGAAAGTCACTAAGTGTAAGTAAGTCCGTATGTAGTAAGTCAGTATGTAAGTAGTACTTACGGACTGTATGTGAGTCCGTAAGTAGAGGTCAGTAAGTGTTAGTTTCGGACCTAGAAGTTGACTTATTTTGACTAAGAGAATTCTGCCTATATATAGGTGAGTGTCTGTTCAGAATTCTCTAAGTCTTTGGTGTTTTGTATTATCTGAGCTACATTAATACAATCAGTTTACCAAAGCAATATTTCTCTTCTCTAAATCGATTACTTCAAGTATATAGTTATCCGCATTGTGTTATACTTGATTACTAAGCTTAGTTCTGAGATCGTGGACTTTCAATAGTAATATTCATATTAATAAAAATGGAAAGTCATATTGCATCCGTCAAATGTTAAGAATAATATAGGAGTAATTATATTTTAGACATGTCATCTTTGCTTATTAAAAAAATGACACATAGGCAAAAAAAAATCTTTGTTTTTTATCGATATCACATTTAATTTGTTATGTTGACAAATTACTTTACGTTTACTTCAATATTTTTTATATATATCATTCATTTACATTTCAACATAAAGTTATAAACAAATTTAGTTGCAAACAATGTTCAAGGGTTTGTAAATTAATAATATTTAGTCGTTAACTAAAATAATACGCACTAATAGGTAGTTATAAAACTTTATTTTATATATAAAAACTAAGCATTTGAACCCGTACGATGTACGACCATTTATATAATACTATTAAATTACTTTGTATGTTATTATGTTTAATTTTGTATACATAATACAATTAAATTAGTTTGTAGTTTATTATGCTAAATATTAATGCATTTGTTGAGCCTGTGAAATGGAAGGTAATTAAAAAGGTAAAAATTAATTATATATTTTTTAGGTTTTCAAATGCATCTAAATATTGTTAAAAGTTTAAAATTTATTACTGAAATTCAATAGTAATATATACCAAAATGTACATAAAATAATCAATTTTAAATATCTTTATTAAATTAATTTTTTTAAAACATGGTGGTTGATAATAATAACATTTGTTAATTACAATTTATAAGATATGGATTAAAAAATAAATCTTTTTTATGTAGGTAAAAATTGTTATATTTTAAATATAATATAGGAATTCAAAAGGCTATTATAATAAGTATAATTGATAATTGATAAATAATAGTTTTAATAATTATTAATTAAGGTTAAGATATGAATTAGAAAATAAATTTTTTTATGTAGGTAAAAATTGACATATATTAAATATAATATAGGAATTTTAAAGGTTATTATAATAAGTATAATTGATAAATAATAGTTTTAATAATTATTATTTAAGGTTTTAAGGAAAAGAGAATATGATGATGTGGCAAGTTAGGATGGTTTAAAGAAAAAATGAAAGATTATGATGCGGCATGTCTAAAAATCTTGGAAAAATCTTGGAAAAATCTTCGTTTTATATGTATAGATAGATTATGAGACGGAGAGAGTGTATATATAATGTAATAATAGTTCATTATTATGTAAGGATGATGACACGTATATTAAAAATTCTTTATACATTTTGTGCTTCACGGTGTTGTACATAACTGTAAAATACAATTAGTGGTATACAATGAATTTTTGTTGGTGTATGAATCATTTTCCATTATGTAATTATTTGTAGAAAAGGATTTTATGCCAACATACTAATTACATACACGTATACGTGATCTGTTTAAATCGTACACTTATGAACCGGATGAGGTCCGACACTATTTTACATGGACGTTGGTGATAAAAATTTATAAATAATATGGAATTATTTAAACAAACTTTATTTACATTAATATATTACAATATTATATTACACGAATTTCGTATTGTTTAAAATATACTCTATGCGATGAAACCGCGTGAAACGCACCCCAACAAGCGAATAATAACCAAATTACCTTTTTACGATTTTATAACTTGAAATAGAGTATTTTGACAAAATACTTCGGTTTAAAATATTTCGGATATACTCTAACATATTTTTAAAATCTTAAAAATATTACGCGATTAAACCACTACGTGATTTAACCGACTACGAGTCGTGACATGAAAATTGGGAAACAAGAAACACGCGATCCAGAGACCCGACTTGGTCAGCTCGTGGGCTGCGAACCCAGCCCCCTCTTTCCCCATATATATACCCTCACTCTCCCAGTTTACTCATTTCCTTTTTACACACACAGATACACCCACACTACTATCAATCTCTCTTTTTTTCCTCTCAAATCGCAGCCCAAATCCCCCAAAAACATCATATAAAACGCAGCATTTCACGAAGTTGATTCAACATGAAACGATCACCAACTCAAGCTCTTCACCTTCATCTTCTTCGATTTTCATTTCGTGGTAAGAAACCTTATTAACACTTTTAAAATACTTGTAAAGCTTTTATTTACATGATAGAACATTTACCCAACGAAATTATGTCCAAAAACCGACTCAAAATGTATTTTAAAACTCAAATTGCACGAACAGCTACATTTGCGAACTAAGATGCGTTTCAGTCCGCAGATCGTGCTACGAACCGAGATTCACGAACCGAAACTCATGACTTGCGAACTGACTTACGAGTCGAGACATGCGAGTCGAGACTTGCAAACCGAACTACTTGCGAACTGAACCTTGCGAACTCAATCTCAGTTCGCATCGCATCTCGGTTCGCACCGCGGTTTCAGTCCGCGGCCAGACTTGGTCAATTTTCCCGAAATTGAATTTCAGACAACTCGATCCCAGCCAGGGCCTCTGCCCCTTGGACCCCACCAGGGGTTGCCACCCCTTAGATCCCGCTACCAGGGGCACTGCCCCCGGACCCCCGTCATTTATAAGTTTGTAAATACTTTTCACACTAGTGATGAACACTCACAAACAACGAAACCTAATACAACGATACATATAATAATAAAACTTTTGGATTCTTATTAAAAACCGTCACCAACGGGCCATACTTGTTTCAAACTACAAACGAAATACTAAACATACACTTGGACATTTTTCAATTGAGTGGACAACTAGCATGGGTGATCTTTCAAGACACCAACCTATTTACTTAGTTACTTACAACCTTGTGCATTTCGAATGCCAGAAGGTTGCAGGGTTCAAAGAACCAATATACGGACTTACATCCGACACGCCTACGTACTTACATCCGCTTTACTTGTTCAATTACACGAACACATCATACTTGTCAGACTCAGGTGAGTCTTACAGCCCCACTTTTTACTGTTTCTACATGGGGTGAGATATTTTGCTTACTGTTTTACGAATGAACATGAGTACTGGACTGCATATACTACTTTTTTCACACATTGCATGAGTACTTTTTGTTGTGTTTTCTATTCCCTAACTATGGATTCCAGCTATGAGAGGCTTCCATAAACATCCTTATTAAGCTTACACACTCTATTAGAATACTTTACACTTTCAAAACCATCTGATTGTGCCACAAACACATCGTCTGTTAATTTTCCATTAAGGAAAGCGGTTTTGATATCCATCTTCCAAATTTCACAATCATGATCTGCAGCTATGGCTAGCATTATCCTAATTGACTTTATCTTAGCTACTGGTGAGAAGGTTTCCTCATAATCAATCCTGAGGGTTTGAGTATAGCCCTTTGCTACCAACTTAGCTTTTATAAGTGTGTACTTTCCCATCCATGTATGTCTTCTTCTTGAAGATCCACTTACAACCCACTGTCTTAAGACCGGGTGTAGTGTCAACCAAATTCCAAACTTGGTTGTCATACATGGACTGAATTTCGCTTTTCATAGCTTCCTTCCACTTAGCAGCCTCAGGGCCTGCCATCGCTTCCTTGTAGTTAGCAGGATCATCTAAGTCATTTAGTGTACCATCACTAGTTTTATCCTCTTATTCAATATGGAAACCATAATAGAACTGAGGAGGCTTGCTAACTCTACTAGATCTGCGAGTGGGTAAGGATATGTCTTCCGGTTCAACAGGCGTTTCCACCTCTTGTTGAACGTGGGTGTTTACTATACGTTTTTCATCGGCCGACTCTTGAATTTCTTCAAGATCTATCTTACTCCCACTGTTCTCTTTAGATATTGTTTCTCTCTTAAGGAACATTCCTATTCGAGCTATAAACAAGTATCTAAACGACTCCCGTGGATAACCGATGAGTAATACCTTTTAGATCTGGCTTCTGTGCTAAGTTTCTCGTCTAACGATAACTTCACAACTCTAGATCTGGATGTGCCTAAGAGAAAACCTTTCCCTTCCACATCTCTTCTTGGTGAATACTAGATTTAAGATATGCGAGAATGTCTATAATGTCTAACCCCAAAAGTTAATTGGAAGTATTGCCCGACTCATCATAAATTGAACATGTCTAACAAGGTTGTATTTCTCCTTTTAGCAACTCCATAAGGCTATGGTGTTCTAGAAGGAGACAACTGTGAAACTATTCCACAGTTTCTAAAATGATCAAGAAACTTGATACTAAGGTATTCTCCTCGCCTATAGGATTGGAGTACCTTTATCTTTCTGCCCAGTTCGTTCTCTACTTCGTTCTGATATCCTTTTGAACATTTCAAAATTATCGGACTTATGTTTAATCTGATAAACATATCCAAATCTATTGAGTAGTGATTTCCATCTTTTGTAGCGTATCGGAACTGTCCACACACATCCATATGCACTAAGTCCAATGTTCCTTCACCTTTTTCACATGACCTTGTGAATGGTGATTTAGTCATCTTGCCTGATAAACAAGATTCGCATACATCATCCGATTTATGGTCGAATTGTTCCAACACTCCATCCCTTTGGAGTTGGGCAATGCGTTTCTTATTTTGGTGCTCAAGATGAAAATTCCACAATTTAGATTTATCAAGCTCATTAGACAAATGAACATTTAAATTACTTTGCTGACCTATTAAACATTTTCATACATGCCTTTGCTAGGAGAAGCTCTATCATCATTCTCATTATCAAATGAAAATTGATAACTATCCTTAAACAAGCATGATATGAAACTATGTTTTGAATAACAAAAATTATTTAAATGTATCATAACTCCGGATTTTAGCATGAACTCAAACTTTCCAATGGGCGTGACTATCTTGTCTCCCATGACTAAGTTGAGCTCTTCATGCTTCAAACTCCCACTTTCCTTTGGACCTTGCAATACAGTGCAAATGTGAGTACCACACCCTGTATCCAAGACCCACGAATTAGAAGTTTTAATAATGCGGAGTTCGATTACTCATATACCTGAATCCTTTTTTGACCATTCTGTCTTTAAGGTCCTTCAGATATTTTGGGCGGCGACGCTTCTAGTGTCCCACTATGTTGCAGTAAAAGCACACTGCTTTCCATGGATTACTTGCAGATGCAATCTCAAATTCAATCTTTCTCTTAGCCCCACGATTGGACATTCCATTCGTAGCTATTTTAGATCTCGTCATTTCTTTGCATCACGACCAATTTTACAACACAAAAGCTGTTGAGCCAGAGGGCAAATCCTTATTGATCCCTCGTTTAGTGGTTTGCAGTAATTTTAGAGTTACGTTATTGAGGTTTCTATCTCATTCAAATCCATTTGACATGAGATTACAAACTGTTTGTATACAGCTGGTAGACCGGACAGAACTACGGTGATGGAAAACTCTGTATCGAATATCATATCCAATGATTCCAACCTATCAATGTACCCTTTCATTTCCAAGATGAAAGCACAATTAGAAGTTCCAGGTTTGGGTATGCAAGCCATGAGGGATCTAATCACATTAAGGCGTTCTTTGCTTGCCTTTTTCCTGAACCATTTCTTTTGACTGCTGGTTCATTTCATAAGCTCAAGCATTCTCAAAAGTCTTTTGCAATTGAGGGCTCATGAAGAATACAAGATACTTTATTCGCATCATCATAATGTTTTCGGTGAGATTGAATCTGCTCTTGGGTTGAATCATTATCATTTGTGGGAATCTGTTCATCGAGAACATACTTCTTGTTCTCATACCTTAGGCTGAACCTAAGATTCGCATTAGTCCATACAGTTTGGACTGGTTAGTCTTTTCCTCCAAGAACTGAGAGTAGTGAGGAATTCGAGTTGTTTGTTGAATTAGGAATAGGAGGATTATTACCATTTTAAGTAGACATCTTTGAGATAACCTAGTTTTAGTTATTTTGAGTACCCTTAATTAAATTACCCAATTTCAAATTAAGGCTAGGATCCATAATTTAGATTCGTTTTATGAAGAGGTTTTGCCGTAATCATATCGCGAATTTATTTTAGGTAGACAATGCTCTTGTCAATTTCATTCTCCATGAAATTCCTAGTTCTTTTGAGATTCATTAATTTCCATCAATGACATGTTAATCTCGGATTATGCTCATCTACCATTCGTGACTGGTGTGCCGAGGATCATGAACAAGATGGTGAACTTAACCATGCAAAACCCAAGTGGTCCCCGGCTCGAGTACGATCGAGAATCACGAGTTCCACATCACCTCTCAATATGATCTCATATTAATGTGCCGGTAAACCACACATGCTCAATTAACAGACCATACGAAAGATGTGCGGTTTTCATGGGTTAGCATACTATTCACGTTTTAGAGTATCTAGAACGGGATTTTGTTTTAGTACTTTTAGGTCATACTTTTTATCTTAACATCATCCTATCAAAGTCCTCGGCAGCTCCATTAAACGCACAAAGAAGCAGAGAATACCTCTCTTATAGTTTGTTTACAATGGGTGAGCCGATTCATCAATTGACCGACGATGTATTTAACTTTAATGATACATATACTTATAGCTCATAATATATGTAACGTCTCTCTTTAAACTCTTAAAGTCTAGGGCTCTATTTAAAAACATTTTAAATTTTAGGGTTATATTTTAAACATTTCAAAATATAGGGTCTAAAGTGTAAATTTATTTTACCAATTTAGACAATACCATTTCCAATTTATCTTTACCTACATATATTGTAGATAACTAAATGCTAGTATTTATCAAGCTAAGTCTCTGATACTACTGTTGGGTTTTCTATTCCCTAACTAGATTAATATACGCAACGGAATTATAACAAAATAATTAATGTAGGGAAATTAGGAAACAAAACCCTAAGGGATCTTAACTTGAATAAATAAAACCAATAAAATAAATAAGAAATTACTAACCTTTGAGAAAACTAATTTCTCACACGTAGACGAACTAGCAGAACCTTCTTGCTTGGTGGCGAGTGCCCAAACTAGAACACCTCTAATGGCTCACACCCACGAACAAAGAGAAATCCCAAGTCTCCTAAGGTCACGACTCTAGGTCGCAAAACTCTTACAAGGAGAAAGAATAAAAAGAGAACTAGAATTGAAACTATTCAATTCAAAAGATGCAAAGAAAACCTAAAGGGTATGCCCCTATTTATAGGGGAGGAGGAGACCTAAGGGTTTGTCATCTGGCCGATGTGGGACAGACATCCATACGGCGTATGGATGGTGATTCCACCGCCTTACAAACCCTAACATCCATACGACGTATGGAACTTCCATACGGCGTATGGATGAAGTTTTCAGAATTTCCTTTTTCTTTTAGTTTCTAATTAATATCCAATTAATAAACTAAATATAATATTAATTCCAATTAATATTATCTCTCATTTATTTCTCTTACTGTTCATTGAGGGCGACTCAAAAAGGACTCCACTTTTAATGATGTACTTACCAATTAGTTATGATATTGGACACTATTCCAACACTTTTTATCCACTGAAAGCCTCCTATCGTAAGTTGTTAGTTATGGACTTAAGCGCGAGTACTAGTAAATGGATCCATTTGGGACTGAAAATCCCTGTCTGGGGTAGTAGCGCTACCACGGATTTCACCGTAGAAACGGGAATATTAGTATTTGTTACACATGAGTGTTTGTGGATAGCTGTGACACTCCTCCAAATTAGGTATATAATTATACTTAATTACATGCATTTCTTATGCTAATTCCCTGCAACAAATTTTAAACTAAACCTCTAATGTGAGATAAGTCTAGCAAAGTCCAAAACTTTAATACAAAAGTATTAAAAATTTCGTAATTTATTATAACTACGTACAAAGTTATCGAAACGAACTCGAAAAAAATAAATACAATCGTTGGTGAACATTTAATTAATAATATGAAATTATTAATTACGAACATTATTTAAATTATATTATTGCGATAATATAAAGTATTATATGTTTTAGAAATAAACGTATCAAACGCGAACGAAACTCACAAACTGTACCGAAACACATTTCAAATAATTTTATTAATTATTTTTATAAAATATTTCAATTTCATTTTTCTCAAATAAATTGTTTAAAATAAATTTTAAACAAGCGCATAATTGAGTGGGACACGGGGTACAAATAATTGAACCCGTACACGGAATTAACAGGCTAAAGTACCGACTAAAATCTCAATAATTGAGAGACATATTTGTTTAAAACCCATACCCCGTTTGAAAATTGTAACTCAAATTGTTTTATATAATACTCCTCTCCATCACTGAGATCAAAACACACACCCACACTTCAACTATTTGAAGCTACTCACATTTCTTTCTTTTTGAGTTTTGATCGTGCAAAACATAAGCAGCATCAGTACTAGATAAGCAGCAACAAATTACAACTAAAACCTTAACAATAATCATCATCCTCATCATCCGATCTCCATCATCATCATCTCAAAATTTTGTAAGCTACCCTTTCCATTTTAATGTTTATATAAACTTTCGATTATTATGTTATAATCCTGTAGATGATTATGAAAACTAAGTTGGTGATGATGATACTATGATAAAAATGAAGCTTTGAAACCAAAAACACACCCTGTACCAAAATGGATATATGTAAAAGTGTAATAATGGTTGAGATCATCTAAATGAGTTATAAAGTGTAAAATCGAAAGGTAAAAACTTGTGTAATGTCGTTATTAAACACTTTTAAGAAAATACAACTCGAACAATTAACGAAATCTGGACTGAAAGTGAACTACGAACAGAGCACAAACTGGAACAACGACATCCGAACGGGTGAGGAACCAAACCCGAACGGGTGAGGAACCAAACCCGGACGGGTGATGTGCTCCACCCGATCGGGTGAGAGGACATACCCACACAGGCATCATCCTAAACCCGAACGAGTCACATGATCAACCCCTACGGGTTGGGTCATGGACCCGGACGGGTAAGGTTGACCCGGACGGGTGGTTTTATAAATGGGCTAGAGGATGGTTTGTTAAGTTAGGCCGAAATAATTATGGGCTGAAACAATAAATGGGTTAAACAAATAAATGTTGGGCCGAGACTAATTGGGCTTTTTCCTTGAATCATGTAATAACGAGTATTGGGCCAAGCGTTTGGGACAAGCCCAATGGACCATGAAATATTACAATATAAACGCAACTCGAGTTAATATTTTGGGACGAATATTTACTCCACATAAAACTAACGGTTAGTGTCGCACCCCTAACTTTGTTAACTACAGTTTCTCAGATGATTGCGGAAGCATTAGATCGAGCGGGGGTGCCGACGTCAACATTGGACATTCATGCATCAGAGCATATGATTATTGCAGAACAGCTAGTTAAGATGTCATCCTATTTTGTCGTGGGTCGCCTACATTTCAAAATGCATGCAGTCTTACTTATGCAGCTAGTTCCCTGAAAGACATAGTAAAAAGTCAACATGGTTGTTGAGTGAATTCAAAGATTTTATGTTTAATAAGTGGATAAACTAAGTTCATTGTAAAACGTTGACCTAAAAGTCAAATGAGGTTAAGTTGGAAGGTTATCCAAAATATAGGTTTGGTTGGGATGTCACCCAAAGTATAAGTCTAAAATATGTTGTTGGTCATTCTTCAGCGGTTTTCAAAATAGTGCCGGTCGTTCTCCGACGAGTTCCAAATTAGTACCGGTCGTTCTCCGGCAAGTTCACAACTTACTGGTCGTTCTCCGTCGAGTTCACAAGTTAGTGTCGGTCGTTCTCTGACAAGTTCACAGTTAGCACTGGTCGTTCTCCGGCGAGTTCACAAGTTAGTGTCGGTCGTTCTCCGACAAGCTCATAGTTAGCACCGGTCGTTCTCTGGTGAGTTCCAAATATAGTTTAAGACATTTGCAATAGTTTATATTATGAAAATGTTATTTCATAAACATGCAGTTTGTATAAAGCCTAAAAGTATGTATAAGCAGTTGGTAATAGTATGATCTCAATCATAAATAATTTGTATAAAAGCACAAAAGCAATTATAATAGTTTCATGTTCTATCAAAACATTGACTATGTTTTTCACCCCTATTTAAAAGCAGTAAAAATAGTTAAAAGGTAGGGGCTGTGAACTCACCTCGTGTGCTAAATTCGTGAGCTAAATATGTGAGTGCTACCAAAACTTGTGTCCAAGTAAAGTCCCTAACATCCTAAACGCATGATATTATAAGTATAAGTAAGTAGATGTCTTAGAAGACCATCCATGCATGTGTTCACTCAACTAGTATGTCCAATTGTGTTTTGTTTTTGAAAATAAATGTGTACGACCCGTTGGTGAAAGTTTGTAACAATAATTCTTAAAAGACATTACTATTAGGTTTGTTCATTGTATACTTCACATTAGTATATATCATATGTTATCCTGTTGCCTTAGTATGTGGTTATAGGTTATCACGCGAATTTAATACTTAGTGTCAACGTTTTGTGGTTTACGTCTCGGTATAAGTGTCATTTTTCATTCGGGTTATGTTTACAAGTTTTATTTTTAGTCCAAGTCACTTAATAAATCACTTAAACCCACTTTGTTTACAAGTTGCCAAATTTAGTAAGTTTGACGTTTTCAAAACCGAGGCCCGTGTTTGTTGACTCGGTCAAACCTTCTCGGTCTGACCCGAGACTTTTACCCAAACCTTAAACATGTTCATAAGTCATAAAAAGTTATTCTTTCCCTAAATAGCAAGTCTGCAAGTGTCGGTTTTCATAAGTTACCTAAAATCAGTCCACTTTTACATTTTCCAGAAAATACATTGTGACACCCATCAAATTAAGGCTAGTACTTAGTGCCTAATCATTGTATTAATACATGTAATTTGTTATGTTTAGGGCTAATTATGTGTATCATTTTGTATATGGTTATATATATACACACGTACGCGATTTAATTAAATCGTACATTTCATTATTTTATGGAATCCGACACAGTCACAAATACGGATGTTGGTGAACAATTTATTAAATAATGGGAAATTATTTAATTAACTCATTTTATTTTTATATTATTTGGATAATATATACAAAGGTGTCGTCTAAAACTAACCGTACGCAACAACAACGCGCGAAACGCGCCCGACAAACGATATAAACTCAAATTATATTTTTATAATTCATTATTAAGTATTTTGATAAAATACTTCGAGTAAAAATATTACGATTTCACGCATATGAATTATACGTTTTTAAAAACGTTACACGAGTTAAACAAACGTACAAATACGCAACGAACGCGCAAACCTGGACCCGACAACATTTTAAATAACTTAAAATAAGTATTTAGAATAATACTTTCATTAGAAACATCGCGATTTAAATCGTTAACGAAACACCCATATTAAAACGTATAACAAAAATTAAACGTCTAAACGACCGGGTAAACGAACACCGCACGGAACACGAACTCGGGGAACAAAAATTGGTGAAGCCCACACCTTGTGGACCCCACCAAAACCGGCCAAGGGAGGGAGGAGTGGCCTCCCACACCTTTGACCTATTTTGCTTCATCAACACACCATCCACCATCATCTCTTTCATTTATCATCATCTCACCCTCTCTCTAACCTCTAAACTCTCTCAATCCTCTCTCTAAAAACCTAATCAAAAGCCACATAAACACCATCAAATACTCATCATCATCCAGGGCTCGTTTAGGATAATACGATCACGGTAACGAGAGGAACACAACCACCTTTTCAAAATCTTCGCGCGATGATTTGTCAGATCCCGACACTCTCGAAACCCTTATTTTTTGTTTATTTACATGTTTAGTTGTTAATCTAGCAATATTATGTCCAAATAAGGTGTTAACACTCATTTTCTAAACATTTGTCGAAAATGTCGGTTTGACCATTTTATAGATCCAACACTTCGGGTTACTCTCGACATAAAATAATAATTCCTGCAAGCTTTATAAACTCATCTAAGACTTGTGTAAAAGTTTCGGGTCAAACCGCAGTCGTTTGACCACAAACCCGACACTTTTTGTTTTGTACAACCTGTTATGTCGCAGAAAGGTTGGACCTTCTGCGACACAAGCCCTTATGTCGCTAAGAATAGGCTACGTCGCACATAGCGACACAAGTCACTATGTCGCCAAAAATTGAATATGTCCACATAGCAACACAAGCCACTATGTCGCATCAAATTGTGAATGTCGCAGTAGCGACACAACACCTTATGTCGAATTAAATTGTGGACGTCGCACATAGCGACACAAAGACCTATGTCGCAGTTCTGACCTGCGACACATCAGCCTATGTCGCACTTGGTGTTGCATCCAGTGTCGCACCCAGTGTCGCACAAATCAGAACCTTGAAAACATGGATTTTTACTAAGTGTCAACACTTGAAAATTTTATCACTTACAATTCCCAAATTCAGATTTTAGATGCGTTTTTCACTAAAGCAATATAGTAGAAATAAAAAAATTTAGATGCGTTTTTCACCTCGACCCCAGCCAGGGGCTCTGCCCCTTGAACCCCGCCAGGGGTTGCCACCCCTGGAACCCCGCTAATCAGGGGCGCTGCCCCCGAACCCCCGTCATTAAAGTTTGGAAATAATTTATATACTGCGTGTCAAACATTTACAACCTTTGAACCACATACGATGTACTCGTACATGATACATATATACTTCAACACTTATATATAATACAACACATGAAACATATACTTTAATAGTATACAATGAAACAACACATAATAATAATGATGTAAGAGTATTATTACCAACCGTCACCAACGGGCCGTACACGTTTTCAAAATACAAACAAACAATCAAACGAACCAATGTATTTGGACATAGCTAGTTGGATGAACAACTAGCATAGGTGATCTTTTGATATACCTACTCACGTATTAACCAACGCGCATCTTGGACGCCCTCAGGTTATAGTCTTCGGACATCATTGCTTGGTTTAGCAACGCACGTTTATTGAGATAAACGCATCAGACTCAGGTGAGTCTCATAGCCCCACATTTTACTATTTTTACTCTCGGGGTGGTAATACATGCTCAGATTTGTTTACATGTGAACACAAGTACAAAACACGATATATTGACTGCATGAGTTATTTTACTAATCATAAAGTCCTCCACCACATAGTTTGTTAGTATGGATTTAGCGTGAATGTTAGTGTATGGTACCATATGGGATTGACAATCCTTGTCCGGGGTAGTCGTGCTACCTTGATTGTGATGTCAAACGGATACATTATCATTTTTTCACACGAGTGTAGATTAGGAAATCGCTCGGAGGCACCTCGCTCAGGTCCTTAAAGGCGGATCTTGACCCCTCAGTTAAGCTCAAACTATGGATTCATGACAGTAATATACACATTTATTTGATTAATTTCAAACACATTAGAAAATCTTGTGGTTCATACATTATGTTTATCATTTACACCTGTGAGCTCACCAGCTTTTAGCTGACCTTTTAGCATGTATTCTCAGGTACACAGCAGTAGTAGGACTACTCAGGAATTATATAACTCGAGTCACATGCAAACACGAACATCAAGAGATTTTTCTACATTATTATATTTTGTATATGTAGTAACGCCATAGAATCTTTCAGATCAGGATACCGAGCTTATGTAATCCTTATAACTCTTGTAAACTTTTATTAAAATCAATGTATTTTGTTAAAACGACGCATATAGAGTCGTTCACTTTATCTTATGTGCTTGTGATTATTGATTAGTAGCACCTCAAGTATGCTTCCGCCAAACAATAAATTTGGGGGTGTTACATACATCACCTTGCCGGATTTTTCTAAACATCTACAGTCCGTAATCAAATCCAAAAAAATTACCAGTTGTTCCCCTATATGTTATCTACCGTAAATATTTTTTACACTATTTTTAGAGAAGTCTAAGTATTTTTAATAATTACTTTTATCTTCTGTAGTCAGATTTGGACACATGCATGAAATTATAGTTTCTGGGCAAAATCCTTAGGTTTTCAGCTAAAGTGGCCAACATAACAATTGTAGCCAATAAAATTTATAAACTTTTGGTGGTGGTTTCAAGTTATTTGGAGGTGTGTGGCTTCAGTTATGATTAAAACACTAAGAGAAAAGTCTCTGGACAGATTATCTATGTTCTCTCACAAAAACTATTTAAAAATAGTAAATTAACTCTAAAAATCATGAGGTTAGCGATGTTTGAAATCTAACATCTTGAAATTGATATTAGGCTTTTAAAACGTCCATTTTCAAGAAGAAATGAGTGAGAAACAACCAAGATAAAATCGTACAACTTTCTGGACAAAAAGTGCATGTTGCATTTTTGTAAGTTTTTGATGATGAAAACGTTTTTATGCATATTTTTGGACATGATCTTGTTTAGTGAACATATTAACATGTTATTTAAGAAAAATTGTAAAGAAAATAAGTTCCTTTCAATGGGGATGGAATGAAGGAAAGAAGAAGGTGATGTTGAGCTTGAATCCTTGTAAAAAGATGAAGTTTTGAGGTGGTGGTTTATGGTGGTTTATGGTGGTCAATGGTGGTTGTGTGGTAGTCATTGGTGGTTGAGGGGTGGTGTGAGGACTGAGATAATCTCAGATATTTAGAGAGAGAGAGAGAGTGGGTTTGTAGAGAGAAGTTAGAGAGAAATGTGTGAGAGAGTGAGGTGTGAAATGAGAGGTGTAAGGCTTGCATGTCTTTTATGTGGAAGAGTAAAAGGAGAATTTGCATGGGTTTTCATTGGTTTAAGAGGGTGGTGGCTGGCCTCACTATGGGCCCCTACCAGATTTGGTGTGATTTAATTTCAGTCTCAGACCGTGTTACGTTTTATGGCCATTTACTCGTTATTCGTTTTAAAACGTTAAATCACGTAATGTTATTTTGAGTCGTTTTCAACTAACGATTTATTTGGGATATTTTTCCATTGAATTATTATTAAGATATTTTAATTTGAGTTAATAAAATATTATTTTGGTTTCGTTAGGTTGTCGAGTTTGATTCTCACGTTTTCGTTGAGTTAGAGACGTTTTAACTAAAACGTATAGGTTTTTCGTGTAGTATTATATTAAAATAATAATATAAGATAGATAACTTCAAAAAAAAAAATTTAAGTTATTTATAGAAATGTATTCACCAATGTCGTATTTTGTGTCGGACTCTGTCCGATCGTTTCACGCATAATTACTAATAATAACAAATTGTGTTATACCTCAGTTATTAATTAGTAATTAGTTGGGCTTTGCTAGACTTACCTTATAAAAATAGTGTGAATTCTCTTAAGTAGGGAATTGGCCTAAGACATGTACGTGATTAATGTACGTAATTACACCAAAATTTGTGGAGTGTCACAGTTAGGACATGACAAATAATTATTTGAAATACATAAACGAAATATGTTTTGAGTGGTACAAACTTTAACTCGGTATATATATATATATATATATATATATATATATATTGGCGTCGACTAATAACATATATATTCGAACGATAAACCATGTATATATATATATATATATATGATGACTTTTGGAATAAAATTTTTTTATTTATACTATATTGCTTTAGTGAAAATGCACCTAAAATCTGAATTTGAGTAACGCAGGTGATAAAATTTCAAGTCTTGACACTTAGTAAAAATCTGTGTTTTCAAGGTTTTGATTTGTTCGACACTGGGTGCGACATAAGGCTTTGTGTCGCTATATGCAACATTGTGGATTTAGTGCGACATAAGTTATTGTGTCGCGGGTCATGACTGCAGCATAGGTCTTTGTGTCGCTCTGTGCGACATCCGCAATTTAATATGATATAAGGTGTTGTGTCGCTACTGCGACATTCGCAATTCAATGGGACATAAATCTTTGCATCGCTATGTGCGACATAATTAATTTTGGCGACATAGTGACTTGTGTCGCTATGTGCTTCATAATCTATTTTTAGCGACATAAAGGCTTGTGTCACAGGTGGCCCAGACCCTCTGCGACATAACTGGCTGTTTGGTTTTTCATGTGTCGGGTTTGTGGTCAAACAACCTCGGTTTGACCCAAAACTTTTACACAAGTCTTATATGAGTTTATAGAGTTTGCAGAAATTATTGGTTTGTGTCGGGAGTAACCCGAAGTGTCAAATCTATAAAATTGTCAAAATTTATATTTTCCGACAATGTTTTGAAAACGAGTTTTATCAAGTTATTTGGACATAATCTTTCTAAATAAACAACTAAACATGTAAATAATCAAAATATAAGTATTTTTGAAAGTGTCAGATCTTACAATTTGTCGTATGAAGAATCCGAAAAGGTAGAAATGTAGCTCTCGTTCTTGTGCACTTTTTCTTCCAAGTGAGTCAAGCTTTTCAAGGTGTTTTGATGGTAGTTTTGTGGTGGTTTTTGGGTGGCCGAATTTTAGAGAGAGAGCGAGGAAGAGAGAATTTGGAGAAAAAGAGAAATGACGGTGAGGTTGAGTGTGAGAATGAGAGTGGTGTGGTTGGTGATGTTGAGTGAGTTCAGGAAACAAGAGTGGGTGAGGGCTTGATGCTCCCTCACCTAGGCTGGCCCATGGTGGGGTCCACCATTGTGTGGACTTCACCAATATTTGTTCCCCGGTTGGTGCTCCGTGCGGTGCTCGTTTACCCTATCGTTTAAACGTTTAATTATTGTTATACGTTTTTAAAACGTGTGTTTCGTTAACAATTTAAATCGCGTTATTTTTATTGAAAGTTTTATTCTAAATACTTTATTTTAAGTTACTAAAATGTTGTCGGGTTTCGGTTTGCGCTTTCGTTGCATATTTGAACGTTTATTTAACTCGTGTAACGTTTTTAACCGTTTTATTCGTGCGTGTGTAATCATAATATTTTTACTCGAAGATTTTATATCAAAATACTTAAAAATGAATTATAAAATATAATTTGGGTTTATTTCATTTATCGGGCATGTTTCGCGCGTTTCTTTCGCGTACGGTTCGTTTTAGACGATACAAAATATGTATGTATATATTATAATAAAAATGAGTTAATTAAATGATTTCACATATTTTATTAAATTGTTCACCAACGTCCGTATTGTGATTGTGTCGGATTCCATCCGATAAAGAAATGCACGATTTAAATAAATCGCGTACGCGTGTATATATAACAATATACAAAATGATACACATAATTAGCCCTAAATATAACTAATTACATGTATTAATACAATGATTTGGAACTAATTACCAGTCCTAATTTGTCGGGTGTTACATTCTCCCCTTTTTAAGAGAATTTCGTCCCGAAATTTAGCTTTGAGTCGTAGATGGAGTGGATTATGTGAATAACTGTGGGTACTTGAGTCGCATTTGGTCTTCCCGTTCCCAAGTGAATTACGAACCACGCCGCGAATTTCACCGGACTTTAACGATGGGAATACGACTTTGTTTCAACTGTTTGACCTCACGGTCCATGATTTCCACTGGGGTCTCGACGAAATGAAGTTTATCATCGATATGGATTTCGTCAAGGGAAATAATGAGTGTCTGATCAGACACAGACATTTCTTAAGATTAGAAATGTGAAATATGGATGGACGCTACTAAGCTCGGGTGGTAGCTGCAATTGATATGCCACTGGACCAATCCTTTCAAGGATTTCGAAAGGTCCAATTAACCTGGGATTTAACTTCCCGCATTTGCCGAAGAGGATGACACCTTTCCAAGGTGATACTTTCAAGAGTACTCGATCCCCAACCTGGAACTCGATATGTGTGCGTCTCACGTCAGCGTAACTTTTCTGACGATCGCATGCGGCTTTCAGCCGGTTCTGTATACCAATGATCTTCTCTGTTGTTTCGTGAATGATTTCTGGACCAGCGAGTTGGCTGTCTCCCACTTCGGTCCAACAAATATTTGACACCTGACAAATTAGGGCTAGTTATCAGGTCCTAATCACTTGTTAATACATGAAATTAGTACTATATTAGGCTAATTGTATGTATCATTATGTATATTTGATATATATACACATACACGATTTGTTTAAATCGTCCATTATCATAATCGGATGGACTCCAACTCAGTAATACGGGCGTTGGTTAACACCATATTATTTAATAAACATATTGAATTCTAAATATTATTTTTGTAATATTTCATAAGTAATTCATATTGTTTAAAACACTCAAACGCGACCAAAAACGCATAATTCGTGCCCAACAATCGAAACAAACAAAAGTTATATTTTTATAACTTCAAGTAAAGTATTTTGATAGGATGCTTCCATTATAAATAATAAAAATTATATCAAGAACTGAAACGTTTAGTTTAAAGGTCACGCGATTTATAAATCGTAACATAAACCCGCAAACCAATGCCGACACCATAAGCAAACATTTTTATAAATGTTTTCCAAGTATTATGAGTAATACTTCAATTTAAATTATCGAAAATTGAAAGTTATTTAAAACATGTATGTATAACGTATAAAATATAAACGGACGTTAAAACGATCAGGTGAAAGAACACGGGTATAATACCAAAGTTTGTAAACAAGATTTAACAAATCTTGCCTCCCTTTTTGACCATAAAAATCGGCCAAACAAGATCCCCAAAAGGTGGATCTTGTTGCCTTGACTATAAACAACTACCACACCCCCATTTCCCTCATTCATGTCCACCACTCTCTCTCTCTAACTCCTCTCTCTAAAAACACACACTTACCACACTCCTCTCTCCCTCCTCCTCCACGGCACCACCTCACCACCACCATAATTCACCACCAAACACCACCATTTTGAAGAAAACACCAAGGAAGGAAGCAAGAACAAGAAAGATCAAGCATCATCTCACTTCTCTCTCTAACTCATGGTTTTGGTATGATCCACACCACTTTTCCTTCTAGATTTACTTGTTATACTTAGATCTACATGTTTAGTAGCTCAAACAACAAGATAATGTCCAAAAGAAACCTCAAAAACGTTTTATAAAACACAATATATAAATATCACTTTTCAGTCCAGAAAATGTGTCTCACGAAAACGACTATAACCTGAGTTCTAGAACGAACCAACACATGAATCCTATACCAAAATCTTCGTATGAATGTCATCTACAAAAAGTTCTTCCATGGCCTGACTTGAAAACCCACCTATTTTGTTGTAGAAACCGATTTATGGATTGAGGTCATTTATCAACCAAATCTAACCACTTTCCATTTCCATTTTTATTTAAAATAGTAAATGAACTTATAAAGTTACCATAAAGTGCATAAATAAACTATACATATAGAAGAACTTGTGTGATTTTTGGTTATGCTTGATTCGGATCATAAGTTAAAGAAAACGAGAGGTTTATCGTGTTAAAGTCTGGAAAACATATGTACTAGGGGCTATTTTGGTAAGTTTATAAAACCGACACCTCGGGTGAACCCCGACATGAACCAACAATTTTTATAAACTTATTTTACCATTTTAAGGGTTGGGTAAAAGTCTCTGGTCAAACTGAACACATTTGACAAGTCAACGAAAATGAACACTTAGACAAAAACGAGACCTGAGACTTCATTGTCGCAAAACCATTGTCGCATAAAGACTCGATACTCGCAAATCATATGCGACAATGTCATTGTCGCAAACACCATTGTCGTAACATCATTGTCAGAATCACATTGTCGTAATAATCATTGTCGTATAAAACTCAATTGTCACAGCACCATTGTCGTAGCATCATTGTCGCACTAACTAACACTTTCGTACTTGAAACCGTCTCATAATCCTTATTGTCTCATGAGTAGTAATTCCCGACAATCTTATTATCTCATGAATAGTAATCCTTATTATCTCATGAATAGTAATTCCCGACAACCTTATTGTCTCATGAATAGTAATCCTTATTGTCTCATGAATAGTAATTCCCGACAATCTTATTGTCTCATAAATAGTGTCCAACATTAACTTTGCATAACCGACTTTTCAACAGACAATATCACGATATACTTGATTTAACGTCAATGACAAAATACAATATTTGAAATAACTCGCAAACACATAACATATACATTGATAAGTATACAACACAGCGAAGCATATAACAATAACACTTTTGGATTATTATTACAAACTGTCACCAACGGGCCGTACATATTTTCAAAACACAAACAAACAACCAAATCATTTGGACATTACTAGTTGGATGAACAACTAGCATAGATGGTCTGTTGAGACATCTACATATACTTATAACCTTGCGCATCTTGAACGCCCGACAGGTTACAGTCTGCAGACATCACATCATTTCTTGTAGCAACATATACACATCAGACTCAGGTGAGTCTCATAGCCCCTCATTTTTCTGTTTTCAACCCAGGGGTGGGAATACATGCTCCGTTTTACTTTTACATGTGAACACAAATACAAAACATAGATATATTGATTGCATGAGTTTGTTTTACCTAAGCATGAAGCCCTCCATCACATAGTTTGTTAGTATTGCGATAGCGTGAATATTAGTGTATGGTACCATATAGGATTTGCAATCCTCATCCGGGGTAGTCGCGCTACCACGACTACGGTCGAACGGGTGCATTATCATTTGTTCATACATGTGTTGATTAGGCACATGCAGGAGGCATCCTCAATCGGGCACTTAATTGTGATCCTGACACCCTCATTTAAGCTCAAACTATGACCTCATGATAGTAATATACAATCATTATTTTATTTGCTTAATTGCAAATCATCATACTTAAATCTTGTGGTTCATAACTTATAATTCATCATTATACAAACCTGTGCGCTCACCAGCTTTTAGCGGACCTTTTAGCATGTATTCTCATGTTCACATCAATAGTAGGACTACTCAGGATTAGCTAGCTCGAGTTGCATTCAGACGTTGAGAGATTCACATGCATATCTACATTTTGTACAAATAGATATGCCTTAGAATCTTTTACATTTGGCTTACGAACTTTTGTAGCTATTACAACATTGTAAAACCTTTATATCATCAATGTAATTTGTAAACGATGCATATAAAGTCGTTCACATTATCTTATGTGCTTTGTTTATTGATTAGTCGCGCCCTGACCCGATTCGCTTTCGCAACCCGAATTTGGAGGTGCGACAAAATAGGTGATCAGCACCTACGACCGTGCAGTACCTCGAAAGGTGCAGCTCCAATACTGGTATGGTAGTTGTTGTATAAAATTTCTCACAATGGTAGATGATGTTCCCAGTTTGCACCAAAGTCAACTACGCAGGCTCGTAGCATGTCCTCTAGTGTTTGTATGGTTCGTTCGCTTTGGCCATCAGTTTGTGGATGGTATGTGGTACTCATATCCAGATGAGTACCCAATGATTTCTGAAGTGATTGCCAAAAGCGAGATGTGAAACGGCTATCTCTGTCAGAGATAATCGAGATGGGAATGCCATGTCGGGATACAATCTCTTTTAGTTAGATTCGTGTGAGGCGTTCCATTTTGTCGGTTTCTTTGATAGTGAGGAAGTGAGCAGATTTTGTGTGACGGTTGACGATCACCCAAATGGTATCACAACCGCTCGGTGTTTTCGGGAGTTTTGTGATGAAATCCATGGTGATCTGCTTCCATTTCCATTGGGGGATTTTCGGTTGTTGTAGCAAGCCAGAAGGTTTCTGATATTCGGCTATGACTTTAGAACAAGTAAGACATTTGCTGACATACGTGGTGATGTCAGCTTTCATGTTAGGCCACCAGTATAGTTCCTTGATGCCATGATACATCTTATTGGATCCAGGATGTATAGAGTATTTGAACTTGTGAGCTTCATCCATCACGAAGTCCCAAAGGTTTCCAAAACTAGGCAACCAGATACGGTTAGAGAAGTACCTAACTCCGTTAGGTTTGATTTCAAACTATTTATCCATGCCTCGCAAGGCTTCGCTTTTGTTGTTTTTAGTTTTCAAGGCTTCGAGTTGAGCGGTGAGAATATGACTGGTAAGATCATTATGAATGGTCATACTGAGAGCTCGGACTCGAAGTGGTTTCGATCATTCTTTTTGACTGAGGGCATCGGCGACAACATTTGCCTTACCCGGGTGGTATTTGATTTCGCAGTCATAATCGGTAAGCAACTCGACCCATCGACGTTGCCGCATGTTGAGATCCTTTTGATCAAAGATGTGTTGGAGGCTATTGTGGTATGTGAAGATTGTATATTTCATGCCGTATAGATAGTGTCTCCAGATTTTGAGTGCAAACACTATGGTTCCTAATTTGAGATCGTGAATGGTGTAGTTCTTTTCGTGAACTTTGAGCTGTCAGGAGCCGTAGGCAATGACCTTGTCTCGTTGCATCCACACGCAACCAAGACCTTGGTGTGAAGCATCGCAGTATACCACGAAGTCATCGTTGCCTTCGGGTAATGATAGGATAGGAGTACTGTAAAGCTTTTGTTTCAGAAGTTGGAAAGCTGACTCTTGTTTATCTGTCCAGTCGAACTTCTTGTCTTTTTGAGTCAATATGGTGAGAGGTTGGGCTATTTTTGAAAAATTCTCAATGAAACGACGATAGTACCCAGCATGACCCAAGAATTGGCGTACTTTGGTTGGCATAGTAGGTGCTTGCCATCACTTGATAGCCTCAATTTTTGATGGATCAACATGGATTCCTTGACTGTCAATCACGTGTCCAAGGAATTGTATGGTTTGCATCCAGAACTCACACTTGGAGAATTTAGCATATAACTCCTCGTGTATAAGTAGCTCTAGGATGGTTTCGAGATGCTGCGCATGTTCTTGTTCATTGCGCGAGTAAATGAGGATGTCATCGATGAATACAATGACAAACTTGTCAAGATATGGTTTGCACACCCGGTTCATAAGGTCCATGAATACAGCCGGTGCGTTTGTTAAACCAAATGGCATCACTTGAAACTCGTAATGCCCATAGCGAGTTCGGAAAGCAGTTTTTGGAATATCAGAGTCAAGAACTCGAAGTTGATGATAACCTGACCATAGATCGATTTTTGAATAAAAACTTGACCCCTGGAGTTGGTCAAACAGGTCATCGATACGAGGGAGTGGATAACGGTTCTTGACGGTGAGTTTGTTGAGTTCACAGTAGTCGATACACATTCTGAAAGAACCATCTTTCTTTTTCACGAATAAGACCGGAGCTTCCCAAGGCGAAGAACTTGGTCGGATGAATCCCTTATCCAGGAGTTCATGTAATTGAGTAGACAACTCCTGATGTTCGGATGGGGCTAAACGATAAGGTGCTCGTGCCACGGGTGCTGCACTGGGCACAAGATCGATGGAGAACTCAACCTGCCTAGGCGGTGGAAGGCCAGGTAATTCTCAGGAAAGACTTCCGGAAAGTCTCGAACGATTGGCACATCCTCAAGTCGCTTCTCCTCCGACTTTTTCTCCATGATGTGTGCGAGGATTGCCTGATAACCCTTTCTCAGGTAATTAGGGGTTTTCATGCATGAGATGATATTTAATCTCATCCCACCGGTCTCCCCTTGTATGACTAAAGTACCCCCAGTGGCGAGAGGAATACGAACAATTTTGTCATAACAGACGATTTCAGCTTGGTGCTTGGATAACCAGTCCATGCCTACAATGATGTCAAAACTTCCGATCTCGATAGGTATGAGGTTTATTGGAAAAAGTTCATTTGCGAGATTTAGGATGCAATTTGGTATTACACTATTGGCCTCGATTAGTTTGCCATTAGCTAACTCTATAGTATACAAAGTATCTGATGCAACAGGTGTAATATCAAGTAATGGGCTGAACTCGTTCGATATGAAACTCTTGTCAGCACCAGTATCAAACAGAACAGAAGCAGATAAATTGTTGATAAGGAACATACCCGTGACCACATACCCGTGACCACATTAGGGTCTTGATGGGCATCCTTAGAGTTAAGTACGAAAGATCTACCTCGTGCATTATTGTGGTTGCCCTTGTTCTTAAGTTTCGGATAATCATTCTTGAAGTGTCCGGTGTCTCCACATTCGTAACAGGCTCGGGGTTGATTGGTGTTGGTGTTTTTGTTGGGATTGTTGTTGTTGGTCTTGGGGGATCTACAGTCCTTGGCAAGATGCCCGTACCGCTTGCAATTGTTGCAAGGAGTACCACAAGGACCGTCGTGATGGTGGTTGCACTTGGAACCAAAGGGCTTTGTCCTCGTGTAACCTCGCTTGGGTTCAGTGCAAGCTTTGATGTTGTCGGGTTTCTTGTTCTTGTTGTTGTGGTTGTTAGTCCGTTTTCTCTTGTTGTTGTTGCTAGAAGATGGGTTTCACGACTGACAATCATTGCCATGAGTTCATGTGTCAGGTGGATGGCACTCTGAATGGTTACTGGTCGGGATGAGGCGACGTTCCCCTGGATATTTTCCGGGAGAACGCGGATGTACCTCTGGATGCGTTTGTGCTTGGGGTCTACCATAGATGGGCAGAGCAGAGCAAGTTGTTGAAATCTGGTGGTATAACCAAAGATGTTGGTTCCCTGAACCGATAAGCGCCAAAACTTCTCCTCCAATTTCTGGAGTTCTTCGTTGGGACAATACTCCTCTGTGAGCATCTTTTTCAGATCCTCCCAGGGGAGTAGATAAGCAGTGTCAATGCCTACAGAATTGGCATATGAATTCCACCAAGTAAGAGCACCTTCCTAAAGGGTACAGGTGGAGAACTTAACCTTAGTATCCTCCACACAATTGCTAATACGGAAGACATATTCCATTCTCTTGAACCATCTGACCAGGCCAATGGCTCCTTCAGTGCCCTTGAAGTACAAGGGTTTGCAGTTGAGGAAGTCCTTGTAGGAACAGGGTTTGGCTATAGGGTTGTTATTCAGTGTGTCTTCACTGCCAGAACTTGATTGTTTGGCAACTAAGGCTTGTGCCACAATTTGTGCAATAAGTTGAGCGATTTCGGTATCGCTGTACGTGTGTCTTTTTGGAGGCATGGTGCTGAGAAATCAAGAAAGAGATAAGTGAGATGTTCGTATAGGATTTTGACATATTACATATGTATATATATTGAGGTTATATACAACATGACAATCAACAGAGTAAGATAATACGTTAAGGTTAGTAATCATTTCACAATATAAAGTTCAAATGATTATAGGATTCAGAGTTTACAAAAGGTTACAGAACATAAAGTCACAAAAGATGCCGGGAATTGTTACATCCGGTCGAATTACATGGATTTCTACATAGCTAGTTAACAAATTACAAGATAACGACTACACTAATCTCAGTGTAGATTCAGTTGTGGAAGCAAAAAGGTAAGGTGTTCCACAGACTCTGCAAGTCTGCTAACCATTATGAGGGCGTCCTCGGTTTCTCTTAAGCGTGTCTTGCATTGATTCAACCTGGACTGTAAAATAGAGATTTCATTTCGGTTATTGATTACTTGATTATGGACAATCTCCATGGTTTGCACAGTGTCTTCCATTTGATCGTGTGCACGATTGATAGTTTCAGAGATGTCTGCCTGTCCTATGTACAACTGTGTGACACTGACTTGGGTTTGTTCCATCTAGTCAGAACGAATGTTACGTTGTTCAATTTTCATATCGTGCATCCTGCTTTCGTGATGGTGCACTCGAGCAGCTAACACAGGAACAGTAAGATGTGTTGGTTCTTGAGTATAAGGGGAAAGATCCATGGTTGATTATCTTTCTTCATCAGTCGGAATTTTGATGTTTTCCTTGATCCTCCAGGTGGCTATAGCCATGGATAACCAGCTCCACTGGTGGGCGATTGCCCGATGGCGAGCTATAGCAGAGACACTACCCGTGATGGTAGGATTGTGGTATAGTCTAGCTCGGTGTGAGCTACCAGTGCATCTAGCCACGAGTGGTTCTGGGGGCCCACGACGTGAGCGAGAGAGAGATGATGAAGTACGTGTGTTTTGTTTAGATGATGAGTCGGCCATTTTTATGGCAAGAATGTTTCAATAAATGAGGCCTATATATAGATATATATATCATATAATATATCCTAGAGTGTCTAGCACAAATAAGTAATGGTCTCATTTCTCTCGTGGTCAGAGTCAACTAGTGTATCCCTGTTCAACATAACCATTCCAGGTCTCACAGCATCTTTCTTTAATTGTACATAGTTGATCAGGCTATGTTAAATTAAAGTTGTATGATGTAATTTCTGAACCAGTCATACCTAATAAGGAAATACTTCCTAACGGTCATAGTCTAGGCCCACTAAATGCAACCTAGTTCACTATAACCTTAGGCTCTGATACCAATCTGTAACACCCCCAAATTTATTGTTTGGCGGAAGCATACTTGGGGTGCTACTAATCAATAATCACAAGTACATAAGATAAAGTGAATGACCCTATATGTGTCGTTTAACAAAATACATTGATTAGATAATTGTTTACAACGTTTGAAGCTATTACCATAGCTCGTGTTCTGAAAATGAGAGATTTCAATACATAATTACTTTTACAAAATATAATAATGTAAGAAAATCTCTGAGGTTTGCATGATGACTCGAGCTAAAAGTATCCTGATGGGCAGTCTAACCTACTGCTGAGTACCTGAGAATACATGCTAAAAGGTCAGCTAAAAGCTGGTGAGCTCACAGGTGTAAATGATAAAACCACAATGTATGAACCACAAGATTTAATGATATGTTTGAAATTAATCAAATAAATGTGTATATTACTGCCATGAGCCCATAGTTAGAGCTTAACTGAGGGGTCAGGATCCGCCTTTAAGGACCTGAGCGAGGTTCCTCCGAGCGAGTGCCTAATCTACACTCATGTGAACAAATGATAATGTGCCCGTTTGACATCACAGTCATGGTAGCGCGACTACCCCGGACAGGGATTGTCAATCCCATATAGTACCATACACTAACATTCACGCTAAATCAATATTAACAAACTATGTGGTGGAGGACTTTATGATTAGTAAAATAAACTCATGCAATCAATATATCGAGTTTTGTACTTGTGTTCACATATAAAACAAATTTGAGCATGTATTCCCACCCCGGGAGTAAAAACAGTAAAATGTGGGGCTATGAGACTCACTTGAGTCTGATGCGTTTATCTCAATAAATGTGCATTTCTAAACCAAGCAGCGATGTCTGAAGACTGTAACCTGAGGGCGTCCAAGACGCGCGTTGGTTAATACGTGAGTAGGTATCTCAAAAGATAACCTATGCTAGTTGTTCATCCAACTAGTTATGTCCAAATACATTGGTTTGTTTAATTGTTTGTTTGTGTTTTGAAAACATGTACGACCCATTGGTGACGGTTTGTAATAATTTTACATTCTTATTATTATGTGTTGTATCGTATATAAGTGTTGAAGTATATGTGTATCATGTACGAATACATCGTATGTGGTTTGGTTGTTGTAAATGTTTGACACTCAGTGTATAAAGTATTTACAAACTTTAAATGACGGGGGTCCGAGGGAAGCGCCCCTAGTTAGAGGGGTTCCAGGGGTGGCAACCCCTGACGGGGTCCAAGGGGCAGAGCCCCTGGTTGTGGTCGAGGTGTCAGGTCAGATCAAAATTTTCTTATTTCTAATATATTGCTTTAGTGAAAAACACACCTAAAATCTGAATTTGAGTAACGCAGGTGATAAAATTTCAAGTCTTGACACTTAGTAAAAATCTGTGTTTTCAAGGTTCTGATTTGTGCGACACTGGGTGCAACATAAGGCTTTGTGTCGCTATATGCGACATTGTGGATTTAGTGCGACATAGGTTATTGTTTCGCAGGTCATGACTGCGACATAGGTTTTTGTGTCGCTCTGTGCGACATCCGCAATTTAATGCGACATAAGGTGTTGTGTCGCTACTGCGACATTCGCAATTCAATGCGACATAAATCTTTGTGTCGCTATGTAACACCCCCCAAATTTGTTGAGTTTGATTAGCGGAAGCATTTAGTTAAGTATGGGGAGTGCCACAATACACAGTACATGCATACGCATCAGAGCTTATGATTACAACAGAACATAATATATTAAGATGCCAAATGTAATAGTTACAAAGTTTATGATTCGTCAAATCATACAAATGTAAAAGTTATTAAGTTTACAAAAGTAGATTTCGTAAATATGACTAAAATCACTTTAGTTATACAAAAGAAATCCAAAAGTTTCAAAAGTTAGCATCCTAAAGCTTCGCAGGTTCCCTAGTTCCGTATGTGCAAGCGGTTCTTACGTGCGCAGCTAATTCCCTGATAAACATAGTAAAAGTCAACAACGAGGTTGAGTGAATTCACAGGTTTTATGTTCACAATAATAGTTGGTTGTTTCAAAGCGTTCACAAATTGTTATCGTCATCACGATCAAATAAAGTTTCGTGGAGTGTTATCCAATGTGTACGTTTAGTGGGATGTAGCCCAAAGATGGAGTTACGTAGGATGTTATCCAAAATATAGTTTAAGATTCGTAGGAAAGCAGTATCCTATTAGTATTTGTAGGAATGTAAGTATCCTAATGGTTGTTCGTATGAATATCAGTATCCTAATAGTTGATCGTAGGAATGTCAGTATCCTAATAGTTGCTTGGTGGATCCAAGTCAGTAGGAATCCAGTACCCATGTCAGTAGGGTTCAAGTAGTAGGGAGTGTCAGTGTCCCATGTTTAACAAGTATAACGGATCCATGTCAGAAGGATCTACTACCCATGTCAGTAGGGTTCAAATAGTAGGGAGTGTCAGTGTCCCTTGATCCATGTCAGTAGGACCCATTAGTTACCCAAGAAGTAAGGACTTTGTATGCGTACCCAAGACGTAGGGACTTCTCAATTAGTTTAGTAAAAGTGTTGCTGGTCATTCTCCAGCGTTTTCAAAATAGTACGGGTCTGTGACACCCGTCAAATTAGGACTAGTAGTTAGTGCCTAATCAAGTTTTAATATATGTAATTAGTTCTGTGTTAGGCTAATTAATGTATCAATATATATATTGATGAATATATATACAAGTATGCGATTTGATTAAATCGTACGAGTTTCAAATCGAATGCAATTCGATTCAATTAATACGAACGTTGGTGAAAATTTTATTAAATAATATAATATTATTTAATAACGCAATTATATCCAAAATATTATTTAGATAATATTTCAATTCAAATTTGTATCGTACAAACAAGGACTACACGATTAGATTATTAAACGCGCAAACAAATCGAAACAAGTTAAAGTTATATTTTATAACGCAACCATTAAGTATTTGGTAAAATACTTCAACAAAAATATTGGGTAATTATTCATATTTTAAAACGTATATTTAAACGTATAAAATAAACATTTAACGTTTAAACGAACGGGAAACCGAACACCGCACGGAGCGCGATTGCGGGGACTGAAAAAGGTGAGGCTTTCCCCTACACCCCACCTCTTTCCCTCTTTCTTTCATTTCCATTTCAACAAAAACACACACACACACCACTAAACACTCTCAAACCCATCACCACCAAATTTTCGGATCTAGCATAACCGACAACAAAAGTTACATTTTCGGAATCACCATTAAGAGAGGAACAAGATTAACAAAGGCACCACCCTCGTTTTCTTCCTCGTTTTGCAATTGTAAGAAATTCTCTAAATATGTAAATCCACTCATTTTGGTGTATTATTTCAGTGTTATAATGTTTACACAACTTAGTATTGTCCAAATGTATGAGGAAAACACGATTTTGCAGCCTAAAAATGAGTTAGATTTGGGTTTTGGGTTGAAAAATCACGACAGCCACTGGGTTCTGGGCTGGTGTTCATCTTTGCGACACAAGCCTTGTGTTGTGGAACACAAGCGCTGTGTCGCAAAACATAAGACACAAGCATTGTGTCGCATTTAGTGTCGCAAAACATAGGACACAAGCATTGTGTCGCATTTAGTGTCGCAAAACATAAGACACAAGCATTATGTCGCATTTAGTGTCGCAAAACAAAAGACACAAGCATTGTGTCACATTTAGTGTCGCATTAAGTTGCATATCATAAGACACAAGCCTTGTGTTGCGGAACACAAGCATTGTGTCGCATATTGTGTCGCAGACATGAGACACAAGCCTTGTGTTGCAGAACACAAGCCTTGTGTTGCGAAACACAAGGGTTATGTCGCATTTAGTGTCGCAAAAACCCAAAAACAGAAGCCAAAAACATTCTAAGTGTTTAAAAATCACTTTTCATTAACCAAACCAAATACGATACGATTAATACGCAAAAATGGATAAATCAAAGTATAATAATAATGGTTAAGGTTATTATTATAAATCTGTCACCAACGGGCCGTACACGTTTTCAAAACACAAACCAAATAATCAACCAAATCGTAGTAATTTGGACATATATAGTTGTGTAACAACTACAAAAGTAGTCCTTTGAGATACCGACTCACGTTTATAACCATCGCGTGTCGTGGACACCCTCAGGTTACAAGTCTTCGGACACCGATTCTCGGCTAATCAACTCAAGTTTATTTAACTAAACTCTCAAGACTCAGGTGAGTCTCATGGCCCCTATTTTACTGCTTTTCAATCAGGGGTGTGATATTATTGCTCGTTTTGTTTTACAAGTTGAACGCAAGTACAAATCAAAATCAAATAATACATGAGTTACTTCAACTAATCAATTTAAAGCCCACCATAGCATAGTCTGGTAATACGTAGTAGCGTGAATGTTAGTATATGATATCATATAGGATTGACAATCCTCGTCCGGGTTAGCACGCACTAACTGGTCAAACGGACGTATTAGCATTTGGGAAGATGAGTGTGGATTAGGCACTCGTAGGAGGCATTCAAGTTGGGTTTCCTTAATTGGACCTGACACTCAAGTTAAGCTCAGACTATGTGCTCATGGCTGTATAACTTTTATTTTGCTTAATTGCTTTATAAATTCAATTATAAATCTTGCGGTTCATATAATTATGTGTTGACATACAAACCTGTGAGCTCACTAGCGTTTCGCTGACCCATTTTAGCATATATCACAGGTGACCAGTAGTTGGTTGGATTGCACAATCAAGATCAATTAGCTTGATTCAGCATGCAAACAATCAGAGATTTAGCTGCATTATTATATTTTGTGTAGATTAATTATGTACTTAAATCTCTCAATTTCCACCGAGCTAATGTAACTCTATTTTTGATGTAAACTTTGGTTTTTTTTAATACAAATGTAAAACGACGCATATAGTGGTCGTTCATTATATCTTTGTGCTTGTGATATTTGATTAGTAACACCCAATGTATGCTTCCGCTAAACAGTAAATTTAGAGGTGTTACAGATTGGTATCAGAGCCTAAGGTTATAGTGAACTAGGTTGCATTTAGTGGGCCTAGACTATGACCGTTAGGCAGTATTCCTTACTAAGTATGATTAGGTTCAGTGACTACATTGTATTGGTTTAATTTAACATAGCTTGATCAACTATGTACAATTAAAGGAATACGATGTGAGATCTGAAAGGAGTCATGGCTGAACATGATACACTAGTGGACTCTGACCTCGAGAGAACCGGGACTCAAACACGTCTGTGCTAGACACACTAGGCTATTATGTGGTATATATATACATAGATAGGCCTCGCTCCCGCTCAATATCTTAGGCCATATTATATATGTATTATATGGATATAGGCCTCATTCTTTCTAACGATTTATCTCAGAATGGCAAACACACCACCCAATTCATCACGCTCTCATCCGTATGCATCATGAAACCCAAGAGTGGCTAGGAGGGACCCAAGGTCGCCTCGGGCTAGCCCATATCCTGCTCACCTTACTTTACCGAATTTAGCCGCTAGAGTACACCACCACGAGCAACGACTTAACACTATGGATATCGAACTCCAAGAAACCAACGAAAACTGGAGACTCACATCACTCGAGCGTATCAATCAAGTCTCCAAAGATCACGAAAATACCATCAACCATATGGACACCCTTGACAACCGTCTGGGTGAAACCATCGAAACCATAGAGGTTGTCCACAACCAAGTGATTGGCAACCGAAATGAAATCTCCGTCCTACAATCAAGGCTGAATCAGTGCGAGACACGTCTAAGGGAAACCGAAGACGCCCTCCGAATGGTTAGCAGACTTGCAGAATCTGTAGACCATCTCACCGCACTGCTGCCACAACTCAATCTACGACAGGATTAGCTAGGGCTAAATCTGTACTTTATCATGCTTTCGTAGGACCTATGTAATTCGACCGGATGTAACAATTCCCGGCACTTTTGAAAACCTTCTAAGTTAGTAACTTTTGAAACTCATAACTCGAAATTGTCTGTAATCGTTTAACATCGTAATATCAATCGACAATTTCTCTCGACTATCTTACATTGTTAATTTTCTCTTTGTGATATTGTATATTACCGCTTTAATATATATATACATCTGTCGAATTATCGTTCTGGAACAACTTCTCATGTGCCTCTTGTTTCTTCCTTGAAGAATCATGCCGCCAAAAAGGAAAAGTTACAGTGATGCTGAACTCGCTGCTGGCCGATGCTTTGGCTGCTCGGGATTCACCACGAAACTCCCGAAGTACTGGTGAGACCCCAGTCAATACCCCTGTTATCAAGCCTTGCTCTTATAAGGATTTTCTCAGCTGCAAACCACTCTACTTCAAGGGCACGGAAGGTGCTATTGGTCTAATCAGATGGATTGAACCTATGGAATCCGTCTTCAACCTCTTTAACTGTATGGAGGATAACAAAGTCAAGTTCGCTGCATACACCTTTCAGGAAGGTGCTCTTACGTGGTGGAACACCCACGCCAACTCTGTGGGCATCGAAATAGCAAACCGACTCCCTTGGGCTGAATTGAAGAAGAAGCTAACGGAGAAGTACTATCCCGAAGCAGCCCTACCCCGTCTGGAGGAAGAATTTTGGCACTTGACGGTGCAGGGTACCGATGTTGAGAGTTATACCACCAGGTTCCAACAGTTTGCCTTACTATGTCCGGGATTGGTTGAACCGGAGACAAAAGGCATCAAAAGGTACATCCGCGGCCTTCCTGAGAGCATTCAAGGAAATGTCGCTTCGGCCAAACCAACCACTACCGAAAGTGCTATCCGGCTAGTGCATGAACTCATGGCACTAGTTGTCAACCGTGAGACATCCAACAACTCCTCCAACAACAACTAACGCAAATCCTCTGAACCTCACAACAGCCAAAGCAAAAAGCCCAATACCATCCAAGTTTATAACACCAATTCTGAGTCCAAACGTAGCTACACTGGGGACAGGCCATACTGTTCCAAGTGTAACTATCATCACCATGGTCCATGGAAGTCTCCCTGCAACAACTGCAGGAAGTACGGGCATTCATCTAAGGATTGCCGAGCCCCTAAATCCAACAACAGCAACAACCAACAACCCAAATCCTGTTATGGATGTGGAGAGGCTGGACATTACAGGAATGAGTGTCCTAAACGAAGTAGCAACAACAACAACAACAACAACAACAACGCTAAGGGAAGAGCATTCGTACTCAACTCTGGGGATGCCCGTCAGGACCCGAATGTGGTCACGGGTATGTTCCTCCTCAACAACTTAACTGCTTCTGTTCTATTTGATACTGGTGCCGATAGGAGCTTTATTTTTGATGAATTTTACCCGCTACTTGACATCACCCCCGTGGCCTTAGATGTTAAGTACACCGTAGAGCTAGCAAATGGCAAACTAATAGAAACCGATTGTGTGATACCTAATTACACTTTAAACCTAGCCAACGAAACCTTTTCAATCGATCTTATGCCTGTTGAAATTGGAAGTTTCGACGTTATCATTGGTATGGACTGGTTGTCCAAACATCGTGCTGAAATTATCTGTCATGACAAAGTCGTTCACATACCCCTCACCGCCGGTGGAACTTTAATCATACAGGGGGAGACCGGCGGGACGAGACTCAATATTATATCTTTTTTGAAAACCCGGAAATTTCTGAGAAAGGGTTATCAAGCAATCCTCGCACACATCATGGAGAAAAAGTCAGAGGAGAAGCGTTGAAGATGTGCCCATCGTTCGAGACTTTCCAGAAGTCTTTCCCGAAGAACTACCTGGTCTACCACCACCAAGACAGGTTGAGTTCTCAATCGACCTTGTGCCAGGTGCCGCACCTATGGCCCGAGCACCATACCGCTTAGCCCCATCCGAACTTCAGGAGTTGTCCAACCAATTACAGGAACTCCTGGAGAGAGGATTCATTAGGCCGAGTTCTTCACCTTGGGGAGCTCCAGTCTTATCTGTGAAAAAGAAAGACGGTTCGTTCAGAATGTGTATCGACAACCGAGAGTTGAACAAGTTGACCGTCAAGAATCGATATCCACTTCCTCGTATTGATGACCCGTTTGACCAACTACAAGGGTCGAGTATTTATTCAAAGATCGATCTTCGGTCAGGTTATCATCAACTTCGAGTTCGCGACACCGATATCCCGAAAACTGCTTTCCGAACTCGTTACGGGCATTATGAATTTCAGGTGATGCCCTTCGGTTTAACAAACGCACCGGCTGTATTCATGGACCTTATGAATCGGGTGTGCAAACCTTACCTTGATAAGTTTGTCATTGTCTTCATCGACGACATTCTCATATACTCGCGAAACGAACAAGAACACGCGCAACACCTCAAAACCATCCTAGAACTACTCAGACACGAGGAGTTATATGCCAAATTCTCCAAGTGTGAGTTCTGGATACAATCCGTTCAATTCCTTGGACATGTTGTGAATAGTCAAGGAATCCATGTCGATCCATCGAAAATCGAGGCCATCAAATGCTGGCAAGCACCAACATCTCCAACCGAAGTACGTCAATTCTTGGGTCTTGCCGGATACTATCGGAGATTTATTGAAAAAATTTCGAAAATAGCCCAACCACTCACAACCCTGACTCAGAAAGACAAAAAGTTTGATTGGACTGACAAACAAGAGTCGGCATTTCAACTTCTGAAACAAAAGCTTTGCAGTGCTCCAATTCTATCCTTACCCGAAGGCACCGATGACTTCGTGGTATACTGCGATGCTTCTCATCAAGGTCTCGGTTGCGTGCTGATGCAACGAGACAAAGTTATTGCTTACGCTTCACGACAACTCAAAATTCATGAAAAGAACTACACCACCCATGATCTAGAGCTAGGAGTTGTCGTCTTTGCCCTCAAAATCTGGAGACATTACCTCTATGGCACTAAGTGCTCAATCTTTACCGACCACAAAAGTCTCCAACACATATTCGATCAGAAGGATCTCAACATGAGACAACGCTGGTGGGTCGAGTTGCTCACTGACTATGATTGTGAAATCAAATACCATCCGGGCAAGGCAAATGTTGTTGCCGATGCCCTCAATCGAAAGGAACGAACGAAACCACTTCGAGTCCGAGCCCTCAGTATGACCATTCACAATGATCTAAACATTCAGATTCTCACTGCTCAACTCGAAGCTCTGAAACCCGATAATATCATAAACGAAGCCTTGCGAGGCATGGACAAACAATTCGAAATCAAGCCTAACGGGATTAGGTATTTCTCAAACCGAATCTAGTTACCCAGTTTTGGAAATCTACGAAACTTGGTAATGGATGAAGCTCACAAGTCCAAATATTCTATCCATCCTGGATCTTACAAAATGTATCACGGCATCAAGGAATTTTATTGGTGGCCGAATATGAAAGCTGAAATCTCTACATACGTCAGCAAGTGTCTTACTTGCTCGAAAGTCAAAGCTGAATACCAAAAACCTTCTGGTTTACTCCAACAACCCAGCATTCCTGAATGGAAATGGGAACAAATTGCCATGAATTTCATAACCAAACTACCAAAGTCATCGAGCGGTTGCGATACCATTTGGGTGATCGTCGATCGTCTCACAAAATCTGCTCATTTTCTGGCAATCAAGGAAACCGACAAAATGGAACGCCTCACACAAATCTACATCAAAGAGGTTGTTTCTCGACACGGTGTTCCAATCTCGATAATCTCCGATAGGGATAGTTGATTCACCTCTCACTTTTGGCAATCACTTCAAAAATCATTGGGTACCCATCTTGATATGAGTACCGCATACCATCCTCAAACCGATGGCCAAAGTGAACGAACGATTCAAACACTGGAAGATATGCTACGAGCTTGCGTAGTTGACTTCAGTGTAAACTGGGAAAAACACCTACCGTTGTGCGAGCTTTCATATAACAACAGTTATCACACCAGCATAAAGGCTGCACCCTTTGAGGCACTCTACGGTCATAAGTGTCGCTCACCGATTTGTTGGACCGAAGTGGGAGATAGTCAACTCACTGGTCCCGAACTCATTCACGAAACAATCGAGAAAATCTTCAAGATCCAAAACAAACTCAAAGCCGCACGTGATCGTCAGAAAAGTTATGCTGACGTGAGACGCAAACCACTCGAATTCCAGGTTGGGGATCGAGTACTACTCAAAGTTTCACCTTGGAAAGGTGTCATTCGTTTCGGCAAACGCGGTAAACTGAACCCAAGATACATTGGACCTTTTGAAATCCTCGAGAGGATAGGTCCAGTGGCATATCGATTGCAGCTGCCATCCGAACTCAGCAGCGTGCACCCCACTTTTCACATTTCAAACCTGAAAAAGTGTCTGTCTGATGAGACACTCATCATTCCACTCGATGAAATTCGTATTGACGACAAGCTTCACTTTGTTGAAGAACCCGCAGAAATCATGGACCGTGAGGTCAAACAACTCAAACAAAGTCGTATTCCCATTGTCAAAGTCAGGTGGAATTCGCGGCGTGGGCCGGAATTCACCTGGGAGCGGGAGGACCAGATGCGACTCAAGTATCCTCAACTCTTCACTGACTCAACATCAAACATGACTTCAACTTAAATTTCGGGACGAAATTCTTCTAACAGGGGGAGAATGTGACACCCGTCAAATTAGGACTAGTAGTTAGTGCCTAATCAAGTTTTAATACATGTAATTAGTTCTGTGTTAGGCTAATTAATGTATCAACATATATATTGATGAATACATATACAAGTATGCGATTTGATTAAATCGTACGAGTTTCAAATCGAATGCAATTCGATTCAATTAATACGGACGTTGGTGAAAATTTTATTAAATAATATAATATTATTTAATAACGCAATTATATCCAAAATATTATTTAGATAATATTTCAATTCAAATTTGTATCGTACAAACAAGGACTACACGATTAGATTATTAAACGCGCAAACAAATCGAAACAAGTTAAAGTTATATTTTACAACGCAACCATTAAGTATTTGGTAAAATACTTCAACAAAAATATTGGGTAATTATTCGTATTTTAAAACGTATATTTAAACGTATAAAATAAACATTTAACGTTTAAACGAACGGGAAACCGAACACCGCATGGAGCGCGATTGCGGGGACTGAAAAAGGTGAGGCTTTCCCCTACACCCCACCTCTTTCCCTCTTTCTTTCATTTCCATTTCAACAAACACACACACACACACCACTAAACACTCTCAAACCCATCACCACCAAATTTTCGGATCTAGCATAACCGACAACAAAAGTTACATTTTCGGAATCACCATCAAGAGAGGAACAAGATTAACAAAGGCACCACCCTCGTTTTCTTCCTCGTTTTGCAATTGTAAGAAATTCTCTAAATATTTAAATCCACTCATTTTGGTGTATTATTTCGGTGTTATAATGTTTACACAACTTAGTATTGTCCAAATGTATGAGGAAAACACGATTTTGCAGCCTAAAAATGAGTTAGATTTGGGTTTTAGGTTGAAAAATCACGACATACGCTGGGTTCTGGGCTGGTGTTCATCTTTGCGACACAAGCCTTGTGTTGTGGAACACAAGCGCTGTGTCGCAAAACATAAGACACAAGCATTGTGTCACATTTAGTGTCGCAAAACATAGGACACAAGCATTGTGTCGCATTTAGTGTCGCAAAACATAAGACACAAACATTGTGTTGCATTTAGTGTCGCAAAACATAAGACACAAGCATTGTGTCGCATTTAGTGTCGCATTAAGTTGCATATCATAAGACACAAGCCTTGTGTTGCGGAACACAAGCATTGTGTCACATATTGTGTCGCAGACATGAGACACAAGCCTTGTGTTGCAGAACACAAGCCTTGTGTTGTGAAACACAAGGGTTATGTCGCATTTAGTGTCACAAAAACCCAAAAACAGAAGCCAAAAACATTCTAAGTGTTTAAAAATCACTTTTCATTAACCAAACCAAATACGATACAATTGATAGGCAAAAATGGATAAATCAAAGTATAATAATCAATCAAAGTTTATTTAGATAAACTTCTCAGGCTCAGGTGAGTCTCATGGCCCCTATTTTACTGTTTTTCAATCAGGGGTGTGATATTATTGCTCGTTTTGTTTTACAAGTTGAACGCAAGTACAAATCAAAATCAAAGACTACATGAGTTACTTCAACTAATCAATTTAAAGCCCTCCATAGCATAGTCTGGTAATACGTAGTAGCGTGAATGTTAGTATATGATATCATATAGGATTGACAATCCTCGTCCGGGTTAGCACGCACTAACTGGTCAAACGGACGTATTAGCATTTGGGAAGACGAGTGTGGATTAGGTACTCGTAGGAGGCATTCAAGTTGGGTTTCCTTAATTGGACCTGACACTCAAGTTAAGCTCAGACTATTGCTCATGGCTGTATAACTTTTATTTTGCTTAATTGCTTTATAAATTCAATTATAAATCTTGCGGTTCATACAATTATGTGTGGACATACAAACCTGTGAGCTCACCAGCGTTTCGCTGACCCATTTTAGCATATATCACAGGTGACCAGTAGTAGGTTGGATTGCACAATCAAGATCAATTAGCTCGAGTCAGCATGCAAACAATCAGAGATTTAGCTGCATTATTATATTTTGTGTAGATTAATTATGTACTTAAATCTCTCAATTTCCACCGAGCTAATGTAACTCTATTTTTGATGTAAACTTTGGTTTTTATTAATACAAATGTAAAACGACGCATATAGTGGTCGTTCATTATATCTTTGTGCTTATGATATTTGATTAGTAACACCCAATGTATGCTTCCGCTAAACAGTAAATTTGGGGGTGTTACACGGTCGTTCTCTGGTTTATCAATTGTAGTATAACCCGTTTGCAATAGTTTGTAGTACAAAAATGTTAGTTCATAATATCAGTTCGTGTAAGAGTTTAACAGTTCAAAGTACTCTAATCGTTCGAGTAAAACAAGTATACAATCATGTAAGTAAAATCAGTTGACTATGTTTTCCACCCCTGTTCAAAAACAGTTAAAACAGTAAAAGTAGGGGCTGTGAACTCACCTGTTGAGTTAAGTAAAGCGCGAGTGCTAGCAAAGCCTAAAGCCCAAGTATAGTTCGGAATTTCCTAACACCCTAAACGTATGAGATTTGATAAGTATGTGGATGTCTTAGTTTGACCATCCATGCTAGTGTCCACGCAACTAGATTATGTCCAAGTATTCGTTTATCGTTTAGTTTTGTAGTTTTGAAAACATGTACAGCCCGTTGGTGACGGTGTGTAATAATAATTCTCAAAAACATGATTATTATGTTTCGATTCATTTGTATACTCATAAAAATGTGTGTTAACCATTCTTGCATTGGTTTAATATCATATTAATTAATTATCATCATTTGGTGCCCATTTTGAGTAAATTTCAAAGTGCTGAAAAATGTTGACCAGGGTTGACTGCGAACCGAGATTGCACTGCAAACAGAGATTGCACTGCGAACCGAGTCCACGAACCGACCCGAGATTGCACTGCGAACCGAGATTGGATCTCAGCTCACGAAATTGGCTGTTCAGCGATTTTAAGCTTCAAAAATGAGTTTTTGTTCGATTTTTGGGCGTTTTGATGTTATAAAAAGCTTCTAACATGTATATGCACAATATCTAAGTAATTTCTAGAAAGAGAAATGATTTCTAGAGAGAGAGTGAGTAAAACCTTACTTTTTGATGAAAATGGAGATGCAGAAGATGAGGAAGATGATGATGATCCTTGGGCTTGTTCTTGATGATGATGATGAACGATTGGTGGTGGTGGTGTCACTGATTTCAGTTTTTAGAGTGAGAGAAGGATGGGGGTGAAGTAAAGAGAGATTAGAGAAATAAAAAAATAAGATGAACAATGGGGAAGAATGAGGTTAAAAGGGTGGGTCATGGGTCGGTTTGGGTCCGTGGGTCTGGGTCGACCCAAATTGGGTCTGGGCTTTGTGTATTCTTGTTTCTTAGTTGTTTTTCTTTTCTCATGTTTGGTACGTTTTAAATCAAAAGTTTACATAACGTATATTATTTCAATAATATAAAATAAAATATTCGTTTGAATAAATCCTCATTATTTATAAAGCGTCACCAACGTCCAAAGTAAACTGTGTCGGACTCGATCCGATAGTTTCACGCGTAATTAATAATAACAACGGATAAGTAATACTACGCGTATTAAATATTTGGGTTTTGCTAGACTTTCCTCTAAAAGCGTTGTGAATTCACTCTAAGTTAGGGAATTAGCCTAGAAATGCATGTTATTTACGTTTATAATTATGTCGAAATTGCGGGGTGTCACACGCTATGTGCGACATAATCAAATTTGGTGACATAGTGACTTGTGTCGCTATGTGCGACATAATCTATTTTTAGTGACATAAAGGCTTGTGTCGCATGTGGCCCAGAGCCTCTGCGACATAACTGGCTATTTGGTTTTTCATGTGTCGGATTTGTGGTCAAACGACCTTGGTTTGACCCGAAACTTTTACACAATTCTTAGATGAGTTTATAGAGTTTGCAGAAATTAATGGTTTGTATCGGGAGTAACCCGAAGTGTCAAATCTATAAAATTGTCAAAACTGACATTTTCCGACAATGTTTCGAAAATGAGTTTTAACAAGTTATTTGGACATACTCTTGCTAAATAAACAACTAAACTTGTAAATAATCAAAATATTAGTATTTTCGAAAGTTTCGGGATCTTACAATTTGTCGTATGAAGAATCCGAAAAGGTAGAAATGTAGATCTCGTTCTTATGCACGTTTTCTTCCAAATAAGTCAAGCTTTTCAAGGTGTTTTGATGGTAGTTTTGTGGTGGTTTTTGGGTGGCCGAATTTTAGAGAGAGAGAGAGGGAGGAAGAGAGAAGTTTGAGAAAAAGAGAAATGATGGTGAGGTTGAGTGTGAGAATGAGAGTGGTGTGGTTGGTGAGGTTGAGTGAGTCAAGGAAGCAAGAGTGGGTGAGGGGTCCACCATTGTGTGGACTTCACCAATATTTATTCCCCGGTTCGTGTTCCGTGCGGTGCTCGTTTACCCGATCGTTTAAACGTTTAATTATCATTATACGTTTTTAATATGTGTGTTTCGTTAACAATTTAAATCGCGTTATTTTTATTGAAATTTTTATTCTAAATACTTTATTTTAAGTTATTGAAATGTTCTCGGGTCTTGGTTTGCGCATTCGTTGCGTATTTTAACGTTTATTTACCTCGTGTAACGTTTTTAAACGTTTTATTCGTGCGCGTGTAATCATAATATTTTTACTCGAAATATTTTATCAAAATACTTAATAATGAATTATAGAATATAATTTGGGTTTATTTCGTTTTTCGGGCGCATTTCGCGCGTTTCTTTCGCGTACGGTTCGTTTTAGACGATACAAAATACATTTGTATATATTATAATAAAAATGAGTTAATTAAATGATTTCACATATCTTAATAAATTGTTCACCAACGTCCGTATTGTGATTGTGTCGGATTCCATCCGATAATGAAACGCACGATTTAAATAAATCGCGTACACGTGTATATATAACAATATACAAAATGATACACATAATTAGCCCTAAATATAACAAATTATATGTATTAATACAATGATTTGGCACTAATTACCAGTCCTAATTTGTCAGGTATAACAACAGCTAGTTATCACATCTACATATCTACTGTGAGTTCACAGCCCCTTTTTCACTGTTTTAATGTTTTTAAAACCTGGGGTGAAAAACATAGCAATCGTATGTACTACTGCATGCGATAACTGATTTAAATATTGTATGTATTTACTTGAACTGTTTATGAAATATTATTTCATATGATTACTTGAACTGATGTTTATGAAAAGATATTTTCATACTATTTTGGGAATTAGACAACGAATCCTAGAACGGACCTAGGCTTACGATGTAGTGCATAAAAGTCCATATGGCTACAGACTTAACCATTAGCTAGGTGACTCTAGCCACTGAGTATACGGATAGTACTATCATCGTGACGACCCTCCTACAGTTATGGAGCGTATACTTACAGGTCCTATTTGGCAAACAACTACTTCGGGTCATGGTTTGGTTATAGGGTTAGGTCGCGTTGCTTTAACTCGACAGGTTTAGCTAACCTACCAAGGGATCACCGTCTAATTATTCCCACAAAACTATGATTTAGGGAGTGAGTTCCTATGAACAACTACTTTTGAAATGTTGATCCTTAGTTAGATTAGCCTGTGTTTCCTACTATTACTTATTTAGGAAATGTTAATCCTTAACGGAATTAACCTGTGTTTCCTACAACTACTATTCTGGGAAATATTATTTTAATTAAATAATCTGTGTTTCCTACCAAGTACAACTTTAGGAAATGTTTCTCTTAATTGACAAACTTGTGTTTCCTAACAATATAACTACTTGACGCTGTATAAACAACTACAGTACATACAAACCTGTGAATTCAGTCAACAATTTTGTTGACGATTTCTCTATATTTTTCAGGGAATTAGCAGCATAGGTAAGAAATGCATGCATATCATAACGAACAACCCTGGACTTGTTAGGATGCCACTACTTTTGGGACACTCAGATTTCATTCATATTACTAGGATTCATTTGTGGTTATATCTACGAAATCTACTTTTGTGTTATGTATTTTTATAAAATACTATTTCAAACACTACTACTATTGTTACAACTTTTCTAAGTTGTAATCTTTTGTAAAACTACTTAATTATGGAATCTTAAACTGTTTCGTTCTGCAATAACCATATGATCTGGATGTATGTATCTATTGGTTGTATTACTGCTTGCAGCCCCGCCACACACTAAGCTTCCGCACACTACTCTCACTAATTGAAATCACCGTTTGGTGGGGTGTGACAGACTTGGTATCACAGCCATTGGTTATAGCGAACTAGAAGTCTTTAAGTGACCTAAAACCTTAGAGACCTAGATTATAGCCTTGGCTAGAATATTCATTGCATTCATACATACGTTTGCATGCATCTAACATACGATTGACATGTCACACGCGATTTCTTTTGTCTCAGCATGTCGAGACAAAACCCGATATAAATTTACTCTTCGGATGAGGAGCCGACTGAGGATCTTGAGGGCATTGCGACATCGGTGCCCGAGAGCCCGTCTGTTCATACTAGGGCCACGTCCAATGACACTTATGTACCACCATCGACACTACATGTCACTACACCTGTTACGGCACGTACTGTAGCCGAGCCACACTTCCATATTGGAGAGACCTCCCGTAGATCCTGACTAAGACAGACTCCTAGGAAGGCAATCGGAGACCTTCCCACTGGATTACTTGCACCACGGGATAAGGCGCAGATGACTGAGGCTGAGGAGCCACCACAGAGGAGGCTCCCACGCCTAGACTGGATGCCACATTTACTTAGGTGTTGGAGGGTACTTGAGGATATCCCTTCCACTTTTGAGACCGGGGAGTCTTCACTCTCACTACCCCTCATTGATGAGCCTCTGGAGCTCACTGTTGTTACAGTAGTTGCTATGGTTCGCTCCCTATTCGGGTTACACTATGGCACGCACAGCTATATCAGAGAGTTGCGCAGTGACACTTCCCATTTGGATGGGGATGTGATGTCTATCTATGGACGTCTCAGCACTTTTGAAACACACGTGGATGTGGACACAGAGTCAGCTGATGCTACTCGCACATGCGTGGCAGGATTGGAGAGGCGTGCGAGGGTAGTAGCTCTTGTTATGGTTTTTTTTATGTTGGCAGCGATGGTGACTGCCATAGGTTTGTATCTATTTTATCTCCATTAGACCCTCCGTACTGGGGATGTATATGTTATGTACTAGGTTGAAACCTTTTGTAGAATGGGTATATGTATAGGAAGCCCATTACTTTTGTATAACGCTAACCACTGATGGGTATATTAGGAATCCCATCTTGTTTTGTACGAAACTTATGTATAAGCGTTGTAACTATCAGTATAATATATAACTTATATTTGGTTTACATCTCATGTTCCTTATAGTTGTTATCGACTATAGTATTACATTTATATCTATTTACGCATGTTAGAACGAAAACGAAATGATCACTTCATATAATCACATCTTGCACTCCTTGAAACGTATTACACATTGATTGTTGATTCTCGTATTGATTTCCTTTGAACCTGATCGTGTTCAATGATGATGAAAAGAAATATGTATTTAGCATCATATAATGATGCCTTGCCAACGTGATTATATTATACTAAGTACATATGGGCATTTCAAAGTCATAAGATACGTGACAGAGGTTTCGTAAACCCTTCATATCATTCATTAACTAAACAATGTGAAATCCTATTCTTCACATTCATTATCCTGGCGTTGACTTCTGCATTTTATTCATTGCAGAAAGGAATCATGCCACCAAAGCGACGAACTACCAAGAACAGTCGACGAACGACTACTCCTCTAGTCCCTGAAACCACTCCACCACCCAACAATGAGGAAACTACTGAACAAATGATCACGAGACGAATAGCTGAAGGTATTGCTCAGTATGAGGCAAGCCAAAACCGTGAACATGTAGTAAACGACAGCGGGACAACCCCTCCTAACGGTGAGACACCTATGAATACCTGCCGAGGGTGTTCATACAAGACATTTCTGGCCTATATGCCAACTACTTTCCACTGCATAGAAGGTGCTATTGGTATTATCCATTAGATAGAAAAGATGGAATTGGTGTTGGACATCAGTGACTGTTTACCTGACTATATGGTGAAGTATGCCACCTGCACCTTGGCTGACAAGGCGCTAACATGATGGAACAGTCAACTTCAATCCCTTGGATGGGAAACTGCCCATTCCATGTCATGGGGAGTACTGAAAAACATGATGCTGGAAGAGTTCTGTCCCCGTAGTGAGATGCAGAAAGTTGAGACCGACTTGTGGGACATTAAAATGATTGGTGATGATGTCACTGGGTACACCACTAAGTTCAGGAACTCGCACGATTAGCGCCACATATGGTGACACCCAAATTTAAATGCATTGAGCGTTACATCTGGGGCTTGGCACCTCAGATCAGGAGTCTGGTTACATCACTAGAACCTGCCACATTCAGGAGTGCTATTACTCTGGCACAGAGGTTGACCGATGAGGCGGTCAGAATGGGGACCCTGACTAAGAAGGTTGTGTTATGGAAAGGTGAATCAAGTAACACTGATGCTGGTGGTTCTGGTGGTGCAAAGAGAAAGTGGAATGGTAGTGGTGCTGACCGTCAGGGTCAGCAAAACAAGAAAAGTAGAGGAAATGCAAATGCGTATGCTGCAACCACTACTAAATCAAAACAATACCTAGGTAACAAGTCTAAGTGTGGAAAGTGCAATCGACACCACGAGCGCGCCATCACCTACAGCCCTTTCCTATGCCGGATGTGGGTATTGTGGCAACTGTAGAGTGTGGGGTCACAAAACCCAGGGCTGTAGAACCAACCCTCCTCCACAAACAAACAATGAACGTCAAAACTAGGGGTGTTTTGAGTGTGGTGAGATGGGGCATTATCGGAACCGATGCCCTAAACTTAACAACAGCAACCAAAACAACAACAACTGCGGTAACAACAACCGAGCCAACAACATCAACAACCAACTGGCTCAAGGAAGGGCATTCGTGATCGGAGCATAGGAGGCACGCCAGGATCCTAACACCGTCACTGGTACATTTCTCGTAAACAACCATTATGCCTCTGTGTTAATTGATTCGGGTGCTGATTTAAGTTTTGTGTCTACTGAGTTTAGACAACTATTAGAACTTGAATCACGTAAGCTAGATAACAAATACACTATAGAACTAGCCGATGGTGAGTTGATCGAATCAGGAGAAATAGTACCGGGATGTACCTTGGAGTTAGAAGGTCATCTCTTCAAAATAGACTTGCTACCGGTTAAGTTGGGAAGTTTCGATGTTGTAGTCGGCATGGATTGATTGTCAAAGAACCGTGCTGAAATCATATGTTTCGAAAAGTTGGTACGCATACCGCTACCAACAGGAGAAACTTTGGTGATACAAGGAGAAAAATGAAAGAGCGCCACCAAAATGATTACTTGCTTGAAAGCTAGTAAGTATTTCCGAAAGGGATATCAAGCGTTCTTGGCACACATTGTGGAAAAGAAACCCGAGGAATGACATATAAACGATGTGCCTATCGTACATGATTACCCGGGGTTGTTTCCTGAAGAATTACCAGGACTGCCACCCCCACGGCAAGTTGAGTTTCACATCGATCTGGTGCATGGAGACGCACCAATAGCTAGAGCACCTTATCGTCTAGCTCTATCAGAGATGAGGAGCTATCTACACGGTTGCAAGAACTCCTAGACTTAGGATTCATCCGGCCGAGCTTTTCACCTTGGGGAGCTCCGATTTTGTTTGTCAAGAAAAAGGATGGATCTATGCGGATGTGCATCGATTACCGAGAACTGAACAAGGTAACTATCAAGAACCGATACCCGTTACCATGCATCGATGATCTGTTTGATCAACTACAAGGGTCAAGCTACTATTCGAAAATTGACCTACGATCTGGTTACCATCAACTGAAGGTACGAGAAGAGGATGTATCGAAAACTGCATTTAGGACTCATTATGGTCATTACGAGTTCCTAGTCATGCCTTTCGGGCTGACAAACGCACCTACAGTGTTCATGGAACTCATGAACAGAGTATGCAAACCTTACGTTGATAAGTTTGCCATTGTATTTATTGACGACATCTTAGTATACTCACGAACGAAAGAGGATCACGAACAACATTTGAAACTTATCCTCGAACTACTTTAGAAGGAGAAGCTTTATGCAAAATTCTCTAAGTGTGAATTTTGGATGTGTGAGGTTCATTTCCTTGGTCATGTGATCAATGACAAGGGAATTCACGTGGACCCATCCAAAATTGAGGCGATTAAATAATGGAAAGCCCCAAAAACCCCATCCGAGATATGATAATTTCTTGGTCTATTGGCTATTACATACGGTTCATCGCTAACTTCTCAAAAATAGCCCTGCCCCTCACCACGTTAACTCAAAAAGATAAGAAATTCGATTGGAACGAGAAACAAGAAAACGCCTTCCAACTGTTGAAACAGAAATTGAGCAGCGCACCCATACTATCATTGCCCGAAGGAGTAGACAACTTTGTTGTTTACTGTGATGCTTCGCATCAGGGATTGGGTTGCGTATTGATGCAAAATGACAAGGTCATTGCATATGCATCACGTCAACTGAAATTGCATGAGAAAAACTATATGACTCACGACTTAGAGTTGGGAGCAGTTGTTTTTGCACTTAAGATTTGGAGACACTACCTATACGGTAAAAAGTGTACGATCTTCACCGACCACAAGAGTCTCCAACACATATTTCATCAAAAGGAACTCAATATGAGACAACGACGTTGGGTTGAACTCTTGAACGATTACGACTGTGAGATAAAGTATCACCCGGGCAAAGCAAATGTTGTAGCAGATGACCTGAGTCGTAAGGAATGAGTCAAACCTCGCAGAGTTCGGGCTCTAGGTTTGACGGTCCACTCAGATCTCATTACTCAAATTCGCGACACTCAACAACAAGCATTCATTCCCGAACGTCTTAAGGAAGAGTCCTTGAAGGGAATGGAAAAATAACTCAAAACAAAGGACAACAGAGTGTTGTACTTCATGAATCGGATTTGGGTACCGTGCGTAGATGTGTTACGCAAACTGATTTTGGACGAAGCTCATAAGTCCAACTACTCGATACATCCTAGTGCAGACAAAATGTACCATGAATTGAAAGGCTTCTACTGGTGGCCTGGTATGAAATGAGATATTGCCACCTACGTTAGTAAATGCTTGACTTGCTCAAAAGTCAAGGTCGAACACCAAAAGCCGTCAGGGCTTTTGCAACAACCCGAATTGCCCAAATGGAAATGGAACAAATAACGATGGACTTTATCACGAAGTTACCCAAAACATCATCAGGAGCTGATACTATATGGGTGATTGTCGATCGACTGACAAAATCAGCCCACTTTCTTGCTATCAAGGAAACAGACAAAATGGAGAAACTAACTAGAATCTACTTGAAGGAAATCGTTTCCCGGCATGGTGTGCCACTATCCATTATCTCTGACAGAGATGCTCGATTTACATCTCGCTTTTGGCAAACACTACAACATGCATTGGGTACTCGACTTGATATGAGTACTGCCTATCACCCGTAAACCGACGGCCAAAGCGAGCGAACAATACAGACGCTCGAAGATTTGTTATGAGTTTGCGTGATAGACTTTGGAGGTAGTTGGGATACCCACTTACCCCTAGCTGAATTCTCTTATAACAATAGCTATCACACTAGTATACAGATAACACCATTTGATGCGGGACGCAAGTGCCAATCACTACTCTGTTGTGTTGGGCAGAGTTGGGTGACAAACAGCTATCTGGACCTGAGATTGTCCAGGAAACCACGGAAAAGATAACTCAGGTACTTAACCGGCTGAAAATGGCACGTGATAGACAAAAGAGTTACGCTGATAACCACTGTAAACCTCTTGAGTTTCAAGTAGGATACAAAGTCCTATTCAAAGTATCACCCTGGAAGGGGATAGCATGATTTGGTAAGCAAGGAAAGCTTAACCCATTCGAAATCCTTGCTAGGATTGGTCCTCTCGACGACAAGCTCAAACTACCGCAAGAGCTTAGTGGCATACACGACACTTTGCACGTTAGTAATCTCAAAAAATGTCTTTCCGACGAAACACTTATCATTCCTCCTGACGAAGTCTTCATTGACTCAAAACTAAATTTTGTGGAGGAACCTATCGAAGTTATGGACACGAAAATGCAGAAACTTCAACATAAACAAATCAAGCTTCTTAAAGTTCATTGGAACTCGAAACATGACCCAGAGTTTACCTGGGAATGAGAGGACGATTTGCAAGAAATACCCTAACCTATTCGAGAGCGTGACCGAGACTCATGGCTCAACTAAAATCTCGAGATGAGATTTCGCTAACGGGGGGAGGATGTGACACTCCTCCAAATTAGGTATATAATTATACTTAATTACATGAATTTCTTACGCTAATTCCATGCAACAAATTTTAAACTAAACCAATGATGTGAGATAAGTCTAGCAAAGTCCAAAACTTGAATACAAAAGTATTAAAAATTTCGTAATTTATTACAACTACGTACAAAGTTATCGGAACGAACTCGACAAAAATAAATACAATCATTGGTGAACATTTAATTAATAATATGAAATTATTAATTACGAACATTATTTAAATTATATTATTGCGATAATATAAAGTACTATACGTTTTAGAAATAAACGTATCAAACGCGAACGAAACTCACAAACTGTACCGACACACATTTCAAATAATTTTATTAATTATTTTAATAAAATATTTCAATTTCATTTTTATCAATTATATTGTTTAAAATAAATTTTAAACAAGAGAATAATTGAGTGGGACACGGGGTACAAATAATTAGACCCGTACACGGAATTAACGGGCTAAAATACCGACTAAAATCTCAATAATTGAGAGACATATCTGTTTAAAACCCATACCCCGTTTGAAAATCGTAACTCAAATTGTTTTATATAATACTCCTCTCCATCACTGAGATCAAAACACACACCCACACTTCAATTATTTGAAGCTACCAACATTTCTTTCTTTCTGAGTTTTGATCGAGCAAAAAACAAGCAGCAGCAGTACTAGAAAAGAAGCAACAAATTAACAACTAAAACCTTAACAATAATCATCATCCTCATCATCCGATCTCCATCATCCTCATCTCAAAATTTTGTAAGCAACCAAAGCATTTTAATGTTTATATAAACTTTCAATTATTATGTTATAATCATGTGAATGATTGTGAAAACTAAGTTGGTGATGATGATACTATGATAAAAATGAAGCTTTGACACCAAAAACACCCCCTGTACCAAAATGGATATATGTAAAAGTGTAATAATGGTTGAGATCATGTAAATGAGTTATAAAGTGTGAAATCAAAAGGTAAAAACTTGTGTAATGTCGTTATTAAACACTTTTAAGAAAATACAAATCGAACCATTAATTAAATCTGGACTGAAAGTGAACTACGAACAGAGCACAAACTGGAACAACGACACCCGAACGGGTGAGGAACCAAACCCGGACGGGTGAGGTGCTCTACCAGATCGGGTGAGAAGATATACCCGCACGGGTATCATCCTAAACCCGACCGGGTTACGTACTAAAACTTAGGCCGAAATCATATTGGGCTAGGAAGTTTTGGTTGCACGAAACTGAAACCATGGTGACCCGAACGGGTCACATGATCAACCCGTACGGGTTGGGTCATGGACTCGGACGGGTGGTTTTATAAATGGTCCGGAGAATGGTTTGTTAAATTGGGCTATAATAATTATGGGTTGAAACAATAAATGGGTTAAACAAATAAACGTTGGGCCGAGACTAATTGGGCTTTTTCCTTGGATCATGTAATAACGAGTATTGGGCTAAGCGTTTGGGCCAAGCCCAATGGACCATGAAACATTACAATATAAACGCAACTCGAGTTAATATTTTGGGATGAATATTTACTCCACATAAAACTAACGGTTAGGACACGACAAATAATTTATTTGAAATACAAAAACGAAATATGTTTTGAGTGGTACAAACTTTAACTCGGTATATATATATATATATATTTTGGCATCGACTAATAACATATATATTCGAACGATAAACCATGTGTGTGTGTGTGTGTGTGTGTGTATATATATATATATATATATGACGACTTTTGGAACGAAAACACGTTTAACAAATGTACGATTTAAAATATACGACAAGTATATATATATATATTGTTAAACGTGTTTTCGTTCCAAAAGTCGTCATATATATATATATATATATATATATATATATATACAACTACATGCATGTATATGTATATACTTAACAAGATTACGACTCGAGAAATGTTACTTGTATTTTGAAACATCGTCTATGATTGCGAGATCAAATACCATCCGGGTAAGGCAAATGTTGTTTCCGATGCCCTCAGTCGAAAAGAATGATCAAAACCACTTCGAGTCCGAGCCCTCAGTATGACCGTTCACAATGATCTAAACATTTAGATTCTCGCTGCTCAACTCGAAGCTCTGAAAACCGACAACGCCAAAAACAAAACCTTGCAAGGCATGGATAAACAATTCAAAACCAAACCTAACGGGGTTAGATAACTCTCTAACTGAATCTGGTTGCCTAGTTTTGGGAACCTGCGAGACTTGGTGATGGATGAAGCTCACAAGTCCAAATACTCTATCCACCCGGGATCCGACAAGATGTATCACAGCATTAAGGAATTCTATTAGTGGTCGAATATGAAAGCTGAAATTCCGACATATGTCAGCAAGTGCCTTACTTGCTCAAAAGTCAAAGCCGAGTATCAGAATCCTTCTGGTTTACTCCAATAACCCGAAATTCCTCAATGGAAGTGGGAACAAATCGTCATGGATTTAATAACCAAACTTCCTAGGTCATCGAGCAATTGCGTTACCATTGGGTGATCGTCGATCGTCTCACAAAATCTGCCCATCTCCTTCCGATCAAGGAAACCGATAAAATGGAACGCCTTACCCGAATCTACATCAAAGAAATTGTTTCTCATCACGGCATTCCAATCTCGATTATCTCAGATAGGGATAGTCGCTTCATATCTCACTTTTCGCAATCGCTTCAGCGATCATTGGGTACCCGCCTTGACATGAGTACCGCATACCACCCTCAAACCGATGGCCAAAGTGAACGAACGATTCAAACACTGGAAGACATGCTACGAGCTTGCGTAGTTGACTTCGGTGTAAACTGGGAAAAACACCCACCGTTGTGTGAGTTTTCATACAACAACAGTTATCACTCCAGCATTAAGGTTGCACACTTCGAGGCACTGTACGGTCGTAAGTGTCGATCACCTATCTGTTGGACCGAAGTGGGAGACAGTCAGCTCACTGGTCCCGAACTCATTCATAAAACAACCGAGAAAATCTTCGAGATTCAGAACAAGCTCAAAGCCGCACGTGATCGTCAGAAAAGTTATGCAGACGTGAGACGCAAACCACTCGAATTCCATGTTGGGGATCGAGTACTACTCAAAGTTTCACCTTGGAAAGGTGTAATTCGATTTGGTAAACGAGGAAAACTGAACCCTAGATACATTGGACCATTTGAAATCCTCGAGAGGATTGGTCCACTGGCATATCGATTGCAGCTGCCACCCGAACTCAGCAGCGTGCACCCTACGTTTCACTTTTCTAATCTGAAGAAATGTCTGTCTGATGAGACACTTATTTTTCTACTCGACGAAATTCGAATCGATGACAAACTTCACTTTGTTGAAGAACCTGCAGAAATCATGGACCGTGAGGTCAAACAACTCAAACAAAGTCGTATTCCTATCATCAAGGTTAGGTGGAATTCGCGGTGTGGGCCGGAATTCACTTGGGAACGGGAAGACCAAATGCGACTCAAGTACCCTCAGTTATTCACTGAAGCTACTTCCAACACGACTATGAACTAAATTTTGGGACGAAATTCTTCTAACAGGGGAGAATGTGACACCCACCAAATTAGGACTAGTAATTAGTGCCTAATAAATTGTTAATGCATGTAATTAGTTATGTTTTAGGCTAATTAGTGTATCGGAATATATATTGATGAATATATACAATTATAGGATTTTATTAAATCGTACAAGTTTCAAATCGAATGCAATTCGATTCAATTAATACGGACGTTGGTGAACAATTTTTATTAAATAATATGACATTATTTAATAACTCTATTTTTATCCAAAATATTATTTAGATAATATTCCAACTCAAATTTGTATCGTACAAACAAGGATGTCGCGATTAAAATACCAAACGCGCAAAATAATCGAAACACACCTAAGTTGTATTTTTAACTCGATTATAAAGTGTTTAATGAAATACTTTAACAAAAATATCGAATAAATATTTGCATTTTAAAACTTATAATTAAACGTATAAAATAATTATTTAACGTTTAAACGATCGAGAAAATGAACACCGCACGGAGCACGAATACACGAGATTAAAAATGGAGACCCACACCTCGGTGGCCCCCCACCGAAATCAGCCAAGAAAAAGGGGGAAACCCACCCTTTTCTCTCATTTTCATCATCTCCATCACCTTTCTTCTCTCTTTCTTCTCTCTTTCTTCTCTCAACCACACACCACCACCACAACCTTAAAATCACAAAATAACACCACCAAACGACCTTAAATATCGAAGCTCATTTGGAGAAATAGATTCACCACGTCACGATCAACGTTTCTACCTTTTCGGAATTCTCCGGCGTTAACTTGTAAGATTCCTGACAATTCTCGAAAACTCTTAGATTTCATTTATTTTTCATAAAAGTTGTTTATTTAAGCTTGAAATGTCCAAATATGGGTTGGGTAAAAGTTTCAAGTCAAACGGAAATGGGAAACCACGTTTTCGGCTCAAAATCCGGCCAACAGACGTAAGTGTCGCATAGACAGTGCAGTGTAGCATCACTTAATGCGTCACTTAAGTGACGCATTGAGTGTCGCTAAAAACCCTAATTTTGCGTCACTTGCCTAAGTACCTCATAAAACCCCTTTTTCCCGACACTTGCCTAAGTGTCGCAAATTCAATACCCTACACTCCAAACCGACACTTCTAGCGTCACTTGCCTAAGTGACGCCTATAACCGCAATCTGAATTGATCCGTCACTTGCCTAGTGACGCTTAACACCTTTATCCAACACTCACACCTGGCATTTGCTTAAGTGTCGCTTCTTATGCGTCACTTCCTCAAGTGACGCTAGTACTTCAGAATTTTCCATTTTATGCGACACTTCCTGAGTGACGCATAAACCCTAAGTGTCAGTATAAGTGACGCTAAAAACAGAATGTTTACAAACCATTTTTATACTAAGTGTCAACTTGTGTAACTTCAAACTCTTATACGATACGACTTTTAAAACACATCGGGATACACTTTTGAACTTAACACTTCAAAATCATGATGATAATAAAGAGATTATTATTACAAACAATCACCAACGGGCCGTACACGTTTTCAAAACATACTCAAACCAACCAAGTCGTAGTAACTTGGACAAGTTAATCAACCAAATCGTAGTATTTTGGACATTCTTGTTGGACGAACAACTACAAAGGTAGTCTTTCGAGATACCTACTCATGTTTATAACCATCGCATGTCTTGGACACCCTTAGGTTACAAATCTTCAGACATCACAATTCGGCTAATCAATTCAAGTTTATTAAATTAAACTCTCAAGACTCAGGTGAGTCTCATAGCCCCTATTTTACTGTTTTACTCGGGGGTGTGATATCATTGCTCGATTTATTTTAACTATATGAACGCAAGTACGAAAACAAATAATTACTACCTGAGTTAGCTCACTAATCTTTCAAAGCCCTCCTCAGCATAGTTTGGTAATACGTTGTAGCGTGAATATTAGTATATGGTACCATATAGGATTGACCTCCTCGTCCGGGTTAGCATGCACTAACTGGGTAAATGGATGTACTAATATTTGTTCATACGAGTGTAGATTAGGCATTCGTGGGAGGCACCTCGATCAGGATACCTTAAATTTGGACCTCACACCTCGAGTTAAGCTCAGACTATGTGCTCATGGCTGTATAACTTTTATTTTGCTTGATTGCATTTTAAATTCAATTAAATCTTGTGGTCTTCATTCAATCAATCAGAGATTTAATTTCATTATTATATTTTGTATAAAGTAGTTATGTTATGTAAATCTCTCAATTTAAGAACGAAGCTAATGTAAACAATATTTTGATGTAAACTTTTGGTTTTATCAATACAAATGTAAAATGACGCATATAGTGGTCGTTCATTATATCTTATGTGTTGTGTATATTAATTAGTCGCGCCCCGACCCGACTCGCTTCCGCAACCCGAATTTGAGGGTGCGATAGATTGGTATCAGAGCCTAAGGTTATAGTGAACTAGGTTGCATTTAGTGTGCCTAGACTATGACCGTTAGGCAGTATCCCCTATTAGGCATAACTAGTTCAGTGATTACATCATACGAGTTTAATTTAACATAGCCTAATCAACTATGTACAATTAAATAAATATGATATAAGATCCGAAAGGAGTAATGGCTGAACAGGATACACTAGTTGACTCTGACCTCGAGAGAAACCGGGACTCAAACATGTTTGTGTTAGACACCCTAGGCTATTATGTGATATATATATATACATAGATAGGCCTCGCTCCAGCTCAGTATCTTAGGCTATATTATATATGTGTTATATGGATATAGGCCTCATTCTTTCTAATGCTTTGTCTCAGAATGGCAAACACACCACCCAATTCATCACGCTCTCATCCGTATGGATCGTGAAACCCAAGGGTGGCTAGGAGGAACACCAGGTTGCCTCAAGCTGACCCATACCCCACTCACTTCACTTTGTCAGACTTAGCCACTAGGCTACACTATCACGAGCAACGACTTAATACTATGGATATCGAACTCCAAGAAATCAACGAAAACTGGAGACTCACGTCGCTCGAACATATCAATCAAGTCACCGAAGAGCACGAAAATACCGTCAGCAACATGGACATCCTTGACAACCGTCTGGGTGAAACCATCGAAACTATGGAGGTTATCCACAACCAAGAGATTGGTAACCGAAACAAAATCTCCATCCTACAATCAAGGCTGAATCAGTGCGAGACACGTCTAAAGGAAACCGAAGATGCCCTCCGAATGGTTAGCAGACTTGCAGAATCTGTGGACCATCTCACCGCACTGCTACCGCAGCTCGATCTACTTCAGGATTAGCTTAGGCTGAATCTGTACTTTATTACATTTTCGTAGGACCTATGTAATTTGACCGGATGTAATAATTCCCGGCACTTTTGTAAAACTTCTAAGTCTGTGACTTTTGAAACTCCTAACTAAAAATTGTCTGTAATCATTCGACTTCGTATTATGAATTGACAATTTCTCCCGTTATTTCTACATTGTGATTTTTACCCTGTGATGTTGTATATTACCACTTTTATATATATACATCTATCGTACTTATCATTCTGGTACCACCTCTCATGTACCTTTTGTTTCTCTCTTGAAGAATCATGCCGCCAACGAAGAAAAGTTACAGTGATGCCGAACTTGCTGCTATCGTATCTCGAGCAGTAGCCGATGCTTTGGCTTCTCGGGATTCACCTCGAAACTCTCGAAGTACTGACGAAACCCCAGTAAATACCCCTGTTGTCAAACCATGCTCTTACAAGGATTTTCTTAGCTGTAAACCGCTCTACTTCAAAGGCACGGAAGGTGCTATTGGTCTAATCAAATGGATTGAACGTATGGAATCCGTCTTCAACCTCTGCAACTGCACGAAGGATAACAAGGTCAAATTCTCTGCATACACCTTTCAGGAAGGTGCACTTACGTGGTGGAACACCCACGCAAACTCTGCGGGCATCGAGATAGCAAACCAGCTTCATTGGGCTGAACTGAACAAAAAGCTTAGGGAAAAATATTCTCCCGAAGAAGAACTGCACCGTCTGGAGGAAGAATTCTGGCACTTGACAGTGCAGGGAACCGACATTGCTGGATATACCACCAAATTCCAGCAATTCGCCTTATTATGCCCGGGTTTGGTTGATCCGGAGGAGAAATGCATCAAGAGATACATCCGCGGCCTCCCGGAGAATATCCAGGGGAACGTCGCCGCATCTAAACCAACCACTGTTGAAAGTGCGATCCGGTTAGCTCATGAACTTATGGCAATGGTTGTCAGCCGTGAAACATCCAACACATCCCCCTCCGACAACAACAAACGCAAATCATCCGAACCCCACAACAACCAAAGAAAGAAACTAACACCATCCAAGTTTACAACACAAATTCTGAACCCAAGCGTGGATACACTGGGGACAGGCCATACTGCTCCAAGTGTAACTACCATCATGATGGTCCATGTAGTACTCCTTGCAACAACTGGAGGAGGTACGGGCATTCGACCAAAGATTGCCGAGCTCCCAAATCCAACAACAACACCTCCAGCAACAATGCCAGGCCATCAAAAGCCTGCTTCGAATATGGGAACACCGGGTACTTCAGGAATGAGTTCCCTAAGCTGAAGAACAAGGGTAACAATAACAACAACAACACAAGAGGTAGAGTCTTTGTACTCAACTCTGGAGATGCCCGTCAGGACCCTGATGTGGTCACGGGTATGTTCCTCCTCAACAACTTATCTGCTTCTGTGCCGATAGAAGCTTTATCTCTGATGAATTTTATCCACTACTTGACATCACCCCTGTTGCTCTAGATGTTAAGTACACTGTAGAACTAGCGAACGGTAAACTCATAGAAACCGATAGTGTGATACCTAATTGCACTTTAAACCTAGCCAATGAAACCTTTTCAATCGATTTTATGCATGTTGAAATTGGAAGTTTCGACGTCATCATTGGTATGGACTGGTTGTCCAAACACCGTGCCGAAATTGTTTGTTATTATAAAGTCGTTCGCATCCCTCTCGCAGCCGGTAGGACTTTGATCATACAGGAGGAGACCGGTGGGACGAGACTCAACATCATCTCTTGTTTGAAAACCCGAAAAATTCTAAGAAAAGGTTATCCGGCAATCCTCGCACACATCATGGAGAAAAAGTCGGAGGAGATGCGACTTGAGGATGTGCCCATCGTTCGAGACTTTCCAGAAGTCTTTCTCGAAGAACTAACTGGTCTACCACCACCAAGACATGTTGATTTCTCAATCGAATTCGTGTTAGGTGCCGCACCTGTGGCCCGAGCACCATACCGCTTAGCCCCATCCGAACTTCAAGAGTTGTCCAACCAATTACAAGAACTCCTGAAAAGAGGATTCATTAGGCCGAGTTCTTCACCTTGGGGAGCTCCGGTCTTATTCGTGAAAAAGAAAGACGGTTCTTTCCGAATGTGCATCAACTACCGAGAATTGAACAAATTGACCGTCAAGAACCGATATCCACTTCCTCGCATTGATGACCTATTTGACCAACTTCAAGGATCGAGTATTTATTCAAAGATCGATCTTCGGTCAGGTTATAATCAACTTCGAGTTCGCAACACCGATATCCCAAAAACTGCTTTCCGAACTCGCTACGGGCATTATGAGTTTCAGGTGATGCCCTTCGGTTTAACAGACGCACCGGCTGTATTCATGGATCTTATGAATCGGGTGTGCAAACCCTACCTCGATAAGTTTATCATTGTCTTCATCGATGACATTCTCATATACTCGCGAAACGAACAAGAACATCCGCAACTCCTCAAAACCATCCTAGAGCTACTCAGACACGAGGAGTTATATGCCAAATTCTCCAAGTGTGAGTTCTGGATACAATCCGTTCAATTCCTTGGACATGTTGTTAATAGTCAAGGAATCCACGTTGATCCATCGAAAATCGAGGCTATCAAGTGCTGGCAAGCACCAACAACTCCAACCAAAATACGCCAATTCTTGGGTTTTGTTGGGTACTATCGGCGATTCATTAAAAATTTCTCGAAAATAGCCCAACCACTCACGACACTGACTCAGAAAGACAAAAAGTTCGATTGGACTAATAAACAAGAGTCAGCATTTCAACTTCTAAAACAAAAGCTTTGCAGTGCCCCGATTCTATCATTACCCGAAGGCACCGATGACTTCGTGGTATACTGCGATGCTTCTCACCAAGGTCTCGGTTGCGTACTGATGCAACGAGACAAGGTCATTGCCTATGCCTCTCGACAGCTGAAAATTCACGAAAAGAACTACACCACTCATGACCTCGAACTTGGAGTTGTCGTCTTTACTCTCAAAATCTAGACACACTACCTTTATGGCACTAAGTGCACAATCTTTACCGACCACAAAAGTCTCCAACACATATTCGATCAGAAGGATCTCAACATGAGGCAACGTCGGTGGGTCGAGTTGCTTACCGACTATGATTGCAAGATCAATTCCATCCGGGTAAGGCAAATGTTGTTGCCGATGCCCTCAGTCGAAAAGAACGATCAAAACCACTTCGAGTCCGAGCCCTCAGTATGACCATTCACAATGATCTAAACAAATCCTGAAAACCGACAACATCAAAAACAAAGCCTTGCGAGGCATGGATAAACAATTCAAAACCAAACCTAACGGGGTTAGATACCTCTCTAACTGAATCTGGTTGCCTAGTTTTGGGAACCTGCGAGACTTGATGATGGATGAAGCTCACAAGTCCAAATACTCTATCCACCCGGGATCCGACAAGATGCACGGCATTAAGGAATTCTATTGGTGGCCGAATATGAAAGCTAAAATCACGACATACATCAGCAAGTGCCTTACTTGCTCAAAAGTCAAAGCCGAGTATCAGAATCCTTCTCGTTTACCCCAACAACCCGAAATTCCTCAATGGAAGTGGGAACAAATCACCATGGATTTCATAACCAAACTTCCTAGTTCATCGAGCGGTTGCGATACCATTTGGGTGATCATCGATCATCTCACAAAATCTGCCCATCTCTTTCTGATCAAGGAAACCGATAAAATGGAACGCCTTACCCGAATCTACATCAAAGAAATTGTTTCTCGTCACGGCGTTCCAATCTCGATTATCTCATATATGGATAGTCGTTTCACATCTCACTTTTGGCAATCGCTTCAGCGATCATTGGGTACCGCCTTGACATGAGTACCACATACAACCCTCAAACCGATGGTCAATGTGAACGAATGATTCAAACACTGGAATACATGATACGAGCTTGAGTAGTTGACTTCGGTGTAAACTGGGAAAAACACCCACCGTTGTGCGAGTTTTCATACAACAACAGTTATCACTCCAGTATTAAGGCTGCACCCGTCGAGGCACTGTACGGTCGTAAGTGTCGATCACCTATCTGTTGGACCGAAGTGGGAGACAGTCAGCTCACTGGTCCCAAACTCATTCACAAAACAACCGAGAAAATCTTCGAGATTCAAAACAACCTCAAAGCCGCACCTGATCGTCAGAAAAGTTATGCTGACGTGAGATGCAAACCACTCGAATTCCAGGTTGGGGATCGAGTACTACTCAAAGTTTCACCTTGGAAAGGTGTAATTCGATTTGGTAAACAAGGAAAACTGAACCCTAGATAAATTGGACCTCTTGAAATGCTCGAGTGGATTGGTCCAGTGGCATATCGATTGCAGCTGCCACCCGAGCTCAGCAGCGTGCACCCTACGTTTCACATTTCTAATCTGAAGAAATGTCTGTCTGATGAGACACTTATTATTCCACTCGACGAAATTCGAATCGATGACAAACTTCACTTTGTTGAAGAACCTGCAGAAATCATGTAGTGTGAGGTCAAACAACTCAAACAAAGTCGTATTCCTATCGTCAAGGTTAGGTGGAATTCGTGGCGTGGGCCAGAATTCACTTGGGAACGGGAAGACCAAATGCGACTCAAGTACCCTCATTTATTCACTGAAGCTACTTCCAACACGACTACGAACTAAATTTCGGGACGAAATTCTTCTACCAGGGGGAGAATGTGACACCCGCCAAATTAGAACTAATAATTAGTGCCTAATCAATTGTTAATACATGTAATTAGTTCTGTGTTAGGCTAATTAATGTATCGGAATATATATTAATGAATATATACAAGTATAGGATTTTATTAAATTGTACAAGTTTCAAATCGAATGCAATTCGATACAATTAATACGGACGTTGGTGAACAATTTTTATTAAATAATATGACATTATTTAATAACTCTATTTTTATCCAAAATATTATTTAGATAATATTCCAACTCAAATTTGTATCGTACAAACAAGGATGTCGCGATTAAAATACCAAACGCGCAAAATAATCGAAACACACCTAAGTTGTATTTTTAACTCGATTATAAAGTGTTTAATGAAATACTTTAACAAAAATATCGAATAAATATTTGCATTTTAAAACTTATAATTAAACGTATAAAATAATTATTTAACGTTTAAACGATCGAGAAAATGAACACCGCACGGAGCACGAATACACGAGATTAAAAATGGAGACCCACACCTCGGTGGCCCCCCACCGAAATCAGCCAAGAAAAAGGGGGAAACCCACCCTTTTCTCTCATTTTCATCATCTCCATCACCTTTCTTCTCTCTTTCTTCTCTCAACCACACACCACCACCACAACCTTAAAATCACAAAATAACACCACCAAACGACCTTAAATCTCAAAGCTCATTTGGAGAAAAAGATTCACCACGTCACGATCTACGTTTCTACCTTTTCGGAATTCTCCGACGTTAACTTGTAAGATTCCTGACAATTCTCGAAAACTCTTAGATTTCATTTATTTTTCATAAAAGTTGTTTATTTAAGCTTGAAATGTCCAAATATGGGTTGGGTAAAAGTTTCAAGTCAAACGGAAACCGGAAAACACGTTTTCGGCTCAAAATCCGGCCAACAGACGTAAGTGTCGCATAGACAGTGCAGTGTAGCGTCACTTAATGCGTCACTTAAGTGACGCACTGAGTGTCGCTAAAAACCCTAATTTTGCGTCACTTGCCTAAGTGCCTCATAAAACCCCTTTTTCCCGACACTTGCCTAAGTGTCGCAAATTCAATACCCGACACTCCAAACCGACACTTCTAGCGTCACTTGCCTAAGTGACGCCTATAACCGAAATCTGAATTGATCCGTCACTTGCCTAGTGACGCTTAACACCTTTATCCAACACTCACACCTGGCATTTGCTTGTGTCGCTTCTTATGCGTCACTTCCTCAAGTGACGCTAGTACTTCAGAATTTTCCATTTTATGCGACACTTCCTGAGTGACGCATAAACCCTAAGTGTCGCTATAAGTGACGCTAAAAACAGAATGTTTACAAACCATTTTTATACTAAGTGTCAACTTGTGTAACTTCAAACTCTTATACGATACGACTTTTAAAACACATCGGGATACACTTTTGAACTTAACACTTCAAAATCATGATGATAATAAAGAGATTATTATTACAAACAATCACCAACGGGCCGTACACGTTTTCAAAACATACTCAAACCAACCAAGTCGTAGTAACTTGGACAAGTTAATCAACCAAATCGTAGTATTTTGGACATTCTTGTTGGACGAACAACTACAAAGGTAGTCTTTCGAGATACCTACTCATGTTTATAACCATCGCATGTCTTGGACACCCTTAGGTTACAAATCTTCAGACATCACAATTCGGCTAATCAATTCAAGTTTATTAAATTAAACTCTCAAGACTCAGGTGAGTCTCATAGCCCCTATTTTACTGTTTTACTCGGGGGTGTGATATCATTGCTCGATTTATTTTAACTATATGAACGCAAGTACGAAAACAAATAATTACTACCTGAGTTAGCTCACTAATCTTTCAAAGCCCTCCTCAGCATAGTTTGGTAATACGTTGTAGCGTGAATATTAGTATATGGTACCATATAGGATTGACCTCCTCGTCCGGGTTAGCATGCACTAACTGGGTAAACGGATGTACTAATATTTGTTCAGACGAGTGTAGATTAGGCATTCGTGGGAGGCACCTTGATCAGGATACCTTAAATATGGACCTCACACCTCGAGTTAAGCTCAGACTTTGTGCTCATGGCTGTATAACTTTTATTTTGCTTGATTGCATTAGACAACGAATCCTAGAACAGACATAAGCTTACGATGTAGTGCATAATAGTCCATATGGCTACAGACTATAACCATTAGCTAGGTGACTCTAGCCACTGAGTATACAGATAGTACTATCACCGTGATGACCCTCCTACAGTTTTGGAGCGTATACTTACAGGTCCTATTTGGCAAACAACTACTTTGGGTCGTGGTTTGGTTATAGGGTTAGGTCGTGTTGCTTTAACTCGACAGGTTTAGCTAACCTGCCGAGGGATCACCGTCTAATTATTCCCACAAAACTATGATTTAGGAAGTGAGTTCCTACGAACAACTACTTGGGAGATGTTAATCCTTAGTTGGATTGGCCTGTGTTTCCTACTATTACTTATTTAGGAAATGTTAATCCTTAACGGAATTAACCTGTGTTTCCTACAACTACTATTTTGGGAAATATTATTTTAATTAAATAACCTGTGTTTCCTACCAAGTACGACTTTAGGAAATGTTTCTCTTAATTGATAAACTTGTGTTTCCTAACACTATAACTACTTGACGCTGTATAAACAGCTACATTACATACAAACCTGTGAATTCACTTAACAATTTTGTTGACGATTTCTCTATGTTTTTCAGGGAATTAGCAGCATAGGTAAGAACTGCATGCATATCAGGACGCACAACTGATAAGCATTAAATAGATAGTATATTTTATAGTAATTTATCCCTATATTTGTATACATTTTAATGCATTTATATGATTTTAGATACTCATTTCGTTAATATTTGCAGAGATGTATTTTAATTGAAGAATTGAAGAAAGGAACGAAAAAGAAGCAAAAATGAAGAAAAACCCGAAGAGAATAAAGACTTGAAGAATGGGCTAAGAAAAGATTTTATAAAGAAGATAGCTCAAAAATGGAGTGATAACATCAAATAGGTGTTTCAAATAAAGCTTGGATGAAAAGGAGCAGAATTTAGATCAAAAACTGAAGAAAAGTGTAAATGCTGAGTTTTCTGCTACGCGTTAGTATTTTGGCCATAACTTCCTCATACCAAGTCCAAATGAGTTGATTCAAGCGGCCAAATTTAGCTAACACAGAGCTACAATATATCCAAAATTCAGATTATTTGGAGAAAAACCCAACCGCCGGTTGGGCCTTTCAACCGGCGGTTGGATTGAAAATTCTAGAAAACGGTGAAAACGAAGAGTTGTACTTGGACACAAAGTAACCAACCGCCGATTGGACCTTCCAACCACTGGTTGGATGCAGAATTCAGCTATTATAAATAGAAAACTCATTTTAGCTTCAAGGGATATACCATATACGATTCTAAGAATAAAAAGTCGAAAGTTAGGGTTTTAGGTCGACTATAGGTACGAATTTGGAGGCTAAGGAGCTAGGGTTTGAAGGTTTTTAACCCTAGGAAAAGCTAGTTCGTCAATTGGTTCGGTTTCTTTGTCCTTGTAACTTTATTACTCTTTTGGGTTATTTTGGATATTGTTTATTTGAATTAATTGCTTGTTAGATTTTCATTATGAATGTTTAAATGTATGTTTATTTAGTTTATTATATGAATTATATGTTTATGTTGGAACTATATTATTGAATATTATTATGCAAGAATTCTGTGTTATATTATATTAATGATCATAATTAACTGATTTATAGATAAACTTTATTACTCTTTTGGGTTTTTAAATTAAGTGATTATGTTTCATTAAATGTTAAGTAGCATTGTAATTCAACCGACTCAGGAATTGTATCAATAATATGTTGATAGATCTTAATAAATAGTAATACTTTACATACCCTTTGATTGTATTGCTATATGAAAATTATCTTACTCTTTGTGATTTTTTACATCAGTAAATCACAATAATAATAGCCAACATGCAAATAGACATAAGTTAATATAATAGGTTTAATAAATAATAGTTTAAATAGTCATAATCTTCTATCCAAGTGAGTATTCTTAAGTTGTTCCTTAAAACTTATCTATTAAGAATCGGTATCAATTATAAATATGTTCGATCGGAACTAAAACGTCCCCCCAATCTTGTATATTATTGTAAAATTGTATATTAATTGTAATAATTGTAATTAGAATAAATAAATAGTTAGTTATAGATTAAATCACGTTCCCTGTGTTCGAACCTGGACTTACTTATAAAGCTATATTCTATGATCAAGATAACACTTGCCTGAATTGTGTGATAGTATTATTTAGTATTTTCTTATTTAAAACTTGTGATTATAATTGTCTATACTTAGCACACATCAAGTTTTTGGTGCCGCTGCCGGGGAGCGGTGTATTTTAATTAAACTAATTATCTTCCCTGTATAATTTTTATATCTAATACTTTGCAAAATCAATAAGAAATATCAGCTCACCCATTGAGAATACTGACAAAAACAAAGGTATAAGGAGAGTAAAGCCCTATCTCATTGGTAAGGTGCTTCTCGAAAGAAATAGGTTTTTAATAAGCTTCGCGCTGACCTATTTCTCCGCTTTTGTGTACTATCTTTGGAGCTACCGAGATCTATTGACTAGCTTTGTAGAAGAAATTTAACAAACTAATTTAAAACAAAAAAAAATCGTTTGTATAACAACTAACTTGCATACTAATTAAACCATTTCTAAGGTTGGGTTGGGTATTCTTTTTCAATCATTTAATTTTGAATGTGTTTTATTATTAGATTATTGTGATTAGTCTACACCAACCTGATTCTAACATATCCGGATCTATCAATTTTTATTTAGTTTTTATTATCTTTTCTTTTCTACTCTTTTTCTTTTTCTCTTAGTTTATCAGGTATGTACCAACCCATGAATAATATTCCATTAATTTCTCAAAACTCGAGAAACTATCATATGAATGAAGATATTGCCAACATGACGATTGAGGAGTATATGAAAAGATTTCCTTATGATGTTTTCACAAGTTTATCCGAACCATCGATTGTGAGAGCTCCACAGTTTATGGAAACTCCAAGTAAAAGAACGGAAGAGACCGAAACTCTTGATCACAGTGGAGGAATCTCCATTCCGCAACTTGAAGGGATTAACAACCAAATCAATAAGTACCCTAAATTTTCTAAATCCTTATTTTCTAATGAAATTTTTAGTGAATTTAAACAGGAAGAAGATATGGAGATGGATTGGTCAATTTTTCCAAAATTTGATCACTATGATTCTGATGAGGAAATACTCTCGTTACTTGATTGTAATGAAGAGAAAATCGTTGAATTGAGAAACCAAGATGGGGTTATGACAGAAGAAGAATTAATAGCCACTATGGAGCTAGTTATTAATGAAACTTCATCATTACATCCGGAGGTTGAACAATTAGAGGAAAATGATCAAGCAATAGTAAGGATTGGAAACGAAACAGAAAACAGAATTTGCGGTAATCAGATATCAAGCAACATATGGATTAATTCACAGTCAACAGTTGAAATCCAAACGGTGGTTGAGTTGACGCAACCAATGATTGAAGTATCTATAAGCACAAGTTCATTGTTTTACCAATATGAAGATCCTTTTTGGCACTTCAAACGGAAAGAAAGTTTTTCGCAATTTTTGGAATATTATGGAGAATCTCAGAATGGATATTTACCTGCAATAAACGATAAGTATCTTCGAACTTTACTTTTAATAAATTTACATTTAAATGATATTTATCGATATTACCATCCATGCTTTACACTAAGTGTGGGGAAAGTCACTAGATTTTTAGGTAAGTAAGGTTGGAGTCAAGCTAGTGACTCGAACAAAAACAAGCGCTTCTCGGGAGGAAACCGTGCTTGTATATTTATGTATAATTATTAGGTAGATTTAGTTTAATTTTTAGTGTGGTTTAATTTAGATTAGTTTTTATTTTTAGTTTGTTCTTAAGAATAGGAATAAGAAACCATAATTATTAGATAACACTATTGGAATTAGATAAGGCTAAGTAAATAAAATATGATATAAAGGTCGTTATTTTGGAAAACTGCTGCAAGCAACCAACCGGCGGTTGACATTTTTAACCGGCGGTAGGGCTGGTTTCTCAAGGTTTCGGCTAAATTGCTTTTAAATTGGGCTGATTCACATGGGCTTTTAAATTGAAAAATTTTTAGCTACAATTACTTGGGCCTATTTTATGGAATAATGGATGGACTTTTATAATAAATTGGGATTTAAAAGATGAAGATTTGGACCAATTAAGTTTTTGGAATACATTGATTAATTACAATTGGGCCAAAAGATTAAATTTTTAAATTTATCATTTAAAAGAATTTGCCAACTACTATTTTGATCAAACAATGTGCTAAAAAGATTTTATGATTTTTAAATATTGGGGTAGATTTTTAAATAAGCTTACTAATTTGGGTTTTGATTTTTAAATTGAGCTTGTTACAAGATGGATTCTTAACAGATTAGGAGCTTCATTATAATCATGAGATGTAGACTTTAAGATTGTTGGATTAACATGTTAAATATATCTTTGAATCTTTAAAAACACTAAGAGGTAAAACTATATTTTTATTTGAAGATCCAGATAATGATTAGATTTTATTAGGTTATTTGATTTTAAGCACAAGATGATTAAATTAGAAATATATATCTTCAAGGATATTAGGCTATAAAATTAGAGATGCTAATAAACTAGTAGTAACTAGAGGCCATTAAGATTAAAATATATAGACTGTTTATAGGTTATTGATTTTGGACGTACATAGACTTGTTCAACCGACGATTGATTTTCTCAATCGGCGGTTGACTTTATTTTAAGGATAACCTTACGAACAACAATGGTTTAAACTTTTACTACGGAATTAGCTTAGGCGGAATGACGATAATATAAGTACTAAGTAGCATGTGGTTATGAGTTTCTTGACTATCTTTAGATTTTGTTTTTCATTTTATTTTATTATTGTAATTTGGTACGTTTAATTCGTTTGTTTGTTTTGCTAGAATTCATAAGTACTTATGAGGCTGGAGTATAGTACAGCTGAACAATGCATTGAAATTTTTGGAAATTTAATAAGTTTATCTTATTAATTATGAACTTTGTGGGTGTGTTCCCTGGAAACCCTCACGAGACTATAACTCGTCTACTCGGGATACCGAGGGGTTTAAAGGCTTATTGCATATGCTAAATGCGATCGTGATTAACTACGAAAGTGTGGATGTTGTATATTATTTTCAAAGATCAAGGAGACAACCAATTTATTCTAGCCGATGATGAATTCAACAACAGTATTGCCCTAGCCGACGACGATTGCTTCTACAGTCAGGGGAGTTTTTCTGTTCTACTTTTTCTTTCCCTTACTCACTTTTGTTTATCAATTTTTATACAATGAGGGCATTGTATAATTTAAGTGTGGGGATAGGGTTCGTAAGAAAAAGAAAGTTCTTTAATTAATCATTTAAGTTTCTATTGTTCTTAATTTTTATTAAAAAACAATAATTAAAATTTTTGAGTGAATAACTAAGTATTTATTAGTTAGAATACTTTTGTTAAAAGTTTTATTTTGTATTTAAAAGTTTAGACTTTAATATGGATTAACTGTTTTGTATATATAACGTAAGCAACTTAATAAGGAATGATATATAGTTACATGATATGATGTACTAATAGGCAATCTATATGAGGATTTCTGAATTTTAAGAAATTAATAAAATAACTTGTATATTACTTTATGATACATAATATGATGTATGACATAAAAGTCTTAATTCTTAGATTTATCATGCGATATTTTTATATATCTTTATACTTATGTGAAGACATTTGGGAGTTTACTAATTGTTTCTTCTGTTGTACGTAAGTACAGACCTGGTCTCTAATTAGTATTCTTAAAATAAAGCAAAAGGAAGAAAAAATTCTTTCAAAATATAAATAAATAAAAATCAAACTAAGTCGCTTTGTTGTACGGCTGTACAGACCTGTCACAGCTGGTTTGATTTAAAAATTGCTTTACCTGAATCAAGTTATGTCGCTTTGTTGCATGAAAATGCAGACCCGTCACCAATGTCTTGATTCTTAAAAATGGATTTCATATATTTATTTGGAATATAAGAGTAAATTGCATGATTAAGTTTAAGAGTATATCATATATGGAAATCATAAATAATATATATATTAATAATATTAAAGAGTATATTCAGAAAGTTGAGTATAGATTGTTTAAAGTGGATAAATATATTAGTAATCATTCATGAGCTATATGTTACTCAAATAATAATAATTTTTATTTATACATTATAGTTATCCATATTAATTAAATTGTTTAAATTTTTAAGTTATGAAACAGGTTTTTAGTATTGGTATTCTGATTTTTTAATATTAGTTTGATGCTTATTTTAAATTTTATTCAGTATTCTACTTGAGGACAAGCAGAACTTAAGTGTGGGGATATTTGATAAGCATCAAATAGATAGTATATTTTATAGTAATTTATCCTTATATTTATATACATTTTAATGCATTTATATGATTTTAGATACTTATTTCGTTAATATTTGCAGAGATGTATTTTAATTGAAGAATTGAAGAAAGGAACGAAAAAGAAGCAAAAATGAAGAAAAACCCGAAGAGAATAAAGACTTGAAGAATGGGCTAAGAAAAGATTTTATAAAAAAGATAGCTCAAAAATGGAGTGATAACATCAAATAGGTGTTTCAAATAAAGCTTGGATGAAAAGGAGCAGAATTTAGATCAAAAACTGAAGAAAAGTGTAAATGCTGAGTTTTCTTCTATGCGTTAGTATTTTGGCCATAACTTCCTCATACGAAGTCCAAATGAGTTGATTCAAGCGGCCAAATTTAGCTAACACATAGAGCTACAACATATCCAATATTCAGATTATTTGGAGAAAAACCTAACCGCCGGTTGGGCCTTTCAACCGGCGGTTGGATTGAAAATTCTAGAAAACGGTGAAAACGAAGAGTTGTACTTGGACACAAAGTAACCAACCGCCGGTTGGACCTTTCAACCGCCGGTTGGGTGCCGACTTCAGCTATTATATATAGAAAACTCATTCCAGCTTCAAGGGATATACCATATACGATTCTAAGAATAAAAAGTCGAAAGTTAGGGTTTTAGGTCGACTATAGGTACGAATTTGGAGGCTAAGGAGCTAGACTTTGAAGGTTTTTAACCCTAGGAAAAGTTAGTTCGTCAATTGGTTCGGTTTCTTTATCCTTGACATTTTATTACTCTTTTGGGTTATTTTGGATATTGTTTATTTGAATTAATTGCTTGTTAGATTTTCATTATGAATGTTTAAATGTATGTTTATTTAGTTTATTATATGAATTATATGTTTATGTTGGAACTATATTATTGAATATTATTATGCAAGAATTCTGTGTTATATTATATTAATGATCATAATTAACTGATTTATAGATAAACTTTATTACTCTTTTGGGTTTTTAAATTAAGTGATTATGTTTCATTAAATGTTAAGTAGCTTTGTAATTCAAACGACTCAGGAATTGTATCAATAATATGTTGATAGATATTAATAAATAGTGATACTTTACATACCATTTGACTGTATTGCTATATGAAAATTATCTTACTCTTTGTGGTTTTCTACATCAGTAAATCACAATAATAATAGCCAACACGCAAATAGACATAAGTTAATATAATAAGTTTAATAAATAATAGTTTAAATAGTCATAATCTTCTATCCAAGTGAGTATTCTTAAGTTGTTCCTTTAAACTTATCTATTAAGAATCGGTATCAATTTTAAATATGTTCGATCGGAACTAAAACGTCCCCCTTATCTTGTATATTATTGTAAAATTGTATATTAATTGTAATAATTGTAATTAGAATAAATAAATAGTTAGTTATAGATTAAATCATGTTCCCTGTGTTCGAACCTGGACTTACTTATAAAGCTATATTCTATAATCAGGATAACACTTGCCTGAATTGTGTGATAGTATTATTTAGTATTTCCTTATTTAAAACTTGTGATTATAATTGTCTATACTTAGCACACATCAACAACCCTACTCAGATTTCCTTCATATTACTACAATTCATTTGTGGTTATATCTACAAAATCTACTTTTGTGTTATGTATTTTTATAAAATACTGTTTCAAACACTACTACTATTGTTACAACTTTTCTAAGTTGTAATCTTTTGTAAAACTACTTAATTATGGCATCTTAAATTGTTCCGTTCTGCAATAACCATATGTTCTAGATGTATGTATCTATTGGTTGTATTACTGCTCACAGCCCCACCACGTCACTAAGCTTCTGCACACTACTCTCACTAATTGAAATTACCGTTTGGCGGGGTGTGACAATAGCATGCACGGGGGTACTTTATATGATACTTGATTGAATCATACTTACACACTGTTAAGCTTCAACTTATGAGCTCATGGCAACTGTGCTGACCTACTGATTACTTTTTTACTTATCTTGCCTGACAGCAATACTGGTACATACTTGTGTTTCATAACGATTACTTATTACTAAACCTGTAAGATTCACCAACCTTTTTGGTTGACACTTTTCAGCATTGTATCTCAGGTACACAGACGGAGTAGGATTTCTCCAGGACACTAGCTAGAGTCGCATAATTTCTACATTGCATCTATATTCTTAGCATTATCTTTTATATATTATGATTATGTAATAGAATCTCCCGCTACACGCGTGGACTCTAGGGAACTACATTTTTGTAACCGAAAACACTATGTTTTCAAACAATTTATTTATGGAAATGTAACTATTTTTAAACGACTCATTTAAAGGTCGTTTGTTGTATACTTTGTGCTGTTGATACTTGATTAGTCGTGCTCCGACCCGAACCGCTTCCGCAACCCGAATTTAGGGGTGCGACATAAGTAAAGATGAGTGATTTAATAAGTAAATGATGGAATTAAATCCATGTAGCTTCTTGATTCTACAGATACAAAAATTAAAAACACAGAGTATACATGTGTGTGTTGAGTTCATGAGAAACAAACCCAGGGAAGAAGAAACCTCAAATCCAAGCTAGGGTTTATCAAATTGTTGATTCTAGTTACTAAGTCATCTTCTACAAGGTATGAGCTAACCCTAGTAATGGTTAATTTGATGTTAGGGTTTAATTACATAAACCCTAGGTTTTGTTAATGATGATTAAAAGTTATTAAATTTATATAAGTAAGTGTTATACATGTTTATAAGATGTATTATAGCTTAATTCTTGATATTTCATGTGTTAAGAGTTTAAGTTCATGAGTTATGGGTGTTTGATGATTTTAGGTATATGTGAAAGTTGTATATTGTTGCAATGATAATTTAAGTAACTAAAAGAATCAAACATTCATTTGTTCATGAAATTTGTAGAATTAACACCTAAGTTAGTGATTAAGTGTTAAAGTTGTATGGTTAAGTAATTTATATGTATTATATGATTATGTGTTTAGGTGGACAAAGTGCTCAAGTTAATGCAAGTGTTTCTTTAAATCACAATCAAAGTAAGTAATGGTATTATTGTTAAAGTAAGTGATCACCATGTTATTAGCTTGATGCTAGCCAAGTAATGACATTGGTATCACTTGTGGAAGTAGTTAATCCTTTGTGATTAACTTGTTAAAGTGATTAAGGATCCTTAATATGTTAAAGTGTTAAAGTTATTGTTAAAGTGTCCATTACTTACTAAGAAAAAGCTTATTGTGTGAATTTACATATTGTAGGTACATCAAGTGGAAGTAAGAATGATTTGGGAAAGAAAGCAATGGGGACCTAATGTTGGAGCTTGTTGTCGCACCCCCAATTTCACTGTTTGTGGAAGTGAGTCGGTTCGGGGTGCGACAAATCCGGTAATCACAACACAAGGTTACGTTGAACGACTCGAGCTAGCATAACTTGTAGCTGCCCTATTCCTGCTGGCACCTGAGAATGCACATTAAAACGGTCAGCTATAAAGCTGATGAGTTCATAGGTTTTTCTTGTAAATAAAGCAATTATGTGAGTATAAATTTTTTGTTTAAAGTATACTTAGTATACGATCTTGTTTTCTTGTAATCCTGACATGAGTAATAAACACCTGAGTGGTAGGTTATACCTAGTTTCTTGAACTTGTAAGAATACCCACAATATCGTTTTGTGGGAAAGAAGTATTCTATATCGTAGGAATGTTATATCCTATATCGTAGGAATGTTATATCCTATATTGTCAATGGTTCATTCTCCATTCGATAACTTCGTACTGGTAAGTTCTCCACTATTAAACATTATACAATGCTAAATCACACAACACAAATAAATAAAACACATAAATAACAAAGCACATAAAGTCCTTTTATTCATGAGTTCATGACCTTGACCTTGTATTCTTGAGTCCTTGACCTTGCACATAAGTTCTTGACCTTGATTTATAGTTTCTTGTATTCTTGTTATCTAGTCCTTGAGTTCTTGTTATCTAGTCCTTGAGTTCTTGTTAACTAGTTCTTGAGTTTTTGTTATCTAGTCCTTGAGTTCTTGATATCGAGTCCTTGTGTTTCTTGTTAGCTCTTTTCCTTGAATTCTAGTTTTCTTGTGTTCTAGTTTCTTGTATTCTAACCTCGAATAATCATGTGTTCTTGTTTAGAAATCTATTATTATCTTGTGTTCTTGTACCTCAGTCTAGAGCAATCTAGTGTTCTTGTATTCCTATGTAAGAGTTTACGAAGCTTCTTGAACCTTAAATGATCCTTATATATGAAACTTATCCAAATGTAAGTTTAGTGAAAGTTCCTAGTACTCATGTATAACGTACAAGATTAAACTGTTGTAAATCATTTACAAAGTTGTTTTCATAAAACAAATTGTTATGAAAATAGTTCGCATGCATTCTCCCCCAAAAACAGTAAAACAATTTAAAATGTGGGGCTATGAAACTCACCTTTGGGTGCTAGCTTTCCTAAACGCATGTGTTGTCCAACAGTAACCTCCTAGTGCCCTAAACACGCAAGGTTAAATGTATAAGTAGGTGACTAACAATTTAGTCTAAATTAGTTGTCAAAATGTTCTATTGGTTATTCTTATTTTGAAATTGTGTACAGCCTGTTGGTAACGGTTTGTAATAATAATTTTCAATTATTATTAATATCATACAGTTTCGGATAAATATATATGTTCGTTCGTGTATTGTTGCGTATAAAATATTCGGCTTCATCGTATACTTTGTAAAAGTAACTTTGGTATAAAATGTACGAGATATATCATGTTTTGTAATGGTTACTCAAGTTACGCAAAACTTATATCGTAAATGTTAATAGCTTTTATTTTTAAACCATAAATGTTAAATTAAAAATAAAAGTCATCCTCTGGGCTGGGTAACCACCGGGTAGGTGAAGTACCCGCCGGGTAGTGTTGCCACAACATGAATCCGCCGGATCGAGTGGGTATCCGTTGGATTGTAGTGACTTTGTGGGAATCTGCCAGATTTAATTGGAATCCGCCGGATTGGGGTGTTTTTCAAGAGGATCCGCCGGATCCATGATCCGATCCGCCGGATCCATGATCCGATCTGCCGGATCCGAGCTAATTTCTGGTCTGTCGTGCAGACTTCTCAAAACCAATTTTTATTCGATTCTTGGGTATAATCTTACTAATATAACACTATAATACAATAAGTTAAGCAATTCTAAACACAAAAATCAAAGAAAAGTGATGAGTTCTTACGATTGGAGTGATGAACCAAAAATGGAGGTGATGATGATGATCGCGATGATGATGAAGATGAAGATTATGATCGATTGAAGTTGTTATTTCTTGTTGTTGATGATGATTCATGATGATGATGGTAGTTCGGTGGTGAAGAACCGAAAGAAAGAAGAGAGCAAGGAAAGCTCTCTGTATTTGTGTTTGTGTGAATTATTGGAGTCAGTTATATACCAGCTTCAATAATTGAGGTAAGTGGGTATTTTACCCGTGTCCCACTCATTTATTCGTTCGTATTATCATTAGTTTTAAACGTTATATTCTTGAAATTTTTGAGTTGAAGTATTTATAAAAATACTTGGAAAAATATTATAAAATATTTTTCGGGTACGATTCGTGTGTTTGGTTCGTGATTGGTACGTTTATTCCTAAAACGTATACGTTTTATATTATCAAAATAGTATAAAATAAATATTTTTATAAATAATAATTTCATATTATTATTTTATTGTTTCACCAACGTCTGTATTTTATATCGAAACTCGTTCGATAGTTTGTGTAATTAAATAATTACGTTCGAGTACTTTATATGTACATATATATAAAGTTAAGATTATTTAGTCTAATATAAACTAAATACTTGGGGTTACCTTGTTGTTAGGCACAAATTATTGTCCTAATTTATGGGGTGCCACACTTGTTATTATTGGTAACAAGTATTCTCCCTCTAATTATGCTTTATATCTAGATACACCCCTTTTTGTAAAAGCTTGGAAAACATATTTTGACACATTAAATCTCAATCATGAATGATTAGTAGTGTTTGATGTAAGTAAATATAGAAGTTAAATGATGAGATTGATGCTTGTTGGAAGTTGAAAGAATTATAATGTATATGGATCATTAGTATGTATAAAGCTTAAGTTATGTCAAAAGTATTAGTTTTAAAGTTTATTGATGTTTAAGTTTGACTTTGACTTGATTGAGTCAAATACTTAGAAGGTTGTGCAAGTAAAGTAGTGAAAATGGATTGTAAACCCAAATGGGTCGTTTGGTGCCTAAATGGGTCGCCAAATGATTAAAGAGTAAATTTGAGTAAAAGTGTTGATATGTCAAGTTTTTATATTGAAACAGCTTTGTTTTGTAATATTGAAAATGTTGGCAAAGTGTGGAATTCAGAATTAGTAGGGTTAAGATTTTTGTATGTCGTGTAAAAGTGCCGAAATGGCCGAAAGTTAGCTAACGGTCCAAATCTTGTAAAAACGTAAATTTTGAAAAAGTATAAATTGGGAAGTGTTTATGATTATATTAGAAAGGATCTTACAAAATTTCATAGTCATTGGTTTCACGGTTCGAAAGTTATGCGATGTTAAAATTCGTATTTTGGTAATTAGGATGTGCAGGAATTACAGGTCTGATGGGTTGTTGTAGGAAGAGGGTACCCGGCGGGTAATGTGTTACCCAATGGGTTACACGGCGGGTTAATGAACCGGATATCTTGAGTCTATCTCGGGTCCAAAGTTGGGCCGTGAGTAACCTAAGTACCCGGTGGGTACTTATGCTACCCGGCTGGTTTCCAGCCTTCATTGTTAAGTTAAATATATATATAGACATAAATAATAAAATTAATAAAAATGATAAAGTATTTAGGTAATTAAATTAATAAACTTATAATGAGTTAATGTTTAAAAAAAATAATTCCTAAATTTTCGGGGTGTTTCACGATGTCACCTATCTACCAATTTTATTATCACGATCATCATTAAACTTTTAAATTTTATGTTGATGTCACCAATATACCTATTTTTATCCGAACACAACTCAAAAAATGTGACGTGACGTTGCCATGTCATCTTTTTTTTATGATGTGGCTACCACAAAATTGGTGACATGGACACAAAATTTGAAAGTTTGTTGATGATGATGATAGTATAATAGGTACATTGATTACATTAACACAAAATTTGAAAGTTTATTGATGATCGTGATAATAAAATAGGTACGTGGGTGACCTCGGAACAAATAAAAAAGTACAAGGGCGATTTGCTGCTTTAACCCTTTTCTAAACAAGTTTCATGTTATGTGTTATTATACTTTTAAGTAGTCCAATTATAGATCCATGTATAGTCCAATTATAGATCCATGTATTAAAATTAACGGTATTGTTTAATGTCGTTGCTCAGCCGATTGTTATAACAACCCCACCACCCCCCACCCCCACCCACCCCACCTCCAAAATAAATAAATAAATAAATAAATCAATCAATCAATCAATCTTAATCTTAATAATTATAATTATATATTATAATAGAGTGTATATTAGGTAGTCTAAGTTAATCTCAACCATTAATTGAGTTATTATATTGAATGTGAACCATTGATCTAGCCTTTAAAAACATGACTACCTATATAGTGAGGAAAATTTGACAAAAAGACTATACTGACCGTATATTAACTTTCTAAAAAATTAGTTTGGTAAGCTATTTATTGATTGGTGATATTTTAATGGCAATATTTGAATATTGAATTTTTTTTTGAAATTATCTTACAAACGGCAAATCGAAAAATTATGAAAATTGCACCATAAAATTCAGTGTTTTTTCCTCTTCGATTTAAGATCTCATAAGGTATATTTTTACGAGTTTCTTTTTTCACTTTTTGGTAGGTTTTACAAATCATTAACACATGTGTTATTATTTGGTTGTATATTTAATTTAGGGTTACGGTTAGGATTTAGGGTTTAGTGTTTAGTAGGGTTTAGGTTTTTACAGGGTTTAGGATTTAGTATGTTACTACGATATAAGGTTTAGGGGTTTAGAGTTTGGGGTTTTCACATGTGTTAGTAATTTGTAAAACCCATCAAAATATGTAATTTACTTTTATGTGCATAAATCTACACATAATTTAGCATAACGAAAATAAAATTCTACATAGTTATAAAAAAACGATTTAGGATGTTGTGGGTTTATAAAGAATTTGGGAATGCATCGCTTTTTCAGCTGAAATTTTTTAAATTCCCATAAATATAATCCAAATTGATTAGTTCGTAACTAAATGAGTTGAAAGTGTCATCTCAATCTATTGTATGTTTTCATTTTAACGGTATTGTGCACATTTGAACTACATACGGGTTATTTGGTCTTAGGCAAATAAAAATTGTTTATAATTTGTATCGCCTTTTTAGCTAATTTTTTTAATTTGTATAGATATAATCCAACTTGATTAGTTCGTAATTGTATGTTTTCATTATTCTGCACACTTGAACGTCAGACAAGTTATTTGGTCTTCAACAAATCAAATTGATACTCATATTTTCATCCTACGAATAATATTGGTGAAGGATGCTTTAGAACAGTTTACCCTAATTTTCATTCTATTTGTGGGGTGCAATTATATATATTTTATTATTTTTAAAACTATTTAGAGGGTGTAGTTGTAGATGATTGTGATAGTTGTTAAGCAAATATGGGGGAACCATTGATATATCACTAAAATGGCATAATATATGCATTACAATATCCAAAACGTTTAATGCTTTTTGGTATCAAAAGAAAAGAGTTGTTGATGATCATTCACATGGTTACTATGTAAGATGAGCACTTTTTTATATTGCATCACTTAAAAACATGGATGTATTTTTTCTTCTTAATCATTAACTAATAATATTTTTAACAATGAATTTGATTCCACCTACTATGATGATCAATTTATGTTTCCACTATTATGCTTGGACTGAAAAAATAACAAATGAATTTGAGTACTTTGATGGAACTAATTAAATTCCTTGATCGTCATATAATTGCCGGTCAATTAATTGAATATGTTCTACTTGGTAAGTTTTTTGAATGGTCATATCATATGTACATGTAATTGTATGCATTGGTTTTGTACGATAGTTAGATGGTACGAAGATCAATATGAAACACTTATTATTATTGAAGATGACGGTGATTTGCAAACTTTATAGTTACTATGTTTTGATTGTTTGAACGTTGCACATTAAGTTGATCATGTTAAACATTTATCTTTATGTGTTGCTTCTTTGTTTAGTTTTTTAATTAATATTTTCAATGTTATAAATCGTTTTTAATAATGCATCTGCAAAGCTACAATCAGTAGGTAAACTTATCTATTTCAATTCTAAAAAAATTTGTAGTATCATCAGCAAAAATATGTCGACTTAAAGTTACTATCTAAAATAAATTATAATATAAATATTTGTATCAAAATTATGAAGTAGCTCGCAAAATTTGCGGGTTATATTCTAGTAAATAAATAATAAGAAACTTGTTTCTTCTATATGAAACGGTATTCTAGGAATTTAAGACTTATTATGGGTCAAAAAACATTAACTGTTCCTATAATAGACGATTAGGATTTGTCACTCACACGTGAGGCTTGTGAATGTACAAAGTCTATAGTTCCTAAACACTTCTAACATCAAAAGCTTATCTTTGGTCAAAGGCGTTTGGCCTAGCAGTACGTTGAGAGTCCATCAATTTGGACGTTGTGGGTTCGAGTCTCGGTGGAGGCAAAACGCATATATAATGTGTGGATTTCATTGTAAATATACGTGTGATAGGTTAAAAAAAAGGCAAAGAAGCTATTTTCATTGGATTTGTAAATTTTTAAGACGGGTCATAAGTACCTTAGTAATAAATACCACAACATTCGCCCTCACATATACGTTTACCTGCGTCAATGCCAGAAACAAGGGAACTGCAATTTCCCAGCACTAACACAAGAGTGCACCAGAGCTTTCTGCTAGACATGAATACACTGCTATAGGGACTGGGTATTGACTAGCTCCAATGCTCTATCATATATGTCAAAAGGAGTTTTCTTATATATATGTGTGTTAAGGTATTCTATCTTCAGATACCCGCAAAAAAAGTTTAACATTCACAAATGACATATCATGTGTCAGATGAGAGGATTTTGGTGGAAGTTTATTAAGAAAGAGCAATTTGGTTCATTCGGTCGGTACAAGAAGTATTTGTGTGATTTCCTCCTTGATTAAACACGGATGGGGACTCGACTTTTACTTGGAAAATGCTACAATCACAAACAACGTTTTGAGTACCGACTATTGCCCAACATTTCAGTAGTACTGTAGTAGTGTCTAGCGCAACGTGAACAACATTGAACCACTCCATATGCTCTTACCAACTGACGTAGAAATAAAGAGAATAATTGAACACAAACAAATGGTAGCCTAATGCTGATTAATATTAATGTGCGACATGTGGTGGTTAAATGATATAATTGTTTGTATTATTATCAACAAGGATCGTATTTATGAACTTGGTTAATTAACGTGAAGGATCATTTTCTAATGGAGAGCTACAAGAACCTGATTGATAGAACATATAAAAGTAGCAGAGAAGTTAAAAATGCATCACTCCCTTTCTATACTCTACCTATACATTTTACATAATCTAACCTATAGGATGATTTACACCCAGGGCAGTGGATGCATACCCAGTTAGGAATGAGGAATCTACCTAAATTTTGAGGAGAAAAAAAGGTGGGGTGTGATGTACATTGGCCCCACCAATGTGGCTATGCTCTTGTGGTAGTCAATGATCTTTTAAAGAATTGAAATTTTTAAAAAATTACTCCACCAAAAATTTGAAATCTGGATTTTCTACAAGAGTACAAGTAGGTTTCATCTCTGCAAAATCTTTCTCATGGATGAAGTTGATAAGATCGTCAACTGAAAATGGAATGCTGCATATAGATTAAGAAAATTTGGTTTATGGACACTATTTAACATTGTAATTGTGTATAATTGTATTGTATCTTATCGCTTACCAGGGATCGTCTTCCAGCAAAAAGGAGTTATTTTCAGAATCCTCCGAACCATCGCAATGAACTTTTAAGGTGGATATAACCTGCACACAGCTGAGAGGGTCAGAAAGAATTTTCACAAACAGAACAAAACAGAAAAATGGTGCAGGTGGCAAGATGGGGGTCAGGAAGGTTGGGTAATGGGTCCAAACAGGTTTGGGTTGAAACCAGCCATAGTTTGTATGGCTTGAAATGGGCCGGCTCAGCATGGCGCCAAAACAACTGTTTAGTTGAAACAGTTTTTGAGATTGTATATATTAAATATGGACTTGGCAACTGTTAACCCAATTTGACCCATTTACCTAAAATAACAAATTACATTACCCTCTTGAGATTAAACACATCCCAAATCAACTCATGCATGAGTAAATGGGTCGAAGTTGTCACTTAGGGTACCTCTAAACTCAGGAGAGTAAAACAAATTAAGTGACATTTATAGCTTTTTTGTTCTTACCGCGGGGTCTACACTCTTAGTATGGTAATTATCATCCCAGTAAAGTGTACAAATTCTGTAAAGTTGATGAAGATTTAGAATCTGAAACAAAATGCACCACTTGTGTTATTACCAAGAATATAGAAAAATGCCACCTGGATGCTAGTTAACATAATAACCACATACACATGGATTCTTACAGGGCATAAATCAGTTGTGAGGTCATCATAGGAAATTCTAGACTTCTGGTGTATGACCTGTGGAATGAAAGTAGCAAAAGCTATTAATAACAGCTAGTCTCTTTAACATCATAAGACATTGATTTGAAGATTCACGGTTACCACTGTATCCTACATATTCAACATGGTTGGGAGTAGAAGGCATGCCAATAAAACAAGATATTTTCAAAATGGTTTATATTTACAGAAATGTGATAGGTACAAAAGCCAAATCTGGAAGAAGAAAACTACATAGAATATAGCAATAAGTATGGAAAATAATACATACCAGGAATCCAACTGCCTGCCTGACGTGCTTAAGCTCATCCCATGATGAGTCTGAATACTGATTTAATGAAAGTAATTAGAGCTGTGTACAGTAAGTCCAAGCAATATAATTGTTTCCTAAGTTTAAATCAATGAATACCTCTTCGGTGGCATGACTACACCAAAGTTCTAACTCAGCTAACCCTGCTTTTACATATTCCCCGTGGCTAAATGTGCAGCATTCTCGACGAAGAAGAAGGCTAAGGTGGCATAGAAAAAGAGATTACAATACAAAAATAGATGTACTATTTTCAAGATTAAACTTCCATCAAAAGCATAGCATTACCTGTTAAAAAGCTGCACATTGATGTAAGAGAATACTTGATTGAAGATTTTTTGATCAAGAACTGTTGGCACCTGTTACAATCTTGTTTGATGAGTAGGCATGCAGGACTTTTGATCAATAATTAGATTGAAAAAGAAATAAAGATCGCATACATGGTAGTCTTCCAAAGTTTTGAGTATGCTATTTAGGCTTTCAATGACACGTTGCCAGAAAACAGATGGAGGAGTGTCACATTTTGATTGTTGTGCTGCCTGAAATATTTAGGAAATAAATATTTGCATAATAAGTTGCCTAAGATTGGAATAAAATTCATTATAACTTCCTAGGTACCTGGATACAAGAAGATAGATGTGTTGACAATTCCTTCTTTAAATTGTCCCGAATTATTCCATATATTTTTTCTACATAAGCAGTTAATTGCTGCTTAAAAAGCAAAGCTGGGTACTTGGCATCCACTTGGCGCACTATTTCAAGGTTGGAATATGACGGGGATTTGCGAAAGCTCTACAAATATCAATTCAAAATACACAAATTATTAAATTGACAAATGAAATTGATGTCATGAGTTAATGTAAGGTGTATAGAAGAAGTAAGTACTTGTGCCATCCTTCCAAATATTGATGTTGGCTGAGGAGGTTTCCCTGAGTTAGGACTTAAACTCTTCTGAAGCAAAAATAGCAATGAAGACGTGGCAGATAGCCAATAAGCCATATGCTCATTGTCTTCTTCTTTCTGGGAAAGTCGAAGCAGTCAATCAAAAAAGTTTATTTGGTGGCTAAAGGAAATGTAGTTAAAATATATAACATAGTGAGCTAAGTGCATAAATAGTTTTTTATCTTTTTGAACATGTTTGTGTGTTGAATGTAGCATATTTCCTACCTGGATTGCAGAACCGAACACTGTGATCAGGCGATCAAACACGTTAGTTCTTTCTGCTTCAAAAACTTTCCAGTGAAGAAGGCTTTTGTATACAATATACGTAACAACTGGCTGTCCATTATTGAACCCAAGATCTTCAGTAGATGCTTTGATAAGAGTATCAACGTTCTCCTGTACCACATATATACAATTGGCTCACTAACTCTTTGAAAATGCACTACTATATTACAGAGAAAACAAAATTCTCTATTCGATATATCTTTTTGTACATAATGCAAGCAAGATATTCCTGAATACGAGAATCAGATGGTGTAAAGAATAAGTATGACTTCAAACTGATGTTAAATGGTAGAAATATGAACATGCACGTATCAGTTGTAAATTTTAGGCACTCTATTGCGATACTTCCATAAATCCAGTTCATATACATACACGGTGTTTGTCAATAGCTGACTGCCTCAATGAACTGTCAAATCTCTTCATACTTGTGGAACTGTTCTGCGGTTCCTGCAGTTTACGGAATTGTTCTTTAGATTAAATAAGAAAGTATTATAGATAAAAAGCCTTTTGGAAGGTTACAAAGACTGAATCCTATGACTTACAAGGTGGCCGTTCTCTGGACCAGGACCAGCAACCTGACTCTGCAAGACATTATGAATTATGATAAACATAATAAGAAATACTTTTACAAATTGTCCAATTAAGTAATTGTTATACTCTGGCATTTAACCTTGGAAGAAAACGAGAAACGCCTTTTGGAAGCTGATGAAGTTAGCATGACTTGTTGTCGAAGAATCTGTTCCTCGGTCTCCATTTCGTTGATCTTTTCTTGAAGCCTAAAGTAAGAAAATGACATGAGGAACCACATAATCAAACACAAGTTTCCACTTCAAATCCATACATTAGAGATATGAGTAATGATCCTCTAATATTAGAAGTACTGAGAAAGATAGTCAAACAATATTTCTATAACCTTTGCATTGTGGTTTTCATCTCTAGTATCTTTAATTCTGCTTCCTGGGACTGTTTCAACCTCTCTTCACTCAACTTGTTAGTCTCTTCATATTTACTTTCTGTTTCATCAACTTTCTGTTCCAGTGAACTAACCATGTCCTGCATGTGTTCCAAAAGGGATGCAAAACTCAATTTAGGTGATACTAGAGGTCACAAAGTGGGAGAGTCAGGTGACGAATAAAATTGGGTGATTCAATCATGCAAAGCGCTTTGGGTTGATCCACAAATAGTTTCGAGTTCAGTATCTTTAAAAGTTTAGTAATAATGAAGTTTTGAACAAATCAAAAATACACTTTGGACCCGTTCTCCTATTAGCTATAACTAGGTTTGACCTGTTAGAGATTAGACATAACCCAAATCAACCCATTCATTGGTAAAGTGGTTGAAATTACCACCTCAAGTGATAACCTTCAATGCCTCAAAATTGGGATAGAAGTAAACAACAACAATAACAGAATAAGCAATCTGTGACTTTATAAACTCGACCTTGAGTGTCTCATTTTCTGCAGTAAGCTTATCAACTATCTCCATGCTTGAAGCATCTTTCTCTGAACGAGCTTGCTCAATTTCTTTCTTTGCAGCCTCTCGTTCCTTCTGCATCAATTCTTTTGTTTGCTGTGATTGAGCTTTCATCTCTTCCACAACAGACTTCAATTTTGCAGTCTCCTGATTTTTAGCTTCCTCCACATCAGCCTACAAAAGTTGGAGAAAATGTAACGATAAGACAAGGAAGCAAGATATGATAAAAATATCAATGACTACCAGGTCTCGTAAACACCATATTATTTCCTTTATTCCTTATATCATCAGCCTTCTTAATAATTTGTATAGATTTTCTCCCGTCGTTATTCCCTTTTATGGCCAGAGGTGCAAAACCTTACTTGTTAGAGTCCTCCTTTTGTCTAAACAAAAAGGAGGTTTGGTGACAGATGTTTTATATTACTCTACCCTTTAGAAAAGAGTTCAATATTCTTTTGTTTGATACTTCAATGTCATATCATGACAAAGAAGCACATTATAACATGACAGACATAATAGTAACTTCATAAAATAAGTTTCTTGGACATTATAGTTAAATTTATGAGTTTTGTTAACCGTAGCCCATAACGGTGCTTAAGAGAATAACTTCCAACCACCGAATAATTATGATTGAATGATAACTAATAGAAAGAGAATATCATAACCAGCGGTTGATTATCAGTGAATGAAATTGTTCCTTACAACCAAACACCTCATAGTGGTAATGGAAAGTACGCTCTTAGCTGTTGTCATGGGCTGTGGTTAGGATAAACCGGAATTTACAAGGGGGTACTTGCAAGTGATAGACGAAATAACCAAGTTGAGGAATATATTGACTAAACACGTAATAAAAATATTTAATTCATTGAGCATAAAGATACTTACTCTAATCCGTTTCTCCAGTTGCAATCTCCAGGTCAGTTCTTCAACTTCTTTTTCTAGTTTAGATTTGGCTTCTTGTAGAGCACCAGTTTCCCTTGAAGCCTGCATAACAGAAAGAATTTGTTAGTTTTGCATTTGCAAGTATTTAGTTGGTGCATGCGTAACAAGGATTTTAGAAAACACCTATGAACTCTACGTTCATTCAATTTCAATAATGTACAATAAGATAATTTAAAATAACCGACAGGAAAAGCGGTAAATGATTGTACATAGAGGTGGAAATCTGGGCGGGTTGGACAGGTTGGGTACTGTGTCAAAGAATGGTTGAATTTCAAAGGGTCCAAACGGTGCAGGCTGACCCATAAACAACTTTTTGTCTAATCAATTTTTATTATTTTTTATAATCATTCTGTAGATAAAAATTACCCAGATAATGTATTAGAATGATAAAATCTGAAATCTAAATCTTCATACAAAAAGATGCAAGGGGTCACAGATTCTGTAATCTGATCAAACCATCAAGAAAACAATCTAATGATGAAAATATCAGTTACAGACTCTGTTGTAATCTTATTAAACCATCAATCAAGTGCACTATAACTGCAACATTATGAGGTCTAACATTCTAATCATGTCTCCAGTTAGGTGTGCTTAAAGCACTATCAGACCTATTAAATGATAGCCTTCTTTTTCTCACTATTGTGTAACTCCCAAAACAAAATACATATTAGGTTCAAAGGATGTTTTAAATAAAGCTAAACCAAATTTCAATGGGGAAAAAGAAGTGTACCACGATTGTTTTACTAAAACTTTTTATGAAACCTAAACTGCCAAAGAAGTTAAAAACGAATGTAAATACAGTTACCATTCTAAGCTTCCTTAGTTCTCTGCGAGCAAGTCTTGCTCTCCAGAAAGATTGAGTGGATATTGCTGCTTTTTTCAACCTACAATAACGATGGCGCGCCAGATATTGTCGGCATTGTCTCTGCAAGGGTTTGTTCATAGAGTGTATCAGAAAAGTGATCACATAAACCTTTAAACCTCAAGACCGTGAAGTGTATGTTATAAGATATGATAGAAGCAACATTAATACTTTCTGTTGAAATCAAATTGCATACTAATGCAGTTATCTGCACAGAGAGCAGGAACTGGGTTTTTTAGGATCAGCAAACAGAAAAATTAGCCAAAAATTATTTAGGAGTTCATAAGCGCAGATAATCCTAAGGGTCATAAAGGGTTGGTAGTGACAGGAGCCTTTTCTTGTCTTTTCTAGCGCATCATATAAGATGAGGAAAGCGTAATGACTCATAAATTATGCCTCAGTCTGTCACAAATGTCAGTATACCTGGAGAATGACTGCTGCTGTTTCTCTTTTTTTATAGCGATACTCATTGCGTGCAGTCATTCCACGCATTCCACCTTGAATTCTTATAGCCGAAGAAAATAGAACTTTGTAAGCTTTTCTCTTAAGAAACATGCGTCCATCTTTCTGCAGTCTCAGACAAGCTACTTCTCTCTTTCGGCTCTCAAAATGATAACGTCCAACTTGCCCTGCACTCATTTATTAAAAGGAACAAAAAAATAATCGAAGGTTGATACATTCACTCAACTCATTTGCATATACAGATGATTTGAGACCAATGTGTACCTCTACACATAGCTTGTATATGTATAGATGAAGATTTTAATGAGTTAAACTTCTTGCGTGCAGAATAGGTGAGAAATTTTCTCTGGACTTTGCTAGCAGATCTTCCCAAAACTTCACTTCTTCGAGCATCTAGTTCTGCCATCTGACCAGCTCTTAGAAATACCTTAGTTTTACCAATCTACAATTATATGAATATTGTAATTGTAAGAATGTTTTGACAACGAAAATATTAGTAACGCATAATAACAGCTCCACAAGTGTTTCCCATCTAATTTGAATAGGTACAATAACAGTTAATGTTTCCATTGAGCCTGAGATGGAAATCAACCATTAAGAACACAAAAATCAAATCTTGCATGCAGAGGGAAGAAATATAATTCAGCTTTACGACAGCACAAAGACAAAATAAGTAAACGAGGGGGTTTTAAAATGCTACACATCAAGATAGTATATCGTCAAGGTAAATACAGGGTGCTTCACTTGCAAAAAAACAAATCCTATTGGCGTAAATTTAAGCAATGCGATTTGTTATACACAACAAAAGTTATTGATATACAACAAATAGTTGTATTTTGACAATTTACCCTCACATTTTAAGAAAAAACAAAAAAAGTTTTTCAGATGTAACTGTGGAATTGTCAAAACAGAAATCTAATTATCATTATTGAATATCTTTCTGCTGTGTACAAATAATCTCCCTAGATTTAACAAGTGGAAAATCCAATGTACTATTACCTCCACTTCAAGTACATGTAGTACTCCTTAACCCAGCAAGAAAATCAAATTTCTTGCTCCCACTTCACAAAGGAGAGAACACATCCACGTGACCGTTATTTGTTAAATAGCAAATTACAATAAATAAATAAAAAGCAATCAACGTTGGCCCATATTATGTTTGAGTAACACACTTTGTTTGAACTCATATAGAAGTCTTAAACTTCCGTAAAGTTTTCATTTAGGGTCAAATTTACCAACACACCAGTTGCTATTATTTTGACCAGGTAAATGGTCATATTGTCTTTAGTAAATAATTAGAGGTTTAAAGAACCTTTTGTTAAAGTTCAATCTTTTTGTGGGTCAAAGAAAATATGTTTACCCAAAATAGGAATCGGACCAAAGTTGGTTAATTGTTTGTTTAGAATTAATTCTCAAACAGAGAAAAGATTGCTTTGCATGTTTGTTCGAGCAGAAGAAGATCTTGATATATACACAAATCCATGAAAGGGAAGAATTCAATACCTGATAACCTTCAACCTTTGCTTTCTCTAGAAGCAACTTTGCAGTCTTAATATCATCAGTGCTGCAGTCAATATCAGATACTTTAAAAATTGATTCCAAACATAGGTTGAGAGACTATCATTAATTCTATCTTTGTGTTTTACCATACTATCAGTATGAAAATACTTAAATCACATACTACGTACAAAGGAACAGTATCTGGAAGGAACATATAAAACACCTTTTTTTCACATCCTCAGGTGAAAAGATTTTGAAACGGTGAATAAACTCTTTAAATGGTTTACGTGTAGGAAATCCAGCCATACTGATCCTAATCGCCTCCATAACTCCCTAGAACAACATGAATTTGCAGATCTCAACATATATGTATATACAATAGGAGATATATGATAGATTCTAGGTGTTAACTTACACCACACCGTAGTTGTTGCAGTATATTTTGATTCTCAAAGATGGAAGGCTTTAAAAGATTGTTTGGCTTTACACAACGAATGTAATGTGGCTCTGTGTGACTGAGTGTCTCAAGCAATGATTGTAGTTGTTGCTGTAAAGTTAACACATGAGAAATTGAGCTGAATTACAGAAAGCAAGTGCATTGGTGTCTTTTGTGAATCAGAATAACTTATACCTTGAACCGGGAACCTATTGATGAAAACTTTGATGTTTTAGATGACTCTTCTGGTTGAGGTGGGAATAAGCCTGCGACAAATGAGCATTTTGAAGCATTTAAGAGCACTTGCTGTTCCGCGATAACGTAGTCCTTGTTCTTATCCAAGAAAAACTCAGTTTGATACGTGACCTGAAATCAGAACATCGTCCTTTAGGTATCTTTGGAGATTTCAATTTTCTTAAGATAATAATGTCTATATTGCAGTAATAGAGTTGGATGAAAATAAAGTAATTTCTGGAAATCAACTTGTCAAATGCACAAGATTTAAAAAACATACCTCGCCAGCATAATGATCTATGTTAAATGCTGAGTTGGAAAGCTTTGGCTTACTGAAACGTTTATGATCTTTGAACGTTTGGAAAAGCTTTTCAGCAAAGGTTTCATGTGTGGATCTCGGAAACATGCTGCATAAAATTTGATATCTTATGATCAATCCTAAAAATGTCATGACATGGTTCTCAATTATCAAAAATCGGTACGCAATATTATTGTTCATGCACTAACAACGGACTATATTGTCAACTTCACACAGAAAATGATTTGTGTCATCAACCCAAAACATTGTTTAACCTCAGTCAAACTGATTAAATATCACCAACAAGGCAAAGAAATATATAAATGCAAATATGCAATGTTATAGAATGCCTGCATACCAAGCCTCATCCAAAAGAGCAAGAATTCCTCCAGGTTTCTGAAGCAAGGAAAATAAAAAAAAAACTCAGTTAGACTAATACAGGAGACTGATCATATATAGTGTAATTTTCAGAGCATTAAACAGCATAAAAGACCTGCATAGTAGACTATTAAATCAAGTTGGGAAACTTTTTTAGTAATAATGCACATGTTGAAAATGAGATTTAGGATGTGATGGTGAGGCAGCAAATAAGGGGTGGGGGAATCTGAACATGCACAGACCTTCTCTATAAGATCTAGAATATCTTGATTGTCCACAAACTCTATGTAACTCCAATCGATTTCCTCTTTAGTATACTCTTCTTGCTCCATCTTGAAAACATGCTGAGAAAAGGATATTGATATGCCAGATATAATGTCAGACTATTATGCTTGCTTAACAGAACTTATAGCAGAAAAATACTTGTACTTTTTTCAGATACCTGATTAAAATGTTGCTGAAGTTTCTCATTAGTCAGATTGATACAAAATTGCTCAAAACTGCATAGGGTCATTGTGGTTTTAAGTTAAACTAACATACACATTCAATAGAACATACAACATGATAGGCCATATATTAAACTTAAGGTTTCGAAAGATAGAGAAACGGTATGTTCAATGGATGGGATTTCTAATGCCTATAAAACCAAGGGCTTTCATACAGTGGTCTGCAAGACATAACCTATTTTATATGATGAAAACAAAAGCGTACCAGTTAAGCACCTGTTTGTCTTGAAACTTTCAAATCCATATATGTCCAGAACTCCAATTAAATGTTTTGACCCTGAATCTTGACCAATAGACTCATTAATCCTGCCTACAATCCTGATTCATGAGCAATAAAGAACATGAGATATAAACTAAATCAAAAAATATAAAGGTACAATAACTATCTTCCATTTGGATCAACTATACCAGTCAAATAATCGTGTATAAACTATTTTTGCCAAAGCATCTCTATTCAAAGCTGCAGCGTTTGGATCAAGCGACTTTTTGATGCTCTCATCACGAGTTACAATAACACGTTTGCAGAAGGAATCTTCAAGAGCCTCCACATCGCACCTGAATATGGGTCATGTATATCAGCATTGCATTTTACCAGCTGTAAAATTGGGATCTATAGTGAATAACTTTTATATGCCATTACAAACACCAAATAAAAACTTTACATGAAAAGTTCCGCTGCTGTTTTTAGATGAAATCGAGATTGATCATCCTTAGGTTTAGATGAATCTGGTTCGTTGTCCTTAACAAACTCAATATTTCCTAGATGGAGAATTGCAGCCACAATACGAAATATAGCCTCCTGTAAGAAAGAAGAGATTTGGATCAGTTTTTTGATTTTAGTGGTATCACATGATATCATAAAAACTCAGTATTTCAATATTTCCTAGAAGGAGAATTGCAGCCACATATCAAGTACCTACCTGCTCATCATGAGAGATCCCAACAACATCCATAGCCTTTCTTGTTGCATGGTACTCTTTAGCCTCATCGATTCCATTCAATTCAAAACAGTTTGTTTGATTAAGGTAATGAAAGGTGTTGGGCTTTCCCAATTTATATTTTTCAGACACCTGAATGACGCCACAGATAAAGCAGTTATAAATGGTGATGAACTAACGTGAGCTCAGGAATGCACACTGTGGTTAAGATAATCTCTAAGTTATTAGAAATCAGAACTAGAGGATAATTCGATGTTGCTAAAAGACAAGATTTTCATTTATATATAAGTCAATTTAATAGAAACAGATTTTTCCATTTTAAAACAAATCCTATAACAAGTATCTAGTTCTTATAGCCAACAAAGAAATAACTCATTTGTTAGGCATCAAGCAATAATGATAGTTCCCTCTTAATAATTCTAATAAATAGGACCAAGTTCGAAAGGAAAATAAAAAAGGTACTACCAAGGCAACATGCTCATCTTCATGATTGTAGATAAAAACAAAGCAAAATGAAATAAAAACTGTGTAAATGCAGAAAACGTATTACCTCCTTAGGTGCAGCGCAGATCATGTAAAAACAGTGATAATTTCTCTCAGGGTCAGAAACCTGACAAACACGTGATCTCTCCAGCAAATATGTTCTTATAGCAGCTCCAGAGATCTTCCCCCGATCATTAAACTGGATCTCAACAAACTTACCAAAACGACTGCCATAGAACAACATTCAGTAGCAAGAAAAAATTACATCACCAAACAAAGAGCATTAGAAGTTTAAGAGTATTGGCTAACTTGAACAACATGTTCACATATAAAAGAGTCTGCACACCTTGAATTATTGTTTCTAACGGTTTTTGCATTCCCAAATGCTTCTAGAACTGGATTAGACTGCCAAAAGGATGATAAGCATGAGGTAAAAACTAAATCACGATTTAATATTGACTCAAGCAATATGTATTAATGAAAAAACAACAATAATGGTGTCCATAGTTCAACATTAGCAACACACACCATGCTACAAATGTTTCACGGAGATAGTGTACATTTCTTAAATTTTCTGCTCCACTCTCCATTATCTAAATACCAGATTCAATGAACTTAGAGGTTATTTGTGATTGCTTATTTGCAAGTGCTTATGTGCTTAAAAATATATACGTATTAACCTCCTTATTTTGTTAGTGTAGATTTCTTTAAAATAAGATGATAAGAAATTGTTAAGTGTTTGATAGTGCTTTTCTGCTGTCAAAATTAGTAATAAGCAGATAAGCACTTAGATATGCAATCACCAAACACCCACTTAGTGTTGATGCATGTTTGATATCAAAGTATCAGCATTAGTGGAGCTGAAGATTTCAATATATATAGCATATAGATACTGAGATCTCAAATCAATATTGCACACCTCTAGGACTTGCTGTTCTACACTCCTTTGTCCCTGAGCTCCGGGACGACCTCCCATATAAGCAAGATACTGCATAAGATTTTTTGTGCTTTCTGTTTTACCTGCTCCACTTTCTCCACTAACAAGAATTGACTGGCTTATTCCCTCATTAACCATCTGCCTGTATTATTACAATTCTTCATTCATAAATACAATGAATTTTGGAAATCAGTAATAGAGAGAGACAACAGCATTATGATACATGCCTGTATGAAGAATCCGCGATAGCATAAGGATGTGGACTCAGCTCCCCAAGAGCTGCCCCTTTGTATTGCCCCATCATATGTTTGTCATATAAACGAGGTATACGTTTAAAAGGGTTCACAGCTATCAAAATGTTTCCTGTGTAAGTCTGGAAAACATGTACATAGTTATGAAGGTGTATGGTTGAGAGAAGAGAAACCACAGGTGGAATATACTCACATAAATTTCATCCATATTGTATCGACTTCTTAAATTTTCTAGAACCCCTGGTTCGTGTAGATAAGCAAGCTTTGTCATATCATCCACTCCACATGGAGGAGCCTCGGGATCCTTAGGATATACATGCTCTGCAGTAGTAACCACCTACAAGACATAAATGTATCAGGAAACCATAATAACCTCTTAGCTATAATCCTGTCAAATGTCATTGTTTTTTGCTCAGCTGATTTGTTTTGTCAATTTCAGTTGCGTATAGAATGATGGTTCAAACTAAGTCCAAATTAGTACCGCCCCACCCTTTTAAACCTTTATATCCATTAAATTATTCTTTTTTTCCTTACCGCTTGACATGTACATACCAGTGTAACATCTCCCAGGAAAAAGCATTTGAAGTGTATGTTACTCAAATTTCAAGTGTTGACCCTCTTCTATGATCAAAGTCAAGGGTCACCACCATTTTTTTCAAATTTTCTACATTAAGTTGGTGTGCCAGATCAGTTGTATCGAATAGGCCAGTTTAAATTTTCTACAAGTAAGTCATACCCTTTTGATTCAATGTACACGTCGATATTTATATTTTTCCCATCTCTTGATAACCTTAGTTTTCTGGTATGACCAGTCCATTGAATTGGAATTGTGACAATCCTATGGTGTAAATGCTAATGATAATTGATTAATATCTCCCAGAATAGTTCTCACTGGATTTCCCTCTTTAAATAAAAAGCTTCATCTGGCTGGATATTAACTTTGATTACTCTATCTCACATCAAAACAACTACGCCAACTTCACTACTACATAATAGGGAGATAACCTATGACAAGTACAATGTCAATATCACAAAGGTTGCCAAGATACTAGTAATCTAGAGCTAGGTACACGTTTATTTTGCAATTGTATATCAGTCCTCGTAGATATTGCAGAGATATATGTTTGTGAATGCAAGGGCTTGAATTAACAATGTGATGAAGGAAAGCCTTCTTCCTGTGTTTATGATCACTACATAAAGCCTATGTCACGGAGTCCTCATTTTGCACTTGCTTGGTTTCAATTATTCTAGTGACCCTTTTGATTGCAAATACGTATAAACCATGTTGTTAGACTTATATGTTCTAACTATTAACAGAATGTTACAATTGGCTACAGCTTTCCAATCAACATCAAATCACCAAATCATTTACTGCCACACATGTTAAGTATCATTAATGGTGACTATAGATATTAAAACACTGTCATGCTTATCAGACACCTTCTACCTCTGCAGGTAAGCTATTCACGAATTATAACAACGTAAGCATCAATTTAAAAAGGAATAAAGAACTTACTTCTTTTCCTGATGTAAGCTTTATTTTAATGTCTGCACCTTTGATTTCCAGAACATCACCATCTATCCAAGCTATCTCAGGATCCTCCACCCAAACTTGAGATCCGACTATTATATTAGATGCCTGCATCACAAATGAAATATTAACTCATAAGGCAATCATAATATCTATCGACTTGAGTAAATCAACTTTCCATATATATTTCATCCACGTTTTTTCTACTCGAAAAAAACTCAATGAATGATAAGCATGAGCCATACAGCTATAAACTGTTCCAACATTGAGTGTATTTCTTGAATTACATAGCATCATCTGATCCTTATCTAATGAACTAAATCTTCTAGGCGATAACTATATTATATACATATGTTTACCGTTTACGTATGCATGTACTTATATACAAAAATTATATATATATATATATATATATATATATATATATATATATGTATCTATATATCTATATAATATAATATAATGGGGTTTCACTACACAAGTACACCTAGTAACAAACACAAGTATCAACACATAACATTATGATTTATGAAATAATAATGAAATGACACATTAAAACCCTTACCATATCAAAAAACAACCGAAATCAACAGAAGAAAAACCCTAGCTTTCGGTTGGCCCTAGCTTTCGATAATGTGACAATGTCGGTACATACAAAACGATCTAATTACATCCAGATAGCTCATAGTGTGCTTAATATCAATTCAAATCGTAATTTAATCAATAATTAACGTGAAAATGGCGGGAAAAAGGGAAGATGATAATATTAATGATAATGGATGATAATATTGAAACATTTAGGGGAAATGTTGCAGAGGCTAAATTAGAGTTATGAGATTAAGAATTTGACGTTTCCGGCGATTGTTACATTAAGAATTTGACGTAAAATTGAATAATGTAATGTATATGTATACTCCGATCGAGGTTATTTTCGTTGTTCGTTTTTTCGAACGACTTCGTGTTTTTTTTTGTTACTATTTTGCCCTTCTCGTAGGGATTCTGTTTTCAGTTTTCACTGCCTCTTTCAACTTCCAATTTCATCAAAACTTACAACAAGACCCTCTGAGATTTTATAAAAATCATTTTGAGTAAATTACATTCCCGGTCCTTCTGGTACGTCATTGTTTCTAATCGGGATACAGAGCTTTTGAGTTACTTTTGGAAGACGTTGTGGAAGTTGCTTGGTACTAAGCTTCTATTTAATTACTACTTCTTTCCAACCCCAACCCCAAACTCAAATAAAGTGACTAATAGAAATTTTAGAATGTTTTTGAGAACACTCGTGAAGAAAAGTTTGAAAGAGTGAGATGTGAAACTTGCACATACTGAGAGTTTGCATTTAATAGAGCTTCTAATTATTCAACATGCAAATCACCACTTGAAACCTGCTATGGTGTAAACCCACTCGCTCCCATTGATCTGATTCCTTTTGCAATCGAACCTAAAGCAAGTGTTGAAGCTGAAACTAAAGCAAAAGAAATTAAAAGTGTGCATGAACAAGTGAAGATGAATACTGAAAAAGGCAAATGAATTGTACAAGGCTATACCTAATGATGTGTGCCCACACTTTGGGCTCCCAACGTTGATTAGCCCATGAGCTTCAATGTTGGGGCCCAACCCTTTTCCCTTTATTAAAGGGTAAAACCCTAACACACAATAACAACATCAGACAACATAACACCACAGGAGAGAGGGCAGCCACTATGCTCCCTCCCTCTCCATCATCTTCATGTGAGCTTTGCTCACCTCCTAAACCCATCTCTTTAGATGGTACACCAACCGATTCTTACCACCCCTCTCATCGCTCCATACGGATCTTGTGGTTAGTCACGTCATCCGGAGAGTAACGAATCGGTATAACCCAACCCAATGCACTCAAGCCATCCAACGCTTGATCAAATAGCGCCATTCGTGGGAACGACATACAAAGCTCGTTCTACCATCCTTACGGGTCTAATTTGCTCATCTTCTCCTCTTCAAACAAAGATAAGTTTTGTGCTCAAATCTTCACAATAACACACGTTGGTTTTGGTTAAATGTGATTTTAATTTCGCATATATTTTATTTATTATATACATGGTGGTCTTTCCAACGGATTATGATATTTTTTGCTTTAATAATCAAGTGAAGTACCTACAGTGACAACTTTATCATCATTTGTTTATATTTTTCCTATAAAAAACAAACACGTACAACTACTCAATCATGAGCACAATTCAGGAAACATCTTAGTGCTATTGTGATCTTTACTTAATTCAAAAACGGAATCTTTGTTGCCATTTTTTTTTTTCATATACTTGTATTGGAGTTATTTACTTCTTAGTTGTAACCCATGGCATTCGGCAAAATAAAAATATATGAAATCGAGGGATCATGGTGGCTACAAAATTGTTGGTTGTACATTATCATGGTGAAATTGGGATAAGAACAGGAAGTCAAATCAATCGATTAAGTGACCAAACAAAAAACGAATTTTGAAACACAAATGGTCTATCATAATTGATCTTTTTTGGGTCTAACTGCTGCTTAATGCTGTCGATTAAAGGTTGTACAAACAACCTGGTGGCTCCATAAACAAATACACCTTAAACCAATAGATGTTCAAGATACACTAAGTGCTCGATGAAATGTCTCAACCAAATGTTCAACAGTTTATGCATATTTTACAACTCACTTTTTGCTTGGATAACTCTATTCTTATTGGCAGGAGACAATTATGGTGGTTTCATACTTTGAAACAGTTTAAATCGAGCTAAAACAATCTAGCAGGATCAAGGTCGTCTGGCAGATACACTTCCAGCATGCTTGCGGTCCATTCGGGCCTGATTTGCGTGCATATTCGCAGCCATTTCGGGCCCAATTTGCTGCCCGTTCGGACTGATTTGCAAACATTATCTGAATCCCTTTCGGGTGTGATTTGCACAGTTTGACATGTTTTGGGTTTGCTTCGGTACCCATTTAGGTCTAATTTGTTGGACCAAACGGGTCTGATCGCACCTTTATTCAGACGATTTGTCTGGGCCATCACACATGTCATCTGCCAAGACCCCTGCTGACTCCTACCCGCCACTTTCGGGACTGCTTACAACCACTTTTAAAGGCCTACCAGGCCACCTACTCGGGACACGTGCTAAGCCTGGTCTAACCAATTCATATGTCGAGCATTCTGCCAAGTTGGTCTGTAAGTTTTCTCCCTCAACAGTAGTAAAACACACAACATTGTGTGTGAATAGAGGCAGATCACAAGACTGAAAGTGGAAGACCCATGCTCTGCCAATGAATACATTCAGTGCTCGTTTCGGGTCTGATCCACAGGCTCATTCGGACCACTTCAGATCTATTCGAAACCACCTTTCAGGCTTGCTTGCAGCGCCTGCTGGCAGCCTCATTTAGACCCTCCTTGCGGCCGCATTCAACGCCTCATTTAGACCCTCCTCGCGGCCGCATTCAACGCCTACCGGCGGCCACTGTCGGGCCTGCTCGCAGCAATTTGGTCTGTAAGTTTTTTAATCCGATTAACATGTACCACTATATGTACGTTTGGATCCAAATTCACGTGTTTAAAGATTTGGATCACCGTCGGCTTATTTTCATAACACTCCTACAAAATATGCCTAGATTGTTGCTTACATAAAAATGAAAGGAGCTTTATTAGCACTAATACAAACCAAAAGTTTCATAAAGAGTGTTTTTATACAACACATTTACTAAGATCTTGCTAAAGATCAGAGTATTTGGTATAATTTCCGAAGTATGAAACCAATGAACATTTAAAAATAGGCTAGCACCTTATGTTGGCAATTATCATCAAAGTTTGTGGTCTGTAACTTTTGAACCCACTTATTTTCTTTATTTCTGTTGAAGTTGTAAGAGGCTTGAGTAGATTTATCATGTGTCTCATAACAGTATTTACAAATAAATATGTACATGGTGTAAATGCTCATGGTATGAGTACAACCTACTGGTTTACACAGAACAAGAACGAAATCATTTTTACACTTAATGTTGCTTAATTGTTTTTTTAGTTAAACCACATGTCAATCAAAATAGGAATGCCTTTATCATTTTAACCCCAACTGCTCATGGCTTTACTTTACTTCAATCACCAAAATGATTTGCCAAAGAAAAGTCAAAAAGAATATGTACAAGTACCTACAGCCTGGGTACAACCTAAATAACTTATTTTATTGTCATTTGAATACAAGAAGCTAGCAAAATAGCTTTTTCTACTGATGACTTTTTGTCTCTGTCCTTCATTATATTTCCTTTTCAAGAAAAACATATGGCATATAAGAACAAATGATACGAAAAAGGAAAGATCCTAGGCCTGCATAGAAGCTTCTCGGCGACTAATCTCAAGCATGGACCTGCTACATGCGTCTAGTCACTACTGCATGCTGATCTTGCGAGCCCTCTGCTTGCTGCATTCGGTTTGTAAGTACTTATGCTTCAGTAAAACAAATAAGGCACATGTATGATTTGTACCAAAAATCTTGGTTTCAACATCTTTTCTTCACAAAGCTTACATTTCAAAAGTAAATAACTCAAACTTTTGAGTTTATACGACTTTGAAAAAGCAAAGAGTTACAATGAATTGCAATCATTAATTTTGCTTTTATCAAAAACAAATATAACAGTGGGCATATATAACACATGTATTTCATGATGACATTTTCATAATTCCAATGGTACAATCACCACCTTATACAAAATGTGCTACTTTCATTTTACATGACTTTTTGTAAATAAATCTTACAGCAAGCAAGTACAACCTATGGTGCAGATCTATAATCTATTGTAAAATCACAATTTCTCTTTAATTGAAAAAATAAGGAAATACTTTTTGTTGGATGCTCCTGTAGCTGTATGATCCAACAACAATTTGCCATAACACCTTAACTAGTATAACCTATAATACAATAGGTAGAACAACGTGATGCACTTGGCCCCTTCCATGTTGTGTAGAAAAACCTTTTCAAGACCGAATAGAGATTACCATACTTTTAGGTCATTTGATAATTTTCTGTGATCCCAAGTTTTGAAACACACACCCAACTTAATTGCTATAATGTACATACCATGATGCATATGGTACAAGTGTATTTTATCCCTTCATAAAAAAAAAGTTTGAGTTTACAAGTAAAAATTCATTGCGTTTGAATTACTTTGATCTTAAATTAAATGGTCAAACTCATGTTATAAAATAAAGGGGGGTAATTTTCTCTACTTAAACCTTTGTTTCTCGACACAAACCAAACGAAATGGTACAAGTACTTAAAGCACGAGTACAACACTCATTTTCATGCTTCATTTTGCTATAATAACTTGGTTTCTTTGTGTACAATTGTTGCTGAGATGTGATAAACAAAAAAAAAAGTGTACACACTAAGTGTTTGATAAAACGTCTCAATTTAATTGTACAAGTTTATATGCATATTGTACAACTCTTAATCATTGTGATTACTCTATTTTTAGTGTTGGTAAAGAGATCTGTCAATTTCATTCTTAAAAACCAACTTAAATTGAGCAACAATTATATTTGCAACTCCTGCTCGAGGTTCACAATCTTTGTGCGTGACCTGAGGCTATCGCGTCAATCCCTGGCCAATGCCTCTATAGGCGACCCTTGGTCGATGCCTCTCGCGTCAACCCCCGGTCGATGCCTCTTGCGTCAACCCCTGGTTTATGTGTCTATAGGCGACCCCTGGCCGATGCCTCTTGCGTCAACCCCTGGCAAACGCCTCAGGCGTCAACCCCTGCAGGTGCCTCTTTCGGCAAACCCTGGCGGATGCCTCTTGCGAAAATTAAGCAATGTTCAAATGTGTTGACGCTTCAGGTATTACAATCATTCAGGATATCCCTGGGGTCAGTCTTTCACTACGCAACATTCAAGTGCGTTAACCTGCAAGGTTCATAATCGCTTTGGGTGACTATCTCTGGGGTCACTTGTCATTATCACATTATTAGTTCGATACGACAAGTATAAAACTTGTCGCACCGAACTAGGGGGACTTGATGGTGTGCCCACACTTTGGGCTCCCAACGTTGATTAGCCCATGGGCTCCAACGTGACACCCGCCAAATTAGGGCTAGTACTTAGTACCTAATCATTGTATTAATACCTGTAATTAGTTATGTTTAGGGCTAATTATGTGTATCATTTTGTATATGGTTATATATATACACACGTATGCGATTTAATTAAATCGTGCATTTCATATTCGGATGGAATCCGACACTATCACAAATAATGACGTTGGTGAACAATTTATTAAATAATGGGAAATTATTGAATTAACTCATTTTATTTATATATTATTTGGATAATATATACAAACGTATTTTGTGTCGTCTAAAACTAACCGTACGCAACAGCGACGCGTGAAACGCGTCTGACAAATGAAATAAACCCAAATTATATTTTTATAATTCATTATTAAGTATTTTAATAAAATACTTCAAGTAAAAATATTACTATTTCACGCGTACGAATAAAATGTTACACTAGCTAAACAAACGTACAAATACGCAACGAATGCGCAAACCGAGACTCGATAATATTTTTAATAACTTAAAATAAAGTATTTAGAATAATACTTTCAATAAAAATAACGCGATTTAAATCGTTAACGAAACACACGTATTAAAACATATAACGATAATTAAACGTTTAAACGATCGGGGAAACGAACACCGCACGGAGCATAAACTGGGAAACAAAAGTTGAGACTTCCACCCCAAATGGGGCCCCCTCCCAACCGGCCCAACCCCCCACCCACACCCTCCTTACTTCTTTTACTTAACAAACAAACCCCATCATTTTCATTCAACAACACACATCACCTCCATCAACCTCTCTTCCTCTCTCTCAAACCACCACAAAACCACCACCTTCATCACCATAAAAACACCACAAAAACACCTTGAAAAGCTTGACTCCTTTGGAAGAAAACGTGCACGAGAACGAGAGCTACCTTTCTATCTTTTCGGATTCTCCACGCGACCACTTTGTAAGACCCGACACTTTCGAAAACTCTTGTATTTTTACTCTTTTACATGTTATGTTGTTTATCTAGCTTTATTATGTCCATATAAAGTAATAAAACTCATTTTCTAAACATTGTCGAAAAATGTCGGTTTTGACCATTTTATAGATCCAACACTTCGGGTTACTCCCGACACAAACCAATAATTTCTGCAACCTCTACAAACTGATTTAAGACTTGTGTAAAAGTTTCAGGTCAAACCGAGGTCGTTTGACCACAAACCTGACACTCGAAAACCCAAACAGCATGTTATGTCGCGGAAGGGCTGGACCTTCTGCGACACAAGCCCTTATGTCGCTAAGAATAGGCTACGTCGCACATAGCGACACAAGTCACTATGTCGCCAAAAATTGAATATGTCGCACGTAGCGACACAAGCCACTATGTCGCATCAAATTGTGAATGTCGCATCAAATTGTGAATGTCGCAGTAGCGACACAACACCTTATGTCGTATTAAATTGTGGACGTCGCACATAGCGACGCAAAGACCTATGTCGCAGTCCTGACCTGCGACACATCAGCCTATGTCACACTTGGTGTCGCATCCAGTGTCGCACCCAGTGTCGCACAAACCAGAACCTTGAAAACATGGATTTTCACTAAGTGTTAACACTTGAAATTTTATCACTTACAAATCCCAAATTCAGATTTTAAATGCGTTTTTCACTAAAGCAATGTAGTAGAAATAAAAAAATTTCGAGCTGACCTGGCACCTCGACCCCAGCTAGGGGCTCTGCCCCTTGGACCCCGCCAGGGGTTGCCACCCCTGGAACCCCGCTAATCAGGGGTGCTGCCCCCGAACCCCCGTCATTAAAGTTTGGAAATACTTTATACACTGCGTGTCAAACATTTACAGCCTTTGAACCACATACGATGTACTCGTACATATATACTTCAACACTTATATACAATACAACACACGAAATATATACTTTAATAGTATACAATGAAACAACACATAATAATAATGATTTAAGATTATTATTACAAACCGTCACCAACGGGCTATACATGTTTTCAAAACACAAAAAAACAATCAAACCACCCAATATATTTGGACATAACTAGTTGGATGAACAACTAGCATAGGTGATCTTTTGAGATACCTACTCATGTATTAACCAATGCGCGTCTTGGACGCCCTCAGGTTACAGTCTTCGGACATCGCTACTTGGTTTAGCAGCAACACACGTTTGTCATATAAACGCATCAGACTCAGGTGAGTCTCATAGCCCTAAATTTTACTATTTTTACTCCCGGGGTGCGAATACATGCACATATTTGTTTTACACGTGAACACAAGTACAAAACTCGATATATTGACTACATGAGTTGTTTTACTAATCATAAAGCCCTCCACCACATAGTTTGTTAGTATGGATTTAGCGTGAATGTTAGTGTATGGTACCATATGAGATTGACAATCCCTGTCCGGGGTAGTCGCGCTACTTTGACTGTGATGTCAAACAGACACATTATCATTTGTTCACATGAGTGTAGATTAGGCACTCGCTCAGAGGCACCTCGCTCAGGTCCTTAAAGGTGGATCCTGAACCCTCAGTTAAGCTCAAACTATGGATTCATGGCAGTAATATACACATTTACTTGATTAATTTCAAACACATTAGTAAATCTTGTGGTTCATACATTATATTTCTCATTTACACCTGTGAGCTCACCAGATTTTAGTTGACGTTTTAGCATGTATACTCAGGTACACAATACTAGTAGGACTACTCAGGAATTATATAGCTCGAGTCGCATGCAAACACGAACATCAAGAGATTTTTCTGCATTATTATATTTTGTATAAGTAGTAATGCCATAGAATCTTTCAGATCAGGATACCGAGCTTATGTAATCCTTATAACTCTTGTAAACTTTTATTACAATCAATGTATTTTGTTAAAACGACGCATGTAGAGTCGTTCACTTTATCTTATGTGCTTGTGATTATTGATTAGTAGCACCCCAAGTATGCTTCCGTCAAACAATAAATTTGGGGGTGTTACATCCAATGTTGGGGCCCAACCCTTTTCCCTTTATTAAAGGGTAAAACCCTAACACACAATAACAACATCAGACAACATAATACCACAAGAGAGAGGGCAGCCACTATGCTCCCTCCCTCTCCACCATCTTCATGTGAGCTTTGCTCACCTCCTACACCCATCTCTTTAGATGGTACACCAACCGATTTTTACCACCCCTCTCATCGCTCCATACGGATCTTGGGGTTAGTCACGTCATCCGGAGAGTAACGAATCGGTATAACCCAACCCAATGCACTCAAGCCATCCAACGCTTGATCAGCTAACAAGAATATAAAGCGGTCCACTTTGGCTCCAGGTGATCATGTCTTGTCTGGATACATCTAAGGAAGGAAATATTCCCGACTAAAAGAAAAAATAAGTTGATGTCTAGAGCTGAAGGTCCATTCAAAGTGTTAGTGCTTATAAGGTTGAGTTGCTTGGTGATACATATGTATATAGATATTTTAATGTCCGTTGGTGATTATATGCCATACTTGGAGGATAATAATCTCGAGAACTTAATGTTAAGTTCCTTTATAGAGGCCGGGGGAGGATGATACGGGTGTGCTAGCTAACTTAATTCATGATAGCACTGACACTTGTTATGCCCGAATCTGCTCAAACAATGACCATGTTACTATCTATATATTTTCAACTTTGAAAGTGTGTTTGGTGCCAACTTTAATGGCTCGGGATCACACTGCTTCAACATTTTGATTGAAGTAGCTAAATTAGGCGGGGAAAACTTTTGATCACTGAAGTCAAACCAACTTTGAAGAAATGATGACCAACCAACTTTAGAATTGCAGGTTCAACTAGCTTTGGAAGTTCATGCTCACCCAGCTCAGAGGTTCTAGTTCACCTAGCTTAGATTATTCTAGTTTACCTAGCACACAGAGCTCTAGTTCATGTACCCAGCTCTGGACGTTGCTTTTCTTTAGTAAAGTCTGGTTATTTGAGGCGATTCAAATTACTTATATTTTCAATAACCAGGCCAAGTCATATACTTAACATGTGTGTATGGTTGTCTTGTAGAACAAGGTTGCAAGGAGGATTTGATTCTCATTGGGTACTTTTTATAATGGGCGGAGGAAAACAAAGTTATGTAGGAAATGACGTTTTTGGCATACTTTTGATAGATCTTGTCATTTTTCCTTATTGGCTTATTTATTATTGCTTGTCCAATTTCATTTGCTTATTCTTCTTGTCATGTTTTGTCTAGAATGAGTTGTTAGCTTTTCTCTATAGATGGATAGCTCTTGTAATGAAAAAGTCAGACTTGATTATTTTGAGTATAGCATTTCGATTTTTTTCTTAAAAATCTTTGTTTACCTTAATAGATCTTTGATCTAGGTGGTTAGAAGTTATTTCTTTATCATCATTTGTGGTGGCTTTAATTTTTTTTATTAAGATTGCCTAAACTTTAACCACTTTTGAAAGCATGATTAGGTGTTCTAGTTATGTTTTAGTAGTTTATGATTATGTGATTAGTAGTGTATAACCTCGAGAATGGTTTGCCTTGCCTTGAATTGTGTTTAGGAACCTTGAATAGAAATGTGTTGTTAGTTTAATATGACTACGTCTGGCCAACAGAGCTATATTACATTAGCACACACGGGAGATCCAAAGTTGTTGCATAAGATTGAAAAAGCAATAAATTGTTCTTGATGGTTTGGATCAGAAAACTTTTATGTAGATAGATAGTATAGTAATATTTGATGTGTTAATCATAGTTGTTTATATTTTAAAAAATGAAAGCATCTACAAATAAAGATGCTGAGAATTCACAGGTCGTTCTCCTAACCAAGAGGAGAATATTTCTAGAAGAAATTTAGATCCTCAAGATATAGTTATGTTATAAGAAATCATCGGGCAGACCCTCACGGAATGTGCCCCCACAGTATATGCAAAGATGGAACAGATAATAAGTACCCGGTTGGTTGAGCTTAAATAAAGACATCCAGTACTAGCAAATCCTCAACCACATGCCGAGGTACAAGCTGCTCGAAATAAAAAAAATAAAGAAAAAGAACGATTTGAATTTGCAAATTGTAGTCCCCCTGAATTTAAAGGAAAGAGATATCCGGTTAGTAGTCACCAGTGGTTGGGTAAGATTGAAGAGACTTTTATGCTTTGCGATTGCCCAGAAAGGTTAAGGGTATTGTTTGTTGCTCATCAATGAAAGGGCAGTGCGCATGACTGGTGGGACACTCAGGTTAAAAAGTATGGTCTTGAAGAGGCTACAAGATTTCCTTGGAATGAATTCAAAGAATTTTTTTTACCGAAATTTGTTCCTAGGCTTCACTAATGACTTCAACATTCATAAGGGTAAACGTAGCTTCATTTTCACAACTACCGATTGTTTCCTGAAAAGCATATAAAAATGAGGGTCAACTACTAAGATAGTTGGTGAGTTCACATGTTTTAGAATAAGTGTGAATGCCATCTAAAAGTATTCAAAATCACATTTGCAAGATTTACGTTGCTACGTAAATAGTTGTTTAGTGTATAAATGCGAAAGTCATCTAGAAGTTATCAAAACCACATTTGAAAGATTTACGTTGCTACGTAACTAGTTGTTTATACGCAAATTAGAATTCATTTAAGAACGACATGTATAGCTTGAGTCCACAACCAAACCTACTGGCCCAAGAACAACGCCCCAAAGACATGTCCTATCGTGAACATTTAGAGTCGGTGTAAGCCGATGAGTGAATTTTCGTAGATGTCACGAGAGAAAAATGGTCAGTTATTTCTATAACTAGTGTATCAATGGGTGAGGCCTATTTATATATATGTATATATATATATATATGTATATATATATATATATATATATATATATACCATATACAATAGCCTAGGGGATAATACGTTGGTGAGGCTTACCCATATATATATACAATATATAATAGCCTAGGAGTACAACGATATATAATAGCCTAGAATGTATATATGTGTTATCCAAGGAGTGTAAACGAAAATCTAAAAAAACCTTACAAAGGAGAGTCGCGTGTCCAGCTGAATGAAGAAGAAGAGGCTGATTTTGCTCGGTTCGAGTTCTTCCGCTTGTTCTCCTTCTTCGTGGCGAGGTAGATGATGATGGTGATGACTAGAGTACTTGGAGGTGGTTGAGGAGGGCTGTGGTTGTCGTGGTTAAGGCTGGATCCCAGAAAGGATGTGGGTTTTTGGTGGTTAAAGTGTGTGTGGTTATGTGGTAAATGAAAGGGTTAAGGTTTAAGTTGTTTATGTATGGAGGTGGGTTAGGGTTAGGCTTTGGGCTGGCCTTGGGCTTGAGTGGGCCGATGTCTAGGCCTAGCCCATCATGGTTTTGTCTTGGGTCTCCGTCCTCGAGCTCCGGTTACGTCTATTTGTCGGTTGAACGTTAAATCGTGCGGTTTAAAACGTATTATTTAATGTTTGATTCCTCGCGTTTAATTTCGATATGTAATTGATATTTAAAATGACTAGATATTTTTAAACATATTATTTTGAGTTACCAAAATATAATTTGAATTTCGTTCGGGTGTTGGGCTCGATTCGCGCATTTCTCATGCCGGTTACGTTTTATGTTAAACGTAATAGTTTTTCGTGTATATTATTATGAATTAATAATATTAAGTAAATGATGACTACTTTTTCATGAAAATAGATTTACGTAAAGTATAAATAGGTTGAAAATGCATGATTCAATTCAATCGCGTATGTGTATATATATCAATATACATAATGATACATACAATTAGACTAACATGAAACTAATTACATGTATTAACAAAATGATTAGGCGCTAATACAAGTCCTAATTTGACGGTTGTTGCAGTATGCACTCACATGCACGGGCGTGTGGGAAGGTGGCCTCCTTCCAAATAGTACTATCCATATCAACCATCGGCTCAATAATGAGTTAATAGGTTGTGTAAAAGAAACCAGGGACTTAAGATGCGATAGAGTCACAAGCACATACAATAAGAGCGTATAAATAGTATATGTACACACAGAAAACATTTTTAGCACAAAAGATAGCATGTGTACATTTCCAGAGCAGTTTTTAGTATCAAAATAGAAAATGTTCAATCCTGAACAGTTTCACAGTAAGATATAGTTTGTGTACAAGTTCAAGAACAGTTTTACTAAGAGTACACATTAAAGAGAAGTTTAACAAATTGGTCATGCTTTTCACCCCAAAAAGTTTATGAAAACAGTAGAAAACTGGGGCTGTGAATACTCACTAGAGTTTAGCAAGCAAATATAGCAATTAGCAAGTATGTGAGTTCCAAATGCAACCTCCTAGCGCCCTAAACGCATAAGGTCATGTGTAAGTGGGGGTTAATATTACTTATGCTAGTTGTTCACACAATTAGTATGTCCAAATATGTTTCGTTTTAGAAAACGTATACGACTCATTGGTGAAAGTTTGTTACAATAATTCTCAAAGACATTATTATTATATTTGGTTCGTTGTACACTTTGCAATAGTATATGTCGAGTGTTATTGCGTTGTCTTTCATATTCGTACGTAGTTATCGGTTGTTGCGCGAATTTGGTACTTAGTGAAACTATGTTTTCAAGTCTCATTTTGGTCTAAGTTACTTAATAAGTCACCCAAACCCGTTTTTGTTTACAATTCTTTCTAAAATAGTAAGTTTCCAAAAATGGCAAATTTGAGGTTTTCGAAACCGAGTCCCGTTTTTGTTAACTTGGTCAAAACCGAATTGGTTTGACCCAAAACTTTTACCCAAACTCTTATATATGTTTATAAGTCATAAAAAGTAAGTTACATCACTTATATTATGTTCAAAAGTGTCGGTTTTTATCATTCTCCAAAATCAGTCCCATTTTGCCATTTTTCAGAAAATACGTCTTATTGTTGGATTTTTCTAAAAATCTTAAATTCCGAAATAACATATGGTAAAAATCACAGATGCTCCTCAAGATCTTATCTATTTCCAGTAATTTTTGTAGAAGTTATAGAGAGGTCTAAGTATTTTTAATAATTATGTTATTCTCTGAGGTGCCAAAAACTGACCAATCAGGACACATGCATGAAGATGTAATTACTGAGAAAGATCTATATGTTTCCAGAAAAATTGGTCAACATGACAATTGAAATAATAGTATAAAAAAAAAAGGACTTGTGTTGGATTGGCACTGCATATCTACTAAAATTTTTTGTTTATATTGGGTTATTTACACAGAGGTATGGAAAAAATTGCGGAAAATCGAGAGATTCAACAACTAAAAGAAAGATCGATTCTTTGGGATTCTTCCTTTCTTCAAACGGAAGGAACAGAGATAGAATCAAACCGATTCCCCAAATGCCTTTCTGGATCTATTTCATTCCGTGTTCCAGATACTAGAATAAATATCCGACGAAGTAGAGTTATCTCTAGCAAGATGACAGACCTATCCTCTGTTGCTGACTATTCATTGCAATTACCTTGACACCAAAGAAGAGGCAAAATTTTTGAAATGATACCCTTATTTCCATGTCTTCCAGCTCTTTTATAGATAACAAAATTTTTGAACTTTTGGCAGTGGTTTTAAGTCATTTGGAGCTGTGTAGCTCGAGATATTACAAAAACCATAAGACTAAATTCCTGACTTTATAGGGCAGATTATCTATGTGATCTCACAAAAACTATTAAAAATAGTAAAAGAGCTCAGAAAAATATGAGGTTTGGAAAGATAACTTTCTGAACTTGATTTTTGACTATGAAAACATCCATTTTTATGAAGAAATGTTTTTTATAAAAATTGTGGAAGTGACAACAACATTCTGGACATATTATGCATGTTACATTTTATGAGTTTTTGAGTGATAAAAAGTTGTTTTAACAAAGTTTTTGGACATGACTCTTTGAGTTAACTTTACATATATGTTATAAGAGTAAAATAATGAAATAAAAAGTGTTCTCACTATGGGGATTAGATGAAGGAAAGAAGGAAGTGTTGTAAAGCTTGAATCCTTGCAAAAAGTTGAAGTTTTGATGTGGTGGTTGTATGGCGGTCAACGGCGATCAATGGTGGTCAATGGTGGTGTTGTGGTGGTGATAGGGTGGTAATTCTCCAGATTTTAGAGAGAGAGAGCGGGAGGTTGTAGAGAGAAGTGAGAGAAAATTGGAAAGAGTGAAGTTGGGAGAAATGAGGAGAATGCATGAGATTTGAGTGGTTAAGTAAGGAGGTGACATAATGAGGGTCTCATGGGGAAGGGGAGCATGGGGAGAACGACCAAGGGGCCCATTTGGGGTCAAAAATCAGTTAATATTTTGTCTATTAAGTTTAGGTTACGTATTGTGTTCGTTTACCCGTTAATTTCGCTAAAACGTTAAATCGCGTAACGTTATTTTTGAGTCGTTTAATTTAACGATATATTTTGGATATTTTTCCATTGAAGTATTCTTAAAATACTTTATTTTGAGTTTTCAAAATATTTATCGAGTTTCGTTTTGTTGCCGAATTCGATTCGCTCATTTTCGTCGCGTTCAAGATGTTTTAGCCAAAACGCCTAAGTTTTCGTGTCTTATTTAAATAAAATAATAAAATATGATAAATAACTTTAAAAAATAGATTTAAGTTATTTGTAAAAATGCTTTCACCAACATTCCCGTTAAGTTGGGTATCTTCCGATTGAATTTACTTGTCGAGTCACCGGAATTTCAGTTTGGCGACTCGATAAGGACTTTGTGAAGACGTAAAGAGGTAGATTTTTCTTTGTTTTATTTGGCACATAGTAACCTAGTTCGGCTTGTATAAAGGAACTTAAGGTTCACTAAGCAATCTCCAAGACATTTTACGACTTCGGTAAGCCTAAGGAGTCATAACCTAGAACTTTCACTAGGATTTAAGGAATATTGTAAGCGTAGTTTGAGATTCGAGTGCGGTAATGACCTGAGATTTTGACGATTGTCATATTAATTGCCACAAAAGGTAGTCCTCCTTAAAGCACCTAGCGGAAAGGAAGTGACGGTTTATGGCGAACGTTCTAACCAATCTATTCCAATCTTTACATATGCTCGAGTTAAAATGTTATTATCACACGGGTGTCAGGCCTTTTTGGCACACGTGCTGGATAATTCTAAAGTAGTGATAGAACTTTCTAATCTTCCAATAGTAAATGAATACTCTGATGTATTTCCCGACAATCTTCCGGGTGTACCACCTGATCGACAGGTGGAGTTCCGAATTGAATTAGATCCTGGAGCTGCACCTATTGCTAAAACTCCTTATAGATTAGCTCCAAGTGAAATGCAAGAAGTAATGAAACAGTTGCAATAATTGCTTGATAAAGGTTTTATTCGTCCTAGTAGTTCACCTTGGGGAGCTCCAGTTTTATTTGTGAAAAAGAAAAACGGTTCCTTAAGAATGTGCATTGACTACCGGGAGTTGAATAATGTGACTAATAAGAATAGATATCCCTTACCTCGAATAGATGATTTGTTTGATCAGTTGCATGGTGTCAGTTTCTTTTCAAAGATTGATCTTCCTTCTGGCTACCATCAGTTAAAAGTAGGCATGAAGACATTCCTAAAACTTCTTTTCACACTTAATATGGTCACTTTGAATTCGTTGTTATGCTAGCTTAACCAATGCTCCAATTGCCTTCATGGACTAGATGAACCGAGTTTGTTGTCCTATGCTTGATAAATCAGTGATTGTTTTTATTGATGATATACTTATCTATTCTAAAAGTAAAGATGATCATGCAATACACATAAGACATGTTTTGGAGATGCTTTGTCGTGAAAGATTGTACGCTAAATTTTCTAAATGTGAATTTTGGTTACGAGAAGTCCAATTTCTTGGGCACATGATCTATGTTCACGGTATTCAAGTTGACCCTTCTAAAGTAGCAGCAGTAATGAAGTGGGACCCACCCTCGAGCCCCACTGAAGTTAGAAGTTTCCTTGTCTTAGCTGGCTACTACCGTCGATTCATTCAAGATTTTTCAAAGATTTCTACTCTTTTGACTCAGTTGACTAGAAAAGCGTTTTTGTGTAAATGGGGATACAAACAATCTAAAGCATGTCAGATGTTAAAGGAAATGCTCAGTCAGGCTCATATCCTTGTTTTACTCGAGGGTAATGAGGATATGGTAGTTTATTGTGATACCTCTAAACTCAGATTAGATTGCGTTCTTATGCAACGTGGAAAAGTTATTGCTTATGCTTCTCGTCTGTTAAAACCACACGAGCAGAATTATCCCACTCATGATCAAATATTTCTTTGATCATCGTGATTTGAATAGTCGGCAGACAAGATGGTTAGACTTAGTGAAAGATTATGACTGCGATGTACTTTACCACCCTAGTAAAGCTAATGTTGTTGCCGATGCTCTTAGTCGAAAAGCTATTCATTATTTCCTTCATGTGAAATCTTGATAATATCTCCTCAGTTATTCGATTCTATTAAAGTTGCTCAGATTGAAGTTTTAGCATCAAATGACCCGAATAAACAAGGTTGGCGGGTCAACTTTCTGAGTTAATCGATGATTCTAGAGGTTTGAAGACTCATTATGGTAGAATCTGGATACCAAGAATGAGTGAAGTAAAGAAACTATTACTCAATGAAGCTCATAAATCAAAATATTCCATTCATCCTGGTGCTACCAATATGTATCGCGATTTAAAGCGTGACTATTAGTGGCCAGGTATGAAGCATGATATAGTTAAATATGTTCAGAACTGTCTTACTTGTCTGCAAGTTAAAGCTGAGCACCAACAACCATATGAGAAACTCCAACCCTTGGAAATACCGTTATGGAAATCGGAACACACATCACCATGGATCTTGTTACAAAGTTTCCAAAGACTCCTTGGCAATATGATGCTATATAGGTGATTGTGGACCGATTAACAAAGAGTGCTCTTTTCCTCCCTATTCGAGAAACTTCTTCTTCTGAAATGTTAGCTGATATCTATGTTAGAGAAGTAGTTGCTAGACATGGGATTCCAATTTCCATTATTTCTGATTGGGATACTCGTTTTACTTCTCGATTCTGAAAGAAGTTTTAAGAAGAAATGGGAACTCAATTACATATTAGCACAACTTTTCATCCTCAAACAGATGGTCAGAGTGAACGTACTATTCAGACTTTAAAGGATATGCTTAGAGCGTGTGTTATTGATTTTGGTGGCAGTTGAGATACTCACCTCCCATTGGTGGAATTCTCATATAATAACAGTTATCATTCGTCCATCAAGAAGCAACCATATGAAATGTTCTACGGAAGAAAGTGTCGAACTCCAATCTGTTAGGGAGAAGTCGGTCAACAAGAAATTGGTAGTACAATTGTGGTGCAATTGACTATAGAGAAGATTGACCAGATACGTGAAAGATTGAAAATGGCACATATAATTGTATCAAGTATTATTATTCCGAGTAATATAAAATATTATAAATCGTGAATGGTTTTTAAGTTCCAGGTAATAAGAGTTGAAGGGAATATAATTTATACAATTATGCTTATTCAATCAAAGTAACACATACTCCCTCAAGTTCCAAGTCATTCCAGAAGGAGAATAAGAAAGAAAAAAAGCGTGAAACCATTTCTATAACACCCCATCATTCAGAACCATTTATATATATATATATATATATTACCTCGTACATCAGAAACGTCAGTTTACTGTGACAACCGTCAAAATCTCAGGTCATTACCGCACTCGAATCCTAAACTACGCTTACATCATTCCTTAAATCCTAGTGAAAATTCTAGGTTATGACTCCGTAGGCTTAGCGAAGTCGTAAATTGTCTTATAGATTTCTTAGTGAATCTTAAGTTCCTTTAGACATGCTAAATTAGGTTACTAAGTGCCTAATAAAAGAAAGAAAAATCTATCCCTTTATGTCCTCAGAAAATCCTCATCGAATCACAAAAACCGAAATTTCCAGTGACTCGCCAAGTAAATTCAATCGGACGGTACCCGACTTAACATGAACGTTGGTGAAAACATTTCTATAAATAACTTAAATCTATTTAATAAGTTAATTTTCATATATTTTTTTTAAAATAATGCGTGAAAAACATAGACGATTTATTTAAAACGTCTTAAACGCAACAAAAATGTGCGAATCAAATTCGGCAACCAAACGAAAGTCATTAAATATTTTGACAACTCAAAATAAAGTATTTTAATAATATTTTCACCAAGTGAGGGGCCCATAGGCCAGCCACCACCCTCACTACCCACTAGAATTTCATGCAATTTCCTCTTTTCCTTACAACCACTTAGATCACATGCATTGCCTCATTTCTCACACTCACTTTCTCCCAAAATCCTCCTCCTTCTCTCTAAGGCTTCTCTCACTAAAAATCTTTAGAAAACTTAGCTCCTAATCCATCACCACAATCCACCAAGCAACCAGCAAGAGCCACCACCATAAACTCCATCATTTTTGCAAGATAATCCAAGATTTCAAGACAACAAATGCTCCTCATTTCAAATTTGACTTCTCTTTTTCATAATCACCATTGTAAGGACAACCATTACTCTCATTTGTGTTAAATATCATCTATTTAAAGTTCACTCAAGAGCTATGTCCAAGAACTTTGTTAAAAACCACTTTTCTTAACAAAGAAATTCATAAAAATGACATTTTGCTTTTTGTCCAGAATGTTGTTGTTACTTCCACGATTTTTATAAAAATAATTTCTTCATGAAAATGGACGCTTTTGTAGTCAAAAATCAAGTTCAGAAAGTTATCTTTCCAACCCCAAAAACCTCATATTTTTATGAGCTCTTTTACTATTTTTAATAATTTTGTTGTGAGATCACATAGATAATCTGTCCTATAAAGTCAGAAAGTTTAGTCGGATTGTTTTGACCATATCTCAAGCTATACACCTCCAAATAACTTGAAACTAACGCCAAAAGTTCACAAATTGAGTTAGCTACAAATGTTGTACTGATAGATTCTTCCTAAAAGTTGTATTTTTTGCCCAAAAACTCGATCTTTATGTGCATGTCCACATTGGTCAACTGTTGAACCTCATAGGACACATGCAATTTCCATAAATACTTAGACTACTCTAAAACTCATGAAAAAAATTACTGGAAGTGTTTAACATGTATGGTAATAACTGGTATTTTACTTGGGAATTAACTTGAATTGTACAAGTTTATAAAAATTCGACAAACAAGTGCATTTTCTGGAAAAATGAGATAGTGGACTGATTTTGTATAAAAATGAAAACCGACACTTTCGAACATAATATAAGTGATGTAACTTACTTTTTATGACTTATAAACATATAAAGAAGTTTGGGTAAAAGTTTCGGGTCAAATCGAGTCGGTTTGACCAACTCAACAAAAACGGGACTCGGTTTTGAAAACCTCAAACTTGCCATTTTTGGAAAATTACTATTTTTGGAAAGAATTGTAAACAACGACGGGTTTGGGTGACTTATTAACTAACTTGGACAAAAAAAAAGAGACTTGTGAACATAACCCGAATGAAAAATGACACTTAGAACTTTTGGACCAAAGATTGAAATTCTAATTTCACTTAGTATACAATTCGCGTAACAACAATAACTACAAACGAGCACAACTTAGACACACACGACATATACTATTGCAAAGTGTACAACGAACCAAATATAATAATAATGTCTATAAGAATTATTGTAACAAACTTTCACCAACGATTCCTACACGTTTTCTAAAACGAAACATATTTGGACATACTAGTTGAGTGAACAACTAGCATAAGTAATATTAACCCCCACTTATAAACGACCTTATACATTTAGGGCGCTAGGAGGTTGCATTTGGAACTCACATACTTGCTGATTGCTATACTTTCTTGCTAAACTCTGGTGAGTATTCACAGCCCCAGTTTTCTACTATTTTCATAAACTTTTTGGGGTGAAAAGTATGACCAAGTTTGTATGCATGCGACTCGAGCTATCAGTTCTGAGTGTGGTGCAGTCCTACTACTGTAATGTACCTGAGATAAATGCTAAAAAGTGTCAACCAAAAAGGTTGGTGAATCTTACAGGTTTAGTATAGTAATCCTTTATGAACCACAAGTAAAGTACCAGTAATGTCTTCAAGCATAGAAAGTAAATCAGTAGGTCAACACAATTACCATGAGCTTACAAGCTGAAGCTTAACAGTGTAGTGTGAATGGTACAGTCAAGTACAGCATCACGTACCCCCGTGAGTGCTATCCGGACACTCATATGTAACAAGTACTAATATGCCTGTTTCTACGGTGTAATCCGTGGTAGCGCTACTACCCCAGGCAGGGATTGTCAGTCCCAAATGGATCCATTTACTAGTAATCGTGCTTAATTCCATAACTAACAACTTATGATAGGAGGCTTTCAGTGGATAAAAGTAACTCATGTAATGCGTGTAAAAGTAGTGTAAACAGTTCAGTACTTGTGTTCATACGTAAAACGGTAGCAAATATCTCACCCCAAAGTAGAAAACAGTAAAAATGGGGTTGTAAGACTCACCTGAGTCTAGCAAACAAGTATAGCGGATGTAAGTCCGTAAGTATGTGTCGGATGTAATTCCGTAGTGTGGTTCTCCGAACCCTGCAACCTTCTGGCGTCTGAAACGCACAAGGTCGTAAGCAAGTAAGTAAGTTGGTGTCACAAAGGATCACCCATGCTAGTTGTCCACTCAACTAGGAAATGTCCAAGTATTTGTTTGTACTTTTGTAATTATTTTGTAAATAAGTGTGGCCCGTTGGTGACGGAGGTATAATAATAATTCAAATGTTATTATTATGTAATTCATCGTATTGTATACTTTGTAAGTATATACATAAGTTGTTTATTTGTAATGCGACGTGTAATCGCTGTTCGGATAAGTCTGTTCGAGTGTAAACTCGTGTGAGTGTAAGCTCGCCTTTTTAAGTCAAAAGATTTGAGTATAATCTCGTGTATGTATGAGTGTAATCTCATAATAAAGTGAGTGTAAACTCCTCCGTACTTATAAGTTGTGTCGTATACTTTCCATAGTATAGTAGTTTTCATGTACTAATTGTGTCGAGTAAGATAGTTTCATATATACTTCCCAAAGAATATGTATATCGTGTAAGTGTATTGTCGTATACGGTATAGCTGTTGTATGTATTCAATACTTAGTGTAAAAAGTATTTTAAAGTTTCCATTTTTGTGCGACAATATGTATTCCGACAATGACATTCACGGACACTGTTCATGCGACAATCGCATTCTCGGACCACTGTTCATACGACAATAGATTCATGAAGTTTTGTTCATACGACAATAGCATTCACGGAATTTTGTTCATGCGACAATAGGTTCACGGAGCACTGTTCATACGACAATAGCATTCGCGGAGTACTATTCATGCGACAATGATATTGTCGTAGGCAAAAAAGACTTATGCGAAGCTGGGTGTTTTCCGTTTTCTTTTAAGTATTCATTTTCGTTTACTAGGTCAAACGGGTTTGGTTTGATTTTGAGTGTTATCAAGTCTGAAACTATGCATCTGAGTCTCACCCTAAAGTCTGAGAGTCAACCCTCAGTCCGACAGTTAGCGAAAGTCAATTTTAACTGTTCATCCGTCAATAGATTCACGGAGTTACTGTTCATCCGACAATGTGATTCACGGAGTTACTGTTCATCCGACAGTATGATTCACGGATTCTTTGTGATTTTTATCTAAAATAGTAAACGTTATCGAATCGTTCTGAAATTTTTACAAGATGTTCTCACATATGTTATGTACTTCCTGTAATTTTTTATGACTTTTGGAGGTCGTTTGATATTTTATAAAAATTCACAAAGTGTCAGGGTTCAGTTTAATCTGAGATTAGACGACTTCTCACAAATCTAATTTTCTGGAGAAATGGGTGTATTTCTGGAAAGAGCCAAAGAAGAACTTGTTGTATATAACAAAATTACCAAGATTTCCCAAGTGGTCTCATACGTTTTTGAAGTCTAGAACTCGAGATATGGTCTCGAGAAGTAGGCTGTTTTTACTGCTCGCCGGAACAGTAAACCTATGTTACCGGAGAAAAATGTTTTCGAGTAGCAAACGGAGTTAAAAAGTCCCGAGACTAATTTTGTTATCTTTTGGACATATAATGGTCGAGTAGCAAACGAAGGTTAACTTCCTGTTTTCGAGTTTTAATTTGTGTTTCGACTTATCTTTTGGACATATAATGGTTGAGTGGCCACTAAAACATGATTATAAACTTAAAACAAGTATTTTAGAAGAGTAGAAAAGTTCTCACAAAGAGTGTGAAGAAACGGAGAAGATGGTTGTGATGCTCTAGCTTCCGTGATCGTTTTCCTTGCTTTTCTTTCTTCAAAAAGGTGGTGGATGAGGGAGGTGATGGTGGTGGCCGATGGTGGCTGTGGTGGTGATGTTCTATCAGTTTTTAGGAGAAGTGGAGAGATTGAATGTGTAGGTGAGTTAAATAATGAGGGTATGGGGTGTTGGAGTGGCTTGTTATTCAACAAAGCATGGGAGGCCATGCCTCATGCAAATTTTCTGCATAAAATCGTGGGGGTCCCACCCCATGTGATGTCTAAATTGTTTCCCCAAATTTGCACTCCGTGCGGCGTTCGTTTACCCGTTCATTTTGACGTTTATTTAGGCGTTAAACGTTTGTTACGCGTATTTAACTAACGATTTAAAACCCGATATTTTAACTTGAAGTATTGTATCAAAATACTTAGTTTTGAGTTATAGAAATATAACCTGAGATTATTTTGCCTGTCGGGCGCGTTTCACGCATTTTTGTTGCGTAAAGTTACGTTTTAATAAAACACATTATTTTTGATATGCAATGTTTGTTTGGATGTATTAAAGAAAATATATTAAAGTAAATAATGTTTGTTTGGATAAATCCACATTATTTTTAACAGTTTGTCACCAACGTCCATAGTAAATAGTGTCGGACCTCGTCCGGTTCAAGTGTGTATGATTTAAACAAATCATATAACGTGTATGAAATTACACAGAAAGTTACATATATTTAGATTAATATAATACTAAATACATGTAATTACAAGTAGTTAGGCACTAATTAAAGTCCTAAATTAGCGGGTGTTACATTCTCCCCTTGTTAGGAGAATTTCGTCCCGAAATTAGCTCGTAGTCGCGGTGTGAGTAGAGTCAGTGAACAGGTGTGGATGTTTCAGTCGCATTTGTTCTTCCCGTTCCCAAGTAAATTCAGGACCACGCCTCGAATTCCACCTGACTTTAACAATGGGAATACAACTCTATTTTAAGCGTTTGACCTCACGGTCCATAATTTCCACGGGTTCCTCGACAAAGTGTAGTTTGTCGTCAATGTGTATCTCATCGAGAGGTATAATCAGTGTCTCATCAGACAGACATTTCTTTAAGTTAGAAATGTGGAAAGTAGGGTGCACGCTACTGAGTTCAGGAGGTAGCTGCAGTCTGTACGCCACTAGACCAATCCTTTCAAGGATTTCGAACGGCCCAATGTACCTGGGATTCAGTTTCCCACGTTTGCCAAAATGAATAACGCCTTTCCAAGGTGAGACTTTCAGAAGTACTCGATCTCCAACCTGGAATTTGAGGTGTTTGCGTCTCACGTTAGCATAGCTTTTCTGACGATCACGCGCTATTTTCAGACGGTTTTGTATGCCGACGATCTTATCAGTTGTTTCATGTATGATTTCCGGAACGGTGAGTTGTGTATCCCCCTCCTCAGTCCAACAGATAGGCGACCGACACTTACGACCGTACAGTGCCTCGAAGGGTGCAGCTTTGATGCTGTGTGGTAGCTGTTGTTGTATGAAAACTCACACAAAGGTAAGTGATTTTCCCAGTTTTTACCGAAGTCAACTACGCAGGCTCGTAGCATGTCTTCCAGTGTTTGTATGGTTCGTTCACTCTGGCCGTCAATTTGTGGAGGTTAACAGTACTCATGTACAAACGAGTACCGAGTGATTTTTGTAGAGATCTCCAAAAGTGAGAAGTAAATTGAGCATCTCGGTCAGAGATAATCGAGATGGGCACGCCGTATCTTGACACGATCTCTTTCAGGTAGATCCGTGTCAAACGTTCCATCTTGTCAGTTTCTTTGATGGCTAGGAAATGCGCAGATTTAGTAAGTCGGTCTACGATCACCCAAATGGTATCGCAACCGCTAGGTGTTTTTGGAAGTTTAGTAATGAAATCCATAGTAATTTGCTTCTATTTCCATTCAGGGATTTCCGGTTGGTGTAGCAAACCGGAAGGTTTCTGGTGTTCGGCTTTAACCTTAGAACAAGTAAGACACTTGCCAACATAGGTAGCAATGTCGGCTTTCATGTTGGGCCACTAGCACAACTCCTTGATGCCATGGTACATTTTGTCGGCACCAGGGTGTATAGAGTACTTAGACTTGTGTGCCTCGTTCATCACCAAGTCTCGTAAGTTCCCGTAGTTGGGTAACCAGAGTCGGTCAGAGAAGTACTTGGCCCCGTTTGGTTTAGTTTCCAGTTGTTTGTCCATGCCTCGCAAGGCCTCGTGTTTCACATTTTCAGCTTTGAGTGCTTCGAGTTGAGCGGTAAGAATTTGGGTTATCAGGTCGTTGTGTATAGTCATACCAAGTGCTCGGACTCGAAGGGGTTTCACTCATTCCTTACGACTTAAGGCATCAGCAACAACGTTTGCCTTGCCTGGGTGGTAGCGAATTTCACAGTCGTAATCCGTAAGTAGCTCGACCCAACGGCGTTGTCTCATGTTTAGGTCTTTTTGGTCGAAGATGTGTTGGAGACTTTTGTGGTCGGTAAAAATTGTACACTTGATACCGTATAAGTAGTGTCTTCAGATCTTGAGAGCGAATACAACTGCCCCCAACTCTAGGTCATGAGTGGTGTAATTCTTTTCGTAGACCTTGAGTTGCCGGGAGGCGTAAGCAATAACCTTGTCTCGTTGCGTCAACACGCAACCGAGACCTTGGTGTGAAGCGTCACAATATACCACGAAGTGATCGTTGCCATCGGGTAATGAAAGAATAGGTGCACTGCAGAGTTATTTTTTGAGCAGTTGGAAAGCTGACTCTTGTTTGTCAGTCCAATTGAATTTCTTTTCCTTTTGGGTCAGTGCAGTGAGGGGTTGAGCTATTTTTTGAAAAGTTCTCAATGAATCGCCTATAGTATCGGGCGAGTCCTAAGAATTGTCGTACCTCAGTGGGTGTAGTAGGTGCTTGCCAACCCTTGATGGCTTTGATTTTTGAAGGATCAACACGAATTCCTTGACTGTCAATCATGTGTCCAAGGAATTGTACTATTTGCATCTAGAACTCACACTTGGAGAATTTGGCATATAGCTCCTCGTGCTTGAGTAGTTCTAGGACAGTTTTTAGGTGTTGCGCGTGTTCTTGTTCATTGCGCAAGTAAATCAGAATATCGTCAATAAAGACGATGACAAACTTGTCGAGGTAAGGCTTACACACCCGATTCATAAGGTCCATGAATACTGCCAGTGCGTTGGTCAAGCCGAATGGCATCACTTGGAATTCGTAATGCCCGTAGCGAGTTCGGAAAGCTGTATTAGGAATGTCGGTGTCACGAACTCGTAGTTGGTGATAACCCGACCGTAGATCGATTTTTGAATAAAAACTCGACCCCTGAAGTTGGTCAAACAGGTCATCAATGCGAGGTAGTGGGTAACGGTTCTTGACGGTTAACTTGTTGAGTTCACGATAGTCAATGCACATGCAGAAAGAACCGTCTTTCTTTTTCACAAAGAGGACCGGGGCTCCCCAAGGCAAGGAACTCGGTCGAATAAATCCCTTGTCCAGGAGCTCTTGTAGTTGTGTAGACAACTCCTGAAGTTCGGAAGGTGCTAAACGATAGGGTGCTCGTGCCACGGGTGCGGATCCAGGCACGAGGTCAATAGAAAACTCTACTTGTCTATGTGGCGGAAGGCCAGGCAAGTCTTCAGGAAGGACTTCTGGGAAGTCTCGAACAATAGGCACATCCTCAAGTCGCTTCTCCTCCGACTGTTTCTCCATAACATGTGCGAGGATTGCCTGATACCCTTTTCTCAAGTATTTCTGGGTTTTCATACAAGAAATAATGTTAAGTCTCTTCCCACCAGTCTCCCCTTGTACGATTAAAGTTCCACCGGTGACGAGAGGAATACGGATGATTTTCTCGTAACAGGTAATCTCGGCGCGGTGTTTGGATAACCAATCCATACCGACGATTATGTCAAAGCTGCCGATCTCGACATGTATAAGGTCAATAGAGAATAGCTCATCAGCTAAGTTTAACGTGCAGTTAGGTATCACACTAACGGCCCCAATGAGTTTGCCATTTGCCAATTCTACTGTGTACTTAGAATCTAAGGCAATAGGCGTTGTATCAAGTAGTGAACAAAACTCATCAGATATGAAGCTCCTATCAGCACCAGTATCAAATAACACAGAAGCAGTCAAATTGTTGAGAAGGAACGTACCCGTGACCACATTCGGGTCCTGGCGGGCATCCCCAACGTTGAGTACAAAAGCTCTGCCCCGAGCATTGTTGTTGTTGTTGTTGTTGTTGTTCCCTTTCTTGTTTTTCAATTTGGAGCAATCATTTCTGAAATGCCCTGCAACTCCACATTCATAACAGGTTCTAGGAGTGTTGGGTTTGGGGTTAGCAGTGTTGGTCTTGCAATCCTTAGCAAAGTCCCCAAATCGTCTGCACTTGCTACAGGGGCAAGGACCATTATGATGAAGTTGACACTTAGTACAGTAAGGCTTGTCCCCTTTGTAGTCCTTTCTGTCATCAGAACTAGAGGTGTAGGCTTTTATGGTTTGGGGCCTTTTTGATGGTTGTTGGTTTTGGTTTTGGTTGCTAGAGTTTCCAGACCATTTTCTCTTGTTGCCGGAAGACGAGATAGGTGTTTCACGGCTAACAATCATAGCCATAAGTTCATGAGCCATACGAATGGCACTCTGAATGTCATCAGGTTTGGATGAGGCCACGTTCCCCTGGATGTTCTCCGGGAGTCCGCGTATGTACCTCTGAATGCGCTTGCGCTCAGGATCAACCATGGAAGGACAGAGGATCGCAAGTTGTTGAAATCTAGTAGTATAGCTGGTGATATCGGTACCTTGAACAGATAAATTCCAGAACTCTTCTTCCAGTCATTGGAGTTCTTCATTTGGACAGTACTCGTCGGTGAGCTTTCTCTTCAAATCCTCCCAAGGAATTTGATATGCAATGTCAACACCCACGGCATTGGCATAAGGGTTCCACCAAGTCAGGGCACCTTCAAGGAAAGTGCAGGTGGCGTACTTAACCTTGCAGTCCTCGGGACAGTTGCAAATCCTGAAGACTGATTCCATTTTCTCGGCCCATCGAATTAATCCTATGGCCCCTTCAGTACCCTTAAAGTTCAAGGGTTTGCAGTTCAAGAAATCTTTGTAAGAACAGGGCCTAGGTTGGGGCCCGTTTGCAGCTGTATCATCACTGCCAGAACTCGGCTGTCGAATATCCATGGCTTGAGCCACACTTTGGGCAATGAGTTGAGTGATCTCGGCATCGCTGTACGTGTGTCTCTTTGGAGGCATAGTGCTGAATAACAACGAATGAGACATGTAAGATATTTGCACAGAGTTATGATATATCACACATGTATATATACATAGGGTAGTAATATACACAACAGCACGACGTGATAATCATATTTCATTAGGTAATTAGTTGAGTTACAAGATACGAGTTTCCAAAAGATTACCAAAAGTGCGGAGTTTACAAAAGATACCGGGAATATTACATCCGATCGAATTACAAAGATCCTAAGATAGTATAATATATTACAGGATAGTTACTACACTAATCTCGGTGTAGATTCAGTCGTGGCAGCATAGAGGTTAGGTGGTCTACAGATTCTGCAAGTCTGGTGACCATTCTGAGAGCATCCTCGGTTTCCCGCAGGCGCATCTCGCATTCTCGCAGACTCGATTGTAAGACGGAGATCTCGTTTCGGTTACCGATTACCTGGTTATGTACGATCTCCATAGTTTGTGTGGTATCTTCCATCTGATTTTGAGTACGGTTAATGGTTTCAGACAGATCTTCTTGATCTAAGTACATTTGTGCGATGCGGCCCTGAGCCGTTAGCATCCCGTTTTCTCGAGTTTCTTGAAGTTCGATTTCCATGTCGTGTAGCCTGCTCTCATGACGGTGTACTCGAGCAGCTAACACCGGAACAATGAGGTGTGTTGGTTCTTAAGTGTACGGGGAGAGATCCATAGCAGAATATTCTCCGACATCGTGGAGGATCTCAATGTGTTCTTCAATCCTCCAGGTGGCCATAGCCGCAGGTAACCAGCTCCATTGATGAGCGATTGCTCGATGGTGAGCTAACGTAGATGGGTTACCAGTAGTGGTAGGATTGGCATAGGGGCTAGCTCGGCGTGAGCTGCCAGTGCGTCTAGTCACTAGGGATTCCGAGTGGCTACGACGTGAGCGAGAGAAAGATGGTGGTGTACGAGCAGTTTGCCTAGATGATGAGTCTGCCATCACTGTGGCAAAAGCGTTAGTGAGTGAGGCCTATCATATACATATATACATATATCATACAATAGCCTAGAGTGTCTAGCACAAATAAGTATAAGTCCCGTTTCTCGCGTAGTTAGAGTCAACTAGTGTATTCCTGTTCAACATAACCCCTTTCAGATTTCACATCATCTTCATTTAATTGTACATAGTTGATCAGGCTATGTTAAATTAAAGTCGTATGATGTAATCTCTGAACCACTCATACCTAATAAGGAATTACAGCCTAACGGTCATAGTCTAGGCCCACTAATACAACCTAGTTCGCTATAACCTTAGGCTCTGATACCAATCTGTAACACCCCCTAATTTACTGTTGCGCGGAAGCAAGCTTTGGGTGTTACTAATCAATAATCAAGCACCAAAGTAAAGCAAATGACATCTATATGCAACGTCGTACAATAGTACAAAAGTATTACATTGTTGAATCATAATAACAAGCTTCGAGTTCGAAAATGATTTCCTAGAGATTCTAATACATAACTGATATACAAAAAGTAATGCAAAAGAATCTCCACAAGTTTGTATGCATGCGACTCGAGCTATAAGTCCTGAGTGTGGTGCAGTCCTACTGCTGTAATGTACCTGAGATAAATGCTAAAAAGTGTCAACCAAAAAGGTTGGTGAATCTCACAGGTTTAGTATAGTAATCCTTTATGAACCACAAGTAAAGTACAAGTAATGTCTTCGAGCATAGAAAGTAAATCAGTAACTCAGTAAATCAGTAGGTCAACACAATTACCAACACAATTACCATGAGCTCACAAGCTGAAGCTTAACAGTGTAGTGTGAATGGTACAGTCAAGTACAGCATCACGTACCCCTGTGAGTGCTATCCGGACACTCATATGTAACAAGTACTAATATGCCTGTTTCTACGGTGTAATCCGTGGTAGCGCTACTACCCCAGGCAGGGATTGTCAGTCCCAAATGGATCCATTTACTAGTAATCGCGCTTAATTCCATAACTAACAACTTATGATAGGAGGCTTTCAGTGGATAAAATTAACTCATGTAATGCGTGTAAAAGTAGTGTAAACAGTTCAGTACTTGTGTTCATACGTAAAACGGTAGCAAATATCTCACCCCAAAGTAGAAAACAGTAAAAATGGGGTTGTAAGACTCACCTGAGTCTAGCAAACAAGTATAGCGGATGTAAGTCCGTAAGTATGTGTCGGATGTAATTCCGTAGTGTGGTTCTCCGAACCCTGCAACCTTCTGGCGTCTGAAACGCACAAGGTCGTAAGCAAGTAAGTAAGTTGGTGTCACGAAGGATCACCCATGCTAGTTGTCCACTCAACTAGGAAATGTCCAAGTATTTTTTTGTACTTTTGTAATTATTTTGTAAATAAGTGTGGCCCGTTGGTGACGGAGGTATAATAATAATTCAAATGTTATTATTATGTAATTCATTGTATTGTATACTTTTTAAGTATATACATAAGTTGTTTATTTGTAATGCGACGTGTAATCGCTGTTCGGATAAGTCTGTTCGAGTGTAAACTCGTGTGAGTGTAAGCTCGTCTTTTTAAGTCAAAAGATTTGAGTGTAATCTCGTGTATGTATGAGTGTAATCTCATAATAAAGTGAGTGTAAACTCCTCCGTACTTATAAGTTGTTTCGTATACTTTCCATAGTATAGTAGTTTTCATGTACTAATTGTGTCGAGTAAGATGGTTTCATATATACTTCCCAAAGAATATGTATATCATGTAAGTGTATTGTCGTATACGGTATAGCTGTTGTATGTATTCAATACTTAGTGTAAAAAGTATTTTAAAGTTTCCGTTTTCGTGCGACAATATGTATTCCGACAATGACATTCACGGACATTGTTCATGCGACAATCGCATTCTCGGACCACTGTTCATACGACAATAGATTCATGAAGTTTTGTTCATACGACAATAGCATTCACGGAATTTTGTTCATGCGACAATAGGTTCACGGAGCACTGTAAAAATGGGCTCGTAGCATGTCTTCCAGTGTTTGTATGGTTCGTTCACTCTGGCCGTCAATTTGTGGATGGTAAGCAGTACTCATGTACAAACGAGTACCGAGTGATTTTTGTAGAGATCGCCAAAAGTGAGAAGTAAATTGAGCATCTCGGTCAGAGATAATCGAGATGGGCACGCCGTATCTTGACACGATCTCTTTCAGGTAGATCCGTGTCAAACATTCCATCTTGTCAGTTTCCTTGATGGCTAGGAAATGCGCAGATTTAGTAAGTCGGTCTACGATCACCCAAATGGTATCACAACCGCTAGGTGTTTTTGGAAGTTTAGTAATGAAATCCATAGTAATTTGCTCCCATTTCCATTCAGGGATTTCCAGTTGGTGTAGCAAACCGGAAGGTTTCTGGTGTTCGGCTTTAACCTTAGAACAAGTAAGACACTTGCCAACGTAGGTAGCAATGTCGGCTTTCATGTTGGGCCACCAGTACAACTCCTTGATGCCATGGTACATTTTGTCGGCACTAGGGTGTATAGAGTACTTAGACTTGTGTGCCTCGTTCATCACCAAGTCTCGTAAGTTCCCGTAGTTGGGTAACCAGAGTCGGTCAGAGAAGTACTTGGCCCCGTTTGGTTTAGTTTCCAGTTGTTTGTCCATGCCTCGCAAGGCCTCGTGTTTCACATTTTCAGCTTTGAGTGCTTCGAGTTGAGCGGTAAGAATTTGGGTTATCAGGTCGCTGTGTATAGTCATACCAAGTGCTCGGACTCGAAGGGGTTTCACTCGTTCCTTACGAATTAAGGCATCAGCAACAACGTTTGCCTTGCCTGGGTGGTAGCGAATTTCACAGTCGTAATCCGTAAGTAGCTCGACCCAACGGCGTTGTCTCATGTTTAGGTCTTTTTGGTCGAAGATGTGTTGGAGACTTTTGTGGTCGGTGAAAATTGTACACTTGATACCGTATAAGTAGTGTCTTCAGATCTTGAGAGCGAATACAACTGCCCCCAACTCTAGGTCATGAGTGGTGTAATTCTTTTCGTGGACCTTGAGTTGCCGGGAGGCGTAAGCAATAACCTTGTCTCGTTGCGTCAGCACGCAACCGAGACCTCGGTGTGAAGCGTCACAATATACCACGAAGTCATCGTTGCCTTCAGGTAATGAAAGAATAGGTGCACTGCAGAGTTTCTTTTCCTTTTGGGTCAGTGCAGTGAGGGGTTGAGCTATTTTTTGAAAAGTTCTCAATGAATCGCCTATAGTATCCGGCGAGTCCTAAGAATTGTCGTACCTCGGTGGGTGTAGTAGGTGCTTGCCAACCCTTGATGGCTTTGATTTTTGAAGGATCAACACGAATTCCTTGACTGTCAATCACGTGTCCAAGGAATTGTACAATTTGCATCTAGAACTCACACTTGGAGAATTTGGCATATAGCTCCTCGTGCTTGAGTAGTTCTAGGACAGTTTTTAGGTGTTGCGCGTGTTCTTGTTCATTGCGCGAGTAAATCAGAATATCGTCAATAAAGACGATGACAAACTTGTCGAGGTAAGGCTTACACACCCGATTCATAAGGTCCATGAATACTGCCGGTGCGTTGGTCAAGCCGAATGGCATCACTTGGAATTCGTAATGCCCGTAGCGAGTTCGGAAAGCTGTTTTAGGAATGTCAGTGTCACGAACTCGTAGTTGGTGATAACCCGACCGTAGATCGATTTTTGAATAAAAACTCGACCCCTGAAGTTGGTCAAACAGGTCATCAATGCGAGGTAGTGGGTAACGGTTCTTGACGGTTAACTTGTTGAGTTCGCGATAGTCAATGCACATGCGGAAAGAACCGTCTTTCTTTTTCACAAAGAGGACCGGGGCTCCCCAAGGCAAGGAACTCGGTCGAATAAATCCCTTGTCCAGGAGCTCTTGTAGTTGTGTAGACAACTCCTGAAGTTCGGAAGGTGCTAAACGATAGGGTGCTCGTGCCACGGGTGCGGATCCAGGCACGAGGTCAATAGAAAACTCGACTTGTCTATGTGGCGGAAGGCCAGGCAAGTCTTCAGGAAAGACTTCTGGGAAGTCTCGAACAATAGGCACATCCTCAAGTCGCTTATCCTCCGAATGTTTCTCCATAACATGTGCGAGGATTGCCTGATACCCTTTTCTCAAGTATTTCTGGGTATTCATACAAGAAATAATGTTTAGTCTCTTCCCACCAGTCTCCCCTTGTACGATTAAAGTTCCACCGGTGACGAGAGGAATACGGATGATTTTCTCGTAACAGGTAATCTCGGCGCGGTGTTTGGATAACCAATCCATACCGACGATTATGTCAAAGCTTCCGATCTCGATAGATATAAGGTCAATAGAGAATAGCTCATCAGCTAAGTTTAACGTGCAGTTAGGTATCACACTATCGGCCCCAATGAGTTTGCCGTTTGCCAATTCTACTGTGTACTTAGAATCTAAGGCAACAAGCGTTGTATCAAGTAGTGAACAAAACTCATCAGATATGAAGCTCCTATCAGCACCAGTATCAAATAACACAGAAGCAGTCAAATTGTTGAGAAGGAACGTACCCGTGACCACATTCGGGTCCTGGCAGGCATCCCCAGCGTTGAGTACAAAAGCTCTGCCCCGAGCATTATTGTTGTTGTTGTTGTTGTTGTTCCCTTTCTTGTTTTTCAATTTGGAGCAATCATTTCTGAAATGCCCTGCAACTCCATATTCATAACAGGTTCTAGGAGTGTTGGGTTTGGGGTTAGCAGTGTTGGTCTTGCAATCCTTAGCAAAGTGCCCAAATCGTCTGCACTTGCTACAGGGGCAAGGACCATTATGATGAAGTTGACACTTAGTACAGTAAGGCTTGTCCCCTTTGTAGTCCTTTCTGTCATCAGAACTAGAGGTGTAGGCTTTTATGGTTTGGGGCCTTTTTGATGGTTGTTGGTTTTGGTTGCTAGAGTTTCCAGACCATTTTCTCTTGTTGCCAGAAGACGAGATAGGTGTTTCACGGCTAACAATCATAGCCATAAGTTCATGAGCCATACGAATGGCACTCTGAATGTCAGCGGGTTTGGATGAGGCCACGTTCCCCTGGATGTTCTCCGGGAGTCCGCGTATGTACCTCTGAATGCGCTTGCGCTCAGGATCAACCATGGAAGGACAGAGGAGCGCAAGTTGTTGAAATCTAGTAGTATAGCTGGTGATATCGGTACCTTGAACTGATAAATTCCAGAAATCTTCTTCCAGTCATTGGAGTTCTTTATTTGGACAGTACTCGTCGGTAAGCTATCTCTTCAAATCCTCCCAAGGAATTTGATATGCAATGTCAACACCCACGACATTGGCATAAGGGTTCCACCAAGTCAGGGCACCTTCAAGGAAAGTGCAGGTGGCGTACTTAACCTTGCAGTCCTCGGGATAGTTGCAAATCCGGAAGACTGATTCCATTTTCTCGGCCCATCGAATTAATCCTATGGCCCCTTCAGTTCCCTTAAAGTTCAAGGGTTTGCAGTTCAAGAAATCTTTGTAAGAACAGGGCCTAGGTTGGGGCCCGTTTGGGCAATGAGTTGAGTGATCTCGGCATCGCTGCCAGAACTTGGCTGTCGAATAGCCATGGCTTGAGCCACACTTTGGGCAATGAGTTGAGTGATCTCGGCATCGCTGTACGTGTGTCTCTTTGGAGGCATAGTGCTGAATAACAACGAATGAGACATGTAAGATATTTGCACAGAGTTATGATATATCACACATGTATATATACATAGGGTAGTAATATACACAACAGCACGGCGTGATAATCATATTTCATTAGGTAATTAGTTGAGTTACAAGATACGAGTTTCCAAAAGATTACCAAAAGTGCGGAGTTTACAAAAGATACCGGGAATATTACATCCGATCGAATTACAAAGATCCTAAGATAGTATAATATATTACAGGATAGTTACTACACTAATCTCGGTGTAGATTCAGTCGTGGCAGCAGAGAGGTTAGGTGGTCTACAGATTCTGCAAGTCTGGTGACCATTCTGAGAGCATCCTCGGTTTCCCTCAGGCGCGTCTCGCATTCTCGTAGACTCGATTGTAAGACGGAGATCTCGTTTCGGTTACCGATTACCTGGTTATGTACGATCTCCATAGTTTGTGTGGTATCTTCCATCTGATTTTGAGTACGGTTAATGGTTTCAGACAGATCTTCTTGATCTAAGTACATTTGTGCGATGCGGCCCTAAGCCGTTAGCATCCCGTTTTCTCGAGTTTCTTGAAGTTCAATTTCCATGTCGTGTAGCCTGCTCTCATGACGGTGTACTCGAGCAGCTAACACCGGAACAGTGAGGTGTGTTGGTTCTTGAGTGTACGGGGAGAGATCCATAACAGAATATTCTCCGACATCGTCGAGGATCTCAATGTGTTCTTCAATCCTCCAGGTGGCCATATCCGCGGGTAACCCTCCATTGATGAGCGATTGCTCGATGGTGATCTAACGTAGATGGGTTACTAGTAGTGGTAGGATTGGCATAGGGGCTAGCTCGGCGTGAGCGAGAGAGAGATGGTGGTGTACGAGCAGTTTGCCTAGATGATGAGTCTGCCATCACTGTGGCAAAAGCGTTAGTGAGTGAGGCCTATCATATACATATATACATATATCATACAATAGCCTAGAGTGTCTAGCACAAATAAGTATAAGTCCCATTTCTCGCGTAGTCAGAGTCAACTAGTGTATTCCTGTTCAACATAACCCCTTTCAGATTTCACATCATCTTCATTTAATTGTACATAGTTGATCAGGCTATGTTAAATTAAAGTCGTATGATGTAATCTCTGAACCACTCATACCTAATAAGGAATTACAGCCTAACGGTCATAGTCTAGGCCCACTAATGCAAACTAGTTCGCTATAACCTTAGGCTCTGATACCAATCTGTAACACCCCCAAATTTACTATTGTTGCGCGGAAGCAAGCTTTGGGTGTTACTAATCAATAATCAAGCACCAAAGTAAAGCAAACGACATCTATATGCAACGTCGTACAATAGTACAAAAGTATTACATTGTTGAATCATAATAACAAGCTTCGAGTTCGAAAATGATTTCCTAGAGATTCTAATACATAACTGATATACAAAAAGTAATGCAAAAGAATCTCCACAAGTTTGTATGCATGCGACTCGAGCTATATGGTGCAGTCCTACTGCTGTAATGTACCTGAGGTAAATGCTAAAAAGTGTCAACCAAAATGGTTGGTGAATCTCACAGGTTTAGTATAGTAATCCTTTATGAACCACAAGTAAAGTACAAGTAATGTCTTCGAGCATAGAAAGTAAATCAGTAACTCAGTAAATCAGTAGGTCAACACAATTACCATGAGCTCACAAGCTGAAGCTTAACAGTGTAGTGTGAATGGTACAATCAAGTACAGCATCACGTACCCCCGTGAGTGCTATCCGGACACTCATATGTAACAAGTACCAATATGCCTGTTTCTACAGTGTAATCCGTGGTAGCGCTACTACCCCAGGCAGGGATTGTCAGTCCCAAATGGATCCATTTACTAGTAATCATGCTTAATTCCATAACTAACAACTTATGATAGGAGGCTTTCAGTGGATAAAAGTAACTCATGTAATGCGTGTAAAAGTAGTGTAAATAGTTCAGTACTTGTGTTCATACGTAAAACGGTAGCAAATATCTCACCCCAAAGTAGAAAACAGTAAAAATGGGGTTGTAAGACTCACCTGAGTCTAGCAAACAAGTATAGCGGATGTAAGTCCGTAAGTATGTGTCGGATGTAATTCCGTAGTGTGGTTCTCCGAACCCTGCAACCTTCTGGCGTCTGAAACGCACAAGGTCGTAAGCAAGTAAGTAAGTTGGTGTCACGAAGGATCACCCATGCTAGTTGTCCACTCAACTAGGAAATGTCCAAGTATTTTTTTGTACTTTTGTAATTATTTTGTAAATAAGTGTGGCCCGTTGGTGACTGAGGTATAATAATAATTCAAATGTTAGTATTATGTAATTCATCGTATTGTATACTTTGTAAGTATATACATAAGTTGTTTATTTGTAATGCGACGTGTAATCGCTGTTCGGATAAGTCTGTTCGAGTGTAAACTCGTGTGAGTGTAAGCTCGTCTTTTTAAGTCAAAAGATTTGAGTGTAATCTCGTGTATGTATGAGTGTAATCTCATAATAAAGTGAGTGTAAACTCCTCCGTACTTATAAGTTGTGTCGTATACTTTCCATAGTATAGTAGTTTTCATGTACTAATTGTGTCGAGTAAGATGGTTTCATATATACTTCCCAAAGAATATGTATATCATGTAAGTGTATTGTCGTATACGGTATAGCTGTTGTATGTATTCAATACTTAGTGTAAAAAGTATTTTAAAGTTTCCGTTTTCGTGCGACAATATGTATTCCGACAATGACATTCACGGACACTGTTCATACGACAATCGCATTCTCGGACCACTGTTCATACGACAATAGATTCATGAAGTTTTGTTCATACGACAATAGCATTCACGGAATTTTGTTCATGCGACAATAGGTTTACGGAGCACTGTTCATACGACAATAGCATTCGCGGACTACTATTCATGCAATAATGATATTGTCGTAGGCAAAAAAGACTTATGCGAAGGTGGGTGTTTTCCGTTTTCTTTTAAGTATTCATTTTCGTTTACTAGGTCAAATGGGTTTGGTTTGATTTCGAGTGTTATCAAGTCCGAAACTATGCATCTGAGTCTCACCCTAAAGTCTGAGAGTCAACCCTCAGTCCGACAGTCAGCGAAAGTCAATTTTTACTGTTCATCCGTCAATAGATTCACGGAGTTACTGTTCATCCGACAATGTGATTCACGGAGTTACTGTTCATCCGATAGTGTGATTCATGGATTCTTTGTGATTTTTATCTAAAATAGTAAACGTTATCGAATCGTTCTGAAATTTTTACACAACATTCTCACATATGTTATGTACTTCCTGTAATTTTTTATGACTTTTGGAGGTCGTTTAATATTTTATAAAAATTCACAAAGTGTCAGGGTTCAGTTTAATCTGAGATTAGACCACTTCTCACAAATCTAATTTTCTGGAGAAATGGGTGTATTTCTGGAATGAGCCAAAGAAGAACTTTTTGTATATAACAAAATTACCAAGATTTTCCAAGTTGTCTCATACGTTTTTGAAGTATAGAACTCGAGATATGGTCTCGAGAAGTAGGCTGTTTTTACTGCTCGCCGGAACAGTAAACCTATGTTACCGGAGAAAAATGTTTTCGAGTAGCAAACGGAGTTAAAAAGTCACGAGAATAATTTTGTTGGAAAGATAACTTCTTGTACTACATTTTAGGATTAGGAAAAGTCCATTTTGGTGTCGTAATGATTTTTAGAAAATTCGTGGAAGTGGGTACAAAATCTGGACAGGAAGGTTAACTTCCTGTTTTCGAGTTTTAATTTGTGTTTCGACTTATCTTTTGGACATATAATGGTTGAGTGGCCACTAAAACATGATTATAAACTTAAAACAAGTATTTTAGAACAATAGAAAAGTTCTCACAAAGAGTGTGAAGAAACGGAGAAGATGGTTGTGATGCTCTAGCTTCCGTGATCGTTTTCCTTGCTTTTCTTTCTTCAAAAAGGTGGCGGATGAGGGAGGTGATGGTGGTGGCTGATGGTGGCTGTGGTGGTGATGTTCTATCAGTTTGTAGAGAGAAGTGGAGAGATTGAATGTGTAGGTGAGTTGAATAATGAGGGTATGGTGTGTTGGAGTGGCTTGTTATTCAACCAAGCATGGGAGGCCATAAAATCGTGGGGGTCCCACCCCATGTGATGTCTAAATTGTTTCCCCAAATTTGCACTCCGTGCGGCGTTCGTTTACCCGTTCGTTTCGACGTTTATTTAGGCGTTAAATGTTTGTTATGCGTATTTAACTAACGATTTAAAAACCGATATTTTAACTTGAAGTATTGTATCAAAATACTTAGTTTTGAGTTATAGAAATATAACCTGAGATTATTTTGCGTGTCGGACGCGTTTCACGCATTTTTGTTGCGTAAAGTTATGTTTTAATAAAACGTATAACCGTGTAATATATTAAAGAAAATATATTAAAGTAAATAATGTTTGTTTGGATAAATCCACATTATTTTTAATAGTTTGTCACCAACGTCCATAGTAAATAGTGTCGGACCTCGTCCGGTTCAAGTGTGTATGATTTAAACAAATCATATAACGTGTATGAAATTACACAGAAAGTTACATGTATTTAGATTAATATAATACTAAATACATGTAATTACAAGTAGTTAGGCACTAATTAAAGTCCTAAATTAGCGGGTGTTACATTCTCCCCTTGTTAGGAGAATTTCGTCCCGAAATTAGCTCGTAGTCGCGGTGTGAGTAGAGTCAGTGAACAGGTGTGGATGTTTCAGTCGCATTTGGTCTTCCCGTTCCCAAGTGAATTCAAGACCACGCCTCGAATTCCATCTGACTTTAACAATGGGAATACAACTTTGTTTTAAGCGTTTGACCTCACGGTCCATAATTTCCACGGGTTCCTCGACAAAGTGTAGTTTGTCGTCAATGTGTATCTCATCAAGAGGTATAATCAGTGTCTCATCAGACAGACATTTCTTTAAGTTAGAAATGTGGAAAGTAGGGTGCACGCTACTGAGTTCAGGAGGTAGCTGCAGTCTGTACGCCAGTGGACCAATCCTTTCAAGGATTTCGAACGGCCCAATGTACCTGGGATTCAGTTTCCCACCTTTGCCAAAACGAATAACGCCTTTCCAAGGCGAGACTTTCAGAAGTACTCGATCTCCAACCTGGAATTCGAGGTGTTTGCGTCTCACGTCAGCATAGCTTTTCTGACGATCACGCGCTGTTTGCAAGATTTAAGAGTTTGCAGGATTGTCAGGATCTTACAAAGTTGTCGCGAGAGAAATCCGAAAAGGTGGTTGTGCAGCCCTCGTTGTCGTGATCGTTTTTCTCTAAATGATTTATGTGATTTGAGGTCGTTTCGTGTTAGTTTTCGGTGGTCAAAGTGGGTGGTGGAAGTATGTTTAGAGAGAGAGATGAGAGGAATGAGGGTAAAGAGGGAGAAAGAGATAGGTAGAAATGTAAGAACGGAGGGGATGAGGAGGGGGTTTTGTCTCCCTTTTTCGTCCCCCGTGGTTGCGTTCCATGTGGTGTTGGTTTCCCCGATTATTAAATGTTATAATATTTTAAATAGGAAATTTCTAAGTTCTAACTAATTTATTTGGTTTATATAAGTTTAACTTTATTTTGTCGCGCAGAATATGTTTTTTTTGTTTGATACGAACACCTTGTAAATATTATCGACATAATAATAAATAATAACGTTATTTAACAATTTCATTTTATTAAATAATTTTGATCACCAACAGTCATATATTTTTGTCGCGTTTGTTCCAATTGTTTTGTACGTAATTATACAAATTAAGTATTATGCAATACTACGCGTATTAACTAGTTGGGCTTTGCTAGACTTACTTCTAAAATGTGTTGTGAATTCACCCAAAGCTAGGGAATTAGCCTAAAATGCAAATGTTTAGTATACGTAATCGCGTTTAAATTTGTGGGGTGTTACAATAGGCCAGCCACCACCCTCACTACCCACTAGAATTTCATGCAATTTCCTCTTTTCCCTACAACCACTTAGATCACATGCATTGCCTCATTTCTCACATTCACTTTCTCCCAAAATCCCCCTCCTTCTCTCTAAGGCTTCTCTCACTAAAAATCTGCAAAAAACTCAGCCCCTAATCCACCACCACAATCCACCAAGCAACCAGCAAGAGCCACCACCAAAAACTCCATCATTTTTGCAAGATAATCCAAGATTTCATGACAACAAATGCTCCTCATTTCAAATTTGACTTCTCTTTTTCATAATCACCATTGTAAGGACAACCGTTACTCTCATTTGTGTTAAATATCATGTCATAAAGTTCACTCAAGAGCTATGTCCAAGAACTTGGTTAAAAACCACTCTTATTAACAAAGAAATTCATAAAAATGACATTTTGCTTTCTGTCCAGAATGTTGTTGTCACATCCACAATTTTTATAAAAATAATTTCTTCATGAAAATGGACGTTTTTATAGTTAAAAATCAAGTTCAGAAAGTTATCTTTCTAATCCCGAAAACCTCATATTTTTATGAGCTCTTTTACTATTTTTAATAATTTTTGTGAGATCACTTAGATAATCTGTCCTATAAAGTCAGAAAGTTTAGTCGGATTGTTTTGACCATATCTCAAGCTATACACCTCCAAATGACTTGAAACCAACGTCAAAAGTTCACAAATAGAGTTAGCTACAAATGTTGTACTGATAGATTCTTCTTAAAAGTTGTATTTTTTTGCCCAAAAACTCGATCTTTATGTGCATGTCCACATTGGTCAACTGTTGAACCTCATAGGACACATGTAATTTCCATAAATACTTAGACTACTCTAAAACTCATTAAAAAAATTACTAGAAGTGTTTAACATGTATGGTAATAACTGGTATTTTACTTGGGAATTAACTCGAAATGTACAAGTTTATAAAAATTCGACAAACAAGTGCATTTTCTGGAAAAATAGATAGTGGACTGATTTTGTATAAAAATGAAAAACGACACTTTCGAACATAATATAAGTGATGTAACTTACTTTTTATGACTTATAAACATATATAGGAGTTTGGGTAAAAGTTTCGGGTCAAATCGAGTCGGTTTGACCAAGTCAACAAAAACGGAACTCGGTTTCGAAAACCTCAAACTTGCCATTTTTGGGAACTTACTATTTTTGGAAAGAATTGTAAACAACGGGTTAGGGTGACTTATTAACTAACTTGGACAAAAAAAAAATGAGACTTGTGAACATAACCCGAATGAAAAATGACTCTTAGAACTTTTGGACCAGAGATTGAAATTCTAATTTCACTTAGTATACAATTCGTGTAACAACAATAACTAGAAATGAGGACAACTTAGACTCACACGGCATATACTATTGCCAAGTGTAAAACAAAGCAAATATAATAATAATGTCTTTGAGAATTATTGTAACAAACTTTCACAAACGATTCGTACACGTTTTCTAAAACGAAACATATTTGGACATATTAGTTGAGTGAACAACTAGCATAAGTAATATTAACCCCCACTTACACACGACCTTATGCGTTTAGGGTGCTAGGAGGTTGCATTTGGAACTCACATATTTGCTAATTGCTATATTTGCTTGCTAAACTCTTGTGAGTATTCATAGCCCCAGTTTTCTACTGTTTTCATAAACTTTTTGTGATGAAAAGCATGACCAATTGTTTGTTAAACTGTTCTTTAATGTGTACACATAATAAAACTGTTCTTGAAAGAGGCACATAATCTGTATTTTTCTGTGAAACTGATCTTGTTTATTGAAACTGTTCTTGAACTAGTACACAAACTACATTTTACGGTAAAACTGTTCTTTAATGTGTACTCTTAGTAAAGCTGTTCTTTAATGTGTACTAAAAATGTTTTCTGTGTACACATGCTATCTTTTGTGCTAAAAATGTTTTCTGTGTGTACATATACTATTTATACGCTCTTATTGTATGTGCTTGTGACTCTATCGCATCTTAAGTCCCCGGTTTCTTTTACACAACCTATTAACTCATTATTGAGCCGATGGTTGATATGGATTGTACTATTTGGAAGGAGGCCACCATCCCACTCTCTCGTGCATGTGAGTGCATACCACCAACTCTAAATGTTCGCGATAGGACATGTCTTTGGAGCGTTGTTCTTGGGCTAGTGTTGTGGACTCAAGCTATACATGTCATTCTTAAATGAATTCTAATTTGCGTATAAACAACTAGTTACGTAGCAACGTAAATCTTTCAAATGTGGGTTTGATAACTTCTAGATGACTTTTGCATTTATACACTAAACAACTATTTACGTAGCAACGTAAATCTTTCAAATGTGATTTTGAATACTTTTAGATGGCATTCACACTTATTCTAAAACCTGTGAACTCACCAACTATCTTAGTAGTTGACTCTCATTTTTACATGCTTTTCAGGAAACAATCAATAGTTATGAAAATGAAGCTACGTTTACCCTTATGAATGTAGAAGTCATAGTGAAGCCTTGTGCTGTGGAACCATTGTGCTGTTACATCTCACGTTTCCGCTTTAGCGGGGTGTGACACAAACATACTTTTTCAATTTCTTGAGACATAGTTTGTGACAACAGATCTAGCTTGAAATAGGATTGGTGTAATTGTTGTCATGTTTGTACATTGGTTTAGATTTGTAAATAAATGTTTGTTTTGTTATTAATATTCGTTAAATATATTAGTATATTAAAGTGTTAGACGAATATCGGAAATGAAATAAACATGTATAGCGAGTCGAGATCTCAAGTCGCAAGACATTGCGATGAGAGATGAGATCTGAACTCACAATACAATAAGTATAGCGAACCGAAGCCAAGCTGGGCTTGGTCTGCGAGTTGAGTTGGACTCGCAGACCCATGACCTGCAAGGTGAACTAAGTATATATATTTGATTCGGTTTGACTAAAACAAGACTTTTGCCATTCGAATTTTGATACCTGCGAATTGAATAATCCAGAGAAAAACGTATTCTAAAGGCTAGACTTTGACGGTTTATCGTTTAAAGCTAAGTATTAGTTAATCTAAACGCAAACTTATCTGTTATAGTAAGATAACGACATATTAAGGGATTCCTCACCTTAATACTATAGATAACGAAGTTATCAATCCTAGAACTAGGTACTTACATCTGGTATCAGAGCTTTCGGGCTAAATACGAGTAAGTTTGGAGTTTTTGTGATCATTGTGTTTGATTTCGGGTTGTTTTTACGTGCATTAGTACATATTAACGATCAAAATCATTCTCTGGATGATTTAGGGTTTGTTTACAAACTAAATTTCTAGTTTCAATCGTAAAAATACCAAAAAATTTCGTTTTCGGGGTTTTTCAGCCATTTTGCGAGTTGAGAGTAGGGTTTCAGCTACGTCTGCGAACCGAGTTGAACTTGCGAACTGAACTTAGTTGTGCGAGTCAAACCAAGCTGCGAGCCGAGACCACTTGCAAATCGAGATCACTTGCGAGTTGACATCTATTGCAATCCGAACTGAGATTGGCGAAATGAAGTTTGCGAATCGAGTTTAATCTGAATTTGCAGAACAGTCTGAATTTTTGAAGATGTCTGATTTAAGTAAAATGATTGAGATGGAACATGAGGTTGGAAAATCTAATGTTCCACCTAAATTGTTAAGACTTGAAGATTACTACAGTTGGAGAGATAGATTTGAATCTTACTTTAGATTCCATGATCTCTCAATCTGGATGTGCATCAAAACTGGATACACTGCACCTACTAAATCTGTTCAAAATGCCATTGTGGTGATTACTTATCAGAATATGACTGATCAACAAAAGGAGGACTATAAAGCAGAGAACAAAGCTCATTCTTGTATTAAGATGTGTCTTCCTAAAGAGATCAATCATCAGCTGAAATCCTTTCATACTGCTAAAGAGCTCTGGGAAGCTCTTGAGAAAAGAGGTGAAGGTAGTCCACAAGTGAAAGCAAGCAAGAAGAATCTTCTCAAGAAGCAGTTTACAGTGTTTAAAGCTTTGAAGGGAGAAGATCTTGATGCCTATGTTACCCGTTTCTACCATCTACTGAGTGAGCTAGAAAACCATGAGATTACTGTAGAAGAATTAGAGAAAACCGACAAATTTATTGAGGGTTTGCCTTCTAAGTGGGAAATGCATGGTGTTATGCTCAAGGATAATGAGACAAGATATGCTACCATGACCTTAGAGCAGGTTATTGACAAGATTAAAGGTTATGATTTCACCAAAAAGTCAAGAGATACCGATTTTGATCAGGTTCAGAACCCTGGGTTATATCATGGTAAGACAAATCTTTCGACTGCGTCCTCCAGTTCGACCACTGCATTGTTAGTTGGTGATACTGGTGAAAATGGTGAAATGATAACTGAGGATATGTGTTTTCTTTCCTCATCTGGTAGTGAAGAAAAAGGAAAAGGTACTGAAAAGTCACCTAAAGAGCATCAGAAGATGCCTATGAGTGTGAAATCTGCTGAACAGCAAAGGTCTGTTCTTGCTTCCTTTGTTGCTTCGTATGAGAATTATATTGATTGTAAAATCAACGATCCAATTCTCTTTGATGAAGAGTATGATCAGGTAGATCCTGATTATCTTGAAAAAATAGATCTCCAGGATCAACTTGCTTTGTTATCAAGGAGAGTTAAGAATTTCTTGAAGAGGACATGAAGAAAGGTTGTTGGCAACAGATCAGGGTTTGATAAAACCAAGATCAAGTGTTTTAACTGTCAAGGCTATGGACACTTTGCTCGTGAATGCCAAAGACCTAAGGTAGAAACTAATGGAAAACAATGTTCGGGGAGTACTCTTGCTTCCAAAGCCATGGTTGTAAAGCAGTTAGATGGCTCTTATGATTGGAAAGCTCAGTCTGAAGAAGCTTTGATGGATGATATTGATGATCAAGAGAGAACTGCTGATACAATGTCCTACATGCTTACTGATGTAGAACAACAAGTAGAGGTGCCTGCGTCTGAAGTGAAAGCAAGTGATGATGATGTGCTGTATATGGATTCAACTCAAGAAATGAGTCCAGAAGAGTTTGTGGCACACATGGCTGAAGTTCAAACAGATAAGAAAAGGGTATGTCTTGATATTCTTACTCTTGCTGAAATCTGTTATTTAGTTACTGATTTACAATCTCAGATTAGTGTGTTAACTATCTCAAATAGCAATTTGTTATCCCAATTGAATGTGGATAGAGAATCTTATAAGACTGTCAGATCTGAACTTGACCAAGCCCATATGGATGTGCGTAGATTAAGTGATGATAAACAGGCCTTAAAAGATAAAATTTAGTCTGATACTTCTGATAGGAAAGCTCTTAGAGACACCATAAATGAAAAATCAGTTATCATAGATGGTCTCTACATGAACATTAAAGACTTAAATGAAACAATTGCTAGTAAGGATCAGGAAATAGAAAATCTTAATTTGAAGTTTGTTGAGCAAAACCGTAAGCTTGAATCTTATAGAACTATTGAAATGGATAAAATGCTTGATGCTCAACGTAGTGTAAAGGACAAGATTGGGATAGGATACAATGATGTAGCCCCTCTTTTTAATGCCAATTACACTCCTATTCCTGAAGATTCTGAAATGGTTGATGCTAATTCTGAGGTTATAGTAACTAATAAGTCTGATAAATCAGAGGCACAGAAGAATGTTGTTAAGAATCTGTCATCAGATAATAGTAAGATTTCACCTCTCACCAAAATACAATTTGTATCAGTTGGAGTGATTAATGATACTAAGACTGATGATAAGGTTAATAAGGAACAAACACCTGAATCTTTTGTAACACCCCGCAATTTCAACAAAATTATAAACGTTAATTGCACGCATTTTTAGGCTAATTCCCTAACTTAGAGTGAATTCACAACACATTTTAGAGATAAGTCTAGCAAAGCCCAACTAGATAATACGCGTTGTATTACTTATTCATAATTAGTTGTAATTATGTACAGAACGATTTAAACAACGCGACCAAAATATACGACTGTTGGTGAATAAAATTAATTAGTAATATGAAATTATTAATTAACATTAACGTTTATTAATTATTATGTTGATAATATTTACAAAGCATTTTGTGTCAAATAATGTTTATTTCGTAAACCGAAACGACTTGAACCATATAAGTAAAACTAAAATAAAACAAAGTTATAATTTTATAACTCAACTAAATTATTATAAATAAAATATTTCAACTAAAAGTATAATCGAAAACATATTTAAAAACCTATCGTTTAAAAACATTTTAATATTTAACGATCGGGTAAACGAACACGGGCTAAATACCGCAAATTTGGGACAAAAACCCCTCACTTTTGGCCCCAAAAATCTGCCAACACCACCCCCACCCCATCCTCATTTTCATTTTCATCTTCCCTTTCTCTCACTCCATCCCCATTCTCTCTCAATTCTCTCTCTAAAAACTCACCAAAAATCACCAAATCACCACCATTTGCTTGGAATTTTCGGAATAACAACAACAACAAAACTCATCATCAACTTCATCTTCAAGATCCAAGCTCAAGAACACCATTTTCATCACCATCTTCATCCACTCACCTAACTTTCGGATTTCACTCGATTTGGTATGAAAAATCACTTTTCTTTCACTTTTCCTTTGTTATTATAGTATACAAACATGTTACAAGTTTTTATATGAAAGATCTAAACGTTTTTGGGTTGAAAAATTAAGATTTTCGTCAAACAGCGCGTTGTATCACACGGGACCGAAAACAGTAGTGCGACACAAGCTTTTGTGTCGCAGTACCATTTTTACGTCGCATTATGCGACACAACGCCTTGTGTCGCATAAATTATCCTATGTCGCATACTTGCGACACAACTACTTATGTCGCAGCATTTGCGACACAAATGCATATGTCGCATTTATTTGCGAATGTCGCAGGAATGCGACATAAACCCTTGTGTCCCAGAACCTTTTAGCCACACAGTACTTATGTCGCAACACTCAAAACCTTAAAAATACATGTTTTTCACTAAGTGTCAGAACCAAATTTTACCACTTGATTTTACTCCGAATTTGGAATTCGGATGCGTTTTCACTACAACTCGACCCCAGCCAGGGGCTCTGCCCCTTGGACCTCGCCAGGGGTTGCCACCCCTTGGACCATGCTACCAGGGGCACTGCCCCCGGCGTACACAATTTCATACCTTATAAAACACCATGAAACAATAAATTACACCTTGAAACATTTCACAAAATATCACCAACGTCTCGTGTCGAACTTACAAAATAAACAAGGATCTTTCATGAGTAAATGAGTAACATGGTTAGACTGTTAACCAACCGCTTATATGATTATTCCTACGTTTAGGACGTTAGTGACCTACTTGGATTCAGGCTTTGCTAGCGCTCGCAACTTTACTTAGCTCAACAGGTGAGTTCACAGCCCCACTTTTAACTGTTTTACCGCTTTCAACTTGGGGTGAGAAACATAGTCATCTGCTTTATTGATTGCCATAACTGCTTTTGCTTACATGATTGTTTATCATATTTGTTTACTCGCACGATTTGAGTACTTTGAACTGTTGAACCCTTATAACAAAACTGGTATTTATGAAACAACATTTTCATACTATAAACGTGATAAAACTTGTTTGGTAAACCGGAGAACGACCGGTACTTTTATGTAAACGCTGGAGAACGACCAACAACGTATTTTAGTGCTAGAGAACGACTGGCCAAGTGGACGGGAGAATGACCCGTGCGTCTTTTGATCGAAGAACGACCGGTACTGTTTTGGAAATGCTGGAGAACGACCAGCAACATATTGCAACCTGTATTTTGGGTAACATCCCACATAAACGGTATTTTGGGTAACATCCCACGTAAACTGTATTTTGGGCAACATCCCAACCGAACTATATTTGGATAACATTCCACAAAACGTTTACTTAACTATTATGGCAATAACTATTTGTGAACGTATTTGTTTCAACAACTGTGCTTACACACTTGATTCAACTATTGCAAACATAAAACCTGTGAATTCACTCAACCTCGTTGTTGACTTTTACTATGTTTTTCAGGGAATTAGTTGCACGTAAGAACCTCTAGCATACATGGAACATAGGCGACCCACGAAGGAATAGGATGCCAACTTTTGACAACTGGATTTCTTTTATATAACCAAACTGTTTAGTCATATTTACGAAATCTATTTTTGTAACTTAATTAATTTTCAACGTATACGATTCGATGAATCGTAAACTTTGTAACTATTACATTTGGCATCTTAATATATTATGTTCTGTTGTAATCATAAGCTCTGATACGTATGCATGTACGGTGTATTGTGGCACTCCCCATACTTAACTAAATGCTTCCGCTAAACTCAATCAACGAATTTTAGGGGTGTTACATCTTTAGTGCCTAAGACTCCGAATGAGAAAGCAAAAGTTAATAAATCACGAAAGCAGATGTCATGTTTCAAGTGTCACCAAAAGGGACACGTAGCTTCTTGTTGTCCAAATAAGAAACTGGAAGCATCACATAAGCTTGTGATTGATGAAAAGACACCGACTAACTCTAGTTTGAATATGGATAGGTTAGATACCAAACCTAAGTTAGGTAATAAACCTGTTAACATTCTTAAAAGAGATGGTAATCATAGTGTCTCCCCACCTAAACCTAAATGGCCATATACTCTAAGTGACAATTCTTCTAATAAGTCTAGGGATATGACACCGTCAAGGTTTAGAACTCAAAGTAGAAATCACATTCATTATGAGAGTGGTTCTACTTCACGAACACATTAGTTTAATTATAATTATAATAATAGAACTCTTAATTCAGTGCCTAGGAGGTTCTCCTCAAACTCACCTCTTAAGGCTGATCGTCCTCAAGCTCAAGCATCTTTGAATGTAACCAAAGCTCCTGATGGGAAGAATGGTTATTTTAAAGAGCTTCAGTTTGTTGATGAAAAGGGACAAACCAAGACCTTAATGGCTTGGGTCCCTCTTGACAACTGATTATGTTTTGTGTTGTGTGTAGGAGCCTACTATGAACAAGGATAGCTGGTGGTATGTAGAAAGTGGATGCTCAAGGCACATGACTGGAGAACGAAGTCTACTAAAGGACTTCAAAGAAGGTTTCAAGCAAAAAGTTAATTTTGTAGGAGACAAAGGATGAGTAATTACAGGAAAAGAAAAAGTTTCAGATGGAACTTTGACTCTAGAGGATGTGAATTATGTTGAAGAACTAACACACAACCTAGTGAGTGTTTTCCAAGTCTGCGATAAAGGTTATCCAGTTCATTTTAATGAAAAGGAGGCTTTAGTTCTGAAGCCAGGCTTCACAATTCCTGAAGAATGGATATTGATGAGGGCACCAAGGAAGAAGTACATCTATGCTATAAACATGGGTGTTTCTAACTCTTCAATGGTGTCCACATGTTTATTATCCAAGGCCTCAGAAGCAGACGCATTATTATGGCATAGGAGAATGGCACATCTGAACTGGAGAAAGATAAATTTCATAACCAAAAATGGGTTAGTTCTAGGTGTACCACAAAAACATTTCGAGTCTGAAGATAAGTGTGTTTCTTGCATGAAAGGAAAGCAGCACAAGAAACCACACAGATCTAAGACTGAAAACTCTATCTCCTCACCATTTGAGTTGCTACATAAGGACCTCTTCGGCCCTATAAGCAAGAGAAGTCTAGGTGGCAAATGGTACTGTTTGGTTGTCACAGACGATTATTCTAGATTCTCATGGGTGTTCTTTTTAGGATCTAAGGATGAAACTCCTGGAATTCTAATTGAGTTCTTTGATCTAGTAGAGAATGTCTATAAGACGAGAGTGAAGCGTATTCGTAGTGACAACGAAACAGAATTCAAAAACTCAACGTTGAATATCTATTGCTTAAGAAAAGGGATTATTCATCAATTCAGTGCACCTTATGAACCTCAACAGAATGGTGTAGCTGAAGGAAGAATAGAACGTTGATAGAAGCTGCTAGAACAATGTTTGCTGATTCAAAGCTTCCTGTCATCTTTTGGGCAGAAGCAGTGAATACAACATGTTATGTTCTATATAGAGTTCTTACGGTCAAAAAGCAGAACAAAACTTGTTATGAGATTTTGAACTATAAGAAACAAAACTTAAAAGGGTTTGAACCCTTTGGAGTTTCGTGCACTATATTAAAAACTGGTCATCAAGCTAAATTTGGTGAGAAGGCCGACGAAGGATTCTTCCTAGGTTATATGCCTAATTCGCCAAACAAGAGAGTTTTTAATAAAGTCACAGGACGTTTGGAGGTAGTGTATAACATTGAAGTTACAAGCTACACACCAGATGTACATAAGGGATTAGATTAGCAATTTGATTATTCTGATCTTTTTGCATCTTTTAAAGTGCATGTAAGTGATTTTGTCAGTGATTCAGAGATTTCTGAACATTTATTGTCTGGAAATGAGGATATTGGCCACACTCCAACATCGAATGCTCAATCTTCTGCAATCAAGACAAGTGCTGATCCAAATCAACCATCTACTAGTGGATCTCATAGATTCAAAGTAAATACACCTCCAGATGAGGAAGAGCTGCTGCAAGACTTAGTGGATGATATCATTACTCCACTTAGAGAATTAAGAATATCTTCTGATATTGATAATTCACAGCCATCCAGTGAGGAGGTACCAGATTTGGAAGACACACCTGAACCTCATAGTACTCATGAAATAGGTACTAATTTGGAGGATGAAATACCAGTTGAACCGGTAACGGTTACTCGGACTAGCAAGAATCATCCACCTGAGAATATCATAGGTGATCCTCATAGTACTCATGAAATAGGTACTAATTTGGAGGATGAAATACCAGTTGAACTGGTAACGGTTACTCGGACTAGCAAGAATCATCCACCTGAGAATATCATAGGTGATCCTCAAATACCTATGTTAACTAGAGGACAAGTTAAAGCTAGTATTTCTGATAATCAAGTTCACCCAAGCTTGTATTCTGAAATGAAAGAGACAGAGATCTCTAATCAATGTCTATATTCATGCTTTATCTCACAAGTTGAGCCTAAAAATATTCAAATGGCTCTAAAGGAAAGTTCGTGGGTGGACGCAATGCAAGAAGAACTATCTCAGTTCTCAAAATTACAAATAGGAGTTGGTTGACCTTCCAAAGGGAGAGTATTCAATTGGAACTAGATGGGTATTTAAGTGTAAGAGAGATGATCGGGGTATCATTACTCGCAATAAAGCTCGTCTAGTGGTTCAAGGATTTAATCAACAAGAAGGAATAGATTACAATGAAGTGTTTGCACCAGTTGCTAGGCTAGAAGCAATTCGAGTATTCTTAGCATTTGCCTCATTTAAAGGTATAAAAGTTTATCAGTTGGATGTTAAGAGTGCCTTTTTATATGGCAAAGTTGAAGAATTGGTGTATGTTTCACAACCACCAGGGTTTACTGATCCTGACTATCCAGATAGAGTATATCGTTTGAATAAGGCTCTATATGGATTACATCAAGCACCTCGAATGTGGTATGGAACACTATCAACGTATCTACTTGAGAATGGATTCACAAGAGGATCAATTGATAGTACACTTTTTGTAAAATGGAAGAAGAAAGACTTTCTACTTGTGCAAGTGTATGTTGATGACATTATCTTTGGATCTTCTGATGAAAAGATGTGTCAAGAATTTGAGAAAGTCATGAGAAAAAGGTTTGAAATGTATGCAATGGGAGAGTTGAATTTCTTCTTAGGATTGCAAGTTGATCAAAAGAAGGATGGATTCTTTATTCATCAATCTAAATATACATATGAGCTATTGGAACGCTTTAAGATGGATGAAAGTAAGGTCTACAACACTCCAATTCCAGTCAATCATAACCTTGGACCAGATACATGGAGTGATAGCAATGTGGATCCAACTCTTTATAGAGCCATGATCAGATCACTAATGTATCTAACTGCCTCTCAGCCTGACATTATGTTTGCTGTTTGTATATGCGCAAGATATCAGGCTAATCCAAAAGAGTCACATATGCAAGCTGTGAAATGGATCTTTCGTTACCTCAAAGGGAAACCGAAACTGGGACTTTGGTATCCGACTGATGGAGACTTAGATCTCATAGCTTATACTGATTCGGATTATGGAGGATGCAATCAGAATAGGAAATCTACAACCGGAGGATGTCAATTCTTAGGAGGTAGATTAGTATCCTGGCAGTGCAAGAAGCAAAGCTCAGTAGCCATTTCTACATGTGAAGCTGAGTATGTTGCGGCTGGAAGCTGTTGTTCTCAAGTACTTTGGATCCAACAGCAACTACGGGATTATGGGTTAAACATAACCAATACTCCTATGATGATTGATAATGAGTCAACAATGTCGATCACCAACAATCCGGTGAAGCACAGTAAAACTAAGCACATTGATATTCGACATCATTTTTTTAGAGACTGTGCGGAGAAGAATTTGATAAAGTTATTTAAGGTTCCGTCATTGGATAACTTAGCAGTCTTATACCCAAAGGCGTTCGACAGGGCAAGATTTGAGACGTTGGTTCAACTAAACGGAATGAGAAATCCAGAGTGATTAGTCTTACAAGGGTATTTTTGTAATAGTTAGTAGTACTTTTTATGTTCTTATTAAAAAGGGGGGGGGGGGGGGCGTATGACATTCATTTGCTTGTTACCTAAAGGGAATCGCCTTCAATAAAAGAACAACAATAGTTCATTTAGAAAATTGTTTAAGTTTTTATCTGCAAAAACTATGGGAGATGATAGTACATTAGGAGAATAAGCTTCACAATAATAAGCTTAAGTCTTAAGTATGATATGTTAGTAGGTTCAATTTAAGCTACATTAGAACTACAGCGGTTCTATCAGGTATGTATTTATATTTATTTGATTATACACCTATATCCACAAGTAATAATTTGCATGTCTTAAATGTCTAGATAGCTTCATTATATGATGTACTGGTAGGCAAATTATATAAACATCTCTAAGTATTTAAGAAATTTTAATATACTTGATTGTTATCTAGTGTTTCTATTATATGGTGTATGACATAAGTCTTAATTGTTGATTGATATCAATCACATGCACTGTAATTATAAAGCTATAAAATGACAAATAGTAACAATATGGGTATCAACTTAATTATTGGTGACTTTGTTGTACTGAGTACAGACCTGAAGCCTTTAATTAAATTGATATTCTCAAATGTATTTTGAATCATGCTAAAAGGGATCCTTTGTTGTACTAAGTACAGACCTGGAAAACATATCATCTTCAAAGTATGTTCGATATTTGTCTAAATTCTAAATTCAAGTGTACGTTTGATAAACCTCTACCTTGAATCTAAATAAATCAATGTTATATGTGTTGCTTGAATTCTTCAGTATGTCATATCTTAGAAAACACTTGGTAATACTCATACTCAAATAATGATGTTGCTTAGATATGTGAGTATAATTTGTTTATGTGGATCTTCATATTGGTGATCATCTTGAACTGTCTATAAGAAAATATTCACTTAAAGTGAATAATATGTTATTATTAATTATGTTATGTGGATAAAGGTACCTAAGATATAATTTTATAAATATAAATGAATAAATGATAAAATTAGTTGTAATTCTATTGTAATTTATTTGAATTTCATGAGGTATGTATATTAACAATCTACTTAGACTTTTTAATAAATTTAAATAGTTTGTTCTTTCTAATATGATCCCTATGCAGATAAATTCTTATTCAGTTTATTTATGTACTTTATTTTTCCAAGTGATTAATAAAATTGTACTTGATACCACTGTTAGTTTATGTGTTTCTTACTTTATTTCATTGTTAGTTTTATTTTCTTACAGTTGTTTACCCTTTGGAATTAAATTTAAGCTTATAATCTCATATATGTGTTGAAAAATCGTAAAAAATACAAGTGAAAAATAATTTTTATTTTAGACTTGTACGAATAATGGGTTTACATTTATACTTAGTATTCGATTCGCGTTTTAATTTAATTCTGCGAGTTTGACTAGTCAAACCTGCGGATCGAGTTCAAACCTGCGAATCGAGTATAGGGTATGAAAGGGATGTGGTCAAACGAGTCAAACCCACCGAATCCACTTGTCTTGCGAGTTCACTTCATCTGTGCGAGTTGACTTAGTGCGAAACGAAGCGAAATTTTATTTCCGTTTGATTTAGTTTTCACGAACAAAGGAACGGGTTTTTGACTACATAGGTCTTATACAATTTTTGATTACGAACACTTTGAGGTATAAATCAATGGATTTCAACGTGTAATTAACACGAAATCGAAGTTTTTATAACACTAGGATTTCGATTTAAAGTTTGAACGATTTATGTAGATTCAAGATGTTATTTGACAAGAATCACTAGGGTTTATGTTAAACGCATCTTATGGACGTAAATGAATCGATAGATCATGTTAAAATTGATATATTAATCGATTTTGTGTTTCACCTCGCAACGACAGTTCATCGTGCAAGTTGAGATATATTTCAATTCGCAACGTCTATTTTTGCGAGTTGAAACTCAATTCGCTTGACTTGTTGACCTGCGAACTGAGTAGGTTTGAGAATCGACTTGCGAGTTGAAGTTGCGAATTGACTTGGTTTGCGAGTTGACTGGTTTGCGAATTGAGTTGCGAGTTGACATACATGCGAATCGAGTTGTGAGTTGAGTTCAGTTTTTGCGAATTGACAGTTTTTAATTTAAAACGTAACTTGCAACTTAAACTTTTGATGTAATTTTTGTTTTAAATAATAATAATATATGTCTTGATGTAAGATTTTTATATTAATACATAATAACATATATTTAATATATATATGACTTTAGATTCGATAATTATAAGTTCTATATATACATATATATATATATATATATATATATATCACATTAACTTACAACTATTTAGTAATAAGTTAATTTATTATTATATACGACTTGAGACGACAATGTAATATATTATAATTTAGAACTAAGATGTTTGATGAATATTGATTCATAAACATTATAGTTATAACTTACTAACGTGCTTTTAATTGTTTTGTCATTTGTGTTTTAAACAGATATGGCTAGGCAATTTGATAAAGATCACAACATCCTTGTTTATCTAGATCTCAGTGCACGTGGAGCTAACAAAGTAGCTCAAGTTCTTACATTCTTTGCATGTTCACGCATTCGTTATGCGCTAACGGAGTCTCCACCGATCTCTCAAGGTATAACGAACGATTTTAGACAAATATTCAGTATGACGAGACCGTCAACCCACCGGTCATTCGCGCAACGGTTAATCAGCAACCGATTGTGTTTTATGCATCTGACCTTCGTCAGATTTTATGACTGCGAATAGTAGACCAAGAAGATGGTCCGACTGAGTACCCAAGTAATTTTATTGAGGGTTCGTTAGGTCGTATGGGATATACAGGTGAGCGGAGAGGACTTCAGTTCCTTAAAGCTCTTGTTATTGGACAATGGAGATTCCTATGGCATGTTATAGTCACACTTTTTGGACCGAAGAAGGGCGGTTTTGATGAGTTGAGCCCTGCTCTTGTATTGGCCGTACTGTCACTGGTTTATAATAAACCATACAGTTTTTGTGATTATATTTTTGGTGAGCTGGTACGCCAGATATCGGGAACTGTTAGATCGAGATTTTTGATCTACCCAAGATTCTGCATGCTGATCATCCGTTCTCGGATTGCTGATCTTGTTATCCCTGAGCCGCATCTACGCGTTGATACAATAGCGCTCAGAGGATACAATGCGATGTTTCAATAGACTATTCGTCGTGAAGAATATGTCAAGCCTGAGATTCGTGATCTTTTTTGCTATATTCTTGATGCGGGTTATGTTACGCCACCAAACAATGGTTGGTTGGATGTTGATGTTGCAGCTGTTATTGTTCCTGAGCCTACTATGAATGTGGTTCCACAACCTGAGCCACATGAGCTGCTTGAGGATGTTCTTATTCAGGCTGATCAACCGGAACAACAGGTTGATGCACAGGTTGTTGCACAGCTAGTGCAAGAGGTGTTAGGGAAAAATGATGATGCCAATGATCCACTTCTTCAAGCAATTGATCAGTATATTGATGTTGTACATGCATAGGTATAATTTAAGTTATATAATAATATAGATACTTAATTGATATATTTTATTATTAATCATAGATGTATAATATAATTATATAATGATAATGATATAGATATTTCGATGATTAGGCAATATATCTAATTATACAATATAAATGTCATTATGCACAGGAAGCTGAGACTACAGACCCAGAGGTTGTAAGACCTGAGGGTGAGCAGGGACAGCAAGATAGATCTGAAGTTTTACCTCTGAAGGTAATATATCAGATTAATCTTACATATATATCGAATTTGTATGATAGAGCTTTTATGCTAATCATAAATGTTTAATATATTTACTATTCAGGATAGTGTTATTGGTACTTCTGGTGGAAATGATGGTGAGATTGAATCAGATTCATCTACAGACTCTGATGATGTCAGACCCATTTCACCTCCAGCTGTACAAATTTTCTATGGTTCACGGTTGATACCTGATCCGGCTTTGAAGGAAAAGCGTAAGGCTAAAGAAGTCGATCCTGACTTCAGTATTCTTGATGAAGGTCCTGAGGTGGCTGAGTCCCCTCTGATTACTCAACGCAGAAAGTGTTCTAGGACCTTGACTATTCGAGATGGTAAGTTTTATTTAGAGTTAGATAATCTTAACTTGTTGTTTATCAGTAGTTCAACTGAGACAGTTAATTCTGTGACAGTTTCTCGAGATACACCGCAGGTGGAGATTATGACACCGGTGGTTACTGAATCAGTATCTGTACCATCTGAGGTAGGAGATACACGTTTAGTACTACAAGTGTTATATAATTAATTAGAGATTGAGACAAAGTTATCTGTAACAATTACTTCTTTATTTGTATCTAACTTTACAGGTTGAGAAAATGCTAGAGTCAACGGAACCAGAGACGGTTTCCCAGACTATTGAGGAGGGAGTTGCTGAGTTAGTGCATGATGCACAGTTTCCAACTGCCAAAGCAAGTAGATTTGCAGCTATCCTTCTCACGAAAGCTTTATCTCAAGCCATTCCACCGCTTACACTCGAGTCTCATATTTCTTCACTCACACCACCTGGACCATCTACTATCTCTGTTACTCCTATGACTGATGTTGAAAGGCTTACATCCTTAGAGTCTACGGTTAAGGAGTTAGAGAAGCTTACTTCACAAATTCCAGAGTTGGTAGCTCAAAATCTTCTTTTTGCACAGCAGATTACTCAACAGAGTACATCTTATAAGACGCTGCTGGAGACTCATACCACATTGTTACAAGATTTTACTTCTCAGCGACTGAAGCTTGATTCCTTAGAATGCTTAGTGTTAAGAGTAAATTCAGGACAGTCAGCTCAGGGGGAGATAATGGTATATTCAGAGTCTTGCAAAGAAGATGAGCTGAGAAAGAAAAGAGATCAAGACAAAGATGATGATCCCAGTGCATCAAAAGATAGTGAGCCGACTGGTCCTTCAAAGACTAGTGAGCAAGCTAATGTTCAGGGGGAGTCTGGTGTTGATAAGAGTGGTAATGGTGCTGGTAGTACTGCGGGTACGAGTGAAGCTGGTAAGACAACTTACACTTGTGTAGATATTTGTATTTAGGATTTAGTTGAATTATGATTGTAATTATAATTGTAACTGAATAATTGTAACTTAATATTTTTGGTAATATATTCTGCTTGAGATTATATTTACAAGTTAAATATATTAGAAATTATTTAAGTTATATATGATATATAGAATTGTGATCGAAAGTCTTCCGACTCATTGAGTAGTCGAGCGGCGAGTCCCAATTAGTTTTGGCGGTCAAATTTCTATGATAACTTACATATTTTAGACTTGAGAGTTGGTTATAACTGACAAGTTTAATATGTAAAATCTTTAACTAGACAAAGATATATAATTTAAAGATATAATTGAAAGTTAAGTTTTTGGAAAGATAACGGTTCAATTAAGTCTTGGAATTATATAAGTTAATTAATCGTAAACTTAAATCTTTGGTGTTTATTCACAAAATATTAGAGTTTAAGTTTAATTAATATTTGTTAAGTGTTTTATAAAAGACTTAAGAAATCTTAGATTGATTCAGGGTAATCAATAAAAGATTTATAAGTTATTAATTACTTTTATGTTATGGGCTAATTACACAAAAGGATTAATAAAGAAATTCTTAGATTGATTCAGGGAGATCAATGAAGGAATTTAGATTGTTAATAGTTATTTGTGTTTGTGTTTTCTAGGGATTGAAATGCTTGATCTATCAGATTCAGAATTTGATTTTCTTGATGAGATAGATGAAGACATTAATTATGATTTGGAACAAGGAGAATTTCAACAACCTGAAGATTAGACTGTTGTTTCAGAGATTGAGCTAGACATTGGTGTAGATTTAGATGCAAATATAGATGAACACCATGTGAGCCCATCTAGAACAGAGATTGTGATTGAAGATGAAGAAGGTCCTAAGGTTGTTGATGTAGATGAAGATATCGATGACTTAACCGATTATGAAGAAGAGATTCCTGATAAGCATAAAGACAATCCAATATTCAGACCTTTAGAGAAAATAAAGAAGAAAAATGTTGGAGTTTTGGAGGTTGATATCACAGGATAACGTGAAGCGCATAGAGGGATTATCGGTTGATATTTTGACTCTGACCTGAAGCTTTTCACGATTAAAAGGTTTGATGGAGTTCAATATTTTGAGCGAAAGCTTGCAGTGTTCAGTTATCTACCTAAGTATGAGATCGAGACTTGGCTAGATTATCTTTGAAGAATCCAGATAATGATTTTGTTGGTCGATATGTAGAACATATAATCAAGACTGAGGTTCGTTCGGGGAAGTTTGAAAAGATTAAGCCAAGCAATGGGAAAATGATAAAGTTACAGGAGAGAAGTCAAAGAACTGGAAGGAGAAGGAGAAAGAAAGTATATCCAGTTGTCAAGTGTGTTCAGCAGATTCCACTGAAAACAATGCCACAGGATATTCTGGGAAATATGAAAAGTTGGCATGTGGATTCAGAAACTGGAGAGGCTGTCATGGTTAAAGCTGATGATGAAGTTGAGGGTGGTGAACGTGAAATTTTCAGAGTTTATGACCATCAACACCTAATGAATATGTCAAAGAAAGATTTGTTGAAGTTAAATGAGAATAGAATCTTGATGACAGAAGCATGGGGTGATTTAGCAGGAGATTATCAAATGATGGTTAAGACTTGTATTAAAACGAAGATATATGCAGGAAGTAAAATTTACAAATGAAGACTAAAGACAAGCGTGAAGATAAAGATGCTAGAGCTATTGTCAAGGGGGAGTTTGTTGAGACATAGTTTGTGATAACAGATCTAGCTTGAAATAGGACTGGTGTAATTGTTGTCATATTTGTACATTGGGTTAGATTTGTAAATAAATATTTGGTTTGTTATTAATATTTGTTAAATATATTAGTATATTTAAGTGTTAGACGAATATCAGAAATGAAATAAACATGTATAGCGAGTCGAGATCTCAAGTCGCAACGCACTGCGATGAGAGATGAGATCTGAACTCGCAATACAATAAGTATAGCGAACCGAAGCCAAGCTGGGCTTGGGCTGCGAGTTGAGTTGGACTCGCAGGCCCATGACCTGCGAGGTGAACTAAGTATATATATTTGATTTGGTTTGACTAAAACAAGACTTTTGCCATTCGAATTCTGATACCTGCGAATTGAATAATCCAGAGAAAAACGTATTCTAAAGGCTAGGCTTTGACAGTTTATCATTTAAAGTTAAGTATTAGTTAATCTAAATGCAAACTTATTCGTTATAGTAAGATAATGACATATTAAGGGATTCCACACCTTAATACTACAAATAACGAAGTTATCGATCCTAGAACTAGGGACTTACACAATTTACATTACATATTATATAAACACAATCATATTAGTTCAAAACCATTGTGTAGCCAACTGGGTGTTATAAAATTTCAAAATAACTCCATGGTTCAAAAGCAATTTGAACACGTTAATATTTCTTTACAACAGATACATACTTAAATTATCTTACTACATATATAATCAACTTTGCATATGTAATTTATTTCATATATACATATCACATGTTTTAGTAGGTATCTATTCATGTAGAATTTCAATTCAACGGCTGACATAAGTCATTATCTTTGTTATCTGAAATTCTAATCACATATCAATTTACTATCATATTTTTTAGCCTATGATACATTATCACGCACTAATACCACCATAACATCATGTGCAGTTTCATGTACGTATACTTAGACATCACCATTCAGAACAATATCAAGTATTAAATAATTTATTAATGTTACGTGCAATACCAAGCACGTATTCAATAATAATCAATTACTTTAATTACTCATTATCCTTAGATATTCATTTTAGAAACTACTTGCTACTATATTAATCATATTGTTCCAAACTCACTCAGTTCCCATAAGCAATTAATTTCATATACCCCATTAACATTATTATTCGGCATTCCTACTTGCCCTAGATCACATAACAATTAGCCGCATATTAATAACATATAAGATCATGTCATTATTTACGCAATTAATTCTGCGTTTTACATATATCATTTACTAGTTTACATTTGACCAGGAAGGCGTACTTCATCCTTAATCAAATGAAAATAACATCCCAGTCTATGTATTTTATAAACATATCCACATATGTTTCGTTCCCCTGTTTGACCATAGTCAAAACATCTTTTCTAGCCACATATTCATGTATTCTCTTAAGGGAGCAATAATACTCTAATCAAATCACATAACAATTCATTAGCAAGGATTTATAACCACACCTAGCATTCAATGTACCATAGTCATACGACCAATTTCAATGTTTATTTCAGCATTTAAACACCTTTAGGTTCAAATAGTATTGCTGTTAACCCTTAGTCAACACTTTATCTACTTTAATTCAACATATAGCCTACAATTTAAAGTTCATTCAGAACTACTTATGATGTTAACGTCTCGGTTAATATTTCTGTCACTACATGAACATTAACAATCATCAATTGACTTATAACTGGGAATCATATCAGTTTGACCCAATTAGCTTTACTACTAAGCATAATCATTATAGGAAATTATGTAATTTAAGTTAATTTAAATCCAGGTAAGTTTATCGTGGATTACCTTATTCTCTTAAACCATAGTGTAAGGAATTATTAATTTGATGAGACAAAATAAAAGATGAAAGTTGAGGGAGTAAAGATGAATTGTTTTATTTTAATTAGGTTCCTAGTATAATTATGATTTCTTGTAACCCTAATATCTCTAGTATATAAAGAGACATAGGGACGTAGGAAAAAGTGTGCACAAAAAAGATGTAGACGTCTAGTGTTTTGTTTTAGCCCTAAGGTTAAGATATCTTTGATATCTTTAATCCTTGTTATAGGTAGATAACACGTTCTATACTGATCATATAGAATTGGGGCTTGGTTTGATTGTATTGAATGATATATGTTGAAACCTTGTTATGATAACATTGATTCATTCTTATTCCGCTGCATATTATTATCTTTGTTATTGTTCATCCTAGATTAGATCTAAACAATCTGAGCTTAATCGATCACAAGTTTATCAAGTGGTATCAGAGCTATGGTGGCTCATGATCTAGGATCTACAAGGTTTACAAGTCTTACAAAGAAGATTTTTTGAAAATTAGGGTTTTCAATTTTCTGTTCGTCACTTTCTGCACAGCGATAGTAAAAAATCCGGATCTCATTGTTTAACCATTCAATCGTTGTGAAATTTGAACTGTAGGTTTATAACACATAGACGCACAATCTGACTTGAGGAATTTTAGATCTGAGCTTTTGATTGAGAGATCTATAAAGTCGAATTCTGCTGCTGAAACAATATGGTTTTTCCGAACAGCTGCAGTAAATCGATCACTGTGTCTTCGTTATTCAACGAATATTCATGATTTTTTGATATGTTATTCAAGACATATGTTTCTACATTGTGTGAAAATTTCATTGTGATCGGATGTTTCTACATAGAGATATTAAAATTCAAATATGCTGCAGTAAGTTTATGGTTTCTTTTGTGCAGCTGAAGTCAGAAAATTACTGTAGATTCGTTAACCATTGGATCGACTTAATTTTTGGATATGTGGTTAATGAAACATTTTTGAACTTCGTGTAAAAATTTTGGCATGATCAGATTCGTAATCAGGGAGATATCTAATTCTGAAGTTGCCTGCCACTGCTCGTTAGATGTGCTAGCCACTGCTCAGCCACTGTTTGTACAAACACTGCCACTGCTCGTTAGATGTGCTAGCCACTGCTCAGCCACTGTTTGTACAAACGTTGTCACTGGTAGAAGGTTCTTCCCGCTATTAGTACAAACTTCCCGCTGCTAGTACAAGCTTACCACTGTTAGAACAAGCTTACCACTGTTAGCACATCCTTACCACTGTTAGTACAAAATTGGTATTGCTAGAAGATCTTACCACTATTCGGTTATTGCCACTGTTAGTTAGTAGTTGCCACTGCTAATGTAATTTTACCACTGTTTGGTATCGATTACCACTGTTAGTCATTATTCAAACACTAATGCGGAATTAGTGATACTCATCATGGATGGTACTATATGGTATTCGTTACTATTATTGGATGGTTATCCGTACAGTTCTTATGGTTATTGTATAAGAAAAGTTTGGATCTCGATTGGAATTGTTTTCATAACAATTTATTTGCATTGATTTATGGCTCGTTTTTGAAGATTATTTGAAGATGTGATTACGAAGAAGATCGATTATATCTTATTTGATATTGTAGTTGAGTTTGACAGGTTTGTATCTTATCATATCTCAAAGTGGAGGATGAAGAACTTTGAAGATAACTTGTTTGGTTTGTATGGTGACAACGAAGACTTGACAAATTTAGCAAACGTGTGAGATTTATAAACTTATGATGCTCAATGCTCACATTTGCTATCACTTGGAAAAGTTTGGTGTGCTCGGTGACTTATTATGGAAAATAAGGATTTTTGTCAAAGAGATTGTGATCTACTTATACATAGGATTCTAAGTTCGACGTCGTAAATAGTACAAGATATAAGGTACAAGTTTGGAAGACTTAATTTCTTTATTAAGTTTGTTTTATTTTATTTTCTTCATCGGTGATCATTACATAGAGCCTACAAAGTTCGAGATTCAAGAGATGGTTAAAATATTGATTTGAGAGGAAGTTTGTTGTTAAAGTTTTTAACCATTGAGATATGTTCATGCATTGTTTGAGGGATAAAGGTTTCATCACTACTGCTAGTTATATATTATAACTGCTAGTGTAATTTTCTATTGTTCAAATTCATTATTCTTATTAAGCGTCATGGAGGGTAATTTGAGACATTAGAAAATTGGATTAGTGGTGTATTATATAGCAAGTGGTTGTAAATGTTCAAAGTTGCTTATCTTCAAGAATTTCCTATTGGATAATGACAAAAAAGGGAAGAAGAATTGAAGATCAAGATTTGCAGCTTATTGTTATTGCATGGCATGGTTTAAAAGAAATCAAGAGTTAAGGGGAAGTTTGTGCAAGAAGATCGATATTTTGTCATCATCAAATAGGGGAAGATTGTAAGGAATTATTAATTTGATGAGACAAAATAAAAGATGAAAGTTGAGGGACTAAAGATGAATTGTTTTATTTTAATTAGTTTCCTAGTATAATTATGATTTCTTGTAACCCTAATATCTCTAGTATATAAAGAGACATAGGGACGTAGGAAAAAGTGTGCACAGAAAAGATGTAGACGTCTAGAGTTTTGTTTTAGCCCTAAGGTTAAGATATCTTTGATATCTTTAATCCTTGTTATAGGTAGATAACACGTTCTATACTGATCATATAGAATTGGGGCTTGGTTTGATTGTATTGAATGATATATGTTGAAACCTTGTTATGATAACATTGATTCATTCTTTTTCCGCTGCATATTATTATCTTTGTTATTGTTCATCCTAGATTAGATCTAAACAATCTGAGCTTAATCGATCACAAGTTTCTGAGCTTAATCGATCACAAGTTTATCACATAGGATATAGAAGAGTTGCTGAGAGTACTAGTCAGTACTTATGCCCTGTCATCTCTGTATCCAAAGCAACATCTCACAAGTTGTTAAGTAATTAGCACATAATATACTAACCGATTCCCATACAGTAAGTAAATCCCACACCCTGGAACTTTTGACGTAACACAAGTTCATATTTGGGATTGAACACCTTGTCCAATTCACCCAAACCTATGCTCTGATACCAACTTATAACACCTCATCATTCGGAACCATTTTTAAATATATATATTACCTTGTACATCGGAAGCATCAGTCCAAACATACATTTTCCATTTACATTACATATTATGTAAAAACAATAATATTAGTTCATAACCATAGTGTAGCCAACTGAGTGTTATATAATTTCAAAAGATAACACTAACTCATTCAAAATAAATGTCAGAGTAGACACATGGTCAAACATTCCATCCAATTCAAGCTTCTTTCCCGATCCGTTATATCCAGACCATAACATGCAAGAAGTGGGGTGGTGGGGTTAGCTCAAAGCTAAGTGAGTGAATATATAATCAACAGTCCAACTTAGCATAACAACTCTGTTTACAACAAAGCATCGTAAACACATAGCGTCAAAGAGGATCAGTGGTTCTTGAGGAACCCTCATGCCGCGGTAGCCCTCCAAGAACACTTATCAACCAGCTGCAAGACTATACATCGGTTAATCGATAACTTGTTGCTATCTTCACTAGACACAGGTTCCTATCAACGATGTGTACAAGGAAACCCCCGTCAGCCAAACAATAGCAACTAAGCCCAACCAATGTTAACCTCTGAATAATCACATATGCCCAACGCCCACGTATCACATAATCCATAATCATCATGGCATTATGTCAGACTAAACAGTCTATCAACAGCAATAACAACATAAGAAACTAAATAGTCTATAAATAGTAAAACTATGTTTACCCGTTGTAACCAAACCTGTTACAACTAAATCACACTGAGTGTTACAGAACCACTCACCATTACCTTAGCCGCAAGCTCAGAAGTCTAATGTTACTGAGCCATTCTCCGTTATCTCAGAATACAATTAAATAACGAGTTAGTAATTCATCTCATAGCATCTAACTCATTTCATAATCATATAACATATCTCAGTAAATAATACCAAAATACTAAGCAGTAACTAGTTATAATAACTCAGTCAAATCATTGATTAATAATGATAAACAAATCATCATTCCATATTTAGTTTATAACTAAATTCAATTATATAACCAAAATACACAAGTAGGGGTGAGCGTGGTACGGAACCGGTACCGAACTGTAGTACCGCTTATTTTTTTGGCCCTAAAGTGAGTACCGAATACCGGATCATTTAAAGCGGTACGGTACTGGTACGGTTCCGATACCGGTAGGGTAAAAGTGGTACTATACCGCTTTGGTACCAAAACATAGTATAATAATAAATAAACCAATTCACGTATTTTATACTCGATAAAATTCATAGAAAATAAACATTAATGAATGTAAAATAAATAAAAACATCATTAAGTGACATAGATGGATATTGACGAAGAAAAACAAATACATACAATGACATTATTGTACCGTGTTAAGTGTTTTGTTAATGATAGATATCATGATCCTTACCTTTATATTAACAAGCAATATATTTTGAATCCGATTCAACTACGTACGGTGTTAAAAACATGATTATTTGTGTAGCAGAGAAAACTAGCTATACTTCTACAAAATTAAAATTGTATTCATACAAGAGAGTCTAAATCTATTTTAATACTTCTTAATTACGCAAACAGAATTATTTTATATTAATAGACATATCATATGATCGTAGAAATGAGATTATAAATAAATCTTTTTAAAATATAGAAAGAACCTATGGACCTATAACAAATAAAAACATATAATTTCGGATATGGTGCCAAAGCGGAAAAAGAGGTAAAATACCGGCACCGAACCGGTTGGTACCGGTTATTTTTTTGGCACTAAAGTGAGTACCAAATACCGGACCGTTTGAAGTGGTACGGTACCGGTTCGGTACCGGTACAGTAGCGGTACAGGATTGGGATTCGGGTACGAATGCTCACCACTATACACAAGTATTTAAGTTGAATAAAAATCACCACAACACACGTGTTACCCGCCAGGTACTTAGGTCTTTCCCAGCTCCAGTTTTGATCAGAACAAAATTAATTTTACCCGCTCTCATTTACTCATTGGATAAAATTGTACCCGACCCATTTACTCATTTACCTGCCGGGTAGGGCTTTACCCGCCGGGTAGGGCTTTACCCGCCGGGTACCCTACTAACTCAGTTTACCCGCCGGATTGGGTTGTATCCGCCAGGTAACCAATCAATCCAACGTACCCTCCGGATACTAGAACTACCCGCCGGGTAGTTCATCCTGCCCAGCGACCTGCAAGTCTGCTCAAACCAAGAATCTGAAATATTCCAAAAATCATCATTAATCCATGTTATAATTCAATTAAATACAGTAACTAGTAATCACTAACAACATATAACATCATTACCAACTTCAATATCATCTAAAATCATGCATCCATCAAATTTGATCAAAGCATATTTATGAACATCAATTCAAAGAAACAAACTTACAAATTGATTAAGATGAAATAAAGAAGATGAGGAAGTTCATGAAACTAATCAAATCCCAGCTCAACTTGTTTCAAGTTTTGTGTTCGATTTTCTTTTGTTGTGAAGTTTTCAAAGAAATCAAGAAAATGAAGTAATTTGAGAAATTTAAGAAACTTAAGTCGGCTCCCTCCCAAACCGACCCAGTATACCATTTAGAATTAGTCCCCCTTTTTAAACCTATTGTCTAGAACCTAAGATTATTTACGATTCCAACAATTTTATTTTACCTTCAACTGTATAAATTTAAAACAAACAATAATTTACTAGTTACAATAATTTACTAGTTACAATAAGTTATTTGACTTTTTAACTAATATACACAATTAAACATACTAAAATAGTGAAATTAATTTCCTAACTGTAACACCCACCTAAGAGGCCTAGTAATATTCGGTAAATTCCCGACTCTAAATTAAACAACGTGTTAAGAATTTTAATTGTTTATTTCGTTATGTTTATTATAAATAACTAGTTAAAAATTTGCATGCCTTATTGTGACTAATGAATTATTACTTGTTTTAACTTGTTATAGTTGACGGTAAAAAAAATAGTTAATGGTTTTCAGGTTCTAGACAATAGGTTTAGAAGGGGACTAATTATAAATAAATATGGGGTCGGTTGGAATGTTAGCTGACCTATTTATCACTTTCCTAAATATGAAAGTTTACTTCTATGTTCACAAACCAACATCCACACAAACACTTAGAAACCAAGAAACAAAAACTTGAAATCAAAATTTGGAGTTGTGATTTTGGTTTAAGCTTTATCACCATCATCTTAAGCAACTAGTAAGTTTAAATTCTTGAATTTATATTCATAACTTTCTTTGATTCAATTTGATAGATAAATGAGTTTAGATGATGTTGAAGTTGATATATGATGTTATTGATGCTACGTGATTGTTGTTATTGTTGTTATTTGCTGTTAGAAACTGAGTTAAAGGTTTTGGTTCAAGAATTCGGGTTTGGGTTTTTGGCTTGTTAAAAATCAGCTGGAAGATGAGTGGTACCCGACGGATAGACCCGTTACCCGGTGGGTAGTGTGACAAAACGGGGGAACCCGGCTGGTAACCTGGGAACCCGGTTGCTCCTCTAAGCTTTAAAACGAGGTTTTGTTCTGTTTCCACAAAAGTTAAAGTACCCGGCTGTTTTGCCGGTTACCCGGCTGATTCCCTTTCTACCCGGCGGGTAGTAATGGAACCCGACGGGTACTCTGTGCTTTCAGAATTTTGAGTTTTTAACCCTTAAATTGTAATAATTCTTGTTCTAGCTTAAATATTGGTGTCTTGTATATATAACTAAAATAAGTTATACATGTTGTGGAATAAGTTACTAACTTATATTTCGCTTTGTTCTCAGACACGGAGAAGACTCGGTAAAATAAGAACTCTGAGTTAACAACTGAGACTATCAGGTTAGTGGATCTGTAACTCTAAGTATAATTTAGTTGTAAGAAGTTTGGTTACAATGGGTAAACGTAGTACTACTGCTTGATCGACTGTTTAGTCTGATAGGATAATTATATTGATTATGTGTGATATCGCGTAAAAAGTCACGTTTTTACTACCGATATCTCTCTCATTCTGGAATGATTCTTCGCATTTTAATTCAAAAACATTACAAATCAATAGTATTATGCCAAGATAGTCTAAACAAGGTCGCACGATAAAAATCAAGCAAAACGGATGAAAAACGAAGATTCCACGCACGTTTGAAGATTACAGACACTGGAACGAGGTTTCAAGACAAAAGAGCCCATCACCAACATCTATTTGACCCAAGATGTTCGTTTTCAAATTACGAATTCAACAGAAGAAGAATCAACTAAAACGGACGAAGAACGAAGATTCTACGCACTCCGGAAGATCCAAACGATTCGTACGACACATCTAAAGTTCAGAAACATATTTTTGGGATTTCTTTTCATCAAAAGCTTTGTTTTTGAATTACGAATCCAACGCAAAAAGAATCAACGCAAACGGACACGTAACGAAGAAAACATGCACGAATCGAGAAACGCAGCAACCGGCAGCAGACTGGTGCCACTGGCAGCCAGCCGCCGCCGCCAGCCAGCCAGCCACCGGCTGCTGCCCGCCACCCACACGGATTGCACTTTTTCATCCTTTTTCGTACCCGGTGCTAGACCTTTTCCTACTTTTCGTACATGGTGCCACTACCTTTTTCGCCTTTTGTACCTGGTGCTACTACCTTTTCCACCTTTTGCTAATGTGTGCTTCCTTTGGCTAAAATGCACCAAAACTCCTCTATAAATAGGAGGCATGGGTTCATTTGAAACACACACCTTGGAAGAAACACCTACACCTACACACACTTTCTTCTAGCTTTTATTTCTTTCTTTGTTTTAAATTAGTATTAGGCTAGTAGCAAGGAATGTGTTTGTAATCCTTGGTGAGGAACGCATTTGTAATCATTGGTGTACGCTTGGAGCAACTCTTATTAATTCAAGTCTACTCCTTCTCGCATATTAATCTTGGTTATTTCTATCCTTATCTATCTTGATTAAATATGTATACTTTAATTATGCTAGAGATAGTTTATGCCATGATTAGCGAGTAGATTACTATTGTATTTGTTGTGATGTAGTTAGTATATATAATTGTGGGATGACTTTAAATATGTCGTGAAATAATATGATGGCTCCTATTCGACTGTTACTTGGTATAGTGCTGGAAATGCTTTTAAGCAAAGTACATACGTATGGAAGCCGGTAACGACCGAAGGTAGTTGTATTATGGATCGACATTATAAAACGGAAACTTTATGAATGGACTTATCTTATGATTTTAAACCTAAAACTTACATTAGCCTTTCGATTGACAAACGTGATTATAACCTTGTAAAGAGGAGTCGCGAACCTCACTACTTGGTCAATAGTTATATGTGTAAAACTATGGATTCGATTGTAACATTATGCGAGCATCATAAAATGCAATGTGATTACGTGGAAGTGCCATGAGTATTGTACACTTAGAATCTTAATGTACTTATCATGTAAACATCGTGAAGCAATTGAATCCACAATGGAAACATCGGCAAACGATTAAATACATTGTGGACTACCATAGCATTTTCTGATATGGTCTGGGTTTAACTCTATGCAAAAAGCCGTCAGCATTTTAATTATTGCTTTAATTAGATTAGATTAGTTTAGATTAGATTAGGTAGGCTATAGGCTAAATAACCATTTACGAAAACCTAGGGATTTGTTAATTGTATTGAGAAAGGAAAGTTTAAAAATCCAATTTAAATCGATACTTTTCCTTAACCTATGAAATATAAAGTAAGGTACGCAAGAAACCTCAACACTTTCCTTTGCTTACCACGCTTAAAATTCATTAATAGGAATTGATCAACTAAGTCCGAACATATTTGCTAAGTTAATAGTTTGCTAAGTTTATAGTCCTTATGGTATTAAGAACGGTTAGACTTGTTGTAGACTTGCTACTCTATTCCTTCGCCCACGAGCAAAATGTGCTCAATAATAAGGGCCACTGACTCCCTCATAGGAGAGTGTGGGGAGTTGAGCATTGTCTGTCTTATCAGAATCATGACACCATGGTTCCTCGTGACATATTAGTTGATACCCGACTAATAGGGAACCCATTGGTTATACCATACACTACAAGGTCTAGTGAACATTCTAAATTTAGTAAACGTTTCCCCTACAAGTCATCGTCCCACATTATAAGCTAACGAACTCACGACAAATACTCCTTTTCTTATCTGATTTACAATTATCTTTTATTCGCTTTAATTAGTTTAATTAATTAACTGAACCAAAAACCCCCAATGCACTCTTTTAATCTTTACTAGAAAAGAAAGATTGATTGGATTCCCTCTGTTTCAATTCAGTTTCTCTTTAAGAACGACTCTAGGTCATACTTACCATCTACTAGCCTTTTGGTTCATTATCAGTAAGTCACACTTAGACCCCAGCAAATACAAATTTAAAACACCCACGATCGCAGTCCGAGCGCCGTCTTCACACGGACGCTGGGCAGCGCATCAATGTGCTAATTGGCCATTGGGCATTATTTGCATTATTCGGAGGTCAACATTAGTTGGGCTTAGTTGTTATTGTTGGACACGTCAGGGGTTCCTTGTACACATAGTTAATAGTAACATGTGGCGTGTGAAGATAACAACAAGCTATCGGTTAAACACTGTATTGTCCTGCAGTTGATTTTAAGTGTTCTTTGGTGGATACTTCAAGAACCACCAATCCTCTTGGGGTTATGTGTTTACGATTATTTGCTGTAAACAGGGTTGTTATGCTAAGTTAGACTGTCAGTTATACATTCTCTCGCTTAGCCTTCTGCTAATCCCAACACCCTACTTCTTGCAGGTTATGTTTTGATATGACTAATTGGGGCAAGAAGCTTTATATTATGGAATGTTTGACAATCGGTTAGTCTGATAATGTTTTGAGAAACTTAATGTTGTGTTTGTATTATATAACACCCAGCTTTACGTATTTTGGGTTATGAACAATATAACTGTGATGTTCCATGAGTAATGTAAATTATCCATATATGTTTTGACCAAACGCTTCCGATATGTATATATATATATAAAATGGTTCTGAGATAAGGGGTGTTATAAGTTGGTATCAGAGCATAGATTTGTGTAATTGAACATAAGTAAAATGTTCAAACTCAAATCTGACTTGTTTAGTCAAACATTTCAGAGTGTGGGACTTGGTTATTGATTGGGAAATTGATTAGTATGTTATGTACTTACAGTTAACAAGTTGTGAGATTTTATTGTGAATATAGATATGGCAGAACCTGATCAACCAACCAATGTCCTTAATAAGTCCTCCAGTTCTGATGCCCCTCCTCCTCCTAAAAGACATGGACAGTCTGGTACCTCATTCTCAGTTGGTGAGGATACAGATAGGGATGAATATATATTACAATTAGAGGATGAATTACATGAACTCCAAGGTTTCAGATGACAGACTTTACAGGATAAACAGGACAAATCTTTTCAACAGCCTCTACAGTCACAGCAGCCTGTTATTAGTACAGTTCCACCTCCTGTAGTATCATCTTCTCAGATACCACTGGCATTGCCATTCTAATTTCAGCCACCGCAGTCTTATGGTATTTCTTATCAGACTTCAGTTCCATTGTCATCTGCTGGGCTTTCTAATTATCAGATACCAGTGTTTTTACCACCACAACAGTAGAAGAAAGTTTGTTCATTTAAACCTTCCAAAAAAAAAAAAAAACTTTTCTTAATTTTATACTTTCCTTATTTCTAGTTTTTCTCTATTTACTGTTTCTCTTTAGTGTATGACCTGTTCCCCTAGATCTGCACCACTGTTTAATTTCCCTGATCCAGAACTTATAATACGTACCATTCGATGAAAAAAGAAGCAATCCGCGCTTGAACAAGCAATGGCTGAACGCATCACTCTCGCTGACAACAGTAAACCCTCTATCGAAGGAAGAGGAGGACCAATTCTCTACCGTGAAACCCCTGGTCAATCTTTCGAGCTTAAACACCACATCATCCAACTAATCCAAAACCACTGTCAATTTCATGGATTGCCAAGTGATGATCCCAACTCTCACCTCGATAAATTCATATCTCTTTCAAATTCCTACAAACAAAACGGAATTAGCCAAGACACGATCCGCTTGTATCTTTTCCCTTATTCGCTCACTCATCATGCGCAAACATGGTTTGAAGGTTTAGAGACCGGCTCTATCCCTTCATGGACGGTAATGGCAACAAAGTATCTAACCAAATACTTTCCGCCTTCTAAACAAACCAAACTTCGAAATGACATCATGAATTTCCGACAAGCTTTTGATGAATCATTATACACCGCATGGGAACGATTCAAAGGAGCCTTGAAGAAGTGCCCTAATCACCGTCTCGACAAATCCGCACAATTGTGTACCTTCTACAATGGTTTAGATCTTAACCACCGAACCACCCTCGATGCTGCTACACAAGGAAGCTTCATGGCAAAGACCGACGAAGAAGGATGGAACCTGATAGAGAACATGACTATGCATCACCATGATTGGAACTCTGGAGATCACTCTACATCTTCAGCACCTATCGTTGCATCAAATCCAGTTCCAGTTGAAGCACTTAAAGTATTAACGGAGAAAATGGACTCACTTGTCAAACAAGTTGGAGAACTTAAGAAACAATAGCACCAAGTACACCAAGTGCAAGTCTGTCAACATTGCACCAATCCGCAACCATCTGGTGAATACCAAGTGGAGTACGAAGAAGCAGACGGCACAGTCTACTATGCTCAGTTTCCCGCTCGACCACAGAATTTTCCACCCGGTTTCAACCAAAACAATAACCAACCTAGAGGACCTCCATTCCCACAGAGAACTAACCAACCATACCAACCCCGATACCCACCTAGATACCCACCTTACCCACAACAATCACAACCCTCTTATAACCAACCCCTCGCACTTCCTGCACCCACTTCCGATACAAGCCAAACCACTGAACAACCTGTAAAGACAAATGCCCCAGCTTCAAGTTCAGATGACGCCTTCACCCAATTCATGAAAGATCACCTACTCAACCAAAAGACGTCCGCTAGACAAGATCAAGCCGACCTCTTCATGAGAAACCAATTGGCCGTGCTGAAGAATTTGGAAGCCCAAATTGGACAATTGGCACAACGTCTTGATAACAGACCCAGAGGAAGTTTGCCTAGCAACACGGTTCACAACCCACATGTTGAGGAAGCAAAGCAACTCACTACCGCAAATGAGGCAGCCACTCCACCTCCTGCTGCTGTACCCATAAAAGAAGAACCAAAGATCAAGATACCAGCTGTGGAAACCACTCCGACCATGAACAAAGAGGTCATGATCCCTTACCCCGCTAGACTTAAAGCCCAACCTAAGAAACTATCATCCTTTAAGCTAGACGGAAAATTTCTAGATACCATGTCTAGAGTTCCCGGTCGAAATAAATATATGAGGAAATTGCTATCCACTAAGGATAAACTGCCCGAAGTAAACAACATTCCCCTTAGTTCTGAAACATCAACCCTACTTAAGAATAGCCTTCCAGAAAAACTAGGAGATACCGGTAGATTCACATTCCCTTGTTCTATTTACCAATCCGGAGACATCAGCGCCTTAGCTGACCTAGGAGCCAGCATTAACCTTATGCCCTACTCCCTGTTTAAAAGGCTAGAACTTGAAAATTTGAAACCTACTAAGATGACTGTCTAGCTAGCCGACCAATCTGTTAGATACCCAAAGGGAATAGCTGAGAACGTCTTAGTTCAAGTTAAAAAATTCTTCTTTCCGACTGATTTCGTGGTAATGGATATCCACGAGGACATAAACATCCCGATTATCCTTGGAAGACCATTTATGAACACAGCCAGAGCAGTGATTGATGTGTATAACCATACGATTGTTCTACGAGCGCATGGTGAAAACATCACTTACAAGATCGACCAACTGAACTATACACCAGAGCAAGAAGAATGCCACGCTATATCAACATGCAGAATATGTTCCGATGACGAATCAGACCCCGAAGAAGAACGATGCTTCACTCGCCCAACAACCTTGATCTACGATACTGAGACAGACCGAGATGAGGACGAGGAGTATCAGGAAGCTGAGGAAGAAGAAGAATCTGAGGAGGATGAATCAGAACCTGAGGAAGAAGAGGAAGAACCCGCAGAGGAAGATGAAAGAACGGAAGAAATGGAAGAAGAACCTGAGGAAGAGGAAGAAATGGAGGAAGATGAATACCAAACTAATTCACCACAGATGGCTGAAGTCAAGAGGATACAAGACTGCAAAGACTACACTTCATCGGAAGAATCCTTTGATTACAGAGCCATCCACCAAGAGCTTAGATCCACTCATCTCAAAAGAATGGGAAACATTCTCGACTCTTATCTCGATCCATCAAAACCCTTCACCAGAACCCGACTCCGAGACATAGACACTTTCGAAGAAGAACTCCGAACATCACAGCACCCTGACTTGTATGCTAAACTCCTACAGAGAATTTCTGCATATAAGGCAAGACAACCAGGAAGCTTTGTTGAGGAAAACCTTCAAAACACCATCACGGAAGTTAGAACCGTCAAGGTCGACAGCACCCAACCTTTCAACAACGCACCCTCAGATGAAGAGTTCCACCAATTCCCAGATTCACGAGACAAAGATTCTGACTACTAGAGTGTCGAATTTGACGGTGATTTTGTTGACGTCACTATCGATGAACGCTCTATTCCAAAAACTCCTCTTGCTCCACCAAATTCACCCGTCATCACAACTGAGAGATTAGAGATTCCCCTCATCGACACTCACGAGGAAATGATTGATGTGATTGATGAAAACGATGATGTACGCATCATTGTGGAGGCTATCAAAGAGTCAACCAATGAATACAACACCGCTCAGAGACACCTGATAAGGCAGATTGAACAAGAATACGATTCATATCTCACCAACTATGGAGAACCAGTACCCCAGACTTTGCTCAGACATATCCAAGAATTCTCCAATTCCCTTCAAGAACAAGTCACCAGAGAAGCTCAACAGCCAGAAAGACCAGACTACCCAATGGGAGAAATCGAGTTCTGCAACAACCAAAAGCAAATATACCAAAAAGTATATTGTGCCTTGGCCGGATCAGCCTTTCCCTACTCATCAAGTCAAAAGGCTACACTAGCATCAATGAGGACCCATCTTGAGAGAACTACTGGAAATCCACAGAACTATGCTGACATAAGAATGGTGGGAGATCTTAGAACCCTTCTAGACCTCATCGAAACTGGAGAACATCTTACAACTCCAGAAAATTTCAGGATAGTCATTCATTCCACCATTGGTCATCACGTCGAACTAATAGTGGATGAGCTAAATCAGGCAGCATTTGAAGAAAACACTCGTGACATTCCAGCACGATATTGGAACATGTCACCAGTCAACTTAGCATCCTATGTAATAGATCGACTGCGTGGAATGTACGAGGAAAAAGACATAGAAATTGACGCTTACCGCAACGGATATTGCGAAATATTCAGCAAATTAATCTACATCTTCACGGACTCAGATTTTCCCTTCGACCGTTAGCAACATCAACTCATCAGACAAGTATGCCAAGCAACCCGATCTTTTGGAGGAGACCCTTTAGCTGAAAACTTTCAAGAAGTAAAAACTCAATTCATGGCTTTGATCACCTCAATAGGAAGAAACCACCCCCAGCGTGAGATTGTTCGAACTCACACCTGCACTCGAATTGACCCTAACGGACCAGTCACAAGGACAGTTCGATACATCAGTTATGGGATGGCAATCCTCGACAGACTAGCCACTGACCACTTCAAGAGCTTCAGGATGGAATCCACCACTCCACCAACTCTCATTGCCGACAAGATAGAGCAATTCCTGCGATACTTTCCCCCACGCTACAGCTTACCTAGGAACCACAGTGATCACTCTAGCACCACGGACACATCCAGCATCATCTGAAGAAGAAAGCACTAAGTCGAGCTCTCGACTTTAAAAGAGCGCTTCTCGGGAGGCAACCCATGTTTTTACGTTTATACAATTTTACTTTCCAAGAAGTGATGAAATCTCCGACTATCTTTCACACCCGGATCATACAAAGCATGCTCCAACACCAGAAGAAAAGTATATCCGACGTGTTCACGCCTACGAGACCAATCACAAGAAGACTTGATCAAGACTGCAACAAGGAAGATGAAATCCGGCACATGCACCAAAGGAACACTGCAACCACTGGGGAGTACTTCCTATACCGTCTTTTTCATTCATTTTAAATATACCATATCCAATATGCTTATCACTAAGTGTGGGATTCAAACCCAACACACACTAAAAGAATGCACCTTAGATGTTTGAAACCCTAAGTGTGGGATTTTACCCAGTTAAAAAGCTTAGTATAACATCGAGGACGATGTTTCTTTAAGTGTGGGATAGCAGTAGTTGCACTACTATAAAATGGATAATGGTATACGCTTGATTCTCAAATCGTTGCTCTTTATTAGACCATCCTTCTCCAAAAAGTAAACAAAATTTTCAAAAATATGTTGAAAATGAAAAATTTTAGACAAAGAATGATTTACTTTGGGAAAAAGGATAATTAAAATACAAACTCTTTTGAAAAATCAGTTTTGTAATCCTATAAAGAGCATCGCATGACTAGGCACACAACAACCTAACTTTCGATTCGTGAGGTATCTTGAGCCATAGAAAAAGCATTCACTTTTAATGCTTCACTTTTTCGATTCTTGAGTGTGCCGATGTATGCGTTTAGAATCAGAACTTGCTCCTGTTATACATTTCGAATCCAGATTGGTCAGTGAAAAGGAGATTGAATCACATCATTCTAAAACCCAGCCGTACAACCATACTCCCAAAAGAAAAATAGATACGTTACCCCTCACCTACTCAAAAGCATCCTTCAAGCTTCATAAAAAGTTTCAGAGATAATCAAAGAGAAATCGCAAGGGGTTGACGCCGTAAAAAAAAAAAAATCCGAAGAAAAAGGAAATCAACAGGAGAAAAAGACTCCTTCTGCAAATATCAAAAGGCGTCAATCTCCCAAAAATCCAAACTTAGACAAAAAGAAAATCAAAAACCAAAACCTCCTCTCATACCAAAAACCTCACATCCCCTCTCCTTGAATGATTGTGGCTAGATCGACTTCATACTCACCAAAAAGGTAACGATTTGATTGTCAATCAAGCCTATGATGATAAACGATACATGACTGGCATTCTGAGTGATTGATAATATTAGAATAGGAAACCCTAAACACTTTGAGTGATTTGAGTGACCACCTTGAGAGGATCGCCTAGTCATGTATCCAAGGTCAAAGATCACAAGCATGCTCCTAAAGATTACAATCCTTCCTTTTCCAAAAACAAGTATTTTACTTTCCCAAAACTCCTTAGTGAAAAGTTCCACCTTAAAATTATTTTATTTTTAGCATGTTGAAAATCGAGTTTGCTTGAGGATAAGCAAAGTTCTAAGTGTGGGATACTTGATATCGCGTAAAAAGTCACGTTTTTACTACCGATATCTCTCTCATTCTGGAACGATTCTTCGCATTTTAATTCAAAAACATTACAAATCAATAGTATTATGCCAAGATAGTCTAAACAAGGTCGCACGATAAAAATCAAGCAAAATGGATGAAAAACGAAGATTCCACGCACGTTTGAAGATTCCAGACACCGGAAGGAGGTTTCAAGACAAAAGAGCCCATCACCAACATCTATTTGACCCAAGATGTTCGTTTTCAAATTACGAATCCAATAGAAGAAGAATCAACTAAAACGGACGAAGAACGAAGATTCTACGCACTCCGGAAGATCCAAAGGATTCGTACGACATATCTAAAGTTCAGAGACATATTTTTGTGATTTCTTTTCATCAAAAGCTTCATTTTTGAATTACAAATCCAACGCAAAAAGAATCAACACAAACGGACGCGTAACGAAGAAAACACGCACAAATCGAGAAACGCAGCAACCAGCAGCAGACTGGTGCCACTGGCAGCCAGCCGCCGCGGCCAGCCAGCCGCCGGCTGCTGGCAGCCAGCCGCCGGCTGCTGGCAGCCAGCCGCCGGCTGCTGGCAGCCAGCCACTGGCTGCTGCCCGCCACCTGCACAGATTGCGCTTTTTCATCCTTTTTCGTACCCGGTGCTAGACGTTTTCCTACTTTTCGTACCTGGTGCCACTACCTTTTTCGCCTTTTGTACCTGGTGCTACTACCTTTTCCACCTTTTGCTAATGTGTGCTTCCTTTGGCTAAAATGCACCAAAACTCCTCTATAAATAGGAGGCATGGGTTCATTTGAAACACACACCTTCGAAGAAACACCTACACCTACACACACTTTCTTCTAGCTTTTCTATCTATCTTTGTTTTAAATTAGTATTAGGCTAGTAGCAAGGAATGTGTTTGTAATTCTTGGTGAGGAACGCATTTGTAATCATTGGTGTACGCTTGGAGCAACTCTTATTAATTCAAGTCTACTCCTTCTCGCATATTAATCTCGGTTATTTCTATCCTTATCTATCTTGATTAAATATGTATACTTTAATTATGCTAGATATAGTTTATGCCATGATTAGCGAGTAGATTACTATTGTATTTGTTGTGATGTAGTTAGTATATATAATTGTGGGATGACTTTAAATAAGTCGTGAAATAATATGACGGCCCCTATTCGACTGTTACTTGGTATAGTGCTGGAAATGCTTTTAAGCAAAGTACATACGTATGGAAGCCGGTAATGACCGAAGGTAGTTGTATTATGGATTGACATTATAAAACGGAAACTTTATGAACGGACTTATCATATGATTTTAAACCTAAAACTTACATTCGCCTTTCGATTGACAAACGTGATTATAACCTTGTAAAGAGGAGTCGCGAACCTCACTACTTGGTCAATAGTTATCTGTGTAAAACTATGGTTTCGATTGTAACATTATGCGAGCATCATAAAATGCAATGTGATTACGTGGAAGTGCCATGAGTATTGTACACTTAGAATCACAATGTACTTATCATGTAAACATAGTGAAGCAATTGAATCCACAATGGAAACATCGGCAAACGATTAAATACATTGTGGACTACCATAGCATTTTCTGACATGGTCTGGGTTTAACTCTATGCAAAAAGCCGTCAGCATTTTAATTATTGCTTTAATTAGATTAGATTAGTTTAGATTAGATTAGGTAGGCTATAGGCTAAATAACCATTTACGAAAACCTAGGGATTTGTTAATTGTATTGAGAAAAGGCAAGTTTAAAAATCCAATTTAAATCGATACTTTTCCTTAACCTATGAAATATAAAGTAAGGTATGCAAGAAACCTCAACACTTTCCTTTGCTTACCACGCTTAAAATTCATTAATAGGAATTGATCAACTAAGTCCGAACATATTTGCTAAGTTAATAGTTTGCTAAATTTATAGTCCTTATGGTATTAAGAACGGTTAGACTTGTTGTAGACTTGCTACTCTATTCCTTCGCCCACGAGCAAAATGTGCTCAATAATAAGGGCCACTGACTCCCTCATAGGAGAGTGTGGGGAGTTAAGCATTGTCTGTCTTATCAGAATCATGACACCATGGTTCCTCGTGACATATTAGTTGATACCCGACTAATAGGGAACCCATTGGTTATACCATACACTACAAGGTCTAGTGAACATTCTAAATTTAGTAAACGTTTCCCCTACAAGTCATCGTCCCACATTATAAGCTAACGAACTCACGACAAATACTCCTTTTCTTATCTGATTTACAATTATCTTTTATTCGCTAATTAGTTTAATTAATTAACTGAACCAAAAACCCCCAACGCACTCTTTTAATCTTTACTAGAAAAGAAAGATTGATTGGATTCCCTCTGTTTCAATTCAGTTTCTCTTTAAGAATGACTCTAGGTCATACTTACCATCTACTAGCCTTTTGGTTCAGTATCAGTAAGTCACACTTAGACCCCAGCAAATACAAATTTAAAACACCCACGATCGCGGTCCGAGCACCGTCTTCACACGGACGCTGGGCAGCGCATCAATGTGCTAATTGGCCATTGGGCATTATTTGCATTATTCGGAGGTCAACACTGGTTGGGCTTAGTTGTTATTATTGGACACGTCAGGGGTTCCTTGTACACATAGTTAATAGTAACATGTGGCGTGTGAAGATAACAACAAGCTATCGGTTAATCACTGTATTGTCCTGCAGTTGATTTTAAGTGTTCTTTGGTGGATACTTCAAGAACCACCAATCCTCTTGGGGTTATGTGTTTACGATTAATTGCTATAAACAGGGTTGTTATGCTAAGTTAGACTGTCAGTTATACATTCTCTCGCTTAGCCTTGTGCTAATCCCAACACCCTACTTCTTGCAGGTTATGTTTTGATATGACTAATTGGGGCAAGAAGCTTTATATTATGGAATGTTTGACAATCGGTTACTCTGATAATGTTTTGAGAAACTTAATGTTGTGTTTGTATTAAATAACACCCAGCTTTACGTATTTTGGGTTATGAAAAATATAACTGTGATGTTCCATGAGTAATGTAAATTATCAATATATGTTTTGACCAAACGCTTCCGATATGTATATATATATAAAAAAAATGGTTCTGAGATAAGGGGTGTTATAAGTTGGTATCAGAGCATAGATTTGTGTAATTGAACATAAGTAAAATGTTCAAACTCAAATCTGACTTGTTTAGTCAAACATTTCAGAGTGTGGGACTTGGTTATTGATTGGGAAATTGATTAGTATGTTATGTACTTACAGTTAACAAGTTGTAAGATTTTATTGTGAATACAGATATGGCAGAACATGATCAACCAACCAATGTCCTTAATAAGTCCTCCAGTTCTGATGCCCCTCCTCCTCCTAAAAGACATGGACAGTCTGGTACCTCATTCTCAGTTGGTGAGGATACAGATAGGGATGAATATATATTACAATTAGAGGATGAATTACATGAACTCCAAGGTTTCAGATGACAGACTTTACAGGATAAACAGGACAAATCTTTTCAACAGCCTCTACAGTCACAGCAGCCTGTTGTTAGTACAGTTCCACCTCCTGTAGTATCGTCTTTTCAGATACCAGTGGCATTGCCATTCTAATTTCAGCCACCGCAGTCTTATGGTATTTCTTATCAGACTTCAGTTCCATTGTCATCTGCTGGGCTTTCTAATTATCAGATACCAGTGTTTTTACCACCACAACAGTAGAAGAAAGTTTGTTCATTTAAAACTTTTGTGGCCAGTAAACCTTCAGAATATCATGGGAGTCCAAATCGTTTAGTTATACTGGATTGGTTACGTGATGTTGAAAGGAAAATTGAAGTTTGTCAGTGTGAAGAAGAAATCAAGGTTCCTTATGTTGTTCAGCTTTTGAAAGGGCAGCTATGTCTTGGTGGGATTCGATTACCTCCACTTTAACTCCACGACAAAGAGAATCTATCCGATGGATGGATTTTTATAATGAAATATGCAAACAAATTTGTTCTGAATTTGATATATCCCGCGACGAGAGTTTATGGAATTACAACTGCCGATTAAATGTAAATGGATGAACTTATCAACCAATTTTATGAGAAATTGAGATTTATCCAACAGTGGGTTCCTGAATATAAGTGTCGCACCCCCAAATTGGTTAATTACAGTTTATCAGATATTTGCGGAAGCAATAGATTGAGTGGGGGTGCCGAAGTATACATTGTACATACACACATATCAGAGCATATGGATATCGTAGAACATATCTATTAAGATGCCATAAATGTTGATTACAAAAGTTTACGATTCGTCAAATCGTAATAGTGGAAAAGTAGTTAAGCTTTACAAAAGTGGATTTCGTAGATATGACAAAAACAGATCAGTTATATAAAAGAAATCCATTGGTTCCAAAAAGATGGCATCCTAAAAGCTTCACGAGTCACCTGGTTTCCATATGTGCAGGCGGTCTTTAATGTGCGGCTAATTCCCTAAAAAACATAGTAAAAAGTCAACAACAATATTGAGTGAATTCACAGGTTTTTAAGTTTACAAGTATAGTTGGTAAATCCAATACGTTCACAAATAGTTATTGCCATAACAGTTAAGTAAAGTTTAGTGGAATGTTATCCATATACATGTCTAAAGTCATTTGTAGGAAAGTTCGTATCCTAGTTCAAAATATCGTTTAGTTGGGATGTCTGCCCAAAATACAGTTTAAAATACTTTGCTGGTCATTCTCCAGTGATTTTCAAAACAGTACCGGTCATTCTCTGGTTCAACAAATACTGGTCGTTCTCCAGTCTAACTCGGCCAGTCGTTGTCCGACCTAAAACACTGCTGGTCGTTCTTCAGTGAAACACAGTACCGGTCCTTCTCCGGTGAAATACTGCCGGTCGTTCTCCGGCGAAACACGGTCGTTCTCCAGCGAAACAAAATAGTTTACCGGTCGTTCTCCGGTTTATCAAACAAAGTTTAACACGTTTGAATTAGTTTGTAGTATGAAAATACTATTTCATAAACACCAGTTTGTACAAAAGTTTAACAGTCCTAAAGTACTCTAGCTACCAATTAAAACATGATCACAATCATTAATAATCAATAGTTGGGAGCAATCAACATATTAGCAATCATGAAATCAAAGCAAGTTATGGGAATGAGTAAAAGCAGTTGACTATGTTTTTTACCCCAAGTTGAAAGCAGTAGTAAAACAGTAGAAAGTGGGGCTGTGAACTCACCTGGTGAGCTAAAAGTGTGTGAGTGCTAGCAAAGCCTAAGCCCAAAAGTACTCCCATTCGATAATCTCCTAACGCCCTAAACGTACGAGATTATAAGTATAAGTATGTGGATGTCGTAGTTGAGCATCCATGCTAGCGTTCATTAACTAGATATGTCCAAATATTCATTTGTCGTTTAGTTTTGTAGTTTAGAAAACATGTACGGCCCGTTGGTGACGATTTTGTAATAATAATTCCCAAAATATTATTATTATGTTTGTTTCGTTTATTTACTTGGAAAGGTATACATTTTTGTTTAAGTGTTTCAACACGTGTATCGTTATCCGTAAATATTGTAACATCGCTTTTGTTCAAGTTTCATAGTAAAACACCTAAAACATTTGTTTCGAGCTAAAATCTAAAGTTTTACATTTCGTTTCACATTTTTTTTCGTACCGAGGCTCATTTCGGTTGACTTGGTTAAACATATTCAGTTTGACCCGAAAATTTTACAAAATTCTTAAATATTTTAAATAAACCTTAGAAAATTATCGTTACATTTTATGGTCGGTCCGAAGTGTCGGTTTTCATAAAAGTGTCAAAACAGTCCAAAAGTTGTGTTTTCGGTTTTGTCGGTTTGTTTTGCCACACAGTTTAACTAGTTCTGGTCCAAATCAAGGTCCACAAATTTTACCAACTGATATTCTACTATTTTAACATAAAATTCCTAAGATTTATAGTGTCTGTTTACATAGGTAAATAATTCCGCGCAACTACCGAACATATTTTTCGACAATTTCCAGACCAGTCTCAAAGATTGATTCGTACATAAAAATGAGTGCGTTTATGTAAGGAGCTATAGAAGAACTTTTTGTAGATATTTTCGATACGCAACTTTTGGTAAAAATTTCATAGTCTAGTTCTTAGTAGAACTCAAGATACAACCGTTTTGGTAAACTGACTTTTCTGGGACAGAGTGTGCATGTTTATGTATATTGTATAAAAATGATTTTTAACTTACATTTTGGACATAATCTAGTTAATGGAGATTAAAAACATGTAAATAAATGACAGCAAGGAAATCAAATGAAAGAAAGTGCGGTGTGGTGTTCTTACAAAAAAAGTAGTGAAAGAGTTGAAGATGATGAAGAAGATGAAGTTCTGAGCTTGGTTTCCTTCTTGTTCTTTCTTCTTCAAAGATGATGTTAGATGATGATGAATGATGGTTTTTGATGGTGGTGTGGGCTGAGATAAATCTCAGATTTTAGAGAGAGGGAAGGACGTAGTGAGAGGTTGGAGAGAATAAGTGAAAGAGTGTCTAGTGAAATGGGGAATGCATGTTATTTGAGTGGAGAAGTAGGAAGGAGGTGATGATGATTTTTGCATGAAACATGAGAGGTGGAGGAGGGTGGTGGCAAATTTTGGGGGGCCCATGGGGTGTGTGTGCGCTTTAATTCTCAGTTCCAGGCTGTGTTCCGTTCAGTGTTTGTTTATTCGTTATTTCGTTAAATCGTTAAATCGCCTAACGTTTTCTTGTGTTGTTTTAATTCGTGATATGTTTGTGATTATTTTTCATTGAAGTATTTGTTAAAATACTTTATTTTTAGTTGTCAAAATATTTATTGACTTTCGTTTGGTTACCGAATGCGATTCACGTGTTTTTACTGCGTTTGTTAAGTCTTAATCAAAACATCTAAGTTTTTAGTGTACTATTATATGAAAATAATAATATAGGATAAATAACTTCTAAAAATATATTCAAGTTATTTATAGAAATATTTTCACCAACGTCCGTATTTTTGTCAGATTCGTTCCGAATATTTTGTACGTAATTATACTAATTACGAAATATGTAATACTACGCGTATTAACTAGTTGGGCTTTGCTAGACTTACCTCTAAAATTTGTTGTGAATTCACTTAAGTAGAGAATTAGCATAAAATACAAATGTTTAGTGTACTTAATTGTATTCAAAATTACGGGGTGTCACATTCTCCCCCTGTTAGAGAAATCTCGTCCCGAGACTTTAATCCATGTCGGAACGTCAGACGCGTGTGTTTCCGAGAAGTCGTGTTGTCACCATAGTAGCTTTAGGTTGTTGTAAATGTTCTAATGGCATAAGTATACTCGTTGTATAGTTCAATAAGTTATATGTTCATTAGCAGTCCAGGTTCACTAAGCTCTAAATTCAAGACGTTCGAATAATGTAACGTTAAAGAGTAATCGGAGTTTACTAAGACGTATCGATGTTGACGTAGGGATCTAGTTGTGTACCCTTTTATTTAAGTATGTTCATGCCTCCAGGAGCTGTTGGAACATTAACTTTGCGGTTGTTGTTTAAAATGAGCAAACTGTTGTCAAAACAGTTGGCAACTCGAAACGGTTAAATTGTTGTTCAAATCGTGGTCAAATCATGACAGAGTAGTTGTGTAAAACAGTTGATAAACTTACTTGTATTTTTGTTGTTGTTTAAATATAAACAAGTTATGTATAAATCGTTGACATTCAATCGAAATAGTGATCAATTCGTATATGTTTTAGAAAATCATTTCAGTGTATAAATAGTAGTGTTTGTTTGGAAATCAATCTGGTGAATAAATAGTAGGAAAACCTTCCAGTATAGTTGTTTGTTGAAATAACCGCTTTAAAATATAATTTGTAGGAAATTATCCTATAAGGTTTGCTATTCGTGGGAGAATTAGTTCCGCATGGTACTTAAGAAGGCTCGTTACTCCGATACGTATCACAATCTCCATTTGTTTCATCCGTCCATTCGATTGATGAGTTGTCGGTCCTAATCGTGAAATGTTTACTACGAATTCGCTTGGTCCATTTGAGAATAAGAGTTTGTTTGCACAATAGTCAAGCAGAATAAAGTAGTCATTCAGATAGTAGTCAATGCCAAAGTAAGGAATGTGAAGAATGAAGTCTCACATATTTTTGTTATCGAGCATTAAGAAGAATTAGCGATATACCCGTCACGTATCTTACGACTATGAAACGCCCATATGTACTTAGTATGATATAATCATGTTGGCCAAGCGTCATTATATAATGCTAAATACATACTTCTTTTCATCAACCATCTTAATATGATCAGGTTCATACGAATTACCGAATTGGGTGTAGTATGGTTCAAGGAGTTCAAGGCAAAGTCAACCATACAATTAAACAAGTAGAATAAGTGTATGATAGTATCGGTCGGTTGGTTCGCGTATGTCGATGTGTTGTAACAAATGTTTTCGTGTATCGGGTTAGACGTATGCAAATGTATGTGTATGCATGAGTGTCCTAGCCAAGGCTATAGTCTAGGTCTCTAAGGTCTCTAGGTCGCTTAAAGGCTTCTAGTTCACTATAACCAATGGCTCTGATACCAATCTGTTGCACCCCTAAATTTGTTAAGTACACTTTATCAGATATTTGCGGAAGCATTAGATCGAGTGGGGGTGCCGACGTATACATTGTACATACACACAGATCAGAGCATATGGATATCGCAGAACATATCTATTAAGATGCCATAAATGTTGATTACTGTAACACCCTCAAATTTCAGGTTGCGGAAGCGGTCGGGTCGGGTGTTACCAAATCAAATATCACAAGCACAAAGGTACATAATGAACGACTATAAATGAGACGTTTGAAAATAGTTATACATTTCCAAAATAAAAGTGTATACAAGTTGCGAGTTCGCAAAATAATTTCAATACATAGTTTGTAATACAAAAGTTATGCAGAGAAATCCGGATGTTTGAAAACATGCGACTCAAGCTAGCATATCTTGTAGCAATCCTAATCCGGATGTTTCAATACATAGTTTGTTAAAACATGTTGTTTTAAGTATTTCTAGCTCGAAATAACAAAGAAAAGAGAGTAAATCCTTACGATTTTTAGAGATCGAGCAAGAAAATGGTGATGATGAACTTGATGATGAAGAAGATGAAGATGATGGTGATAGATGCTTGTTGTTGCTGGTTTCGTTGTTGTTGTTGATTCTGAAGATGGTGATGATGCTGGTGGCGGTGGTATAAACCGAGAGAGAGGGGGGAGAGATTAGAGATGGATGGATGTGTTTGGGTGTGTGTGTAAAATGAATGGAAATGAAAAATGGGGGTGGGGGTGTGTTTGGGGTCAGCTTTTTGTTAGGTGGGGAGTACACTGCCTCCCAAATTGCAATGTAAAATACCCGTGTTTGTGTACCCGATCATAAAATAATTTAATATATTAAAATCATAAATTTTGTTAATACGAATTCGTATATATATATTTTTATCAAAGTATTTTATAAAAATACTTTACTTGAGTTATAAAAATATAAGTTCATTTCCGATTAGATTGACGGATATGTTTCGTATGGTTTTGTTGCGTAGAATAATTTTTTTTTACTAAAACAAAATATATTTCTAAATGAAATAATATTATCCGAGTAAATGATGTTTTTTCCCAATAATATGACATCATTAGTAAAGTTTTGTCACCAACATCCGGGTTTGTACTTTCGAGTTCTTTTAGATTTGTTGTCGTGCGATTTTAATAAATTGTGCTCGTGTGTGTGTGTGTGTGTGTGTGTATATATATATATATATATATATACGAAATGAATATATGTACTTAGTCCGAATTTTAACTAATACGTATATTAATGATGTAATTAAGCGAAATAATGATGGCCTAAAATGTCGGGTGTCACATTCTCCCCCTATTAAGAAACTTTCGTCCCGAAATTTCGAGTGAAGTAGTGTGGGATCTGGGGAGAAGTGTATGTGCGAGAAGTTCGTCGAGTGAATAGTATACGTTGTCTATGTTAGGTTTGAAAGCAGTCAATCCATGACTGTGTCGTGATTCATCATATTAGTCAGATCACTGACTATTTCGTTTGTTCCCGTTTTAGTTATATCGTGGTTACAGGGTAACCATTTACATGGTAGTCCATCCAGGACTAGATAGTTGTCACAAAGTGACTGTTTAGTGAGTAGTCCTATCAGGAACAAGTGGTTGGTGAACGTTCAGCTTGTCCAGTCTGCTGAAAGCAAACTTTGAGTTTTACGTTGGCCTAGGTTATCTAGCTCTATGATGCACTCGGCATTAAGTCGGTAAAATGCAATATCGAGGAGCGAAAGTACACGCTTGTTGTAAACCAGAATTGAAAGATTATGTTTTCGAGGAATGATGTACCTATATCATTGTCGGAGGTTTGTTCGGTTCACTCGGAGCCAATCAGGTGGATTTTGCATTTCATTTTTGGGAAATCCTTCTTTTAGTGTCCGGGTTCGCTACATTTGAAGCATGTCCTTTGTGAGTCAGGATTGGCGGGAACTCTGCAATCCCAAATTTTGTGTCCGTATCGTTGGCACCTTTCACAAGGTAAACCAAATGAACCAGCATGATGACATTTACAGCCGTGACAAAATGGTTTATTACCCGCATAGCCTCGTTTTTCTTTGGGTTCGGTGGCGTAGGACCTCAAGGGTTCAGGTTGATCTGTTAGGTTGTGACTAGTGCTGGAATCTCCATTCCATTTTCCTTAGTTGTTCTCTGTTGCAGGTGTTCCGCGTCGGACCACCTGTGCCATGAGTTTATGAGCCATGCGAACAACATCGTGAATAGTGGAGGGTTTGGAGGCTATGACCATTCCCTCAATTTGCATCGGGAGTCCTCCGATGTACCTCTCGATTCGTTTGTATTCAGGGTTCACCATGGTTGGGCAAAGAAGTGCCAGCTGGTAAAAACGATTGGTGTATGTCATGATGTCGTTGTCTTTTACAGTGAGGTGCCAAAGTTCATCCTCGAGTTTGTGTAGTTCCTCCCTGGGACTATACTCATCCCTCATGATTCGTTTTAGTTTCTCCCAAGGAATTTTGTGACCGGTATCGATCCCTACAGTTTGGGCGTAGGAATTCCACCAGGTAAGAGCATTATTTTGGAGGGTGTAGGTGGAGTACTTAACTTTGTAGTCATCGGGGCAGTTGCAGATGTGGAATACAGATTCCATTTTCTCGATCCAACGGATTAATCCGACAGCCCCTTCAGTTCCAACGAAGTTTGGTGGGCTACAGTTCAGGAATTCCTTATAGGTGCATGGTCGCTCTCGGTTTCGAGTAGCTAAAGCATCAGCCACTCTTTATTCGACGATTTGGTCAAGCTCCGCTTGAGTGTACAATTGTCGTCTAGGCGGCATGATTCTTAAATAAGAATGAAATGACAAAGTGTGAGATCTTTATTCAAGGATTTTGATTTATCGCGATGTGACAATCAGTGATTCATAGTGATGCAATCCAGAAAGTCAATTAAGTTATGCTTTCGAAAGTCCTCGGACTTTTAAGTTGTCATGATGTGAATAGCTCACATATGCTTATAATGAGTAAGTTGAGATGTTATAGTTTCAGTGTGTAGTCGTGATAACGACTAGATAGTGTTTCCAATGTAGGTCAACCATGACTAGGTTATTGTAGTAGTCTAACAGACTATATTGCAGTACTAACGTATTGTGAGTGTAGTTCTAACGAATCAAGATGCAGCACCCAAAGTATTGAGGTGCAGTGCTAGTAGCACCATAACGTAGTTTTGTAAGTCGGTCGACGATTTTGTGAGTCGGTCGATGATCATCCAAATGGTATCGCAACCGCTAGGTGTTTTCGGGAGTTTAGTAATGAAATCCATGGTGATCTGCTCCCATTTCCATTGTGGGATTTCCGGTTGTTGCAACAAGCCGGATGGTTTCTGGTGTTCAGCTTTAACTTTGGAACAAGTAAGACACTTGCTAACATAGGTTGCAATGTCAGTTTTCATGTTGGGCCACCATTACATTTCTTTGATGCCATGATACATTTTGTCAGCACCGGGGTGTATAGAGTACTTAGACTTGTGAGCTTCATCCATTGCCAAGTCTCGAAGGTTCCCAAAACTTGGTAACCAGATTCTGTTAGAGAAGTATTTGGCCCCGTCAAGTTTTGTTTCAAATTGTTTGTCCATGCCCCGCAAGGCCTCGTTTTTCACATTATCATCCTTGAGTGCTTCGAGTTGAGCGGTAAGGATTTTAGTAGTAAGGTTGTTGTGGATTGTCATACCGAGGGCTCGAACTCAAAGTGGTTTCACTCATTCTTTTCGGCTTAAGGCGTCGGCAACAACGTTTGCCTTTCCCGGAGGATAGTGAATATCGCAATCGTAATCGGTAAGTAGTTCAACCCAACGACGTTGTCTCATGTTTAGGTCTTTCTTGTCGAATATGTGTTGGAGACATTTGTGGTCAGTAAAGATTGTACACTTGGTACCGTATAAGTAGTGTCTCCAAATTTTGAGAGCGAATACAACAGCCCCCAACTCTAGGTCATGAGTTGTTTAATTCTTTTCGTGGACCTTGAGTTGTCAGGAGGCGTAAGCAATGACTTTGTCTCGTTGCATCAGCACACAACCGAGACCTTGGTGTGAAGCATCACAGTATACCACGAAGTCATCGTTGCCTTCGGGTAAGGATAGGATCGGTGCACTACAGAGTTTCTGTTTGAGCATTTGGAATGCTGACTCTTGTTTTTCAGTCCAAGCGAACTTCTTTTCTTTCTGAGTTAGTACGGTGAGGGGTTGGGCTATCTTTGAGAAGTTCTCAATGAATCGCCTGTAGTATCCCGCGAGTCCTAAGAATTATCATACTTCAGTAGGTGTAGTTGGTGCTTTCCAACATTTGATAGCCTCGATTTTTGAAGGATCAACATGAATCCCTTGACTGTCAATCACATGGCCAAGGAATTGTACGGTTTGCATCCAGAACTCACACTTGGAGAATTTGGCATATAACTCCTCGTGTTTGAGTAGCTCTAGGAATTGTACGGTTTGCATCCAGAACTCACACTTGGGTAACGGTTCTTGACAATCAATTTGTTGAGCTCACGTTAGTCGATGCACATACGGAAAGAACCATCTTTCTTTCTCACAAACAGGACCGTAGCTCCCCAAGGTGAGGAACTTGGTCTGATAAATCCCTTGTCCAGGAGTACCTGTAATTGTGCAGACAACTCCTGAAGTTCGGATGGGGCTAAATGATATGGTGCTCGTGCCACGGGTGCTGCACCGGGCACAAGGTCAATCCAGAATTCGACTTGTCTATTTGGCGGTAGGCCGGGTAAGTCTTCAGGAAAGACTTCTGGGAAGTCTCGAACAATAGGCATATCCTCAAATCGCTTCTCCTTCGAATTTTTTTCCATCACGTGTGCGAGGATGGCCTGGTACCCTTTTGTCAAGTATTTTTGGATTTTCATGCAAGAAATAATGTTTAGTCTCGTCCCACCAGTCTCCCCTTGTATGACTAAAGTTCCTCCGGTGACGAGGGGAATACGTATGATTTTCTCAAAACAAACAATCTCGGCTCGGTGCTTGGATAACCAATCTATGCCGACGATGATGTCAAAGCTGCCGATCTCAACGGGTATCAAGTCAATGGAGAAAAGTTCATCAGCTAAGTTTAAAGTGCAATTAGGTATCACACTGTCGGCCTCAATAAGTTTTCCATTTGCCAATTCTACTATGTACTTAGAATCTAAGGTCATAGGTGTAGTGTCAAGTAGTGGACAAAACTTATCAGAAATGAAGCTTTTATCAACACCAGTATCAAATAATATAGAAGCAGTTAAACCGTTGAGTAGGAACGTACCCGTGACCACATCGGGGTCTTGACGGGCCTCCCTTGAGTTGAGAATGAAAGCTCTACCTCGAGCGTTGTTGTTCCTGTTGTTGTTGTTGTTGTTGTTGTTGTTGTTGTTGTTGTTGTTGTTGTTGTTGTTGTTGTTGTTGTTGTTGTTGTTTTTCCAACTTGGGGCAATCTTTCCTGAAATGCCCAGTACCATTGCACTCATAGCATGTCTTGGGTGCGTTGGTGTTGGTGGCTATAGTGGTGTTTGCTCTGCAGTCCTTAGCCAAGTGCCCGAATCGTTTGCACTTGTTACATGGGCAAGAACCATCATGGTGAAGATTGCATTTAGAGCAATATGGTTTGCTCCCAACATATCCTTTCTTGTTATCAAAACCCGAAGTATAGGCCTTAACAGTCTCGGACCTCTTGTTGGGTTGTTGGTTTTGGTGATCAGAGGATTTGCATTTGTTGTTGGAGGATGGAAGAGGTGTCTCACGGCTAACGATTAGTGCCATGAGTTCGTGTGCTAACCGGATTGCACTCTCAATAGTGGTTGACCTAGATGAGGCGACATTCCCCTGGATATTCTCCGGGAGGCCGCGTAACACCCCCAAATTTTCACTGTTGGCGGAAGCAAGCTTTGGGGTGCTACTAATCAAATATCAACAGCACAAAGTATATAGCAAACGACCTCTAAATGAGACGTTTAAAAATAGTTACATTTCAAATATAAAATTGTTTGAAAACATACTGTTTTCGATTACAAAAATGTTGTTCCCTAGAGTCCACGCGTGTAGCGGGAGATTCTATTACATAATCATAATATACAAAAGATAATGCTTAGAATCTCCATTAAATACAATGTAAAAATCATGCGACTCTAGCTAGTATCCAAGGGAAATCCTACTCCGTGTGTGTACCTGAGATACAAAGCTAAAAAGGGTTAACCAAAAAGGTTGGTGAATCTTACAGGTTTAGTAATAAGTAATCGTTATGAACCACAAGTATATACCAGTGTTGCTATCAAGCAAAGTAAGTAAACTAGTAAGTCAGCACAGTTGCCATGAGCTCATAAGTTGAAGCTTAATAGTGTGTAAGTATGAATCAATTAAGAGTCATATAAAGTACCCCCGTGAGTGCTATCCCGACACTCATATGTAACAAATACTAATATGCCTGTTTCTACGGTGAAATCCATGGTAGCGCTACTACCCCAGGCAGGGATTGTTAATCCCAAATGGATCCATTTACTAGTAATCGCGCTTAAGTCCATAACAAACAACTTATGATAGGAGGCTTTCAGTGGATAAAAGTAACTCATGCAATGTGTGTAAAAAGTAGTGTAACCAGTTCAGTACATTGTGTCCATATGAAAAACAGTTGCTAAGTATCTCACCCCAAGGTAGAAAAATAGTAAAAATGGGGCTGTAAGACTCACCTGAGTCTAGCAAGTATGTTTGGGAAATCAAACAAGTATATCAGATGTAAGTACGTAAGGGTGTCGGGTGTAATCCCGTATGTTGGTTCTTCGAACCCTGCAACCTTCTGGCGTCCGAAACGCACAAGGCTGTAAGTAAACAAGTAAATAACTTGGTGTCTTTAAAAATCACCCATGCTAGTTGCCCACTCAACTAGGAAATGTCCAAGTGTTTGTTTAGTAATCCGTTTGTAATTTGAAAAAACGTATGGCCCGTTGGTAATGGTTTGTAATAATAATCAGAAAGTGTTATTATTATATGTATCGTTGTATCAGGTTTCACTATTTGTAAGTGTTCGACACTTAGAGTGAAAAGTATTTACAAGTTCCTGGATGATGGGGGTCCGGGGGCAGCGCCCCTGGTAGCGGGGTCCAGGTCAGCTTGGAAAATTTTTATTTCTACTACATTGCTTTATTAAAAATTGCATCTGGAATTTAAATTCGAAAAAATCGACTAAGGTTGGCCGCGGACCAAAAAGGTGATGCGAACTGAGTTCGCGATGCGAACTGAAATTGGGTTCGCAAGACAAGTGGGTTCGCAAGTCTCGACTCACAGGTTTCGACTCGCAGGGCAGGTCAGTCCGCAGGTCAGGTCAATTCGCAAGTCAGTTCGCAGGTCAAAGCTCGGCTCGCAAGTCAACTCACAAGTCAACTCGCTAGTCAGCTCGGTTTGCAGTTTCAGTTCGTCTCGCAGGACGAACTGGATCTGGGATCTCAACTCGCAGGACGAACTGCTCGAATACTTTAACTTTAAAAATGCATTTTCAAGTCAGTTTTTAGACAAATCTTCGTTGAGTAAACGTTCTAGCATGTAAATAAAATCTTTACAAGTAATTTAAAAGAGTTTTAAGGCTTCTTACCACGAAATCGAAAATTGAAGAAGATGGAGATGGAGAGCTCGAGATGGTGATCGTTTTTCCTTGAAGAGCCTTCATGATATGATGCGTTTTTGGTGTAGTTTTGGGCTGTGTTAGGTCCGAATTTTTGAGAGAAAAAGAGATGAAGAGAAGTTGGTGGTTGTGGGTGTGTGTGTAAATGAATTAAAATGAAGAAATGGAATAAAAGAGGGGGAGTTGGGTCACGGGTCGGTTGGTTTGGGCTCGCGGGTTTGGGCCGACCAAACTTGGGTCTCGGGCTCGCGTGTTTGTATTTCCGAATATCGTGTTATGTCTCGTAGTCGGTTAAATCCCGTAGTCGTTTAATCGCAAAATCTTTCTAAGATTTATAAATATGGTAAAGTATATCCGAAAATTCGTATAATATGTTATCGTAATATATTATAGTAAATAATGTTTGTTTGGATAATTCCACATTATTTATAGTAATAATGTTATCATAATATATATATATATATATATATATATATATATATATATATATATATATATATATATACGTACACGCACAAACACATACACACACACACATACACACACACACACATATATATATATATATATATATATATATATATATATATATATATATATATATGAGTCTTGGTTCATCAAACACATCAAACAAATTATCGTGTAGCATATGAAAATTATTTATCGTATCTAAATACGTATATACAATACTTAGATATTACGAATAGCACAATTGAGTCGAGGTATGAATAAATCATCTCCTAGTTAATCAATATTAGTATAACGAACTATACTAACATGCGTTACTATTGTCTATTCCTAGCCTTAAGCCTAGCAAGTATATTGGAGTCTCGGGGAAAGGTACACTAAAGTACAATTCCCACCCTGATGATCATAGTATGTATCGGCAGTCTTAATTCCTAAAAGGAAGACTAATCCTCTAATATGTCTAGTTGTTATTTAGTGTAGGTGGAACAGTTTAGTTCTATTACATTCGATGATATTGTCCCGCGACAATATGGCCAAAGTATAGTGATAGCCTAATAAGGTTATAAAAATGGTAGTCATTGTTTAAGATCTAGTGAAATACAATTGTAACCTACCTAGGTTAAGTATTGATATTGTTCTACGACAATATGATGGGTGTAATCCTAAGCATTACACATCTCGTATTACATACAGTAAAATAGATAAGTGTGAATTATAAAAGTTTATCATTATAATTCGAAACAGTAGTTATGCATGTGTCTCACCCCGAAAACAGTAAAAACAGTTGAAAGAGTGGGGGTATGAACTCACCTGAGGAGTTAGCGATCCTACGATACGCGCGTCGTCCGATGGGTAACCTCCTAGTGTCCTAAACAAGTGCGGTTATATGAGTACGAGACATATCAGTTTGTCTAAGCGAGTTGTGTAAGTATTCATTTGTCGTTCAGGTTTGGAAACCGTGTACGGGGGTCCGGGGGCAGCGCCCCTGGTAGCGGGGTCCAATGGGTGGCAACCCCTGGCGGGGTCCAAGGGGCAGAGCCCCTGGCTGGGGTCGAGCTGTCAGGTCAGCTTGAAAAGTTTTATTTCTACTACATTGAGTGGCAAAATCTTAGTTTTGACACTTAGTGAAAAACATGTGTTTTTAAGGCTCTGAGTTTTACGACATAAGGACTGTGTCGCTAAAGGGTTCTGCGACACAAGGTTTTATGTCGTCATGTGCGACATCCGCAATTTAATGTGACATAGTGTGTTGTGTCACTATATGCGACGTTCGGATTTGCTGCTACATAAAGGCTTGCATCGCACCATCCGACATAGCTAACCTGCGACACAGGCTGTGTCGCAGTACTGTTTTTGGCCCTCTGTGATAGAACGGTCTGTTCGACATTTTCCCCCCAAAAATCAAGATCTAACCTATTTTCGTTCCAAATCTAGTTGATATAATGTTACAACATGTTGTTTTAAGTATTTCTAGCTCGAAATAACAAAGAAAAGAGAATAAATCCTTACGATTTTGGAGATCGAGCAAGAAAATGGTGATGATGAACTTGATGATGAAGAAGATGAAGATGATAGTGATAGATGCTAGTTGCTGCTGGTTTCGTTGTTGTTGTTGATTCTGAAGATGGTGATGATGTTGGTGGCGGTGGTGTAAACCGAGAGAGGGGGGGGGGGAGAGAGTAGAGATGGATGGATGTGTTTGGGTGTGTGTGTAAAATGAATGGAAATGAAAAATGGGGGTGGGGGTGTGTTTGGGGTCAGCTTTTTGTTAGGTGGGGAGTACACTGCCTCCCAAATTAGTGTGTAAAATACCCGTATTTGTGTACCCGATCATAAAATAATTTAATATTTTAAAATCATAAATTTTGTTAATACGAATTCGTATATATATTTTTTTATCAAAGTATTTTATAAAAATACTTTACTTGAGTTATAAAAATATAAGTTTGTTTCCAATTAGATTGACGAATATGTTTCGTATGGTTTTGTTACGTAGAATACGTTTTTTTTACTAAAACGAAATATATTTCTAAATGAAATAATATTATCCGAGTAAATGATGTTTATTCCCAATAATATGACAACATTAGTAAAGTTTGTCACCAACATCCGGGTTTGTACTTTCGAGTTCTTTTTCATTTGTTGTCGCACGATTTTAATAAATTGTGCTCGTGTGTGTGTGTGTGTGTGTGTATATATACACGAAATGAATATATGTACTTAGTCCGAATTTTAACTAATACGTATATTAATGATGTAATTATGCGAAATAATGATGGCCTAAAATGCTGGGTGTCACAATTACAAAAGTTTACGATTCGTCAAATCGTAGCAGTGGAAAAGTAGTTAAGTTTTACAAAAGTGGATTTCGTAGATATGAAGAAAACAGATCAGTTATATAAAAGAAATCCATTGGTTCCAAAAAGATGGCATCCTAAGAGTTTCATGGGTCGCCTAGTTTCCATATGTGCAAGCGGTCTTACATGTGCGGCTAATTCCCTGAAAAACATAGTAAAAAGTCAACAACAATGTTGAGTGAATTCACAGGTTTTAAGTTTACAAGTATAGTTGGTAAATTCAATACGTTCACAAATAGTTATTGCCATAACAGTTAAGTAAAGTTTAGTGGAATGTTATCCATATACATGTTTAAAGTCGTTTGTAGGAAAGTTCGTATCCTAGTTCAAAATATCATTTAGTTGGGATGTCTGCCCAATATACAGTTTAAAATACTTTGCTGGTCGTTCTCCAGTGATTTTTAAAATAGTACCGGTCATTCTCCGGTTTAACAAATACTGTTCTTTCTCCAGTCTAACTCGGTCGGTTGTTCTCCAGCCTAAAACACTGCTGGTCGTTCTCCAGCGAAACACAGTACCGATCGTTCTCCGGTAAAACACTACCGGTCGTTCTCCGGCGAGACACGTGTTGGTCGTTCTCCAGCGAAACAAAACAGTTTAACGGTCGTTCTCCGATTTATCAAACAAAGTTTAACACGTTTGTATTAGTTTGTAGTGTAACACCCCCAAATTTAATGATTCGTTGAAGCATACTTTGGGTGTTACTAATCAATAATCAAAGCACACAGATATATAGCAAACGACTCTATATGCGCCGTTTTAACAAAATATATTAATATTAAAAGGTTTACAACAGTTTGAACTCATACATAGCTCGTGTTCGTAATATGAGAGATTTAAGTACATAATTAGTTATACAAAATCTAATAATGCAATGAAATCTCTGAAGTTTGCATGAAGACTCGAGCTAAGATGCATCCTAATGGGCAGTCCAAATCTACTGCTGAGTACCTATGATACATGCTAAAATGGGTCAGCTAACGCTGGTGAGCTCACAGGTTTGAGTATCAAATAATATTCTATGAACCGCAAGATTTAAGTATTGCTATGCATCCAGCAAATAAAGTTATGGATAATGTATACAACCATGAGCGCATAGTCTGAGCTTAACTCGAGGGTCGGGTCCCATATAGAGAATTCCGAGCGAGGTGCCTCCACGAGTGCCTAATCTACACTCGTCTTCCCAAATATTAGTACGTCCGTTTACCCGGTTAGTGCTTGCTAACCCGGACGAGGAGGGTCAATCCTATGTGGTACCATATACTAATATTCACGCTACTTTCGTATTACCAGACTATACTGACGAAGGACTTTGGTTTGATTAGTTGAAAACAACTCATGTAGTATATTGAAATATGTACTCGCGTTCATGTGTTAAAAACAGAGCAATGTATCACACCCCTAGTAAAACAGTAAAAAGAGGGGCCATGAGACTCACCTGAGCCTGGAGAGTTTATCTTAATAAACTGAGATTGATTAGCCAATAATCGAAGTCCAAAGACTTGTAACCTGAGGGTGTCCACGACACGCGATGGTTATATACATGTGAAGGCATCTAATAAGACTACCTTGTAGTTGTTTGTCCAACTGGAATGTCCAAATGATTACAATTTGGTTGATTGTTTAAGTGTTTGAAAGTGTGTACGGCCCGTTGGTGATTGTTTGTAATAATAATCTCACATTATTATTTTGATGATTTTGAAATGTTATACCTAAAAGTAAGTTCCAATGTGTTTTTAGAAGTTGTGTCGCATTCGTGTTTGATGTTATAGAAGTTTAACACTTTGTGTGAAAGTTTAGATGTAACACGGTTACTCGGGAACCTAGGGTAAGGGCGAAGCCCGTTAATGACGGGGGTCCGGGAGCAGCGCCCCTGGTAGCGGGGTCCAAGGGGCGGCAGCCCCTGGCGGGGTCCAAGGGGCAGAGCCCCTGGCTGGGGTCGAGCTGGACTTGAATTTGGGTGAAATGGGGCGTCAAATTTGGGTCTCAAAACTTAGTGTAAAATTTGTTTAAAACCTTCTGTTTATGCGTCACTTATAGCGTCACTTAAGGGCTTGGGCGACACTTGGGAAGTGTCGCTAAAAATAATAAATCTGAGCATATACGTCACCTAAGGGGAGTGACGCATGGTGGGGCGTCACTAAGGCAAGTGTCGCTATAAGTGTCGGGTATGGGTCTAGGCGTCACTTAGGAAGTGTCGCTATAAGTGCCGGGTATGGGTCTAGGCGTCACTTAGGAAGTGTCGCTAGAAGTGTCGGTTAACGTTGTTGTGCGTCACTAGTCAAGTGACGGTAGGAATGTCGGGAAAAAGGGGCTTTATGCGGCACTTAGGCAAAATTAGGGTTTCATGCGTCACTTAATTGACGCATGAAGTGACGCGATACTGGTCGTCTTTGCGACACTTACGACTGTTTTACGGATTTTTGAGCCAAAACGAGTTTTCCGGCCATATCTTGGCCTGATTCTTTTACCCAACCCTTATAAGGACATTCTAAGCTTATATAAACAACTACTTGCTAAAAATACTCGAAAATCTAAAGGTTTCGGGATTTGTCGGAAACTTACAATTTGTCGAAATGAAATTCCGAAAAGAAGGAAACGTAGATTGTTGCTTTGTGGTTATTTTTCTCCAAAGAGCTTCGAGATTTCGGCGGCGTTTGGTGGTGTAATTTGGTGTTTTAAGGTGATGGTGGTGATGGTTATCTTGAAAGAGAAAAGAGAGAGAAAGGAGAGAGTGTTGGTGAAAATGAGAAGAAAATGAGGAGGGAGTGGGGTTTTGTTGAAAGCCTCACTTCCTCAGCTCCTGCAATCGTGCTCCGTGCGGTGTTCGTTTTCCCAATTGTTTAAACGTTAAATTAATATTAATTACTTTTAAATATACGTTTTAAATTACCAAATAAATTCCCGATAATTTGGTCGAAGTATTTCATTAAAATACTTAATAATTGAATTATTAAATTTAATGTTTTCTGGTTTTGTTTTATCGTGCGATTTTACATTTAATTATCTAAATTGTCATTTGTACTATACGAGTTTAACTTGAAATGTTATAAAATGATATTTTTAGATGTAATAATGTTATTAAATAATGTTATATTATTTAATAAAAGTGTTCACCAACGTCCGTATTAACTGAATCAAATTGCTTTTGATTTGAAACGCGTACGATTTAGCCAAATCGCGTAATTGTAGTATTTCAACAATATATTATTTGATACATTAATTAGCCTAACACAGAACTAATTACATGTATTAACAGGGGATTAGGCACTAATTACTAGTCCTAATTTGGCGGGTGTTATATGTAGTATGAAAATACTATTTCAAAAACACCAGTTTGTACAAAAGTTTAACAGTTCTAAAGTACTCTAGCTACCAATTAAAACATGATCACAATCATTAATAATCAATAGTTGGGAGCAATCAACATATTAGCAATCATGAAATCAAAGCAAGTTATGGGAATGAGTAAAAGTAGTTGACTATGTTTTTTACCCCAAGTTGAAAGCAGTAGTAAAACAGTAGAAAGTGGGGCTGTGAACTCACCTGGTGAGCTAAAAGTGTGCGAGTGCTAGCAAAGCCTAAGCCCAAAAGTACTCCCATTCGATAATCTCCTAACGCCCTAAACGTACGAGATTATAAGTATAAGTATATGGATGTCGTAGTTGATCATCCATGCTAGCGTTCATTAACTAGATATGTCCAAATATTCATTTGTCGTTTAGTTTTGTAGTTTAGAAAACATGTACGGCCCGTTGATGACAATTTTGTAATAATAATTCCCAAAATATTATTATTATGTTTGTTTCGTTTATTTACTTGTAAAGGTATACGTTTTTGTTTAAGTGTTTCAACACGTGTATCGTTATCCGTAATTATTGTAACATCGCTTTTGTTCAAGTTTCATAGTAAAACACCTAAGACATTTGCTTCGAGCTAAAATCTAAAGTTTTACATTTCGTTTCATATTTTTTTTCGTACCGAGGCTCGTTTCAGTTGACTTGGTCAAACATGTTCGGTTTGACCCGAAACTTTTAAAAAAATCTTAAATATGTTAAATAAACCTTAGAAAATTATCGATACGTTTTATGGTCGGTCCGAAGTGTCTGTTTTCATAAAAGTGTCAAAACAGTCCAAAAGTTGTGTTTTCAGTTTTGTCGGTTTGTTTCGCCACACTGTTCAACTAGTTCTGGTCAAATCAAGGTCCACAAATTTTACCAACTGATATTCTACTATTTTAACATAAAATTCCTAAGATTTATAGTGTCTATTTACATAGGTAAATAATTCCGCGTAACTACCGAACATATTTTTCGACAATTTCCATACCAGTCTCAAAGATTACTTCGTACATAAAAATGAGTGAGTTTATGGATGGAGCTATAGAAGAACTTTTTGTAGATCTTTTCAATACGCAACTTTTGATATAAATTTCGTAGTCTAATTCTTAGTAGAACTCAAGATACAGCCGTTTGAGTAAACTGACTTTTCTGGGACAGAGTGTTCATGTTTATGTATATTGTATAAAAACGATTTTTAACTTACATTTTGGACATAATCTAGTTAATGGAGCTTAAAAACATGTAAATAACTGACATGCAAGTAAATCAAATGAAATAAAGTATGGTGTTCTTACAAAAAAAGTAGTGAAAGAGTTGAAGATGAAGTTCTTGAGTTTGGTTTCCTTCTTGTTCTTTCTTCTTCAAAGATGATGTTAGATGATGATGAATGATGGTTTTTGATGGTGGTGTGGGCTGAGATAAATCTCAAATTTTAGAGAGAGGGAAGGACGTAGTGAGAGGTTGGAGAGAATAAGTGAAAGAGTGTCTAGTGAAATGGGGAATGCATGTTGTTTGAGTGGAGAAGTAGGAAGGAGGTGATGATGATTTTTACATGAAACATGAGAGGTGGAGGAGGGTGGTGGCAGATTTTGGGGGTCCCATGGGGTGTGTGTGTGATTTCATTCTTAGTTCCAGGCTGTGTTGCGTTCAGTGTTTGTTTATTCATTATTTCGTTAAATCGCCTAACGTTTTCTTGTGTTGTTTTAAATCGTGATATTTTTGTGATTATTTTTCATTGAAGTATTTGTTAAAATACTTTATTTTTAGTTGTCAAAATATTTATTGACTTTCGTTTGGTTACCGAATGCGATTCATGCGTTTTTACTGCGTTTGTTAAGTTTTAATCAAAACGTCTAAGTTTTTAGTGTACTATTATATGAAAATAATAATATGGGATAAATAACTTCTAAAAATATATTCAAGTTATTTATAGAAATGTTTTCACCAACGTCCGTATTTTTGTCAGATTCGTTCGGATTGTTTTGTACGTAATTATACTAATTACGAAATATGTAATACTATGCGTATTAACTAGTTGGGCTTTGCTAGACTTACCTTTAAAATTTGTTGTGAATTCACTTAAGTATGCAATTAGCCTAAAATGCAAATGTTTAGTGTACTTAATTGTATTCAAAATTGCGGGGTGTCAGAATAGGACGAAAATTGACCATTTTGTTGGGGCTTTACTTCCACATTACCGTACGACCGTGAGACTTGCTGGTTCACTTTCTCAAGCCTTTAATTTAGCTTGTTCTGTAGATAGTGATATACAGGCTCGAACCAAACAAAATAAAGAAAAGGCTTCACAACGGTCAAAAGGTGATTATTTTGGGAATCAAGGTCATGGTAAACAGAAATTGTAGGGAAATCAGCAGCACAGGAGACAAAATAGTACTTGTGATACAGCTGACAGGTGTAATTGGTGTACTAAATGTAAATCTAGACATATCGGGCCGTGTAAACCTCAGATTGCTAGATGTATTAAATGTGGTTTATTTGGGCATGATGTTAAGGATTGTAAGTATCCTACTTTTATGTGTTGGAATTGTCAAAAGGAGGGCCATAGGGCGGGACAGTGTCCTTAGGCGAACAGACCGGGAACGGGGTTGGTTGGTGGGCCCTCATCTTCTGGCCAGAAACGTAAGAAACCGCCACAAGCAACTAGCAGGGCATTCCAGATGACAGTTGTTGAAGCTGTCAGGACCGATGATGTTATTAACGGTACTTTTCTTATTAATTCTGTACCGGCACGTGTCCTCTTTGATTCTGGAGCTAATTATTCCTTTATATATGTTTACTTTTGTAATAAACTGAATCAAAAATTGACACCCACTGTGATTGCTAATCCTCTTGAGGTAGAAATAGCTTATGGGAAAGTGGTTCCTGTTACCACCTCGATAACTGGAGCTAATATATTGATAGAGGGTTATTTGTTTCCGATTTCTTTTCTGTTAATGCCAATTCCTGGTTTTGATGCAGTTCTTGGTATGGATTGGTTGAGTCAAAATAAAGCAGATATTGTATGTCATCAAAAATTGATAAGAATCCCAATCTTTGATAAGTCGTATGTCATGGCTCGAGGAGAATGGGAGGGTAGTCATTTCCTTTGATTTCTTTGATGAAAGCTAGAAAATCTCTAGCTAAGGGTTGTGAGTCCTACTTGGCCTATGTTATTGATGCTAAGAAAGAAAAGAAATCCGTTTCTGACATCTGAGTATTTTTTGAATACTCGGAGGTATCTCCTGATGAGTTACCTGGTTTAAGCCCTGTTAGAGAGGTAAATATCAGATTGGTTTGATTCCAGGCTCGACTACAGTAGCTAGAGCTCCTTATAGATTGGCTCCCTCAGAAATTCGTGAAATGATGAATCAGATACAGGAGTTGTTAGGCAAAGGGTTTATTAGACCTAGCTCTTCGCCTTGGGGTGCACCTATTTTGGTTGTTTAAAAGTAAGATGGTACTCTTCGTATGTGTATTGATGACATGGAATTGAATAACAGAACTGTAAAGAATAAATATCCACTGCCCAGAATAGATGATTTGTTTGATCCGCCACAAGGATCTTCTTATTTTTCTATAATTGATCTGCGGTTGGGTTACCATCAGGTACGGGTTTGTGAGGAAGATATTCATTGATGATATCTTGGTTTATTCTAAAACTAAATCTGAACAAGAAATGCATTTAAGATTGGTTTTTGATACTTTGAGAAATAAACATCTTTATGCTAAATTCTCTAAATGCGGATTTTGGTTACGGGAGGTTCAGTTTTTTGGGTCATGTGATTTGTAAAGATGGGGTTAAAGTAGATCCATCTAAGGTTGAGATTGTAATGAATTGGGAAGCTCCTAAAACTTCTTCTGAGATTAAAAGTTTTCTGGGATTAGCGGGTTATTATTGGAAATTCATTAAACATTTTTCTAAGATTGATGGTCCTTTGACTAAATTGACTCATAAAGATGAGAAATTTCAATGGAATGAGCTGCAGGAAACTGCTTTTCAGACTCTGAAACAACTTTTGTGTTAGGCTCCTATATTAGCATTACCTGAGGGATCTGATGACTTTATTGTTTATTGTGATGCATCATTTGCTAGATTGGGTTGTGTTTTGATGCAGAAAGATCGGGGTATTGCTTATGCTTCTCGGAAACTTTAGCCACACGAGAAGAACTATCCTACTCATGATTTGGAGCTTGCAGCTATTGTTTTTAGCATTAAAAATCTGGCGGCATTATTTGTATGGTACTAAATCTGTTGTTTGTACATATCATAAAAGTCTTCAGTATATGTTTTTACAGAAAGAGCTTAATATGCGCCAGAGACGATGGTTAGAGCTGATTAAAGATTTTGATTGTGAGATTTGATACCATCCGGGGAAGGCTAATGTTGTTGCAGATGCTTTGAGCCATAAGGGGACTACTGATAGGGTTTGTTTTATGTGTCTAGAAGTTTCTTCTGGTTTGATAGATCAGTTAAAAGTTGCTCAGCTCGAGGAATTATTGGATCAGAATATGAAATCAGAGGTTATGTTGAAAAGAAAGGTTCTGGTATTGGATGATTCTAGAGGTTTGAATACTTTTCAGTCCCGTGTTTGGGACCCTTTGATTGGTGGTCTTCGTGATTTGATTCTGACTGAGCTCATAAATCTCGATTATATGTTCATCCAGGGAGTACTAAAATATGTAATGATTTGAAACCATTGTATTGGTGGCCTACTATGAAGACAGATGTGGCACAGTTTGTGGATTCTTGTCATATTTGTTCTCATATTAAAACAGAGCACCAAAAACCCTATGGTTTGTTAAAACCGTTGGAAGTTCCAGAATGGAAGTGGAAAAATCTAACGATGGATTTTGTTACTAAACTTCCGTGTACACCACGGGGTTATGATATGATATGGGTAATAGTTGACATATTGACTAAGAGTGCTCATTTTCTTGCTACCGGTGAGACAGCATATCTGAGCAGATTGGCCCAACTGTACATTAATGAGATTGTTTCGAGGAATGGGATTCCATTGTCTATTGTCTCTGACATAGATTCCAGGTTTATATCTCATTTTTGGTAGAGTCTTCAGCATGAATTGGGGAACAGGGTGAATCTGAATACATCGTATCATCCTCAGACAGATGGTCAGACTAAGAGAACCATTCAGACTCTTGAGGACATGTTGCGAGCTTGTGTGTTAGAATATGGTGGTTCTTGGGATTCTCACTTGCCATTAATAGAATTTGCTTATAATAATTCTTATCATTCGAGTATTGGCATGCATCCATATGAGATGTTGAATGGTCGACATTGCAGAACACCTTCTTGTTGGCTAGAGGCTAGGGAGAAACTGTTTGCATGCCCTGATATTGTCCAGATTACTGCTGATAAAGTGGCTATTGCTCGCGAGTAATTAAAAGCAGCCAGAGATAGACATATACAGTATGCAGATCCGCGCAGGCGCCCTGTTTCTTTTGTTGAGGGTGAGTTAGTTTACTTAAAAGTCTCTCCTTGGAAGGGTGTGATTCGATTTGGGAAACGAGGAAAACTTGCTCCCAGGTACATTGGTCAATTCAGAATTCAACAAGTTGTTAATGACCAGATAGTGGCCCTTGACCTTCCTTCTGAACTTGCTGGTATTCATGATACTTTCAATATTTGTTATTTGAGGATATGCAATGTGGAGGATCAGTCACAAGTCCTTCCATTGCAAGAATTACGTGTTGATCATAATCCAAAATTGGTGGAGGAACCTGAACTTTTAGATAGAAAGGTTACCAAACTTTGTAAGAAACAAATTCCTATGGTGTTAGTGAAATAGAAACATAGTTTGGGTCCAAATCTTACATAGGAAACCGAGACTAGTATGAGGTCTCGTTATCTTAGTCTGTTTGATCGTGGTGAGATTTTGGGGATGAAATCTCCTTGGGGGGGGGGGGGGGTGGGGGATTTGTAACACCCACCCTTAGAGGCCTAGTAATATTCAGTAAATTCCTCAATCTAAATTAATTGTTTAATATGTTAGGAATTTTAATTGTTTATTTTATTATGTTTATTATAAATAACTAGTTAAAAAGTCGCATGCCTTATTGTGACTACTGAATTATTACTTGTTTTAACTTTTTATAGTTAACGGTAAAATAAAATAGTTGGAATCATAAATGGTTTTCAGATTCTAGACAATAGGTTTAAAAGGGGACTAGTTTAAAATGGATACGGGGTCGGTTGGAATGTTAGCCGACTTATTTATCACTTTCCCAAATAGGAAAGTTTACTTCTATGTTCACAAACCAACATCCACACAAACACTTAGACACAAAGAAACAAAAACTTGAAATCAAAATTTGGAGATGTGATTTTGGTTTAAGCTTCTTCTTAAGCAACTTGTATGTTAAATTCTTGAATTTATATTCATAAATTTCTTTGATTCAATTTGATAGATAAATGAGTTTAGATGATGTTGAAGTTAATATATGATGTTATTGATGCTACATGATTGTTGTTATTGTTTTTATTTGTTGTTAGAAACTCAGTTAAAGGTTTTGATTCAAGAATTCGGGTTTGGGTTTTTGGCTTGTTAAAAATCGCTGGAAGATGAGTGGTACCCGGTGGGTAGACCCATTACCCGGCGGGTAGTGTGACAAAATGGGGGAACCCAGCTGGTAACCCGGGAACACGGCTGCTCCTGTAGGATTTTAAACGAGGTTTTGTTCTGTTACCACAAAAGTTAAAGTACTCGTCTGTTTTGCCGGTTACCCGGTTGATTCCCTTTCTACCCAGCGGGTAGTAATGGAACTCGACAGGTACTCTGTGCTGTCAGAATTTTGAGTTTTTAACCCTTAAATTGTAATAATTCTTGTTCTAGCTTAAATATTGGTGTCTTGTATATATAACTAAAATAAGTTATACATGTTGTGGAATAAGTTACTAACTTATATTCCGTTTTGTTCTCAGACACGGAGAAAACTCAGTAACATAAGAATTCTGAGTTAACAGCTGAGACTATTAGGTGAGTGGATCTGTAACTCTCAGTATAATTTAGTTGTAACAAGTTTGGTTACAATGGGTAAACGTAGTACTACTGCTTGACCGACTGTTTAGTCTGATAGGGTTATTATATTGATTATGTGCTAATTGGCCATTGGGCATTATTTTCATTATTCGGAGGTCAACACTGGTTGGGCTTAGTTGTTATTGTTGGACACGTCAGGGGTTCGTTGTACACATAGTTAATAGTAACATGTGGCGTGTGAAGATAACAACAAGCTATCAGTTAATCACTGTATTGTCCTGCAGTTGATTTTAAGTGTTCTTTGGAGGATACCTCAAGAACCACCGATCCTCTTGGGGTTATGTGTTTATGATTATTTGCTGTAAACAGGGTTGTTATGCTAAGTTAGACTATCAGTTATACATTCTCTCGCTTAGCCTTGTGCTAATCCCACCACCCTACTTCTTGCAGGTTATGTTTTGATATGACTGATTGGGGCAAGAAGCTTTGTATTATGGAATGTTTGACAATCGGTTACTCTGATAATGTTTTAAGAAACCTAATGTTGTGTTTGTATTATATAACACCAAACTTTATGTATTTTGGGTTATTAACAGTATAACTATGATGTTCCATGAGTAATGTAAATTATTAGTATATGTTTTGACCAAACGCTTCCGATATGTATATAAAAAAATGGTTCTGAGACAAGGGGTGTTATACTAACACATTAAATAATAATTTAAAGTCAAGAATTTACCGAATCACCACTAGGCTCCTAAAGTGGGTGTTACAAATCTCTCCCCCTTAAAGAGATTTCGTCCCTAAAATCTGATCACAATCAATTAATCTAGTGTCATGTAATTACATAATCTCATACCATACCTTACCCCTCATGAGTAACTTATAATAGTAATTACATATTTTCAATTCTTTCCACTTGCACATATCTCGATGTACATGCTTTTGTCTTTACCCATGCACATATACTGCGCATAAACCCTATCTTTATCCATAAAGTGACCATTTATCTTAATCGTTTGATTATTAAACACACAAACACTTTTAGAACACATGATCAAAATAAGTGAAGTGATTAGCTATGTGTTTCATTTATAATATAATATTCCTATAACCAGAAACTAGCAACAGCTTGAATCTTTAAATCATTATAACTACTTATACCTTTTAACAACAATAATAGTAGTTATAAAACCATAATACACATATCAATCATGAATTTCAAATTCATATCATAACCAGCAACCAAGCTAGTATCCACACTTTAACTATTGCTTTTGCAACCAGTTTACACAATTCAAATTTATGGTTTCAAACACCCCTTGGTCATATGAAACCTTCTACTCAAAAGTAATCTGGAATCATATAACCTTAAACATATATTAATAAGCAAGGTAGAGGTCAAACTCTATAGGTAAAACTATAACCATCCCATTACTTAGCACCAAATTCCATTGAATAAAGGCTAACTCTACATCAATCAGTACTTTTCTAAGTTAGCACAAGTACTACAACCCCATAATGTGCTATTCACAAGTACATATTCAACAATATCAACATCATATTAATCAATTAAATTGACCTCTACATTAGCTTATTTCACATTTTAACTCTTTCTAGTTACAATTTATCATTTCATCCTGTCATCAAGTATATAACAATATACATAATTTTACATATCTCTATAATTAGGGAAACATAATCATCGTTTCCATATTTTCAATTATTACTTTCATAGTATTTCATCTTGGCTATCCAAGCGGTCAAAGCCTTTACTAAGCCTTTAACATCCAAATCAACATATACATATCTATACCAATAGTTATTGGAAACAATTATAAGTCAACAAACTCTATATTTTTCATTAGATCATTATTATCTTTTCATGATATTTCAGTTTCTTCCCCACTAAAATTCATGTTAAATCTATTTTTACAACCCATATCCCTTGAATCATTGCTTTAACAATGAGACTTGCACACAATTTCTGTACAATTCAGTTTTAATATAAATACACACAATAAGATGTGAACCAATCTACAAGAAACTGAAATCAATATTTTGATAAACATCAAAACATATCACATTTATCTCAAAATCATGTCACGATCCAAATTAAGTCGCGTGGCGATTTTATACAAATCGTTTCGTGACTACATACCCATACAGGCCTGTCAAAACAGTTTTAACATATAAACTTTGCACACGTTTAAGTTTTACCCATTTACATTCAAGACAAGAAACATTCATAAACACCTTCATTATTCCATGATAAAAGGTTGGGTTAAGTATCTGTAAATGTATCCAACTTGTCCCGAATGTCTATTGTATGTATCATACTTACGGGAGGTGTATTTGATGCATCCAACTTTCAAAAACGGTTTATTGTATGTATTTTGATAACGTGTGTAGAGTCTGATCTATTTGGGTTGAAATTACCAAGTAAGATTATGACTGGTTGTACAAGTTATTATGACTGCTAGAACAAATAAAGTTATGATGGTTAGTGATGAGGTTGTTACTGGTTGAAGATTGAAGACAAGTTATTATGACTGCTTGAAGATTTTGTTACTACAAGTTATATTTATGTCAAGTAGTTATTACTGATTGTATTGTTATGACTGTCTTTGAAAATATCAACGTTATAACTGTCTAGAGGTTTATGGTTATTACTGTTAGTGTAAACAGGTTGTTATGACTGTTTATATTATTATGACGGTTATAAGAGTTTGAGTTGTATATGGACTTGATTTAGTTTCCATATTTGTAGGATGACTTGTACATGACTTTATGCATTATAAAGAGAGATCCTTAGAAGGTAGAAAAGTAATCGTAGCTTCAAGGTGTAAACCCTAATACATCTGTGTGTTCGTCTTGTTGATTAATAAGATTGAAGATTTAAGGTTATTTACGTGTTATTCAAGTTATTGCATGTTCTTGTTCTTTTACTTAATATTAAACAATTATTTCACAGTTGTTTAATACATTGTCAAAGCTTTAAAAAATCGATTGTTGAGGGTTTAACAAAGTGGTATCAGAGCTTTGGAAAGCTTTGAATTAGTAAAAGATCAAGAAACAAATCATTTATTAAGGTTTTAGTTCTCTCTTAAGTTTTAATTCAACGGCTACAGAAAACAATGAAGGTGTTCAAGCTACAAAGATCCCAATGCTCAAACCTGATGAGTTTGATCTATGGAAGGTCAGGATCAAGCAATATATGCTTCTTACAGACTACCAGATGTGGGAAGTTGTTGTTAATGGTCCTGCCTATCTTTTTGATGGTGATGGTGTTCGACAAGAAAGACCACCACCAACCTCTGAAGCTGAAAGAAAAATTCGATCTACAGAGTACAAAGCATTAAGTACTCTATTGCTGTCAATTCCTAATGAGTACCAGAGGAGATTTGAAAACTATGAAGATGCAAAGGTACTTATGGAGGCAATTGAGAAAAGGTTTGGAGGTAATGTTAACACCAAAAAGAACAAAAGATCACTTCTCAAACAGCAATTTGAGAACTTTAGCTCTGTCAAGTCTGAAACTTTAACTCAGACCTTTGATAGATTTACTAAGTTAGTTGGTGAGTTGGAGAATCATAAAGTTAAAATTGATCAGGATGATCTCAACACAAAGTTTTTAAGATCATTAAGTGAAGAATGGACAATCTATACAGTTGGTTTAAGATAAAGTACATATTTGGACTTTAGGGAACTTGAAGACATATATAATGATCTAAGAAACTTTGAACCAGAGATAGAAAGCAAGAAGCAGACTACAGGGTATAATCATAATGCTGCTTTTATGTCAATGGATGGAACACGAGTAGATACAAGTAAACAAGGGTCTACCTATGTTTCTGGAGGTTGTGGATCATCTCAGAACAGATCCAATGATCAAGTATTGGAATCTTTCTTTGCTAGTAATGTGAATTCTTCACTTACTAATGAAGATCTGGAGCAGATAGCTTCTGATGATCTTGAGGAGATGGATATCAAGTGGCAAATTGCATTGATCACACAAAGAGCAAAGAGGTTTATGCAGCGGACAGGAAGGAACAATTTCACATCTCAAAGGAATGATGCAAGTCTGTTTGACAAGAGCAAGGTGGAATGTTTTAACTGCCATAAAATGGGACACTTTGCAAGGGAGTGTAGAGCACCAAAACAAGATCCGAATGGACAGAAAGCTGGAAATTTCAATGGGAATCTAAGAAGGAATGTACCAATTCAAGGGGGTACAAGTAATGCTTTAGTGTCTCAAGATGGATTAGGTTTTGATTAGAGTGATCATGAAGTGAAGAATCAAGCTCTAATGGCCATTGCTAAGTCTGAAAAGAAGACAGAAGTTCCATATAAGGTACAAGTTAAACTATGTTCTACTGTGTGTAAACAAATTGTCTAACATTACAGGGATCATAATTTAAAAGTGTGTGATGAGCTAACACAATGGGAGATTAAAAGCAAACACACCATAGCAGCCATTGAAAATCTTGAGAAACAAATAAAAGCATATGAAGTCAATGCAACACAGTATAAATATGACATCGATTATGCTAGGTAGGAGAGAGACATTGTTAAAGATAAAGTAGAATTGTTAACTAAGAAACTTATTGAGGTCACATGTGAAGGAGATATCATTAGACTAAATGTAAGTAACTTAGAACATGCATCTAAGAGTGTTAACAAACTTATCAATTCACATATTCATGATAAGCTTAAAACAGGATTAGGTTACAATAATGTACCACCTCCTTATAACAACAACTACTTTCCTTCTAAAACTGAAATTAATATCAATTCTCTTAAGGAAGGAATGAATGATGATGTTAAAAAGGTTGATCCTGTTAAGAGTTTAGAAAAAGATGTGAACTTTGATAAAGTTGAGATTAGTGATTGGAGTGACGAAGATGATCAGAGTGATAGTACATCTGAGAGTGAAAAGAGTGTAAAATCTAAATCACTCAAGTCTGAATCATCATGTCAGATTGAAAAGAAAGTTATTACTGGTCTAGTTTCTGAACTTTCATCTGATAAACTAGAAGAAAGTAAGAATATGTTTAAGGAAAAGACCAAACATGCATTATAAAATGTGAGCTTAAACACTAACAAGTCTAGGGAAGGATTATGTTATGTTAGTGCTAAATCAGTTCATAAATCTTTAAATGCTAAATCTGTTGTTAATAACTATGCAAATTGCAACTGCAAAGCAAGTACTTCATCTTCACAAAGCTTTCAAAAACAAATACCCATAGGCAATCAAAGAAATTGGAATCAAATGATCTCTCAAAAACTGGGTAACAATGTCACTGTGATAAAAGAAAAGGCTTGCTTTGTATGTGGTAAACCGGGTCATCTTAAAAAGAATTGTTATCATAATCCTAAGAATTTTCAAAGGATTGGAAAGTAGTTATGGACAAAAGCAAATATGATTAATAAACAAAAGTTTCAATCAAAAATTGATCATATTGCCAGAAGCCATAACATATAATCAAAGGCTAATAAAGTTAGAACTGAAGCAGCTAAAACTACTGAGGAAGTTATAACTAAAACTAGAGCCAATAGTCAAAAGACACAAGCAGCTAAAACTGTTATGACTGCTAGACTTCTTAACACTGATAATAATGTTAAAACTGCTAAACCAAGTGTTTTGACTGCTTGGTGTTTTAACAGTTATAACAGGTTTAAGACTGTCAAGCATAATCTACCAATTAAAACAACTAAGTCTAATATCAGTTAGATTTGGACACCTTTTATGAGTTCAAATACCAACAGTGCATCACAATCAATAATCTTCAAGAAAGTTGATTATGTGGATGCACATGGGAAACCCAAAGCCAAATTGGTTTGGGTTCCCAAGAGATATTAACTTTTCTCTTTTTATGTGCAGCACAAACCAAGGAGCTTATGGCATATTGATAGTGGTTGTTCAAGGCACATGACTGGTGATAAGGAGAAGCTACAGAATTTCAAGGCAATTGATGGAGGACATGTAGCATTTGGTAGCAATCCCAAAGGAGGGAAGATAACAGGCAAAGGAACAGTGCAGAGTGATAAGATAAGTTTTGATAATGTTTACTTTGTGGAACAATTGAGGTATAATTTGCTAAGTGTGAGTCAAATCACAGATAAAAAGAACCCAGTTCATTTTACTGACACTGAATGCCTTATTTTTTCTAAAGAATTTAAAATTCCAGAAAATATGATTTTTATGAGAATTCCAAGGCAAGATAATGTATATAAGTGTGACTTAGCAAATATTATACCTCAACCAGAATTAAACTGTCTTATTTCTAAAGCTGGTGTGAATGAATCTGAACTGTGGCATAGAAGGATGTGTCACATGAATTACAAAACCATTAACAAACTTGTCAAAAATAAGCTTGTTAGAGGTTTACCTGAAAAGGTATATTCATGTGATGATCATTGTGTTGCCTGTCAGAAAGGCAGGCAACACAAGTCTTCATTTAAGTCTAAAATTGTGAACACTAATTGCTCACCCTTACATTTGCTACACATGGACTTGTTTGGACCAACCAATGTGAGTAGTATGGGGAAGAAATTTTACTGTTCAGTGGTCATTGATGATTATACCAGGTTTAGTTGGGTGTTCTTTCTTAGAACAAAGGATGAAATAGGAGAAATTCTAAGATCATTCATAAATAAGATAGAAAATCAAATGGATCTCAAGGTTAAAATCATTATAAGTGATAATGGAACATAGTTTAAAAATTATGAGATGGATAAATTCTGTGAAATTAAGGGTATTAAGAGAGAGTTTAGTGCTCCTAGGACTCCACAACAAAATGGAGTAGCTGAGAGAAGGAATAGGACACTAATTGAGGCTGCTAGAATCATGCTGGCTGATGCTAAGTTACCAATGACTTTCTGGGCAGAAGCAGTTAGCACAACTTGTTATGTTTAGAACAGGGTATTGATAGTTAAGCCTCACAACAAGACACCATATGAACTGCTCTTTAAGAAGAAACCATTGGTTAGTTTCTTAAGATCTTGTGGGTGTCCTTGTACAATCTTGAATACCAAAGACCACTCAAGTAAGTTTCAAAGTAAGGATGATGAGGGATTATTTGTTGGTTACTCTGTACAAAGCAAGGCTTACAGAGTTTTTAACCAAAGGACTAGGATCATAGAAGAATATGTGAATGTGACTTTCAATGAGAGAACAAATAATCCAATAGGGAAAGGTCCAGATTACTTGTTTGATATTGATGCACTAACCCATGCTTTCAGATATACAAATGTGAAATCTAGTGCAGGTACAAGTGCAGGTACAGTTGAAGAGGAAAAAGGAATCCCATCAGGAAAGAAGAATGATTTTTTGGAATACATTTTATTTCCAATATGGTCTCCTGATCCTCCAAAAGTTTTTGATTCTGGTCCAGATTCATCAATGTCTCCAAAAGACTCAGACTCAAGTAAGGATAAAGGTGATGGTGATAAATCTCCATTGAATAATGAGACAAATCCAGATATGCCAGATTTGGAGGAAAGTGAAGATGAGAGTGATTCGAGCTCATAGCAACAACTTGCCAAGAATTTGAATGAGTTTTCTAGTAATACAAGGCCTGTTGTTGACAGAATTACTAGGGATTTTGAAGGTATCCTTATGAATGAGAATTTCACCAATTTAGAATCTGAAATACCTGAATATTCCACATCTCAGTACATCTCTCATAGAGATCATCCACTTGAGAATGTAATTGGAGATATTGGTACTCCTGTTCAAACCAGAAAATAGACACAAGAAAATAAAGAAGATGACTACCCTTCCTTGTTTACTTGTTTTCTATCTCAAATGTAGCCTAAGAAAATTACTAAAGCTTTGAAAGATCCAAGTTGGATTGAAGCAATGCAGGAAGAATTGCTTCAATTTCATATTTAGAAAGTGTGGACATTGGTTGATTTACCTAAGGGAAAAAGGGCTATTGGTACTAGATGGGTGTTTAGAAATAAGAAGGATGAAAGAGGCATTGTCATCAAGAATAAACCCTGATTGGTAGCTCTGGGATATACACAAGAAGAAGGCATAGATTATGATGAGGTCTTTGCTCCTGTGGCCAGAATTGAAGCTATCAGATTGTTCCTAGCTTTTGCTTTATTTAGAGGGTTTAAAGTGTATCAAATGGATGTCAAGAGTGCCTTTCTACATGGCAATCTTGATGAAGAAGTGTATGTGTCTCAGCCACCAAGTTTTGAAGATCCTAAGTATCCTGATAAAGTGTTAAGACTGGACAAAGCTCTGTATGGCTTACATCAAGCACCTAAAGCTTGGTATGACACTTTATCAGTTTATTTGCTTGAAAGTGGATTCAAAAGAGGTACCATAGACAAAACCTAGTTCATCAAAAGAGTTAAGAATGATATTCTACTAGTTCAAGTCTATGTAGATGATATCATCTTTGGCTCTACAAGGGATAGTTTATGTAAAGAATTTGAGTCTATTATGCATAAAAGATTTAGCATGAGCTCAATGGGAGAGTTAACATTCTTTCTGGGATTACAAGTGCAACAGAAATCTGATGGGATCTTCATCTGTCAAGAGAAATATATCAAAGATATACTGGATAAGTTTGGATATAAAGATGCCAAAGTCGTAAGCACACCCATGGAAGCACATAAGCAATTAACAGCAGATCCATAAGGAGAAGAAGTTGATGTACATCTTTGTAGATCAATGATAGGATCACTAATGTATCTGATCTCTTCCAAGCCAGATATCATGTTTGTAGTTTGTGTTTGTGCTAGGTTTCAATCATGTCCAAAGCAATCACATATGTTTGCAGTCAAAAGAATCTTTAGATATTTAAAGGGTCAACCAAAATTGGGGCTTTGGTATCCATAGAGTAATTCTTTTGATCTTGTTGCATATACAGATAGTGATTATGGTGGTGGCAATATGGACAGAAAGTCAACATCAGGAGGTTGTCAATTTTTAGGAGATAGGTTAGTTTCATGGCAATGCAAGAAGCAAACTACTGTATCCACATCCACTGCAGAAGCTGAGTATGTAGCTGCTGCAAGTTGTTGTGCTCAGGTCTTATGGATACATAATCAAATGCTTGATTATGGTTTGACTTTTCTAAAAACTCCCATTTTTATTTATAATAACTCTGCTATCAATATTATAAATAACCCAATTAAACTTTCTAAAACTAAGCATATAGAAATAAGATACCATTTTATAAGAGATTGTAATGAAAAATTGCTCATTCAGATTGAGAAAGTTCATACTGATAATCAATTTGCAGATCTGTTTACAAAGGCTTTTGATGTAGGCAGTTTTACATTCTTGGTTACTAGTATTGGAATGATCAATTCTTCTCGAGTCTTTTTATCTACAAACTATTTTTCTGTATATATCTTCTTTTGCTTATGGGTTATTACTAATAGAATGATCAATGAAGAATAATCATAATTATAACTGTTGACCGTTATTACTGTTAGTTATAACTTCACCAACTAATAGTTTTAACTGATCTTGGTTATTACTGTTAGATTGGTTATTCTTATAACTGTTAAGTATTATGCCTTAGTTATGGTTATTACTGTCTTCATTGCTTAATACTGTATATACTTAATTATTACTGGTTCCTATTTTTTTGCTTTCTAGACTAACTTTGTAGGTTATTGCTGCCAACTTTTTAGGAGTTTACTATTTTTTATCTTCTTATTTAAACACCACACAATTAATAATTTTTTAATCAAGATCCCATTAATATTTTCATGAAAATAGTAGTTATAGGGTAATGTCATTCCAAAATCCTTTTTCAAAATATTCTCTTCATTTGGTATATCTTCCACTTGTGGTCTACTCTGGTCATTATCATTTTCACTCTTAAAAATAGTTTTTGAAACTTCAAAGTATAGACTTTTTCGTATCATCTAGTTCTTCAACAGAAAATGATATACGTGAAGATCCAGGCCCAGAGTTCATTAACTTGGATGAGGGTGCAAATGTGCAATTATATAAACAGGTTGCAGATATTTTTGAACATCAAGTTGGACAGTAGGATGATGAAGATAACCTTCAGGGACATTTTCTCAATCCACATGCATATGAAAATCTGCAAGACCAGTTGGTTAACTTGAACCAATCCAACTGGGAGTTGAAGTTGCGGTGTTGAGACATTGAAACAACTTGAAGGATTGCTAAGCACAGCATTCCTACTAGAGTTAAGGATCGCCTGATTCACTGGAAAATGAAAGTTCGAAGAGTCAAACAGAAGGCTAAGGCATGGATCATACGCAAGTGTAGTTCCAATACTGAAGTGCCTAATGTTCCTGAATTTCGAGATTCTCTTCATAATCGTTACTATCCACAGGATATGATGTTTCAAAATATTGATGATTAGGATTTGTAAAGTTATGTTTACTTGTTTTGTAATTCCTGCTAAGGTTAAAAAAAATTGTACTCTTCTTTTATCAAGTTTGTTATAACTGCTATTTTTATTTCCACTTTGGTTATAACTGTAGTTTGTTTATATCTGCTTGATTTAACTAATTTGGCTATCTTTTTATTGCTGCTTGTTTTAAGTGGATAATGCCTTGGTCGGTTATTACTGCTTATACAAGTTGGCAATAATAGCCTTATTAATTTTCACTGGTTGATTTATTACTGCTACTTTTGATTCAGTTTTAACTGCTTGCTTTAACTTAGTTATTACTGTAAGTGATAACTAAGTTATCCTTTTAGAAAGTGCTTCAGTCATAACTGTATCTTTATATATAGTTATGACTGCTAGTCTTATCAGGTGGTTATTACTGTTTGTGTTTAGGTCATTTATTGCTGCTATATATTTGGCAATCATAAACCTTTAAACACTTACATTTTTCAAAAGTTTTTCATCACTTTCAACCACCTCATCCTGCGCGCTCAACACTTCATTCAAATCAATCGTTTTTCATTAGTATTCATTCAATTTCATCAAAATGGATCAACAACAATTAGATTTTGCAAAACTTCACAATCAACTTGCATTTTTAGTTAAACCTGATAACGCTAAAGATTTCTGCCAAATAGTTGATTTCTTAAGAAATAGTCACATCTTCTATGCACTCACTGTCAATCCAAAGGTGTACATAGAATATTTAAATGACTTTTGGGTGAATGCTGCGATTGAAGAAGTTGAGGGGGAGAAACAGATTGTGTCTACCATTCACGAGACCCAGATTGTTGAATCTGAAGCATCCATTCATCAATTACTACAACTTGATGATGCTACAGGTATAATAGAACTTCATAATACTGATCTTTTTGAAAATATCTCACTGATGGGCTATGAGGGGAAAATGGGAATTTTTACTTTTTATAAAACTAAGTTTAGCCCACAGTGGAGATTTTTAATTCATATTATTCAATTGTGTCTATCGTCAAAAAGATGTTCTTTCAATGAGTTTCCAAGAAACATTGCTTATGCACTTTTTTGTTTGGCCACTGGAAGAAGATTCAATTTTTCAAAATTTATTTTTGAAGGCATGATTAGAAATTTAGAGCAAAATAAGAAGTTTTTGATGTATCCCAGGTTTGTGCAACTCTTTATTAATGCAAATATTTCAAATTTACCTGATCAAGAGCTTATTTATAGAGTTGTACAACACAAACCAAAAGTTTTTGCTAACATGAGAAGGGAAACTAAGGGGTTTTCTAATAAGGTAACGTACAACATTGTTTGATACAATGCTTCGAGCACCTTCTGCTACAGAGGAGGTATCACCAACCACCTCTGAACCAATTGTTGCAGAGAATGTAGATATGCCCTCTACTTCTCAACCCACAAAAGTTGGTGGCAAGAAAAGAAAACAAGGGAACAAGAAAACCAAACCCTCCAAAGCCAAAAAGGCAAAAACACAGGCATCTGAGGCTGCTGCTGCTCAGATGTCTCAGTCACAAATATCACCACAGCAGATGGTCAATGAAGGGGAAAATGAACATTTTGGAAGGGCTGCTTCTACTCCTTCTAGCCCACTAGCAGAGGAGGTCAGAAGTAACATCAATAAGACCCAACCAGAGGCAACACCAGAACATGATTCTCTATTTGGAGATGATTTTGGTGGACCCAGTACCAAGAACAAGGGGTCATCTGATGATCATGCTAGGCATGAGTCAGGTGATAATGTTTCCATTGATTCACCAAGGAAGTCACATTCTAAAGGTGATGAGGATAGATTTCACCCGGAATTGATGGAACAAATGTTTAAATTCATGTAGGAGTATATGTGGCAAGAGTTAAAGAAGGATAGGGATATCATAGAAAGACATGAGAAGGCTTTGATGACACAAGTTGTGACCATCATGGAACAGAAAAAGGAAATTAGTAAACTGAAAAGGTTGTACTTTACATAGTAGTTGCACGGCTTCTTACATCCAACATGTGGTCAAGAGTAATTGACAGTGAAAGTGACACTCTAAACTAACTAAATGTAAAGCAATGTAGAAATGTAAACCTAATATATACAACGAGTGGTTTCACTGTGTCTTACTTATTGCATGTCATGGGCACAGAAAACTACTTACCACAATTAAGGTTCATGACTCCCTAATATCTAAGTTGTAGTCATGTGGATAACTAGAAAGGGTACTCCATAAATTAGGTTTGGTGTCATATATTTAAACAATAACAAAGCATAAGAATTCCCATTCAAATAAATTTCTCTTTATAAATTTAAACTATGTTGGAATGAGTTGTTTTTACGATCCTATCAACTAACTAACGTAGAGTTATCCACAATCAGATAGAAGATATGTCACATGGATAGTAAACACAAACAATTACAATACATCGGAAGTTCTCCCAAGTGTACTGAACACATCGGTCAACGACTACCCTCGAATCCTATTCCCCAATCTCGGTCGTCGGAGATGTCCGTATCATGACATGGTCTGTTGAATTCAACAGTCGCATGAATAGGTTTTACCCTACCTGAATAAGTTGGGGTAGTCTGGTCATAAGCGGTTGGCCAAACTTGCCATCATTCGTTCACAATATTATAATTAAACTATAAATAGAAATTCATTTATCACATTTATAATATTGATTCGTAATATAACTACCTTCGGTCGTCCCAGACTTCCATACGTTTGTACTCCGCATAAAGCATTTCCAGCACTATATCCGGGAAGAGTCGAATAGGGGCCGTCATATTACTTTATAATATTTAATATCATCCCATTATAACTATCTAAATCATGGCAAACATATAAGCAACTACTCGCATATCATGGCAATAGACAAATTAATGTAAATAAATCGTAAACATCAAACAACAACATTATAAATAATTAATAAAAGAAAGGATAGATATTACCCTTAATTATTGCGAGCAAAACGATGCTTATATTACTTCCGAATATTCCCAAGCATTAAATTGCTAAGCTAGCTACTACTAACTACTACATAATTAATCTCCTACTTTTCTCTCACTAAATTAATTAAATTAGCTTAGAGAGAGAAAGTAGAGAGAAAAAAAAATAAAAGCTAGAAAGAAATAAGAAAGATATGAAAGGTGTGGAAGATGTGTGTTAAAATGAAGCCTCATGCCTCCTATTTATAGGTGAAATCCGGCTCACGTTAGCATCTTGGGGAGCACATTAGAAAAGGTGGTGCACTAGGTACGTACTTTCGCGTAAAGGTGTGGCACCGGGTAGGCACAATCGCGTAAAGGTGTGGCACCGGGTACGCAAAAGGACCAAAAAGCGGAAATGGGATGGGTGGCAGGTGGCTGGTGCTGCCCTACCTGTGGCTGGCGGTGGCTGGTAGGTGGCCGGCGGCGGCTGGCCTACCCCCGCCCCGGTTCGCCATCTTTTGTTCCGTTTCTTAGTTTGTGCGTATTTTCTTCGTTATGTATCCGTTTACGTCGATTATTTTTGCGTTGGATTCGTAATTCAAAAATGATGAGTATGATATAAAGAAATCCCCGAGATGAGTTTCCTATCTCCAGATATTGCGTACGAATCATTTGAATCATCGGGCGGGCGTAGAATCTTCATTCTTTATCCATTTTTGTTGATTCTTCTTTTGTTAGACTCGTATTTTGAAAATGAACATATTGGATAAGATGGATGTTGATGATGGGCTCTTTTGTCTTTAAATCTTGTTTTGAGGTCTTGAATCTTCAAACGTGTGTGGAATCTTCGTTTCTCATCCGTTTTGCTTGATTTTTCTCGTGCAATCTTGTTTTGACCATATTGGCATAATATCATTGATTTGAACCGTATTTCAGATCAAATGCCAAGAATCGTTCCAGAATGAGAGAGATATCGGTAGTAAAAACGTGACTTTTTACGCGATATCAAGTATCCCACACTTAGAACTTTGATTGTCCTCAAGTAAACTCATTCATGAAAGGCTTTTGGAATGATTCTAATTGCACTTATTTTTAGAAAGACTATTTCTAAAGAGTATAAAGTTACAGTTATGAAAGAGTTCTTACGAGAAACTAAGGGTTTATAGAATTTGATACCTTCTTCGAGAAGTTTAGATGACGATCATGACTAGGCAATCCTCATAGTGGGTTACTCAAATCACTCAGGTGTTTAGGGTTTCCTACTTGCTAGTGTCAATCACTCAGATAGCCAGTCATGCAACATTCTCATCATAGGCTTGATCAAGAATCAAATATCCATCACTTTGGGTGAGAACGACACTAATCTTTCAAGATATCTTAGAAAGGAATCGGGTGTTTGGTTTTGAAGAAGGTGTGAAGAGGGGTGTGATGGGTTTTCCTTGTATTTTCTCGAAACTTGGGTGCTTTTCTTGAGAGAGTCTCTTTTAAAATTTCTCAAATTTTGAAAAGACTTGGTAGCGTAACCCTTCTTGGATTTTTAATTTCCTTTTCTGGCCTTTTCTTGGTAGCGTCGGCATATATGATTCTTGTTTTCTTTGTTTTCTATTTTTCTTTTCTTTCTTTTTATTATGCAGACCTCGCCGATGGATATATATTTTATGGCCCAAAAGGTTTCTTATGGTATTGGGTTGTGCCCTTTCTTGCAAAAGTCTTGGGAAATTGAGAGTGTCTCTGAAAATTTTGGAAGATGTTACTTCCGTGGGTTCGGAATGAAATGCTAGTTATTGAAGCTAGGGAGTTCATTCTCAACCTATGCCACGTATGGCACTCATTAGTGTGATCTCAAAATGTATTGCAAGAGCAAGTTCTAATTCAAATGCATACATCATCACACACATGAAATGAAAAGTGAAGCATTTTGAATGATGAATGCTAGTTATGGGCTCAAACCTCATGAATCGAATGCCTTTGGTCAATGTGTGCCTAGCCACGTGTTGCCCTTTTCGTCCGTATCTTATTCTAAGTAAACAGTTTTGTTTCTTTGTTAAAAATCATTTCTTGCTGCAATTTACATTTTTGGAAAATAGAGGTTCTAAAAAATGTTGCTTTTGAATCCAAAGAAATTTGAAAATTTCTCCATTTTTAGCCTTTTAATGAAAATATTGTTTATTTTACGGACAAGAGGTTAAACTTGCGGTTGCAGACCGTATATCTCACACTTAGAGGAATATTGTCCCTGATGTTCGAATCTATGTATTGAACACTGTTGGCTTGCACACCGTTCATTGGGATTTCTAATGGAGATGTAGCACAACAGTGGGTTTTAAATTTATAAGGATGGGGTCTGGGGTTACTATTATGCTAATCAAGGGGCTAGCAAAGGACAAGTATGACCTAGGATCGTTGTACAAAGCGCGGAAAATTGAAGCTAGGGAGTTTAGAAACTTTTATGTATTTAGTTGAAAAGAAAAGAGTTGGTTTTTCTTTTGGTTTTAGATTTTCTATTCTAAATTAAATTAAGATAAACTAAAAGGTGGAGGTTACTTCGGGCGTTCAACAATTAAAGCGATTGTGTACTATGAAGCGGTTTAGGAGTTGTATATATAGAGTTCTAATGGAGATAAGTTCGTAAGTTAATGTGAGCTATTACTGCAGTCCTTCTATCGGGCTAACGCGGAGGTGTCCACAATTAGGCAAATAGAATGTCACATGGGTTGCAGAATATATTAAAGCATACACCGAAATTTCTCTCAAACGTATACCCATATTATCTGACAGTTAATCTTGAATCCTATTCCCCAATCTCAGTCGTCAAAGATGTCTGAATCATGGCATAGTTTGTTGAATAAACAATCTTATGAACGAGGTTTTATCCTTACCGGAATAGGTTGGACTAACTGGTCTAGGCGGTCGGATAATATGTCATCACTTATTCGTACTATTTATCAACATTACTCAGGTATGCAAGAATACTGGGATGGTTTGTACTACAAATGGAAACTTAAGTAACACTTTGTTATTCAATTCATAATACAACTACCTTCGTTCGTTCTCGACTTCCATACATTTGTACTCCGCCGTAGGCGTTTCTAGTACTATATCAGAGAACAGTCGAAAGGGGCCGTCATATTACGTCACGATATTTAATGCCAATTGTATTTCACTATTATGATGATCCTAAGGCAACAATCAAACAAGAACATGCAATAAGACGATCGAAGCAACAGTTCAATATAAGCATACAAAGGTATTATTTAAGTCAAGAATATTCCGAAAGTTGTCTCAAAAATATCGTCTATATGAATTTAATCTTAATCTACCTCTATTCCCATATTCCGTGTCTCTTGGATCCTATTTTGGTCTAGAGAACACCGGCCATGCCGAGCTCAATGATTCAATCTAACATAGTATAACTAAGTGACCTATATCTTATGAGTTAGCTACATTCATTTTTGGATAAGGTTTTAGTCACAACATGAGTTGGGCAGATAAACGATAAAGATTTAATTCCTACATCTATTTGTAATATAAACCATCCGCAATCTCATAACATACAACACAATTACATATTTAAAACTTTCTAAACGACTATCATAACAGACAATTGAGTTATCTAATTAATCATGGCAATTTTAGCATGCATATTTAAATTTATTAAAGAAAGAACAAACATAATTAAATATGAAAGATAGATTAAAACCTGAAAAAGGCGTACAAAAACTCGTAGCTATAAATGCGTCCTGGAGCACCTCCGTACAAGTCTTCCTAGATTAGTTATTTAGCTAATCTAATTAACTAAGGAAGAGTTTACAAATAAAGAAAGAAAAAGTGAAAGTGTGTGTTTTCCAAGGTATGGAAGGTGTGGTGTGGTGTGTTGTAGGTGTTTTTGGTGTGTCTTCCAAATGAACCAAAACCCTTCTATTTATAGGTGAAATCCGGTTTACGTTAGCAACTTGAGGAGCACTTTAGAAAAAGGTGAAAAAGGTGGTGCACCAGGTACGTATAATCGCGCAAAGGTGTGGCACCAGGTACGTACAATCGCGTAAAGGTGTGGCACCGGGTACACGAAATGACCAAAAAGCAGAAACGAGATGGGGGAGGGGAGTCCGGAACCGCCCACCAGGTGGCCGGCAGCGGCTGGTGGTTGGCCGGCGGCGGCTGGCTGCCACCCGCCCCGGTTCGCCGTCTTTTGCTGCGTTTCTTAAATTGCACGTATTTTCTTCGTTATGTGTCCGTTTTCGTCGATTATTTTTTCGTTGGATTCGTTTTTTTAAAATGAAGACTTTGATGAAAAGTAATCCCAAAAGTGAGTTTCCTATCTTCAGATATTGCGTACGAATAATTTGAATCTTCCAGTGGGCGTAGAATCTTCATTCTTTATCTGTTTTTGTTGATTCTTCTTCTGTTAGACTCGTATTTTGAAAATGAACATCTTGGATAAGATGGATGTTGATGATGGGCACTTTAGTCTTAAAATTTTTTTTTGATGCCTTGAATCTTCAAACGTGCGTGGAATCTTTGTTTTTCGTCCATTTTGCTTGATTTTTATCGTGCATCTTCATTTTGATCTTCTTGGGGGATTCACATTGATTTTGATGTTATTTGAGTTAAAAATGCTCAGAATCGTTCCAGAATGAGAAAGATATCGGTAGTAAAAATGTGACTTTTTACGCGATATCAAGTATCCCACACTTAGAGTTTTGCATGTCCTCAAGCAAATTGTCAGAAAAAACTACTTTGAAAGTTTGGAAGGGTGTCTTTGTATCCTGGAGAACTTTGATTCCTGCAGGCTGGGTGAAAAGATTTTAAATGGGGTTTTTACCTTTGATGTTTTCCCAAACTACTGGTTCTTGCAAGCTCTCTTTTCAATCTTCGTGATGTAAGATATACATGACTAGGTCCCTCACAGGTGGTCATTTAATTCACTCAAGTGTATCGGGTTTCCTAGTTTCTAATTCACTCAGGGGCCAGTCATGTAGCTCTTTTGTCGTTATAAGCTTGGTTGAGAATCAGATCTGCAACACTTAAATGGGGACGGTGCTAATTATCCATAGACATTTGTAAGAGGGTAGAGATGGTTATGGAAGAAGGGTTTTGTAGGTGGTTTAGTGGGGTTTAGATGTAGCCTAAGAGTTTGTCTGTGATGACTTATCCTTGACGTTTTAGTGATACCACTTTTTGGATTTTCCCTTTGAGAGCCTTCTTTTCATGTTTTCATTTGAGGAACCTTCCCCTTGGCGTTAAATGATCATTGGGTCTTTTAGCTTTTTGGTCCCTCCTAACAGTTTTGTTTTTGCTGAATTTTGCTTTTCTTCGGAGTTCCCCTTCTCTTTTTGGATGGTATTTTTATCCTTCAGGGATTTCAATGTGTTTATTGCAGTAATTCTTCTTGACAGAATATAAACTTAGGCTACGGCCAAGAGATGTAAATGAAGGGTTGGTTTCCTGAAGTGAATTTTTGAAATGAAAAGGCTAGGGCTCTACAGGTTTTCTACTTGATCTTCAATGCTGAAAGTGAGCATTGGTTTGGTTAAGCTTGAAAACAGGGGTTTTTAGGAGAGAATTTTATCCTAGGAAATGTCAAGATCCTCTAATTGCACCTTAGTCACGTATGATGCCCATCTTTGTAGTTTTGAAATGTATTTCTCAAGCAAGTTCTAACTTAAAAGGCATACATCGGCACACTCTCAATTGAAAAGTGAAGCATTAAAGATAAATGCTTTTATATGGCTCAAGATTCCTCACTTGTTTTGGTGGTTTAGTGCCTAGTCATGCGATCACTTGTTGTGAAACTTAGTTTGGAAGATTTTCAAAGGGTTTTGCCCGTTATTATCGATTTCCCAAACCTTTGAAATTTCATTGACTAGTATACCCTTTTTGGACTTTCCTTGATTCAAAAATTTAAAAATTTTGTCAAAAAGTTTTATGTTGCACATATTCACTACTGTTATCCCACACTTAGAAGAACATTGTCCATAATGTTCCATTTCTAAGTTAGATTAATCGCACACTTAGAATTTTGAATGAGGGTCAATATTTTCGAAGTTATTCTCTGTTTGTAAGTCATAATCCCACACTTTAGAGTTTCACTTAGAGTTTTAGTGTGTTTATCAAGCAAAGTAAGGTTAGAAGAGATACTTCTTTATGTTGCATGCGTTGCCACTGGATTTTATGGACCAGGTTCGAGTGTGTGAAATTGCTGGAAATAGACCAGGCTCATTAGAAATGAACCTGTTCTATAATTTCCACTTCAAGTTCTACATAATAAATATCCTTCAGGAAACACAAATGTCAATACTCGTTAATACTAAACAGAAATAACATAACTGATAATAACACAGGTGTGGAAGGAAGGCCCAGAGCAGTGTGGATCTCAGTGATGGTAGCGTGTTGGACCTCGAGGGCTCTCAGTATCGACCAAGTGACAGCAGGGTCCGTGGTAGTCACCCCATGCTGAAAGGGGGTATACTCGGGAGGGCCCTGCGGTCTGTCCCTCGGATTGGTGAGACGAAGGTAACCTGGCATGGATGGAATGCAAAAGGAAGGTCTCCTGAACATTTACACCAAATCTACCAAGGTCTCGTCCAATCGAGGGGGCGGTGACTGTGATCCCCTGATGGTCCTCATGCTACTACCCGGTGATGAACTCCAGGAGTGATACATGGCACGTGAGCATCTCTGAATGGGTGCTCTAGCTAGATGCGAACTCATCCTGCAAAATACAAAAGGTCAATGGTCTAAACATAATCATTAGCCTTTCATAAGGCGAGGTACTGCATAAGAATGGATTAGATCAAACACAAAAGTAAAATTAATGCTTGAAAATATAAGATAGACTTGGGATGCCTCCCAAGAGCGCTTTGTTTATCGAGTCTCGTAGCTTGACTCATTCATACCTACTATTTTATTAGTGTGGTTCGTAGTTGTAGACTTCCTCGGTTGTGGGAAAGTCTTCTACGTAGTGTTTTAAACGGTGACCGTTTATTTTGAAATTCCCGTCCAGGGCCTCGAGCTCGATGGTACCATAAGGAAATACTTTAGAGATCGTGAATGGACTGCTCCATCGTGTTTTGAATTTTCTAGAAAAATTCTTAAATCGTGAGTTAAAGAGTAGAACTTTATCACCTGGATTGAAGCATGTAAGGTGAAGCTTTGAGTCGTGGAGCAACTTGGTCCTTTTTTTGAATTTGTAGGAGCTTTCTTATCCTTGGTCTCTTAACTCTGCTAGCTTGTTTAGTTGCATTTTCCGGTGCATTCCCATTATCGTAGGATCCAAGCTAAAGTTTTTAAGTGCCCAGTAAGCTTTGTATTCGAGTTCAATCGGGAGATGACATTCCTTTCCATAAACGAGCCTATAGGGGGTTGTTCCTAATGGCGTTTTGTAAGCTGTCCGGAATGCCCATATAGCATCATCTAGCTTATCTACCCATCTCTCCTTGTGTTGACCAACTGTTCGTTCCAAGATCCTTTTTAATGCCCGGTTTGTAATTTCTGCTTGCCCATTTGTCTGTGGGTGGTAGGCTGTAGACGTCTTGTGGGTAACACCGTATTGTTGCAATAGTTCATAAAATGGGTATTGCAAAAGTGCGTGCCTCGATCGCTGATGATCGCCCAAGGGGTTCCAAACCGACATAATAGCTGTTTTAAGAACTTGGTTATGACCCTTAAGTCATTTGTTGGAAAGGCTTGAGCTTCGGCCCATCTGGATACGTAGTCAACAGCTACTAGAATGTATTCTTTTCCGTATGATTTTGGAAATGGTCCCATGAAATCTAATCTCCATATGTCAAATATTTCACATGCTTGGATATTCGTTAACGGCATTTCGTTACGCGTTGTGATATTTCCAAACCTTTGGCAAATATTGCAGCGTTTCACCAAGTCTTGCGCATCTCTGAAGATAATAGGCCAATAGAATCCTGATTCGTAAACTTTCTTCGCTGTCAAATTGGATGCGTGATGTCCTCCGGTAGGTCCGTGATGGCTTTGGTGGAGTATATGTTCGGCTTCTTTCCCATCGATACATCTTCTCACAATTTGGTTGGGACAGACTTTGAACAAATATGGATCATCCCAAAAATAATGTTTGACGTCACGGAAGAACTTTTGTCTTCGCGATGATATCATCCCCTTTCTTGTGATCCCTCCAACTACGAAATTGGCAATGTCTGCAAACCAAGGATCGTCAGTGAATTGTGAACCTTGCATTTGTTCTTCTAAACTCATTAACTACTCCTCTGGAAATTGATCTTTAATATCTCTTTCTACAAGTTGTTCCATTGATGGGTCTTCAAGTCGACTTAAATGATCTGTGGCGACATTTTTTGCTCCTTTTTTATCTTTTATTTCGATGTCGAATTCTTGTAGGAGTAGAATCCATCGTAACAATCTGGGCTTTGCGTCTTGCTTTTTAAAGAGGTATTTTAGAGCTGAGTGATCCGCGTACACTCTTGTTTTGGACAGTATTAGGTAGGATCGAAATTTGTCAAAGGCAAACACTACAGCTAACAACTCCTTTTCGGTGGTTGTGTAGTTCTCTTGAGCGTCTGTGAGTGTTTTCCTGGCGTAGTAGATTGGTCGAAAATGATTATCCTTCCTTTGCCCTAGAACTGCCCCAACTGCGAAATTACTAGCGTCGCACATGATTTCAAACGGTAGATTCCAATCTGGAGCGACCATGATTGGTGCATTTGTTAGCTCCTTTTTCAGGTAGTTGAAAGCTTTCATGTAGTTCTCATCGAATATGAACTTGATGTCTTTTCCTAAAAGGTGGGTGATAGGTCGAGAAATCTTGGAGAAATCCTTGATAAAATGGCGGTAGAACCCAGCGTGTCCTAGAAAGCTTCGGATGGCCTTAACGTTGGTTGGTGGTGGTAGTTTTGCAATGGTTTCAACTTTTGCTTTGTCTAATTCGATTCCTGATCTTGATATTCGGTGCCCTAAAACTATTCCTTCCTTCACCATAAAGTGACATTTCTCCCAATTCAAGACAAGATTTGATTCTTCACACTTGGCGAGCATTCTATCGAGGTTGGACAAACATGATATGAAAGAGTCTCCAAAGACCGAAAAATCATCCATAAAGACCTCCATGCATTGTTCAATCATGTCATGGAAAATTGCAACCATGCATCTCTGAAATGTCGTAGGTATGTTGCACAATCCAAACGGCATTCATCGGTAAGCAAATGTTTCGTACGGGCATGTGAACGTTGTCTTTTCTTGGTCCTTTGGATCGAGCGGGATTTGGAAATACCCATAAAAACCGTCAAGGAAACAATAGAATTCGTTTCCTGATAGCCTTTTGAGCATTTGGTCAATAAATGGAAGCGGGAAGTGATCCTTGCGAGTTGCTTCGTTTAACTTCCGGTAATCGATGCAAACCCTCCAAACGGTAACCGTCCGAGTTGGTATAAGCTCATTTTCTTCGTTTATGATGACCGTCATTCCTCCCTTCTTCGGAACGACTTGAATAGGGCCAACCCAAGGTGAGTCGGATATTGGGTAAATCAATCCAGCATCCAAGAGTTTGATAACCTCTTGCTTAACCACGTCCTGAATCTTGGGATTTACCCTTCTTTGCCTTGGACAGATGGTTTGAAATCGTTCTCCATGAGTATCTTGTGTGTGCAATCGTTAGGACTGATTCCTTGTATATCAGAAATCTTCCATGCGATTGCCTTCTTGTGCGATTTCAGAACATTGATGAGTTGAGCTTTCTCCTCGGGTTTTAACTCTTTTGAGATTATCACTGGGAGTTGGGAAGTTCCTTGGAGGTAAGCGTACTCAAGGTGAGGTGGTAATTCTTTTAATTCCAGGTTTGGTGGTTCTTCAATAGACGACTTCATTCTAGCTATCTCGTCTCTATTCAGTTTCTCATATTAAGCCTGGAATGGTGCCTCGTCTATCTCGGGTTCAGATGTGGAGATTGATGCTATTTCGACCCACTCGGTTGTATTTGAGAATTCGTCTGTCTTTAGCTCATATTTGTTGACTAATGATGAGGAAACTTCATCATCTCTGGTGAGAATGATCTCTCCGTTGTCGGTGAACTGGAATTCTTGAAACTGAGCGGATGAAGATTGGTTTATGGTGATTTCAGGGTTTGAAAGTGGTAGTGGTACGGGTTGGTTGTTTAATTGTGGTTCAAATGGCGGTGGCTCAACACTCATTCCCTAGAATGAATATAGTATTTCTTCAATTGAAGGAAATGGGTTTGGTCTGTTGAATGTAGGTTTATCTTTTTTTAGCCAAGGTATCGGTGTACCGCATCCTAATGGAATAGCGATTGCTTTGCCATCGGTGCGAGAGGATTTCTTTTCAAACAGGGGAAATAGTAGTTCATCGAATGTTGTTGGCGAAGTGATTGCGGAATGTAGCCTAGGGTATTCATTATATAGCTTCCGAACGGTGATTATGGTGTTAGGTATCGGATCCCGGCTAGATAGTGCTAATACTTCGTGGACATGTTCATCAAAAATATCATGCATGGTATCACACAAACCAAGGTCCTCTTCCAGAGGGTGCTTCATTAGTTGATTGACATTAAAGGTGATCTCCTCTTTCCCAACTCTTTATTTTAAAGATTTTTCGTTAATGTTGATTCGGCCTTAGCAGTATTTAGGAATGGTCTGCCAAGGATGAGCGGGATATGGGTGTCTTCCTCTATGTCCATGATAATAAAGTCTACTGGAAAAACGAACTTATCGACTTTGACCATGACATCTTCAGCAATTCCTCGAGGGAGCTTAACTGATATGTCAGCTAATTGGATGGTCATACGAGTAGGCAATAGGTCATCTAGTCCTAATTTCTTATAAAGGGAATAAGGCATAAGATTAACACTAGCACCTAGGTCTGCTAAGGCGTTACTAATTTGAATTCCTTGGAGAAAACAGGGTATAGTAAAGCGTCCAGTATCTCCTAATTTATGTGGGAGACCATGTTGTAAAATTGAAGAACATTCAACATTCAAGGGTAAACTAACTATTTGCCTAAGTTTTTCTTTGTTTGAAAGGAGTTCTTTAAAGAATTTGGCACACGAGGGCATTTCTACTAAAGCATCTAATAATCTAACATTTAAGTGCAGGCTTTTAAATATTTCCAGATATTTACCGAATTAGGCTTCTTGCTTTTCCTTCTTTAGTCTACCAGGATAAGATATTCTCGTGTGAGGTACATTATCTGGAGTTTTGGATGGGTCAGATGTTGTGACAGGGATAACAATCGACACATTTTCACTAGCTGTAGGTTTTGGCAAAGGAGTGTTATCGGGTGGTGGTGGATCAACTTTGGTTACTTTTCCTCCTCTCGTCACGATTAACACATCATCGCTTGGTGGATGAGTGGTGTCATTAGTACTCGCCGACGTACTTTCCTCAATAAAACTTAAATTTTTCAAAATAGATTCCATATTAGAGATTATTTTTTTTGAAATTTTTATCATGGCATCAATGTTATCTTGAAATCCGGTTACTCTTTTGTTTATAACATTTTGTTCGGACATAAAATCTGATAAAGATTGTTTTGAGGAAGGTAAGTGGTTTGTAGGTGAGGAAACAGCCAAAAGTTGGGTTAAAGGTCCATTGGGTGTGGGGATATTCAAATCAAAATAGGGTGTTGACATGATTAGTCAAGAGTGGTTAAACTAAATCTAAACTAATTCCAAAGGTAAAAAGGTAACTTTTGATTGATGTTAATCTCTCAAAAGGATCGCTAAACACTAAAGTTGATAAATTCCTAAAATCGATTGCCGACGCTCCCCGGCAGCGGCGCCAAAAACTTGTTGGCTTGCACACCGGTCGTTGGGATTTCTAATGGAGATGCAACACAACAGTGGGTTTTAAATTTATAAGGCTGGGGACTAGGGTTACTATTATGCTAATCAAGGGGCTAGCAAAGGACAATTATGACCTAGGATAGTTCTTCAAAGCGCGGCAAATTGAAGCTAGGGAATTTAGAAACTTTTATGTATTTAGTTGAGAAGTGATGCGTCACCAGCGGTCGGTAAGGATTTTACCCTTGTCATTGCACCGGCTACTGGCGACGGGCATCAGTGAGTGTTTTAAATTTGTAATTGCGGGGCCTAAGTTTTCCCTAACAATGCTAATCCTAAGGGTGAGCAAGTGGTAGGTATGACCTAGATTCGTTCTTCAAACCAACTGAATTGAAACTAAGGCGTGGCAGATGAGGGCTTTCAAACTAGTGAAGGGTTTATGAAATAGTGGGGGAGTTTTGGTTGATTTTATTAACTAACTTAGGCAAGTAAATAAATAAAAGCGAAATTAAAATAAAAGATAAAGCATATAAATAAAGATAGTGTTTGCTGAGACTTCGTTAATTAAGTTATGGGATGATGTTTGGTGAAACTGTTTTGAAAGATATTAGTTAATTATCATTCTTGAATACTTGTATGTAAACACTAGATTCCCTACTAATTAAAATTCCATTAGCATGTCACACCGGGAGCTAGGTTAAGGTAACATTACAACGTATTTCGACAAATAAGCAAAATCTTAATTATGGTTTAATAATACTTTTATATGAACGGGAACAAAATCTTAAGGTACTAGACATAACTGAATCATATAACGATTCCTCGTCATCCTAACAGATTCGTATATTTAAAATGTTCATTTATGACTTTAAACTAGCCCTTGCTTAAGACTACCCAATAAATCCCCTAATTATCCACAGCGTTCCTCACTTAAAGTGGTTCCGCCGCTTCAAACCTTGGCCATGTCTTTTCCTACAATAATCCCCCATGTAGCCTTGCGGTTCCATAGTTTCATACCTTTGACAAATTATATTGACATAGATGACTGACTACCTTTCAATTGGACGTCGTTAAAAAGGTGTTGTAATCACATTTATTGGTGGAAAGGCGATTAGATTATTTTGAAGTTTAAAAGTCCATTTAGAAAGGTTAATTAAACTAGGTTTCTCATTTTATATGTTAGTCCGTAATATAACTACCTTCGGTCGTTACTCGACTTCCATACATTTGTACTCCACCTTGAAGTGTTTCCAGTACTATATCGAATAACAGTCGAATAGGGGCCATCATATTACTTTGTAATATTGTACCATTTCATAATATGACTACCTTCGGCATTTTTCGACTTCCATACATTTGTACTCCACCTTGAAGTGTTTTCAGTACTATATCGAGTAACAGTCGGATAGGGGCCATCATATTACTTTACGATAATTAAGACCGTTTATATTTTACCACTATGATGATCCTAAGGCAACAATCAAACAAGAACATGCAATAAGACGATTAAAGCAATACTACCGATCTTTAATATTTAATTATAAATCATCTCATAATTAATTAACTACATCGCTAACAAACACAACAAGTATACTACTCTCTAATCATGGCAATAACTAAATCTAGCATAATCAATATGAACGTAATTAATTAAGATAGATAAGGATTAGAAAGCACCAGGAATAAATGCGGGAGAAAGTAGACTTGAATTAATTGACACAATTTTGAGCATACACCGAAGATTACAATGCATTCCGCACTTTCCTTCTATTCTAAACAAGCTCCTAAACTAGCCTAAAACTAATTTTTAGTAAGAAAATAGAAAGAAAGTAGAAGCAATATCTTAAGAGAAGTATATTATTCTAAGAATGGTGTGTGTGTTGTAATGAAGTCTAAGGGCTGCTATTTATAGATGAAATGTGGCTCACATTCGCATTCCAAGGCACACATTATAAAAAGGGTGAAAGGTGGTGCACCGGGTACGAAAAAGCATGGAAAGGTGGCGCACCGGGTACGAAAAAGCATGGAAAGGTGGCGCACCGGGTACACGCAAGGACCAAAAATAAGAAACGGGATGGGCAAAAGGCGGCCGGCGCCGCCCACCAGGTGGCCGGCGGCGGCCTGGTGGTGGCCGGCGGCGGCTGGCACACCCCCGCCCCGGTTCGAAGTCTTTCGTTGCGTTTCTTAATCCGCGCGTATCTTCTTCGTTATACGTCCGTTTGCGTTGATTCTTTTTGCGTTGGATTCGTAATTCAAAAACTAAGACTTTGATGAAAAGATATCCCAAAAATATGTCTCCTATTACGTACGAATCATTTGGATCTTCCGGCGTACGTAGAATCTTCATTCTTTGTCCGTTTTTGTTGATTCTTCTCCTGTTGGATTCGTAATTTGAAAACGAACATCTTGGATGAGATGGATGTTGATGATGGGCACTTTTGTCTTGAAATCTCATTTTGATGCCTTGAATCTTCAAACATGCGTGGAATCTTCATTTTTCATCCGTTTTGCTAGATTTTTATCGTGCAACCTTGTTTTGACCATCTTGGCATAATATCATTGATTTGTATTGTTTTTGAGTTTAAAATGCTAAGGATCATTCCAGAATGAGAGAGATATCTGTAGTAAAAACGTGACTTTTTACGCGATATCAAGAAGAAAAAAGTTGGTTTTTATTTTGGGTTTAGATTTTCTATTCTAAATTAAATTAAGATAAACTAAAAGTACTTCGGGCGTTCAAAAATTAAATCGATTGTCTACTATGAAGCGGTTTAGGAGTTGTATATGTAGAGTTCTAATGGAGATAAGTTCGTAAGTTAATGTGAGCTATTACTGCAGTCCTTCTATCGGGCTAACGCGGAGGTGTCCACAATTAGGCAAATAGAATGTGACATGGGTTGCAGAATATATTAAAGCATACACCAAAAGTTCTCTCAAATGTATACCCATATTATCTGACAGTTAATCTCGAATCCTATTCCCCAATCTCGGTCGTCAGAGATATTCGAATCATGACATAGTTTGTTGAATAAACAATCTTATGAACGAGGTTTTATCCTTACCGGAATAGGTTGGACTAACTGGCCTAGGCGGTCGGATAATATGTCATCACTTATTCATACAATTTATCAACATTACTAAGGTATGCAAGAATACAGGGATGGTTTGTACTACAAATGGAAACTTAAGTAACACGTTTGTTATTCGATTCATAATACAACTACCTTCGGTCGTTCTCGACTTCCATACATTTGTACTCCGCCGTAGGCGTTTCCAGTACTATATCATAGTCGAATAAGGGCCGTCATATTACCTCACGATATTTAATTCCAATTGTATTTCACTATTATGATGATCCTAAGGCAACAATCAAACAAGAACATGCAATAAGATGATCGAAGAAACAGTTCAATATAAGCATACAAAGGTATTATTTAAGTCGAGGATATTCCGAAAGTTGTCTCAAAAATATCATCTATATGAATTTAATCTTAATCTACCTCTATTCCCATATTTCGTGTCTCTTGGATCCTATTTTGGTCTAGAGAACACCGGCCATGCCGAGCTCAATGATTCAATCTAACATAGTATAACTAAGTAACCTATATCTTATGAACTAGCTACGTTCATTTTTGGATAAGGTTTTAGTCACAACATGAGTTTGGCAGATAAACGATAAAGATTTAATTCCTACATCTATTTGTAATATAAACCATCCGCAATCTCATAACATACAACACAATTACATATTTAAAACTTTCTAAACGACTATCATAGCAGACAATTGAGTTATCTAATTAAGCATGACAGTTTTAGCATGCATATTTAAATTTATTAAATAAAGAACAAACATAATTAAATATGAAAGATAGATTAAAACCTGAAAAAGCCGTACAATAACTCGTAGCTACAAATGCGTCCTGGAGCATCTTCGTACAAGTCTTCCTTGATTAGTTAGTTTAATAATCTAATTAACTAAGAAAGAGTTTACAAATAAAGAAAGAAAAAGTGAAAGTGTGTGTTTTCCAAGGTATGGAAGGTGTGGTGTGGTGTGTTGTAGGTGTTTTTGGTTTGTCTTCCAAATGAACCAAAGCCCTCCTATTTATAGGTGAAATCCGGTTTACGTTAGAAACTTGAGGAGCACTTTAGCAAAAGGTGGTGCACCAGGTACGTACAATCGCGCAAAGATGTGGCACCAGGTACGTACAATCGCGTAAAGGTGTGGCACCGGGTACACGAAAAGACCAAAAAAAGGAAACGAGATGGGGGAGGGGAGGCCGGCGCCGCCCACTAGGAGGCCGGCGGTAGCTGGTGGTTGGCCAGAGGCGGCTGGCTGCCACCTGCCCCGGTTCGCTGTGTTTTGCTGCGTTTCTAAATTCGCACGTATTTTTTTCGGTATGCGTCCGTTTTTGTTGATTCTTTTTTCCTTGGATTCGTTTTTCAAATATGAAGAGTTTGATGAAAGTTAATCCCAAAAGTGAGTTTCCTATCTTCAGATATTGCGTACGGATCATTTAAATCTTCCGACGGGCGTAGAATCTTCATTCTTTATCCGTTTTTGTTGATTCTTCTTGTTTTAGACTTGTATTTTGAAAACGAACATCTTGGATAAGGAAGATGGATGTTGATGATGGGCACTTTAGTCTTTAAATCTTGTTTTGATGCCTTGAATCTTCAAACGTGCGTGGAATCTTCGTTTTTCATCCATTTTGCTTGATTTTTATCGCGCATTTTCATTTTGATCTTCTTGCGGATTCTCATTGATTTTGATGTTATTTGAGTTAAAAATGCTCAGAATCATTCCAGAATGAGAAAGATATCGGTAGTAAAAATGTGACTTTTTACGCGATATCAAACACCTCTTGTGAAGTATCCCACAGTTAGAATTTCTACTAATTATGGAAATTGTATTTTGTGGATTCCAAGGATCCCACACTTAGTGTTTGGAATGGGATATAGGTCGATATATTCTTGAAAAAATGGATAGATAAACTAGATTAAGGAACGCAGAACTCCCCTATCGTTTATACGACTGTGGGCTGAGGATCTGAGTGATAGACTATGTTGGCTCCAATATTTGCTGATCTTGGTTGGAATCGGCCTTCATGTATTGAATTCGAGCTCCAGCAGTATAACCTTTCTTCAATACCTTAACCAATTTCCTCACAAAAATAACTAAGAACTAAAGGATAGATTGCAGAAAATGAAGGGATAGCTTTCTCAAGATGTAGGAGAGTCATTCCAGTTGCAACGGGTTTTGTGATCTTCTCCAATTGACTGATGTCTTTTATATGATCTTTATCGGGTAAGATTTTCAATTCCGTTGTAAAACCTGATACACTTCTTTGTATCCTATTAGTCTATCATTTCCCTTGAAGTGTGATGTTCAATTTGTTCCTATATCTAATGAACTATGGTACTCCCATTCTCCGTTTCACTATTATAAAGACTCTCCATCCATAGGCGTAAGTACCTGTCTTTAAGGCATTCATACAGGTAACGGGTGAATGTGATCAAAAAGACAGATGATTATTCTCTAAATCATAGACTCACTTTCAAAAGTATTTTGAAAAAAAAATTGGTGTATGATTTGGAGTCTAATCATATACTCTCGCAAAACAAACAGTATATATGAAAATACTAGCATCAACAAATCAGTAGCTAAGTATAGACGTATCTAAAGCACACATTTATCAATGAGTTTAAGAATGATTCACATATTGACATACATATTATGTTATCAGATAAAGCATTAAAAGGTCTCATTTATGTTCACATAAATATATACAAATATCCCAAAGCTCATTATACGTCAGTGTGGGTGCAAGATGTCCTAGGTACCTATTGTATTGCTTATTTGTTAGTAAAAGGATGTTTAAGAATTTTGAGATCTATCAATAATGGTGAAATTCAAACTAGGAAGATTTTAAGGTTTTAATTTCAATGCATATGAGAATTTAAAATTCAAGTCATGTTAAAAACCATCATAAAAATCTGAGAAACTTTAAACATTTATTCTAGGGCTTCATTTCTACTTATGGGGGTTAGTTCACTACTTAAACTACTTTAACTACTACTGATAATCCTATGTTAGACACGGGTTGCCTCCCGAGAAGCGCTTGTTTTTGTTTGAGTCACTAGCTTGACTCCAAACCTATTTCTTGGGAAAGCTAGGGAGCTCCCTTGCATCCATCAATAGACACAAGCGGATATATTGGTACATACCTAAGGGATTAAAGCAGATTATGGTCAGCGTATGTCCAATAAGGTAAGAAGGCATGGCAAAGTGAGTGGTTTGTTTTACTTGAGGTAAAACAGAGCTCTCGACTTTTTCTACCTCTTGAATTTTGGGTTGTTTGGGTTGGTCAAAGAGGTCCTTATCACTCCACGACATGTACATCATTATGTAGTGGAGAGATGGTTTGTAGGGTGCTCTTGATGCAAAACCCACCTTGCTTCCTAAATCCTTTGGTTTGATGATAATGTTATACTCTGGGCATGGAGGTGGGACAATGTTCATTAGTGTCTCCAATCTTGTAGCAACGTTATCATCAAATACTTGGGTGTTTGTCTCCTCTAAGGTATTAGTAAAGTCTATTAGATCAGGAAGTGAATCAATCAAAGGGATTTTTAGGATACAGTCAGCCACAACTGGTTGTGGGACGTGTTCAACCATATCAATTTGAATGAGTTCACTACTTAGAGTCGGTATGTATTCCTCCAGTCCATGTGAAGTTGAGTCTTCTATGTAAATCTATAAATTTGGGCTTTCCATCTCGATCTCTTCGTCTACTTCATCATCCTCGTCACTCCGGCCAAAAGTTTATAGTGGTTCGGAAAGTTCTTCTAGAACAAACCCTCCGTCGGTCTTTGACGTTGATAGGTCAGGGATAGGTGAAATTGAAGGTTTAGAGAATTGGGTTGGTGTGGGAGTTGAAGGGATATCATAACCGAACTCATGAGAATGTAAGTCCGTGTCAAGTGTAATAGATGTGGTGTGGTGCATCTCTTAACTTTCTGTATCTTAGAGTTGACTCCAGCTCGATTCCTACTCTCCTCACTACTCTCTTGGGCTTGTGTTGATAGTTCAGTAAAGATTTTAGACATGTTATAAGTAAAACTTCTAAGTATGTCTTCTTGTTCTTTAATCATTTCTTCAAGTGATTTGGAAGGAGGTGAGAAAGCAATAGTACTGCTGAGATAGGCTAAGGGTGTATCTCTCAAGTCAGGATTCTCATAGGGTTTTGGTATACCTACAGGGTGAGGTGAGTGTGGGCAGATTTCGAGTGGTTGGGGATGAAAAGGTTGGAATGGATGTGGTTGGAAAGTGCTAGGGTCATTTTGATACAGTGTTTGAGGATCTAAGTACCTTAGGTTATCCGAATACATCATACTATGGCTTTGGCATTCTCCATCTACGTGGGTATTATCTCACATGTTACATCTATTTTGGATTGAATCAACAAGACTTTTCATTTGATCTAATCTTTCCCATTGATTTAACATTTCCCATGGGTTCATAAGAGATGGCATAGGGAGAAGGTCTCAGAATTAAAATTGGGGGTGAGAAGGGAACTTAATCTAAACTAAACTATGCTAAGGTAATCCTAACTACGCTAAACTAAGTGCAAAAGGTAACTTTTGATAAGGATGGTGAGTCCCAGTCAAAAGGATCTCTTAAAAACTAACTTATCTAAACAGGCTCCAAATCATACTACCGTCCCCGGCAGCGGTGCCAAAAACTTGATGTGACCCCAGCTGTCAGTGTCATTGGTGTCGTTGTAACGACTGAGGGGGCGATCAGGGAGTTTTAAAATTTATTTTGCTCGGGGCGTAAACTTCCGAACTACCTACTGGCATGAGGTATAAGTACCTGATACTAGTACGTGGTAAGGATGATCAGGGTCATCTCCAGACGGTCGAATTTGAAGCGAAGCTCATTTGGATAATTAAGTCTTTAAGATAGGGTTCAGATGGTTGGTTTTGTTTGGGTTTTTATCTAATTTAAACTACTAAAGCAATAAACCTAAAATGAGCTAGCTAGCATATAAGGAACAACTAAGGATAAGGAAGACGTGGTTTACCATGACTTGAGATAATATAATGTCGGGAAGGTGTTTATGATGGGGACACTTTCAGATTAATAGATTGACAGAACTTGGTGTAAACACTAGAACCCTACCAACTAATTTCCCCTTGGCATGTCACTAGGAGCTAGGTTATCATGATTCTGATGGGAGCAATACGCTAGACTTCCAATACTTAAATAGTTGAAAGATAAGCAACCTATCTTGGTTAGATACCGAGGTACATGAATAAAGTAGCGTATCGTCTCATAGGCCCGACCGTTCTTAACACCTAAGCTTATCTCTCATTCTTCTAATTGTGTAACTAATTATTAAATTGTTATGTTTAAAGAATCAAATATGTAAGATCTAGGAGGTTGATGTATCCTAGGTCACTTGGACTTTACTTTCCTAGATCTTGTTAATACCATTTTTAAACTCTAATTACTTTGATTTATGACTTAGACCTCTCCTTTTCAAACAGTTATACATCTCTGGATTATTCACAGTTTGTTAAAACGTGTTTCATATGCAGACCATGCCTTTCAGTAATCAGATAGTGTACTTTACATAGTAGTTCCACGGCTTCTTACATCCAACATGCGGTCAAGAGTAATTGACAGTGAAAGTGACACTCTAAACTAACTAAATGTAAAGCAGTGTAGAAATGTAAACCTAATATATACAACGAATGGTTTCACTGTGTCTTACTTATTGCATGTCGTGGGCACATATAACTACTTACCACAATTAAGGTTCATGACTCCCTAATATCTAAGTTGTAGTCACGTGGATAATTGGAAAGGGTACTCCATAAATTAGGTCTGGTGTCATATATTTAAACAATAACAAAGCATAATAATTCTCATTCAAATAAGTTTCTCTTTATAAATTTAAACTATGTTGGAATGAGTTGTTTTTACGATCCTATCAACTAACTAACGTAGAGTTATCCGCAATCAGATAGAAGATATGTCACATGGATAGTAAACACAAACAATTACAATACATCGAAAGTTCTCCCAAATGTACTGAACACATCGGCCAACGACTACCCTCGAATCCTATTCCCCAATCTCGGTCGTCGGAGATGTCCGTATCAGGGCATGGTCTGTTGAATAAACAGTCGCATGAATAGGTTTTACCCTACCGGAATAAGTTGGGGTAGTCTGGTCATAAGCGGTTGGCCAAACATGCCATCATTCGTTCATAATATTATAATTAAACTATAAACAGAAATTCATTTAGCACATTTATAATATTGATCCGTAATATAACTACCTTCGGTCATCCCAGACTTCCATACGTTTGTACTCTGCATAAAGCGTTTCCAGCACTATATCCGGGAACAGTCGAATAGGGGCAGTCATATTACTTTACAATATTTAATATCATCCCATTATAACTATCTAAATCATGACAAACATATAAGCAACTACTCGCATATCATGGCAATAGACATTTCTAATGTTAATGAATCGTAAACATCAAACAAGAACATTACAAATAATTAATAAAAGAAAGGATAGATATTACCCTTAATTATTGCGAGCAAAACGATGCTTATATTACTTCCGAATATTCCCAAGTGTTACATTGCAAAGCTAACTACTACTAACTACTACATAATTAATCTCCTACTTATCTCTCACTAAATTAATTAAATTAGCTTAGAGAGAGAAAGTAGAGAAAAAAGAAAATAAAAGCTACAAAGAAATAAGAAATATATGAAAAGTGTGGAAGGTGTGTGTTGAAATGAAGCCTCATGCCTCCTATTATTAGGTAAAATCCGGCTCACGTTAGCATCTTGGGGAGCACATTAGAAAAGGTGGTGCACCAGGTACGTACTTTCGCGTAAAGGTGTGGCACCAGGTACGTACAATCGTGTAAAGGTGTGGCACCGGGTACTCAAAAGGACCAAAAAGCGGAAATGGGATGGGTGGCAGGTGGCCGGCGCCGCCCTACCTGTGGCCGGCAGCAGCTGGCCTACCCCCGCCCCGGTTCGCCGTCTTTTGTTCCGTTTCTAAGTTTGTGCGTATTTTCTTCGTTATGTGTCCGTTTGTGTTGATTCTTTTTGCGTTGGATTCGTAATTCAAAAACAAAGATTTTGAAATAAAAAAATCCCCAAGATGAGTTTCCTATCTCCAGATATTGCGTACGAATCATTTGAATCTTCCGGCCGGCATAGAATCTTCATTCTTTGTCCGTTTTTGTTGATTCTTCTTTTGTTAGACTCGTATTTTGAAAACAAACATCTTGGATAAGATGGATGTTGATGATGGGCTCTTTTGTCTTTAAATCTTGTTTTGAGGTATTGAATCTTCAAACGTGTCTGGAATCTTCGTTTCTCATCCATTTGTCTTGATTTTTCTCGTGCAATCTTGTTTTGACCATATTGGCATAATATCATTGATTTTAACCATATTTGAGTTCAAATGCCATGAATTGTTCCAGAATAAGAGAGATATCGGTAGTAAAAATGTAACTTTTTACGCAATATCACATGCATCTCAAATTTCTAAAGAAAAAGAAGAAGATCCACTGATTGAAGAAATTGATAGGGAGCTTGGTGTAAATGATGGTGATTGTGAAGGTAGTAAGAGTGCTGAAGCTCAAAAGGCAGGAAGTGAGGATGAAGTTGAAAAATCTGTTGAAACAGAGGTGATGGAAGGTGATGTAGATGAAGAGGTTTCAGTAGAGAAAGATAAGTTTGATAAGATATTCAATAGAAGAAGCAGAAAGAAGAGCATTTCAGTATTAAGGATAAAGAAATCTATTGAAAAGAAGGTTGATACTCCAAAAAAGGTATCAAAACAACCATCTTTGCCTGGGTTTCAGATAAAAGAATCTTCTGCAGCAACTGCTCAAGTAAGAAGTGATCTACCAAAGATTGATTCAAAAGATAAACGAAAAGGTATTTTGCAAGAAAGGCCAAAGATAAAGAAGAAACAACAGGTACCACAAAGTCTTGTGTATGATCATGAGTATGCTTTGAGGGTGCAAGTAGAATTGATTGAACAAGAAAGAATTGAAGCTGAAAAGAGAGCAGCAGAGTCAAGGAAGTCTGTGACAGATTAAGTAAATGAATCTGAAGTTGATGATGTAGATGTATTGCTTGAATCTAGAAAGATTGTGAAAATGACTAAGGAGGCAAGCAGAGTATATGCAGAGATGAAAGCAAAAGGATTAAATGATGATTCTGTTTATAATGCTTATATTGAAAAGTCAAATGGAAATCCTCTGCAGATGGCTTTGCAAAAGGCAATTGAGAGGGGAAAGAAAGAGAAGATTGAAATAGAAGCTGCTAAGAAGAGAGCAAGAAAACCAACCAGAGCTGAACTTAAAGATGAACTGGTAAGCAAGCTTAGAGGAGATAGGATTCCAACGATGACTTTGAGAAAAATGTCATTGGAAAAATTGCAGCAAATGTATGACAATGATCCTTTTGGTAATCCTGAAGTAAGAAAAAGGTTGGAGAAGAAAAGAAAAGAAGATGAAGAAATTCAAAGAAGATTGAAAGCAAGATATGAACAGATAGATGAGGAATTGGCAAAAGAGAAAGCAGAAAAACAGAAGGATGAGGAGATAAGAGTAAGGATTGAAAATCATAGAAGATCTTTTGAAATGGTGCAACAATCCGATGATCAAGTTTGCAATCTGGATAGAGATGAAGAATTGTTGGATAAACTGTTGATAGTGAAGCCTGATAGATCTGAGAACATTAATTTGGGTGATGAAGATTTCTCAGAGATTATTAAATGGGAAGGAATTTTCTTAGAGGCTAATACAGTTGCTTATGAGATCAGAATTCAAAGGAGAAATGGAGATGTGAGCTTTCACATATCAATTAATGATATTTGAGGAGAAAAAACAAATATGATGTGTATGATATGTACAAGATTAGTTTGGAGAAGGATGTGAAGCTCATTAGTATTGATCTTGAAAGGCATGTATGGGAATGGCTGCATATGATGTTTGAGCCAGAAGTATATGGGGAATTATTTTTGTGTTCTGAAGTTGTTGGAACTTGGAAACATTTTGTTAGAGCTGGAGTACATTGTATAACTCTCAGGAATGGTAAAATACATCTACATGCAGGAAGAAAGAGAGTATATTCGGAGTGAAGCTTTATTAGAGCAATTGATTAAAAAGAAATTGCTAGTTGTTGTAAAGACTAAAAAGAGCAAAGACTTAGTGTACAAAATAATGAATTAGTATAGCAAAAGGACTAAGAAAAGAAAGAAAGATTGAAGTCAAGTGAAGAAACTTAGATCTGTAGAGGACATATTAAGTTTAGTGGGAGATTGTAGAGTTTGATCTATTTGGGTTGAAATTACCAAGTAAGATTATGACTGGTTGTACAAGTTATTATGACTGCCAGAACAAATAAAGTTATGATGGTTAGTGATGAGGTTGTTACTGGTTGAAGATTGAAGACAAGTTATTATGACTGCTTGAAGATTTTGTTATTGCAAGTTATATTTGAGTCAAGTAGTTATTACTGATTGTATTGTTATGACTGTCTTTGTAAATATCAACATTATAACTGTCTAGAGGTTTATGGTTATTACTGTTAGTGTAAACAGGTTGTTATGACTATTTATATTATTATGACGGTTATAAGAGTTTGAGTTGTATATGGACTTGATTTAGTTTCCATATTTGTAGGATGACTTGTACAGGACTCTATGCATTATAAATAGAGATCCTTAGAAGGTAGAAAAGTAATCGTAGCTTCAAGGTGTAAACCCTAATACATCTGTGTATTCGTCTTGTTGATTAATAAGATTGAAGCTTTAAGTTTATTTATGTGTTATTCAAGTTATTGCATGTTCTTGTTCTTTTACTTAATATTAAACAATTATTCTGTAGTTGTTTAATACATTGTCAAAGCTTTACAGAATTGATTGTTGAGGGTTTAACAACGTGTCATCTTCTAAGGACGCCACGTGGCATCTTAAATGGATGACACGTCATCAAAATATATACAATGAACCGTTTTTGAAAGTTGGATTCATTAAATACACCGCCCGTAAGTATGATACATACAATAGACATTCGGGACAAGTTGGATGCATAATCAGATACTTAACCCTAAAAGGTTTCCTCTTTTTACACTTTTCAATTTTCACAAAATCGCTTGATTTAAGCATGTGACCCAATGTCACCCCGTTTTTAAACACTTTTAAGTTAGCAACTAATATCACAAACCGCTTTCTTATGAGTTTCAGCCCTTTATACACACTTCCAATATACTAAGACAACTTAAAGCCATTAACCAAGTTTCCAAAACCTTAGATAACTCATTCAACTCATTTTGGTCATGAATTATCCATTTTGACACAATTTGACCCACTAATGGGTAATCTAACCCATTTAGTCAAACAACCACATATTCAATATAATCAAACTTGTTATATATATGTATATCATCATAACTTCTAACTTGTTATATATATGTATATCATCATAACTTCTAGCAAGTATTATATACACTTGCAACTTAAAATCATGTAGTATCATAATTCTACCAATTAACTTCATCCCCAATGAAACAATAGTTAATTAGTTTGGCATAATTACATATTCAATTTCCCCCAATCACATTAAATCTCTTTGATACTTAATAACCTCAACAAGTTCATGTGACATAACATAATGTAACAACGGTGATCAGGCGTTGCTGAATTATGTTTTTCACTCTTTCTTCTTAGGCTACTTCTTATCATAAATCATCAATGTGATTTCCTTTCACTTAAACACATACCAAATAACTCCATGGTTCAAAAGTAATTTGAACACGTTTAATATTTCTTTACAACAGATACATACTTAAATCATCTTACTACATATATAATCAACTTTTCATATGTAATTTATTTCATATATACATATCACATCTTTTAGTAGGTATCTATTCATGTAGAATTTCAATTCAATGGCTGACATAAGTCATTATCTTTGTTATCTGAAATTCTAATCACATATCAATTTACTATCATATTTTTCAGCCTATGATACATTATCACACACTAATACCACCATAACATCATGTGCAGTTTCATGTACGTATACTTAGACATCGCCATTTAGAACAATATCAGGTATTAAATACTTTATTAATGTTACGTGCAATACCAAGCATGTATTCAATAATAATCAATTACTTTAATTACTCATTATCCTCATATATTCATTTTAGAAACTACTTGCTACTATACTAATCATATTGTTCCAAACTCACTCAGTTCCCATAAGCAATTAATTTCATATACCCCATTAACATTATTATTCGGCATTCCTACTTGCCCCAAATCACATAACAATTAGCTGCATATTAATAACATATAAGATCATGTCATTATTTACGCAATTAATTATGCGTTTTACATATATCATTTACTAGTTTACATTTGACCAGGAAGGCGTACTTCATCCTTAATTAAATGAAAACAACATCCCAATCTATGTATACATATCCACATATGTTTCGTTCCCCTGTTTGACCATAGTCAAAACATCTTTTCTAGCCACATATTCACGTATTCTCTTGAGGGAGCAATAATACTCTAATCAAATCTCATAACAATTCATTAACAAGGATTTATAACCACACCTTGCATTCAATATACCATATTCATACTACCAATTTCATTGTTTATTACAGCATTTAAACACCTTTAGGTTCAAATAGTACTGTTGTTAACCCTTAGTCAACACTTTATCTACTTTAATTCAACATATAGCCTGCAATTTAAAGCTCATTCAGAACTACTTATGACGCTAATGTCTCAGTTAATATTTCTATTACTACACCAACATTAACAATCATCAATTGACTTAACTGGGAATCATATCAGTCTAACCCAATTAATTTTACTACTAAGTATAATCATTATAGCAAAGTATGTAATTCAAGTTAATTTTAATCCATGAAAGTTTATCGTGGATTACCTTATTCTCTTAAACCATTGGATATAGAAGAATTGCTAAGAGTACTAGTCAGTACTTATGCCATGTCATCTCTGTATCCAAAAAAACATCTCACAAGTTGTTAAATAATTAGCACATAATATAATAACCGATTCCGATACAGTAACTAAATCCCACACCCTGGAATTTTTGACGTAACACAAGTTCATATTTGGGATTGAAGACCTTGTCCAATTCACCCAAACCTATGCTCTGATACCAACTTATAACACCTCATCATTCGGAACCATTTTTAAATATATATATATATATATATATATATATATATATATATTACCTCGTACATCGGAAGCGTCAGTCCAAACATACATTTTCCATTTATATTACATATTATGTAAACACAATAATATTAGTTAAAAACCATAGTGTAGCCAACTGAGTGTTATATAATTTCAAAAGATAACACTGACTCATTCAAAATAAAAGTTAGAGTAGACGTCTGGTCAAACATTCCATCCAATTCAAGCATCCTGCCCAGTCCGTTATATCCAGACCATAACCTGCAAGAAGTGGGGTGGTGGGGTTAGCTAAAAGCTAAGTGAGTGAATATATAATCAACAGTCCAACTTAGCATAACAACTTTGTTTACAACAAAGCATCATAAACAGATAGCGTCAAAGAGGATCGGTGGTTCTTGAGGAACCCTCATGCCGCGGTGGCCCTCCAAGAACACTTATCAACCAGCTGCAGGCCTATACAACTGTTAATCGATAGCTTGTTGCTATCTTCACTGGACACAAGTTCCTATCAACGATGTGTACAATGAAACCCCCGCCAGCCAAACAATAGCAACTAAGCCCAACCAATGTTGACCTCTGAATAATCTCATATGCCCAACGCCAACGTATCACATAATCCATAATCATCATGGCATTATGTCAGACTAAATAGTCTATCAACAGCAATAACAACATAAGAGACTAAACAGTCTATGAATAGTAAAACTATGTTTACCCGTTGTAACCAACTGTTACAACAAAATCACACTGATGGTTACAGATCCACTCACCATTACATTAGCCGCAAGCTCAGAAGTCTAATATTACTGAACCATTCTCCGTTATCTGAGAATACTATTAAATATTGAGTTAGTAATTTGTCTCATAACATCTAACTCATTTCATAATCATATAGTATATCTCAGTACATAATATCAAAATACTAAGCAGTAACTAGTTATAATAACTCAGTCAAATCATTGATTAATAATGATAAACAACTCATCATTCCATATTTAGTTTATAACTAAATTCAATTATATAACCAAAATACACAAGTAGGGGTGAGCGTGGTACGGAACCCGTACCGAGCCGTAGTACCGTTTATTTTTTTGGCCCTAAAGTGAGTACCGAATACCGGACCGTTTAAAGTGGTACGATTCCAGTACCGGTACGGGTAAAAGTGGTACTATGCCGCTTTCGTACCAAAACATAGTATAATAATAAATAAACCAATTCATGTGTTTTATACTCGATAAAATTCACAGAAAATAAACATTAATGAATGTAAAATAAATAAAAACATCATTAAGTGACATAGATGGATATTGACGAAGAAAAACAAATATATACAACGACGTTATTGTACCGTGTTAAGTGTTTTGGTAATGGCACATATCATGATCCTTACCTTTATATTAACAAGGAATATGTTTTGAATCCGATTAAACTACGTACGGTGTTAAAAACATGATTATTTGTGTAGCAATGAAAACTAGCTATACTTCTACCAAATTAAAATTGTATTCATACAGGAGAGTCTAAGTCTATTTTAATACTTCTTAATTACGCAATGTCATTTTAATATTAATAGACATATCATATGATCATAGAAATGAGATTATAAATAAATCTTTTTAAAGTATAGAAAGAACCTACGGACCTATAACAAATAAAAACATATAATTTCGGATATGGTACCAAAGCAAGAAAAGAGGTATAATACTGGCACCGAACCGGTTGGTACCGGTTATTTTTTTGACACTAAAGTGAGTACCAAATACCGGAACGTTTGAAGTGGTACGGTTCCGGTTCGGTACGGTAGCGGTACTGGATCGGGATTCGGGTATGAATACTCACCCCTATACACAAGTATTTAAGTTGAATAAAAATCACCACAACACACGGGTTACCCGTCGGGTACTTAGGTCTTTCCCAGCTCCAGTTTTGATCCGAACCAAATTAATTTTACCCGCTCTCATTTACTCATTTACCCGCCGGGTAGGGCTTTACCCGCCGGGTACCCTACTAACTCAGTTTACCCGCCGGATTGGGTTGTATCTGCCGGGTAACCAATCAATCCAATGTACCCTCCGGATACTTGAACTACCCGCCGGGTAGTTCATCCTGCCCAACGACCTGCAAGTCTGCTCAAACCAAGAATCCGAAATATTCCAAAATCATAATTAATCCATGTTATAATTCAATTAAATACAGTAACTAGTAATCACTAACAACATATAACATCATTACCAACTTCAATATCATCTAAAATCATGCATCCATCAAATTAGATCAAAGCAATTTTATGAACATCAATTCAAAGAAACAAACTTACAAATTGATTAAGATGAAATAAAGAAGATGAGGATGTTCATGAAACTAATCAAATCCCAGCTCAACTTGTTTCAAGTTTTGTGTTCGATTTTCTTTTGTTGTGAAGTTTAAGAAACTTATGTCGGCTCCCTCCCAAACCGACTCAGTATACCATTTAAAATTAGTCCCCTTTTTTAAACCTATTGTCTGGAACCTAAAATTATTTACGATTCCAACAATTTTATTTTACCTTCAACTATATAAATTTAAAACAAATAATAATTTACTAGTTACAATAAGTCATTTGACTTTTTAACTAGTATACACAATTAAACATACTAAAATAGTCAATTTAATTTCCTAACTGTAACACCAACCTTAGAGGCCTAGTAATATTCGGTAAATTCCTTACTCTAAATTAATTGTTTAATGTGTTAGGAATTTTAATTTTTTATTTCATTATGTTTATTATAAATAACTAGTTAAAAAGTTTCATGCCTTATTGTAACTAATGAATTATTACTTGTTTTAACTTTTTATAGTTGACTGTAAAAAAAATAGTTGGAATCGTAAATGGTTTTCAGGTTCTAGACAATAGGTTTAGAAGGGGGCTAATTTTAAATGGATACGGGGTCGGTTGGAATGTTAGACGACCTATTTATCACTTTCCTAAATAGGAAAGTTTACTTCTATGTTCACAAACCAACATCCACATAAACACTTAGAAACTAAGAAACAAAAACTTGAAATCAAAATTTGGAGTTGTGATTTTGGTTTAAGCTTCATCACCATCATCTTAAGCAACTTGTAAGTTTAAATTCTTGAATTTATATTCATAAATTTTTTTGATTCAATTTGATAGATAAATGAGTTTAGATGATGTTGAAGTTGATATATGATGTTATTGATGCTACATGATTGTTGTTATTGTTGTTATTTGCTGTTAGAAAATGAGTTAAAGGTTTTGATTCAAGAATTCGTGTTTGGGTTTTTGGCCTGTTGAAAATCGCTGGAAGATGAGTGGTACCCGACGGGTAGACCCGTTACCCGACGGGTAGACCCGTTACCCGACGGGTAGTGTGACAAAACGGGGGAACCCGGCTGGTAACCCGGGAACCCGGCTGCTCCTCTAAGCTTTAAAACGAGTTTTTGTTCTGTTACAACAAAAGTTAAAGTACCCGGTTGTTTTGCCGGTTACCCGGCTCATTCCCTTTCTACTCGACGGGTAGTAATGGATCCCGGCGGGTACTCTGTGCTTTCAGAATTTTGTGTTTTTAACACTTAAATTGTAATAATTCTTGTTCTAGCTTAAAATATTGGTGTCCTGTATATATAACTAAAATAAGTTATACTTGTTGTGGAATAAGTTACTAACTTATAGTTCATTTTGTTCTCAGACACGGAGAAGACTCGGTAACATAAGAATTCTGAGTTAACATTTGAGACTATCAGGTTAGTGGATCTATAACTCTAAGTATAATTTAGTTGTAACAAGTTTGGTTACAAAGGGTAAACGTAGTACTACTGCTTGATCGACTGTTTAGTCTGATAGGATAATTATATTTTAAGTGTAACCTGTGGCGTGTGAAGATAACAACAAGCTAATAGTAACCTGCGGCGTGTGAAGATAACAACAAGCTATCGGTTAATCACTGTATTGTCCTGCAGTTGATTTTAAGTGTTCTTTGGAGGATACCTCAACAACCACCAATCCTCTTGGGGTTATGTGTTTACGATTATTTGCTGTAAACAGGGTTGTTATGCTAAGTTAGACTGTCAGTTATACATTCTCTCACTTAGCCTTGTGCTAATCCCAACACCCTATTTCTTTCAGGTTATGTTTTGATATGACTGATTGGGGCAAGAAGCTTCATATTATGGAATGTTTGACAATCGGTTACTCCGATAACGTTTTGAGAAACTTAATGTTGTGTTTGTATTATATAACACCCAGCTTTATGTATTTTGGGTTATGTACAGTATAACTGTGATGTTCCATGAGTAATGTATATAATCAATATATGTTTTGACCAAACACTTCTGATATGTATATATATAAAAAAATGGTTCTGAGATAAGGAGTGTTAGAAGTTGGTATCAGAGCATAGATTTGTGTAATGGAACATAAGTAAAATGTTCAAACTCAAATCTGACTTGTTTAGTCAAACATTTCAGAGTGTGGGACTTGGTTATTGATTGGGAAATTGATTAGTAGTATGTTATGTGTTGAGTCACTGATCTCAAGGATTAAGGGGGAGACTAAGACATTGTCTACAAGCAGATTGTTGAAGTCATTAGTCGCTGATAAGCGAAGTCACTGATGGTGTCTTATTCTCTCATGTCGCTGACCCACTTAATGAAAATCTCTCTAAGAAGAAATGATTCAAGTCAAGCTCCTGTTGCTGATGTTTATGTTCGCTGATCTTCTCTCTCTCTCTATGAGTTACTGAAGGAGAATGATGCTCAACTATGTGTGTCGCTGATCAATATCAGCGAGAGTATTACTTTCTGTACATGAAGTATGATTCAAGTTGAAGATAGTGTTGCTGAAGGTTTTCTTGTCGCTGATTGTATCTTAGACCAGTAGAGGAAGAATTTATAAAGATCAAAGACTCAACTATGTGTGTCGCTGATACTCATCTATCAGCGAGAGTCTCCAAGTCTTCTTGAGTTCTCTCATCTGCTGAATAAAAGAAGTCGCTGAAGATTAGTTGTTCAAGTCATTCTTTAGAGCATGTCAGCTCGCATCGAGAATGAGGAGAATTGATATATCTTTCAGTGACTGCAACATTAAATGCCGCATTAAGTAAGAAGTCAACATTCGGCGTTACTACAGCGCAACACGTGTTCCTCGAAACTTGAAAAGAGTAACGTGGAAGCTTTTGATTAGTCTATGGTACAAGGTGATATTTCCCAAGACAGAATGTCGTGCCATGATATATCACATCTCAACTACCTCTCCAATCAAGCAGCGACACGTGTCCATCAGATCCAGAAATCAAGGATTTCAGAGTCTATAAATAGCGTAGTATGTTGTACTTCATTTTGTGTCGATTACTTGTATTGTCACTTGTTTGTCAGTGACTAGTATGTCTATAATACAAGTAACACCAGTGAGTAAACTAGTAGCGTGTTTGTCCACTACTAGCTTACCTCAGCGAGAGAGCAGTTAGCGTGTTTGTCCACTACTGCTCATCTCCTTTGTAATAGCTGTATTGCTTGATTTGGATTAGCTTTGGCTAATCTATTCCGCAATCAACAAGAGATAAATTTCATCAATAAAGAATTTATCTTTCAGCTACACTTGTATCAGCAATTGAACTGTTTATCATATATATATATACTTGTGTTCATATTGTTGTTACCTTAATACGGTTAAAAACTTGCTAAACAAAGATAACACTATAACAAAGAAAAGAAAAGTTTTTAATTGTATTCAACCCCCCCTTCTACAATTAACTCACTGTTAACGATTCATAATCACTAACATATAGTGATTAGGGACTCACAATTGGTATCAGAGCAGAGTTGGTTTAAAATATAATTTAACCAGATCTGCAATGGAATCCGTTAAGTACAGCTGTGTTGATTCTGAGTACCAGAAGGGAAATGGCTCCACTAGAAAACCTCCAGCTTTTGACCCATCAAGAATTGAAACCTGGATGTCCAGGATGATGATGTTCTTAGACCTTGTTGATGATCGTCTTTGTTCTATAATAACTGACGGTCCTCACACTCCTACTGTCATTATTCCTGCTGTTGCTGCTACTGCAACCACCCCTGCACTACCAGAAATGGTTATGCCAAAAAGGGAGGAACAATGGACAGATGAGGACAGGCGCATGGTCAGACTGGATAAACAAGCTAAAATATACATAAGCATGTCACTTCCTGATGAAGTGTTTGAGTCCATTAGATTGTGCAGTACAGCGAAACACATGTGGGACACTCTTAGAAATATCTATATTGGAACCCCCGACATAATTCGCTGTAGAGAAGTAAATCTGACTCGTCAGTATGAACTGTTTGCCATGGAACCCAATGAGTCACTGGCCTCTACCTATACTAGATATCAAGCTTTAATAAATAAAATGGAAAAGGCTAATATTGGAAAAGACCAAAGATTTGTTGTTGAAAAATTTCTAGAACTGTTACCTAGAAAAGTTTGGGGAACCATTGCAACATGTACTCGACAACGTAATGATTATACTTCTCTCAATCTAACTCAAATTTATGGTATATTGTTAAACTGGGAACAATCTGAAAAACAGGCTGATCAGAGTGAGCACATTCGTGCTGCACTAGGCAGTCAAAAGATTTCTAATGCCCTTGTAGCTGAGCTAGAAGAGATTGATCAAAAGCAGAAAGTTAAGATCACCCAGTTAAGTTCAAAGTCACTGATTGCAGATGAGGAAGGTTGTGCTGCTGACAGTCAGTCTGAAGTCAGCTATGAAGAAGGACTAGAGAAGCTGGAAAGAGATATGGCCATGATGGTTGCAAATTTCAGAAGGAACACAAGGTTTAACAAATTTGCTGGCACACCATCAAGTGACATCTCAAAGTCGAAAGGTGACTGCTACAAATGTGGCAAACCTGGTCACTTTGCAGCTGACTGTAGATCCAAAGCTGTCAATCCTCTCCCTGAACAAAGGCCCAGCTTCAGAAATGACAAGTACAACAAGTACAAGTCAAAATACAGGAAGCTGAAAGCTATGTCTAAATTTGGCAAAAAGAAGGGAAAAGGATTCGTCGCTGAAGAAGGATCTTTCAGCGACTCTGACTCAACCTCATCATCTGATCAAGAAGAAGCTATGATTTGCTTAGATAGAGATTACTGCCTGTTGGCTGATGATGCTGACTTCCATGAAAACATCAAAGAAGTAGCTAAGAAATGTTCAGCATCCGGCTGGGATCCAGAGACTCTCTACAAGGTACATTGCTTTAAATCAGCTTCAGTGACTGAAAAGGAGAATATCTTTGAGACGTTGATAGTTGATCTATCAAATGCTCATGATATTCAGAAAAGGCAAGAATGCATGATTAGTGACTTAACATCTAAACTTAAACTTCAAGAAGAAAATTTGTTGAAAATGAAAGACCTAAAACTTGAACTTGATGCACAAATACATGCAAATCAAATGTGCATTCAAGAGAAAATAAGTTTTGAAACCAAATTTTCTCAACTCAATGAAGTTATGAAGTCATGGTGCAAATCTGCATTAAATGTAAATCAGTGTGTCAATAATCAAATTCCAAAACAAGTAAAAGCTATTCTGGGAGGTGATTATGACACAGCTGCTTCTCTGGCTGATGCCACAAGCATTGATCAAATATTCAAGCCTGATCAATCCTTTTCAAACTTCGTTTTTGAGCCAATGTCAGTCTTCAGCGAGCCTAAACCAAATCACTTTGTTAAAAGCTCGCTGGTCACTGACAACTGTGATATAACTGCAAGTATTGATGAACTGAAAGACTTGAGCATAAATAAGTCCACAACTAATCCAGTTCCCATCAGTATTACTGCCATTAATCAAAAGTTATTCAACAACCTCACTTCTGACACTCCAGTGACTGATGATGTTGTCATCAGTGACTTGGAGTCAAAGAAACAAACTGAGACAGTAAGTCTGAACTCTTTTAAATCTCAATCAAATAAGCATATTGAGCAAAAGAAGTCTAAAGCCACAAATAAAAAATGCTATAAGTGTGGAAGTAGGCAACATGTGTTAACAGATTGTTCATCAGTACAAGCTTGTGTCCAACCAACCACCAGCAATGAATCAAATGTCTTGCTGATCAGTGGAAGCCAAGTTCAAGGCTTGTCCACCATGAACCCATCTCAGGATGGGTTCATAAATTGAACTAATAGTCTATTCCTGATGTAAGGCATTCTTAGAGAAACAATCTGGTATCTGGACAGTGGGTGTTCCAGACATATGACCGGATGTAAGTCCCTGCTCAGCGACTACCAGGATGAAAGAGGTCCTGATGTAGTTTTTGGTGATAACAACATTGGTAAGACCAGAGGGTATGGGGTCTTGACCAATGGAAATGTGATGTTTAAAAAGGTGGCATATGTTGAAGGACTGAAGCATAATTTATTAAGCATCAGTCAGTTCTGCGATGCCAAGAATAAAGTGCTATTTGATCATGAAGCTGGAGTTATTTACAACAAAAATGGAAGTGTTGTCCTGGGTGCTCAAAGGAAAGGAAATACATATGTAGTCAATATGGACTCAGCACAATCAGGAACATGTTTCTATTCCAGAACCACTTCAGAAGAAAAATGGTTATGGCATAAGCGACTTTCTCACCTGAACTTCAAAGCCATCAGCAAGCTCAGCAAGAATGACTTGGTAAATGGCCTTCCAAAGCTTACTTATGACAAAGACAAGCTTTGTTCAGCATGTGAGAAGGGAAAGCATCACAGCTCTTCTTTCAAAAGCAAACAAACATCTTCAGTGACAGAATGTTTTCAACTGATGCATATGGATCTATTTGGTCCAGTGAGTTCTCCTAGTCTTGGTGGTAAAAGGTATTGCTTGGTAATTGTGGATGAATATTCCAGATATACTTGGGTATTCTTCCTCAAAGCCAAAGGTGATGCAACACAGGAAATTATATCCTTTATCAAAAAGATGGAAAACTTAAATGATTGTTCAGTTAAACATTTAAGAAGTGATAATGGCACTGAATTCAGAAATATTGACCTTGAAAGTTTCTATGATTCAAAAGGTATTTCTCAAAACTTCTCTGCACCAAGAACACCTCAACAAAATGGTGTTGCAGAGAGGAGAAATAGAACCTTGATTGAATCAGCAAGGTCAATGCTCATAGATGCTGGTCTTAAGACCCACTTCTGGGCTGAAGCAGTTAACACTGCCTGCTACACTCAGAATAGGTCTCTGATTGTCAAGAGACATGATAAGACAGCCTATGAGGTGTTAAGGGGGAGAAAACCTGACATAAGTTTTCTTCATGTTTTTGGCAGTACCTGCTATGTCTTAAACAAAAGAGATCACTTAGGAAAGTTTGATCCCAAAGCCGATGAAGGTATATTTGTTGGTTACTCAACCATTTCAAAAGCTTTCAGAGTTTATAATAAAAGAAGGGAATGTATTGAAGAATCAATGGATGTTACCTTTGATGAATCTTATGATGAATCACTCACTGATCCAAAAGATTATGAAAACCTTATTTTTAACACAATCAGTGATGACAAGCATGAGATTCATCCATCAGATTCTGAAAGGGAAGATGATGTTCCTGAAGATACTTCTGGCTCTACTTTAGCTCAGAATAATTCAGAAACTTCATCTTTGCCAGTTGATATCCCATCATCATCTCATCATTTGCATCAAAATAATAACACTCACTTTCCAAATCAAAGCTTAAACATCAATCATACTTCTAATGCTGATGTGTCTGGTGGATCACCTCTGAATAATCAAGTCACTGCTGAACCTCAGCGAGTGACTAAATGGACTAGACATATTGATAATCAATTGATTATTGGTGATCCTAAATCCAAGGTCCAGACCAGATCAGCATCTGCTAACTTTTGTTTGTTTGTAAGCTTTGTGTCACTAATTGAGCCCAAGAAGATTGATGAGGCACTCACTGATCATCACTGGATAGCTGCCATGCAAGATGAGCTATCTCAGTTTGAAAGGAATAAAGTATGGAAGTTAGTACCTCAAGTAGCTGGGAAATCTATGATTGGAACAAGATGGGTGTTCAGAAACAAGATGGATGTTGATGGTGTTGTAATTAGGAATAAGGCTAGACTGGTTGCACAAGGTTACCGTCAGCAAGAAGGAATTGATTACGATGAAACCTTTGCACTAGTTGCTAGGCTTGAAGCAATCAGGTTGTTCTTAGCATATGCAGCTCACAAGAAGTTCAAGGTATATCAAATGGATGTGAAAAGTGCCTTCTTGAATGGAAAGTTGCAGGAAGAAGTGTATGTAAAGCAACCACCTGGATTCACTGATCCCAAGCATCCAGGTTATGTATATAAACTGGATAAAGCTTTATATGGACTCAAACAAGCTCCCAGAGCTTGGTATGACACTCTCTCTGTCTCTTGATTAAATGTGGTTATGTCAGAGGAAAGATTGACAGCACACTTTTTATTAAAAAGGACAAGAGAGATGTTATATTGGTCCAAATTTATGTTGATGATATTATTTTTGGGTCTACTAACAATGACATGTGCAAGGAATTCAGTAACCTCATGACTAAAAGTTATGAAATGAGCATGATGGGTGAACTAACATTTTTCCTTGGTCTGCAAATTAAGCAAACCAAAACTGGTATTTTTATAAATCAAGGAAAATATGTTAAAGATTTATTAAAGAAATTTGAATTCACCAACTGCTCATCCCTTGCTACACCAATGTCATCCGCAGTAAAATTACATGCTGATCCTGATGGTAAATCTGTAAACATCACTGCTTACAGAGGAATGATCGGGTCACTGCTGTATCTAACTGCTAGTAGACCAGACATTATGTTTTCCACTTGTCTATGTGCTAGATATCAAGCTGATCCAAAGGAATCCCATTTGCTCGCTATCAAAAGAATATTCAGATATCTGAAAGGTACACCAAATCTTGGTCTCTGGTACCCATCTGGTTCAGATTTCTCACTGAAGGGATATTCAGATTTTGATCATGCTGGATGCAAAATGGACAGAAAGAGTACCTCTGGTAGTTGTCAGTTTCTTAGAGAAAAGCTTGTAAGCTGGTCAAGCAAGAAACAAAATTCTGTCTCAACTTCTACTGCTGAGGCTGAATATGTCGCTGCTGGAGCCTGCACTGCTCAAATTCTGTGGATGAGAAATCAGCTCGCTGACTATGGTTTTGACTTTGGCATTGTTCCAATTTATTGTGACAGTCAAAGTGCTATTGCCATAGCAAATAATCCTGTAATGCACTCAAGGACAAAGCATATTGATGTCAGATATCACTTCATCAGGGACCACGTCATGAAAGGTGACATTGAATTACATTTCATTCCAACTGATTACCAACTCGCTGACATTTTTACAAAACCTTTAGATGAGAAAAGATTCACCTTTCTCATCAGCGAGTTGGGCATGCTGAACCTAAATGATTAAAACCTGTTTATTTAATAATAGGTAGTTACAGAATAAATGGTTTATTTTAACACGCTGACCTATTATTCTCACTGATACAATCAGCAAGAACAATAAGTTAGCATTGTTATAATCAATAAATTATATACTTTATAACTGCACATGAGAATTTCCTTATATCATATAAATAAACTATATCTTATGCTTCACATACTTGACTAGCTGATTGGATTAGTATTCTAAGTTGTAATTTGATCAGCGACATCAAATGTGAAACATAATATTTATTTTATTTTAAGATATAACTTATTTTCATCTCGCTGAGACAAATGTATCAGCGAAAAGTTCTGTTAATATTTAATACAACATTTATTTCGACATATATTCCTTACAATTAATACATTTTGTATTTAATTTGTAACGATTTATATTCTTAATAAATACTTTATTAAAATATCTTATGGGAACTCGAAAAGGTACACTTTTTCTGACACCTCGTATACCTTTCCGGCGTACCACTCCCGTCACCATTTAATGTTACCACTTATCACCATCATCACCTTACTCCACTACCACCAACCACATTTTTTTTTATTTTTTTTTTACTTTTTGACCACGTACATACTCGTTTTGACCACACATTTTCAACATCAGTAACCGTATATAAGCAGCAAAACCCTTACCTTTTCATTCTTTATGCTTTCTAATTTTTCAAACTTCATCTTCTTCATTTTTCTCTGCAAATACCTCATATTTTAAATCTTTTACTTTTTCTTTTTCTAAATGGCAAGGACAAAATTTTTCAACAATGCTTATACACCGACCCCAGAGATTAAAGCTCTTCGAGCCTCTGCGGTTAGTGAGACCCTTGTCATTACAGTTCCCAATTCTAACTATTTGGGAAATGTAAATTGCCCTAAACCTGAGTATGCGGAGGTGATAAATTTTATGAAAAATCACTTTATCCTCCCTGCTCTTACCTTGTCTCCTGGGGAAATGAACCCAGAATGGCTCAGTGAGTTCTGGTATACCTGCACTCACTCTGTTGTCTCTGGTGTTTCCCAACTCCAGGGCTTTATAGACAATGGTACCCAACCCATCATAATAACTGCCAACACCATCCGCTCCATTTTACAACTGCCGACCTATGAGTCGTACGAGTCGCTGCCAGAGAGCGATGTTGCCAAACAAGGCCTCGTCGAACTCACTGAAATTGAGTGTAAATACTCAGTCGATGGCAGTGGCAACCGTAAGTACTCTACGGTCCACAAAACTAAAATGGATGGTGTTTGGAATGCTCTTTTCACAAACTTTATCCAGTCTTTGGGTACAAAATCAGGGAGCTATGATCAATTCAGCTCCCTGGAGGCCCAGATCAGTTGGTCACTGGTCAACTCTCTACGAGTTGACTATGCAAGTGTGATCTTTAACGAACTGATCACCAAAGTCGCTGAGCCTGCCGCAAAATATGTGCCTTACCCTAGGTATCTCTCACTGATCTTTAGGGATCAGTTTGCTGCCTATGATAGGGTATCATTTCAGGGATTTGAGCCCACTCTGGTAGGATCTCAAATTTTTGCAAAACCAGCGACTGTGGTTTTACCTGCTTTTATGAAACATCCGGGGATCCTTGCACCCCAGCCTGTAACTTCTGTACAAATGTCAGTTGCTGCCCCCCCCCCCCCATCGACCACGTCACTGACTACACCCCCAGTGACTACTGTTGGTCAACCACCAGTTAAGAAACCACCAACTGCTCCCAAGAAAAAATCCAAATTAGGGTCCCTGACATTAAAGGATCAGGGACATAGTAAGAAGAAGACATCTACGGATGCCAGTGGTGAATCAGTGACTGTACGTTCAGTTGCTGAGGGCACCACTGCTGAACCCTCAACTTTACCTGCTTCACTGGACTCCCGAAAGTCCAGTGACTCTACAAAGGGAAAACTACAGACAGCTGCAGTGGATCAAACCACTGTTAGCAGTGATTCGGGTGCACCCCACACCCTCAGCTTGAGTCAACCCAGCCACTTGTCATCCTCACAAAAGGGTGACATTTCATTCAAAGGGCAAGTGACATCAGTGAGTGATAACACACTCATAGCTGATGTCACACCACTGGCTACAGACCCGGGCCATCTCTCATCTATCACTGCACCGACTGTCAATGTCTCACCACTGACCCATGGTGAGATACAGGTCGCTACTTCTATTTCCAATGAACCACCAGCTAAATCACAAGCTGATGATGAGGAAATCATGCCTATGGACACCTCTGAGGACACCCAACCCATTCCTCTACCCACATCCAACTCTCCCATCAGAGAGCTCACCCCACCTCTTTCTCCAGTGATAACATCCAAGTCACTGCTGATCATACCACACCCCCTGATCAGGTAGCCCAATCTACACCTACCCCCATTATTGTTACCCAAACTACTCCCCCAAACACCTCCACTCACTCCACATCAGATCAGCTACTGATGGAGTACATTGCCCAATCCCAAACCGAAATTAAGATGCTCACTGAAGACCATGAGGCACTTATTGGCAATGTCTCTGTCCTTCAGAAAGCTGTTGCTGCTCTCACTAATGTATACAACTCCATTGAACCATGGAGCACATCTGTTAGTGAGAGGGTACAAACAGTAGCTGATGCTAGTGCTGCAATAAACCATGCAGTCACTGAGCTAGCCTCCACCTCCACCACCAACTTTACCACTCATGCTGCTGCTATTGCCCAGCTCACCACCAACCAAAATGACTTAGCCATTTCTGTATCTAACTACCTATATAACACTGACAAAGTTATTAAGGTACTTCCACAGGTTGTCTCACAGCTCACAAAGACAAGAGCTGAGGTCGCTGCCCTGCGAGAGGAGAATGCTACTTTCACTGATCAGATACTCAGGGCGGTTGATCAGTTTGAGCGAACCAGTCAGGGGGAGAGTGAAGAAGAAGACTTTGTCTCTGATCCTGAGATGCCCTGAAAGATGACTGATCCGCTATCAAACAAGGCTCACAGGGACATTGTGCTCACTACCTATGCACTTCGTCCTATCGCTGAGCAACCTGAACTGGAGGCCCTTGCAGTTGTTGAACTGCATTGGGTAGATATGGAGATAGCTACTGATATAGTGGATATCACTGAAAGATTTCCTGAGTTCAGTGCTGAAGAGCTCAGGAACTACAACGGGCTGGTGCAACAATGGGTAGTGGATGATACTGCTAGGATTGAGGGTACCTCAGTGAGCTACGAATTGGCTCGCTGGGAATGGATGAATAGGGAAGTGGTAGCTGATGCATCTGATGATGAGGAGGATGATACCATCATGCATGATGCTGATGATAATGATGATGATAACAATGATGATGGCCAGGGAGGTGGTCATGGAAATGGTCAGGGTTCAGATGATGAAGATGATATAAATATGGAGGATTAGCAACCCATATCTTCTGTTATCAAGAGAAAAAGGACCAGTGACACCTCTCCTGCATCTACTCCTCCATCAAAGAAACAACAGGTCAGTAACCCTCAACTACACATTGTCATATCTGAGGTAGCTGTACCTTCATCTCCACCAGCAACCCTAAACCTGCCCTCACCTACAGCAACTACAACCCAAACAACCCAAATAACCACACCTACCCCAGCAACTATAACACCAATCTCCACAGCAACTCCTTCCAACTCTACCACTTCAGATCCCTCCCCTACAACATGCCTTTCCTCTGACTCAGCCTCATATACCCCTTGTCCTGATGAAACAAAAGAACAGAGAGTTGCCAGAAAGATAAAGGCAAGACAGGACAGGGAGCAAGAGATGATTATGCAAATAACCTTTCAGGCTGAGTTAAGAGAGGAACAAGAAAGGAAAAGGCTGCTGAAAGAGCAGTCAGATGCTGACAGAGCATACCTACTGGAATTGAGCTCTAAAGATGCCAATGAAAGGGCCAGACTTCTTAAACAAAAGAAAGATCAAGAAGAGTCTGATGCTGCAATTGCCAGGGTACTTGCTGAGATAGAAGAGAGTGAGCTAGAGCAACATAAACTGAAAACATCAGCTAGCAAGAGCTCTAAAAAGAAAGGGGGAGCTGTCAAAACAGCAGTGGATAGGAAATGGGATGAAATAGATAGAAAAAGGTTTGCTGCCCGAATGACAGGGAGATCAAACCCTGCACCTATCACCAAGGTAAAGCTTAAAAAGTCAAGGAATCAATCTCAACCTCAGCTACTTATACAAAGAGGTTCAAAGACTCAATCAATGCTACTTGATCAAGTATGCAAGCTGCACAGAGAAGAATGGAATGAGATAAGGCTTGCTATCAGCCACTCTACAAGTGCAGCTAAGGTTGATGTCATGAAGGAGATTGATAGGCTCTATCAGAAAATGGTGTCGCTGCAACTCCTCAGACCAGAAGATACTGTCATATATGGTGAGGAAATTGTTCAGCCACCTAGCCCAAGGTATAGGTCAGGTGCCAGCAGCATCTATCGAATCCCCAACACTTCAAGGCTAAATCTATCTATCCCTGCTGGTGTGCCAAAGCTTGAAGGTCATGAAGTCACTGAAAGGGAGAAGGGTCTGGTATACAGGGACCTAAATGGTGCCCTTAGGTTTCAGAGAGAAGCTGAACTTGAGAAGGTTGATCAAGAACAACTCATACACCTAATCAGGTCAGCTAGCATGCTTCCAACAGATTCAAAGATCAGAAAAGCTATTCTCGATGAAGCCTTAGCCTAGAAAATTCAGATACCTGCCTTCTAAAGACAAATATGAACTTGAAGCTGAGCTTGGCATAGTGAAAGAGGAGGAGATGTGGAGAGATAAGTAACTTAGATATTTTGTAATAGTTAGCTTCTGTAAATATTTATTCTATGATATATATGAGGCTTTGCACAAGAAAATCTACAAGTACAAGTCACTGGGCAACCTACCTACTATCAGAGACTCAAACTTTTTCAACTACAAAAATTTACAAGGACAAGTCTCTGAGCAATCAACTTATCAACAGAGTAAAGGAGATTATTGGGCCTAAATTTTTCCTGCAACTAGTTTGTCTAAGGGAGCTTTGACTTAAACCATTTAGGGGGAGATTGTTGAGTCACTGATCTCAAGGATTAAGGGGGAGACTAAGACATTGTCTACAAGCAGATTGTTGAAGTCATTAGTCGCTGATAAGCGAAGTCACTGATGGTGTCTTATTCTCTCATGTCGCTGACCCACTTAATGAAAATCTCTCTAAGAAGAAATGATTCAAGTCAAGCTCCTGTTGCTGATGTTTATGTTCGCTGATCTTCTCTCTCTCTCTATGAGTTACTGAAGGAGAATGATGCTCAACTATGTGTGTCGCTGATCAATATCAGCGAGAGTATTACTTTCTATACATGAAGTATGATTCAAGTTGAAGATAGTGTTGTTGAAGGTTTTCTTGTCGCTGATTGTATCTTAGACCAGTAGAGGAAGAATTTATAAAGATCAAAGACTCAACTATGTGTGTCGCTGATACTCATCTATCAGCGAGAGTCTCCAAGTCTTCTTGAGTTCTCTCATCTGCTGAATAAAAGAAGTCGCTGAAGATTAGCTGTTCAAGTCATTCTTTAGAGCATGTCAGCTCGCATCGAGAATGAGGAGAATTGATATATCTTTCAGTGACTGCAGCATTAAATGCCGCATTAAATAAGAAGTCAACATTCAGCGTTACTACGGCGCAGCACGTGTTCCTCGAAACTTGAAAAGAGTAACGTGGAAGCTTTTGATTGGTATATGGTACAAGGTGATATTTCCCAAGACAGAATGTCGTGCAATGATATATCACATCTCAACTACCTCTCCAATCAAGCAGCGACACGTGTCCATCAGATCCGGAAATCAAGGATTTCAGCGTCTATAAATAGCGTAGTATGTTGTACTTCATTTTGTGTCGATTACTTGTATTGTCACTTGTTTGTCAGTGACTAGTTTGTCTAAAATACAAGTAACACCAGTGACTAAACTAGTAGCGTGTTTGTCCACTACTAGCTTACCTCAGCGAGAGAGCAGTTAGCGTGTTTGTCCACTACTGCTCATCTCCTTTGTAATAGCTGTATTGCTTGATTTGGATTAGCTTTGGCTAATCTATTCCGCAATCAACAAGAGATAAATTTCATCAATAAAGAATTTATCTTTCAGCTACACTTGTATCAGCAATTGAACTGTTTATCATATATATATATACTTGTGTTCATATTTTTGTTACCTTAATACGGTTAAAAACTTGCTAAACAAAGATAACACTATAACAAAGAAAAGAAAAGTTTTTAATTGTATTCAAATTAACTCACTGTTAACGATTCATAATCACTAACATAATAGTGATTAGGGACTCACATTATGTACTAACAATTAACAAGTTGTAAGATTTTATTGTGAATATAGATATGGTAGAACCTGATCAACCAACCAATGTCCTTAATAATTCCTCCAGGTCTGATGCCCCTCCTCCTCCTGAAAGACATGGACAGTCTAGTACCTCATTCTCAGTTGGTGAGGATACAGATAGGGATGAATATATATTACAATTAGAGGATGAATTACAGGAACTCCAAGGTTTCAGACGACAGACTTTACAGGATAAATAGGCTAAATCTTTTCAACAACCTCTACAGTCACAGCAGCCTGTTGTTACTACAGTTCCACCTCATGTAGTATCATCTTCTCAGATACCAGTGACATTGCCATTCTATTTTCAGCCACCGCAGTCTTATGGTAGTTCTTATCAGACTTCAGTTCCATTGTCATCTGTTGGGTTTTCTAATTATCAGATACCAGTGTTTTTACCACCACAACAGTAAAAGAAAGTTTGTTCATTTAAAACTTTTATGGCCAATAAACCTTCAGAATATCATGGGAGTCCAAATCCTTTAGTTACACTGGATTGGTTACGTGATGTTGAAAGGAAAATTGAAGTTTGTCAGTGTGAAGAAGAAATCAAAGTTCCTTATGCTGTTCAGCTTTTGAAAGGGCAGCTATGTCTTGGTGGGATTCGATTACCTCCACTTTAACTCCACGACAAAGAGAATCTATCCGTTGGATGGATTTTTATAATGAAATATGCAAACAAATTTTTTCTGAATTTGATATATCCCACGACGAGAGTTTATGGAATTACAACTGACCGATCAAATGTCAATGGACGAACTTATCAACCAATTTTCTGAGAAATTGAGATTTATCCAACAGTGGGTTCCCGAATATAGGACCAAAATTGACCATTTTGTTGGGGCTTTACCTCAACATTACCGTACGACCGTGAGACTTGCAGGTTCACTTTCTCAAGCCTTTAATTTAGCTTGTTCTGTAGATAGTGATATACAGGCTCGAACCAAACAAAATAAAGAAAAGGCTTCACAACGGTCAAAAGGTGATTATTCTGGGAATCAAGGTAATGGTAAACAGAAATTGTAGGGAAATCAGCAGCACCATAGGAGTCAAAATATTACTGGTGATACAGCTGATAGGTCTAATTGGTGTACTAAATGTAAATCTAGACATACCGGGCTGTGTACTCCTCAGATTGCTAAATGTATTAAATGTGGTTTGTTTGGGCATGATGTTAAGGATTGTAAGTATCCTACTTTTGTGTGTTGGAATTGTCAAAAGGAGGGACATAGGGCGGGACAGTGTCCAGAGGCGATCAGACTAGGAACGGGGTTTGTTGGTGGGTCCTCATCTTCTGGCGAGAAACATAAGAAACCGCCACAAGCAGCTAGCAGGGCATTCCAGATGACAGTTGATGAAGCTGTCAGGACTGATGATGTTATTAACGATACTTTACTTATTAATTTTGTACCGTCATGTGTCCTCTTTGATTCTGGAGCTAATTGTTCCTTTATATCTGTTTACTTTTGTAATAAACTGAAATTGACCCCCACTGTGATTGCTAATCCTCTTGAGATAGAAATAGCTTATGGGAAAGTGGTTCATGTTACCACCTCGATAACTGGAGCTAATATATTGATAGAGGGTTATTTGTTTCCGGTTTCTTTTTTGTTAATGCCAATTCCTGGTATTGATGCGGTTCTTGGTATGGATTGGTTGATTCAAATAAAGCAGATATTGTATGTCATCAGAAATTGATAAGAATCCCTATCTCTGATGAGTCGTATGTCATGGCTCGAGGAGAATGGGAGGGTAGTCATTTTCCTTTGATTTCTTTGATGAAAGTTAGAAAATCTCTAGCTAAGGGTTGTGAGTCCTACTTGGCCTATGTTATTGATGCTAGGAAAGAAAAGAAATCTGTTTCTGACATCCAAGTATTTTCTGAATACTCGGAGGTATTTCCTGATGAGTTACCTGGTTTACCCCCTGTTGGAGAGGTAAATATCAGATTGGTTTGATTCCATGCTCGACTACAGTAGCTAGAGCTCCTTATAGATTGGCTCCCTCAGAAATTCGTCAAATGATGAATCAGATACAGGAGTTGTTAGCCAAAGGGTTTATTAGACCTAGCTCTTCGCCTTGGGGTGCACCTATTTTGTTTGTTAAAAAATAATATGGTACTCTTCATATGTGTATTGATGACATAGAATTGAATAAGAGAACTGTAAAGAATAAATATCCTCTGCCCAGAATAGATGATTTGTTTGATCCGCTGCAAAGATCTTCTTATTTTTCTATAAATGATCTGCGGTCGGGTTACCATCAGGTACGGGTTTGTGAGGAAGATATTCATTGATGATATCTTGGTTTATTCTAAAACTAAATATGAACAAGAAATTCATTTAAGATTGGTTCTTGATACTTTGAGAAATAAACATCTTTATGCTAAATTCTCTAAATGCGAATTTTGGTTACATGAGGTTCAGTTTTTGGGTCATGTGATTTGTAAAGATGGGGTTAAAGTAGATCCATCTAAGGTTGAGGCTGTAATGAATTAGGAAGCTCCTAAAACTTCTTCTGAGATTAAAAGTTTTCTGGGATTAGCGGGTTATTATTGGAAATTCATTAAAGATTTTTCTAAGATTGTTGATCCTTTGACTAAATTGACTCGTAAAGATGAGAAATTTCAATGGAATGAGCAGCAGGAAACTACTTTTCAGACTCTGAAACAGCTTTTGTGTCAGGCTCCTATATTAGCATTACCTGTGGGATCTGATGATTTTATTGTTTATTGTGATGCATCATTTGCTGGATTGGGTTGTGTTTTGATGCAGAAAGATCAGGGTATTGCTTATGCTTCTCGGCAGCTTTAGCCACACGAGAAGAACTATCCTACTCATGATTTGGAGCTTGCAGCTGTTATTTTTGCATTAAAAATCTGGAGACATTATTTGTATGGTACTAAATGTGTTATTTGTACATATCATAAAAGTCTTCACTATATGTTTTTACAGAAAGAGCTTAATATGCGCTAGAGACAATGGTTAGAGCTGATTAAAGATTATGATTGTGAGATTTGATACCATCCGGGGAAGGCTAATGTTGTTGCAGATGCTTTGAGCCGTAAGGGGACTTCTGACAGGATTTGTTTAATGAGTCTAGAAGTTTCTTCTGGTTTGATAGATCAGTTAAAAGTTGCTCAGCTCGAGGTATTATTGGATCAGAATATGAAATCAGAGGTTATATTGAAAAGAAAGGATCTGTTATTGGATGATTCTAGAGGTTTGAATACTTTTCAGTCCCGTGTTTGGGTCCCTTTGATTGGTGGTCTTCGTGATTTGATTCTGACTGAGGCTCATAAATCTCGATTATATGTTCATCCAGGGAGTACTAAAATGTATAATGATTTGAAACCATTGTATTGGTGGCCTACTATGAAGACAGACGTGGCACAGTTTGTGGATTCTTGTCATATTTGTTCTCATATTAAAACAGAGCACCAAAAACCCTATGGTTTGTTAAAACCGTTGGAAGTTCCAGAATGGAAGTGGGAAAATCTAACGATGGATTTTGTTACTAAACTTTCATGCACACCACGGGGTTATGATATGATCTGGGTAATAGTTGATAGATTGACTAAGAGTACTCATTTTCTTGCCACCAGTGAGACAGCATATCTGAGCAGATTGGCCCAACTGTACATTAATGAGATTGTTTTGAGGCATGGGATTCCATTGTCTATTGTCTCTAACATAGATTCCAGGTTTATATCTCGTTTTTGGTAGAGTCTTCAGCATGCATTGGGGACCAGGGTGAATCTGAATACATCATATCATCCTCAGACAGATGGTCAGACTGAGAGAACCATTCAGACTCTTAAGGACATGTTGCGAGCTTGTGTGTTAGAATATGGTGGTTCTTGATATTCTCACTTGCCATTAATAGAATTTTCTTATAATAATTCTTATCATTCGAGTATTGGCATGCATCCATATGAGATGTTGAATGGTCGACATTGCAGAACACCTTCTTGTTGGCTAGAGGCTAGGGAGAAACTGTTTGCATGCCCTGATATTGTCCAGATTACTGCTGATATAGTGGCTATTGCTCGCGAGTAATTAAAAGCAGCCAGAGATAGACAGAAATAGTATGCAGATCCGCGCAGGCACCCTGTTTCTTTTGTTGAGGGTGAGATAGTTTACTTAAAAGTCTCTCCTTGGAAGGGTGTGATTTGATTTAGGAAACAAGGAAAACTTGCTCCCAGGTACATTGGTCAATTCATAATTCAACAAGTTGTTACTGACCAGATAGTGGCCCTTGACCTTCCTTCTGAACTTGCTGGTATTCATGATACTTTCAATATTTGTTATTTGAGGATATGCAATGTGGAGGATCGGTCACAAGTCCTTCCATTGCAAGAATTACGTGTTGATCAGAATCCAAAATTAGTGGAGGAACCTGAACTTTTAGATAGAAAGGTTACCAAACTTCGCAAGAAATAAATTCCTATGGTGTTAGTGAAATAGAAACATAGTTTTGGTCCAAATCTTACATGGGAAACTGAGGCTAGTATGAGGTCTCGTTATCTTAGTCTGTTTTATCGTGGTGAGATTTCGGGGATGAAATCTCCTTGGGGGGGGGGGGGATTTGTAACACCAACCTTAGAGGCCTAGTAATATTCAGTAAATTCCTCAATCTAAATTAATTGTTTAATGTGTTAGGAATTTTAATTGTTTATTTTGTTATGTTTATTATAAATAACTAGTTAAAAAGTCGCATGCCTTATTGTGACTACTGAATTATTACTTGTTTTAACTTTTTATAGTTAACGGTAAAATAAAATAGTTAGAATCATAAATGGTTTTCAGATTCTAGACAATAGGTTTAGAAGGGGACTAATTTTAAATGGATACGGGGTCGGTTGGAATGTTAGCCGACCTATTTATCACTTTCCCGAATAGGAAAGTTTACTTCTATGTTCATAAAACAACATCCACACAAACACTTAGAAACTAAGAAACAAAAACTTGAAATCAAAATTTAGAGATGTGATTTTGGTTTAAGCTTCATCTTAAGCAACTTGTAAGTTAAATTCTTGAATTTATATTCATAAATTTCTTTGATTCAATTAGATAGATAAATGAGTTTAGATAATGTTGAAGTTAATATATGATGTTATTGATGCTACATGATTGTTGTTATTGTTTTTATTTGTTGTTAGAAACTCAGTTAAAGGTTTTGATTCAAGAATTCGGGTTTGGGTTTTTGGCTTGTTAAAAATTGCTGGAAGATGAGTTATACCCGGCGGGTAGACCCGTTACCCGACGGGTAGACCCGTTACTCGGCGGGTAGTGTGACAAAACGGGGGAACTCAGCTGGTAACCCGGGAACCTGGCTGCTCCAGTACTCTTTTAAACGTGGTTTTTTTTCTATTACCACAAAAGTTAATGTACCCGTCTATTTTGCCGGTTACCCGGCTGATTCCCTTTCTACCCGGTGGGTAGTAATGGAACCCGATGGGTACTATGTGCAGAATTTTGAGTTTTTAACCCTTAAATTGTAATAATACTTGTTCTAGCTTAAATATTGGTGTCTTGTATATATAACTAAAATAAGTTATACATGTTGTGGAATAAGTTACTAACTTATATTTCGGTTTGTTCTCAGATGCGGAGAAGACTCAGTAACCTAAGAATTCTGAGTTAACAGCTGAGACTATCAGATGAGTGGATCTGTAACTCTCAGTATAATTTAGTTGTAACAAGTTTGGTTACAATGGGTAAACGTAGTACTACTGCTTTATCGACTGTTTAGTCTGATAGGATAATTATATTGATTATGTGCTAACTGGCCATTGGACATTATTTGCATTATTCGGAGGTCAACACTGGTTGGGCTTAGTTGTTATTGTTGGACACGTCAGGGGTTCCTTGTATACATAGTTAATAGTAACCTGTGGCGTATGAAGATAACAATAAGCTATCGGTTAATCACTGTATTGGCCTGCAGTTGATTTGAAGTGTTCTTTGGAGGATACCTCAAGAACCACCGATCCTCTTGGGGTTATGTGTTTATGATTATTTGCTGTAAACAGGGTTGTTATGCTAAGTTAGACTGTCAGTTATACATTCTCTCGCTTAGCCTTGTGCTAATCCCACCACCCTACTTCTTGCAAGTTATGTTTTGATATGACTGATTGGGGCAAGAAGCTTTGTATTATGGAGTGTTTGACAATCGGTTACTCTGATAATGTTTTGAGAAACCTAATGTTGTGTTTTTATTATATAACACCCAACTTTATGTATTTTGGGTTATGAACAGTATAACTATGATGTTCCATGAGTAATGTAAATTATAAGTATATGTTTTGACCAATCGCTTCCTATATGTATATAAAAAATGGTTCTGAGACAAGGGGTGTTATACTAACATATTAAATAATAATTTAAAGTCAAGAATTTACTGAATTACCACTAGGCTCCTAAAGTGGGTGTTACAAATCTCTCCCCCTTAAAGAGATTTCGTCCTCAAAATCTAATCACAATCACTTAATCTAGTGTCATGTAATTACATAATCTCATACCATACCTTACCCCTCATGAGTAACTTATAATAGTAATTACATATTTTTAATTCTTTCCACTTGCACATATCCCAATGTACATGCTTCTGTCTTTACCCATGCACATATACTGCGCATAAACCCTATCTTTATCCATAAAATGACCATTTATCTTAATCGTTTGATTATTAAACACACAAACACTTTTAGAACACATGATCAAAATAAGTGAAGTGATTAGCTATGTGTTTCATTTATAATATAATATTCCTATAACCAGAAACTAGCAAAAGCTTGAATCTTTAAATCATTATAACTACTTATACCTTTTAACAACAATAATAGTAGTTATAAAACCATAATACACATATCAATCATGAACTTCAAATTCATATCATAACCAGCAACCAAGCTAGTATCCACACTTTAACTATTGCTTTTGCAACCAGTTTACACAATTCAAATTTATGGTTTCAAACACCCCTTGGTCATATGAAACCTTCTACTCAAAAGTAATCTGGAATCATATAATCTTAAACATATATTAATAAGCAAGGTTGTGACAACTCTTCAAATTAGGTACTGATTAACATTTAAGCATGTGCATTCTTACGCTAATTTCCTGATTAAGTTTAAAAACAAAATTTTTGATGTGATGTAAGCCTAGCAGCCCTGTACTTTCAAACAAAAAGTATTACTAATACGTAAGTATTTAAAGTTACGTACAAATGTATCGGGACGAACCCGACATATAAATACCGCAAAAGTTGATGACAGAATATAATTAATAATTCAATTATTAATTACGAGTACTATTGTGTCTATAACCTATAGATAAAACTAGTTAAATATACGTTTAACATAAAGCGAATTATAAAATGAACAGAAACAATTTTAAAATGCATTCAAAGATCAAGATGAGGAAAATTCAAATTTTCTCATTCATTCGGAAACATTTGTAACATTACCTCAAAATATGGACCCAAAATTCGACTGAAATTTGGCACCCAACTGAATGATAGCAGTCCAATGCACAAATTTGTACAACAGTCCAAAATAATGAAAACATCATTATTCCGAATTTAAATAGCGAACCAGGAGAGCATCTACAAAATAAAAATATAAAATGTTTACTTTTATATTGCTTTAATTATACCCGTACCCAAAATTAACGGGCTAAATATCCCACCAACCTCAATTATTTGAGAAGGCAGTATGATTAACACTGCAGCACCCGTTTGAAAAATCACACTCCTACTTCATCTCTTCTGTGATTTTCTCTCAAACACACACACAACCTCACAACACCAAACTTCAAATTTGAGCCACTACTCCTTCTTCTTCCTGGTTCCATCGATCAGTAGCAGCAGAGTAACAGAAGTAATAGAGCAACAAAGACAGAGCCATAATCCTATCACCATCAGCTTATCAACTTCATCATCATCAAAATCCATTGTAAGGAAACACATTTTCTTTGTTTTCCACATCTCAAATTCGTTATATAACATATATACATATCATAATCCATGTATATAACACATAAATTTGATGATTGTTTGAGTTGTTCTTGAGTTGGGTTGTATGGAACCAAACTGGAAATCATAAATCACATATGTGAAAGTTGTTACAAATGTGATAAAACATTATATAATGGTGTTAGGATATGGAAATGGTGTAAAAATGAGCTCAAACTCGTAACAAAACACGTATATATACATATAGAACACAGACAAGAACAGAGTGCGTGAGGTTGGAGACGAACCAACCCGATCGGTTGGTTTGGGCCAGCCGATCGGCTGGTTGCAATGAGCCGAACGGCTCAACTAAATGAGCCGAACGGCTAGTTTAGTTGGGCCGAACGATTGGTGACTTTTACCCGAACGAACGAATGGATTATGATGTCTACTGGACCGAAGCGACTAATGGATTTAATGATTGGAATAGGCCGAACGAAAACCTGTTGGGCCGAGACCCCAGCCGAACGGCTGGACTAACCCAGCCGAACGGCTGGACTACCCGAACCAAACGGCTAGCCCAAGCCGAACAGCTGGGCTACGCTGTGGGCTGGGCTGGGCTGCAGACTGGGCCTTGGTCGCAAGCGGGCCGAAAACAAATTAGTTAAATTAAATAAACGGGCCATTGGACCAGAACTTGTAATGGGCTAAAAGGATTATGTAATCGGGTTAAGTTATTTAGCCGAAAACAAAACAAATCGGGCCGAGACTAATAAACTTTCAAACATAAAACGTGACAAGGTTTATTTCACGGAACGAATATTTCTAAAACGGAACATTTATAATTCTATATATATATACATACATGTATATATATATATATATATATATTATGTATATACAAATGACGACTTTTCTATAATGATAACATTTATTTATTTATTTTATAAACGGAAATAAATACAATAAGAAGTTTTATAATAAATAAAACTTATATACATTTTAATATGTAAACCACGTGTTTAGAACTTATAAATATATATATATATATATATATATATATAAACATGTATATATACATACACACGACAAATTCAATGTGTTGAAACTATGACTATCTAATTTTCATGTGTATGCAAAAGGGAACGAAACAACGTTCAAATGTCTATATGACTACATACGTGTATATACACTTGACAAGGTATACGACGTGAGAAATATAACAATATTTCAACACAACGTCACCAACAAATTTAACAACTTTAAGAAATCAACAATTTCTTCAAACATACAAACCGTTAACATAAGTTGATTAAACAAATCAAACGTACTTATGATAATACATTTATTGTATATAGGTTAACACACCTTGGGCTATTACCTGTCGGCTGCTAGCTTTCCTTACCAAGCACATCACAGTGAGTTTACAACCCCTACTTTTAAATGTTTTCTGCTTTTAAACACAGGGGTGTTAAACATAGAAATTGCATGCCAACACATGCAATCAAACTATAAATGCTTTATTGCTTTTATACAACTGTTGATTTGTGATATTACATATTCACTGTTATTTTGGGAATTTAGACAAGGTATCCTAGTACGGACCTAGACTTGGATTGTGTGCATGAAAGACCTCATGACATGCTACTGTAACCATTAGCTAGGTGACTCTAGCCACTAAGTATACGGATAGTACTATTGCCGTGACGACCCTCCTACGGTGGAGCGTATACTTAAATGTCCGTTCAGGCAAACAACATAAGTTCTGGTTGTGGATTGGTTATAGGGTTAGGTCGCGTTACTTTAACCTGCGAGGTTTAGCGCATCTTTCAGGGGATCACAGTCTAAGCAAATTCCCACATACTTTTAGGAAGAACGAATCCTACAACTGTTAAACACCGGAAAACATACCGGTAACCTATTTTACACTGGTAAACAACCAGTAACATATTTTGGGATGACATCCCACGTATAACAATACTTTAGGGTGACAACCCTACATAACTTGTATTTTATAAATGAATAACAAATCATTTGTACAAACTTGGTTTAACTAACCACATTTATATACAAACCTGTAAATTCACTCAACATATTTGTTGACGACTTTCTCTGTGTTTTTCAGGAAATTAGCTGGGTAAGTAATCGCATGCATTCAGGATGGATAACCCTGGACTAATTAGGATGCCACATACTGTTGGGACTGCTTTTGGGGATTTCATTCGTATAACTGCAGACATTGCGGTCATACTTATGAAATCTTAGTTTAAACTTACGTATTATTGTTAAAACTGAAATGTTTTAAACTCCACTACTACTGTTACGACTTACATAGTCGTACTACTTTTGTAACAAATGTTTGAACTGGCATCCTTATCTATTATGTTGTGCAATAACCATATGCTCTGAGTATGTATGTATCTGTTGGTTGAAAATACTGTTCGCAGCCCCGCCACATCATTTAAGCTTCCGCAAACTAATCACAACTAATTGTAATTACCGTTTGGCGGGGTGTGACAGACTTGGTATCAGAGCCATTGGTTATAGCGAACTAGAAGTCTTTAAGTGACCTAAAACCTTAGAGACCTAGACTATAGCCTTGGCAAAAATATTCATTTCATGCATACACACTTTGCATACATCTAACATACGACTGACACGTCACCTACGACTTCTTTGTCTCAGCATGTCGAGGCACAGTCCGATCTATCTGTATGCTTCTGATGAGGAGCCGACTGAGGATTCCTACCATAGCGACGCTAGCACCGGAGTTGCGAGTCCACCAGTTCACCTGAGAGCTCTATCTGATGACACCGGTGATGCCTACATCACCCCACCACCTACTGCACATGTGGTCCCACCTGCTACTACTCCCACTGACCCTACCACTCGTATGTTAGGGTCTACCTTTATGGCGACATGCCATACGATTGCTGGACCTTCCAGAGGACCGGTACCTAGGAGGACACCACGGATGTGTGTCCGAGACTTCCCTAGAGGACCACTTGCGCCCCGTGATAAGGCGCCGATGGCAGAGGAGAGGGTGATACACTGTGATGAGCCGCCACAGAGGGTACCTAGGCTTTCTCACTTGGAGTGGATGACTCCTATGTTGGGGCGGTGGAGGTCGTTGGAGGGTTTTCCTTCTACTTTTGAGACCGGGGAGTCCTCCCGATCCTCCGCACCACTACCTACTACTGGAGAGCCTATAGAGTTGACTCTCCCTACCATTGTGGCTGTGATTCGCACATTGTTTCGCATTTCTGGTAGCAGGGGTGTTCACCTTGCGGAGCTACAGAGCGATGTCTCCCGTCTGGATGGAGACATGACAGACATACATGAGCGTTGCCACTTCTTGTTGAGCAACGTGGTTGCTGCCAGAGAGATAGCTGAGACCGCATGTGCTCGTGTCAGGGTACTAGAGAGGCGTGCGAGGACAACAGGGTTGATGATTGGAGCTTGTGTGATGATAGCTGTGCTGAGGACAGCTGTGGGGTTGTTTCTACCTTATTTTCATTAGAATTGTGTATGGTGGTTTGTGCCTCTTGGGCATCAGACCGACCACTTTTGGATGATGGATATGTTAGTAGGTCCATCACGTGTTGTATAGACTAGTATCAGATGGGTAGATGAATGTATGTACTAGACATGTACTAGACGGGAAAAATATGTTGTTAGAATGGGTATATGTATAGGAAAACCCATTGACTTTTGTATAGCGCTAACCGCTAATGGGACGTATTAGGGATCCCATCTTGTTTTGTATAAAACTGTTGTATCAGCGCTACACCTTTTGATATAATATAACTTATGTTTGGTTGTAATTCGTATTCATTACATTCAACAACGACTTTAGTATTATATCTACATTTATATACGTGTGTTAGAAACGGTAACCAATCAATAACATTTCATCATTCCTTGAAAACCATGAAACATACCACACCTTGACTATTGATTCCTCTCTTGAATTTTCTTTAAACTCGATTGTGTTGAATGATGATGAAAAGAAATATGTATTTAGCATTATATAATGATGTCTGGCCAACGTGATTATATTGTACTAACTACATATGGGCGTTTCAAAGTCGTGCGACATGTGATACAAAATCTTGTCCTTCAATCCTTCATACTGTTCACTTGTTAAACAATGTGAAATCTTGTTCATCACATTCATTATCTTGGCATTGACTTCTGCATTTTATTTCATCGCAGAACGGAATCATGCCACCAAAACGAAGGATAACTAAGAACAGTTGACGAACGACTCCTTCTTCCATTCCTGAAACCGTTCCCCCACCCAACAACAATGAAACTACTGAACAAATGATAGCACGGTGAATAGCTGAAGATATTGCTGAGTACGAAGCAAGCCGAAATCGTGAGAATGGAATGAATAACAGCGGGTCTACCCCTGTTAATACTGAGGCACCTGCAATTATACTCGCCGAGGGTGTTCATACAAGACATTCCAGGCTTGTAAGCCAGTTACTTTTTGTGGCACCGAGGGTGCTATTGGGATTATACATTGGATAGAAAAGACAGAGTCGGTATTGGACATTAGTGACTGTTCACCAGACTGTATGGTGAAATATGCCACCTGCACTCTTGCTGACAAGGCTCTTACTTGGTGGAACAGTCAAGTCCAATCACTTGGACGACCAGCTGCCTACTCCATGTCATGGGAAGTACTGAAAAACATGATGTTGGAGGAATTCTGTCCCCGTAGTGAGATGCAGAAAGTCGAAACTGAGCTGTGGAACATCACTATGATTGGTGCCGATGTCACTGGTTATACAACCAAGTTTCAGGAACTAGCACGTCTAGTGCCACATATGGTGACACCTGAGTACAAGCGCATCGAGCGTTATGTATATGGTCTGGCACCGCAAATCAGGAGTTTGGTTACATCTTCCAAACCTGACACATTCAGGAGCGCTGTTGTTTTAGCGCAAAGTCTAACCGATGAGGCAGTCAGGATGGGAACACTGACCAAGAAAACTGCATCAGGCAAGGTTGAGCCGAGCAGTACTGAAGCTGGCAGTTCTGGAGGTACAAAGCGTAAGTGGAATGACAGAGGAAGTGACCGTCAGGGTCAAACAAATAAGAAGGGGTCTGGGAACCCAAAGTCCTATGCTGCCACCGCTGTGGAATCAAAACCATACTTGGGTAACAAACCTAGGTGTGACAAATGCAGCAAACACCACGAGGGTGAATGTTGGTATTGCAACAACTGTAGAGGTTGGGGTCACAAAACCCAAAACTGCAAAGCTAACCCTACCCCTAGGGAAAGCACAGAACGCCGAAACCAAGGGTGTTTTGAATGTGGCGACACGAGGCACTATCGGAACCGTTGCCCTCGACTCAACAACCAAAATCCCAACAATAACAACCAGAACAACCAAAACCGCAACAAAACCAACAACCGTGGTAACAACAACCGAGCCAACAACATCATCAATCAGCCGGCTCAAGGAAGAGCATTTGTTATTGGAGCACAAGAAGCACGCCAGGACCCTAACACCGTCACTGGTACGTTTCTTGTAAACAACCATTATGCTTCTGTGTTAATTGATTCAGGTGCTGATTTAAGTTTTGTGTCTAATGAGTTTAGACCACTATTAGAACTTGAATCACGTAAGTTAGATAACAAATATACTATTGAACTAGCCGATGGTGAGTTAATCGAGTCAGGAAAATAGTACCGGGATGTACCTTGGAATTAGAAGGTCATCTCTTCAAAATAGACTTACTACCGGTTAAGTTGGGAAGTTTCGACGTTGTAGTCGGCATGGACTGGTTGTCTAAGAACCACGCCGAAATCATATGTCACGATAAGCTGGTACGCTTACCACTACCGACAGGAGAAACTCTCATGGTCAAAGGTGAGAAACGAAAAAGTGCCACAAAAATGATTACTTGCATGAAAGCCAGTAAGTATCTCCGAAAGGGATACCAAGCATTTTTGGCACACGTTGTAGAAAAGAAATCCGAGGAACGACGTATAGACGACGTACCTATGGTACGTGACTACCCGGGAGTATTTCCCAACGAGTTACCAGGATTACCACCCCCACGACAGGTTGAATTTCATATCGACCTAGTTCCTAGAGCAGCACCAATTGCTCGTGCACCTTACCGTCTTGCTCCATCAGAAATGCAAGAGCTGTCTGCACAACTGCAGGAACTCTTAGACCTAGGATTCATCCGACCGAGCTTTTCACCTTGGGGAGCTCCGGTTTTGTTCGTCAAGAAAAAGGATGGATTAATGCGAATGTGTATCGATTATCGGGAACTAAACAAAGTAACTATTAAGAATCGATATCCACTACCCCGCATCGATGACTTGTTTGACCAGTTACAAGGGTCAAGTTACTATTCGAAGATCGACTTGCGATCTGGTTACCACCAGCTGAAGGTTCGGGATGAGGATATTCCTAAGACTGCGTTTAGGACTCGGTACGGTCATTACGAGTTCCTAGTCATGCCATTCGGACTGACAAACGCACCAGCAGTGTTCATGGACCTCATGAATAGAGTATGCAAACCTTATCTTGATAAGTTCGTGATTGTGTTTATCGATGACATATTGATATACTCCCGAATGAAGGAGGATCACGAGAAACATTTGAGAATGATTCTTGAATTACTGGAGAAAGAGAAGCTTTACGCAAAGTTCTCTAAGTGTGAATTTTGGATGCGCGAGGTTCATTTCCTTGGTCATGTGATCAATAACAAGGGAATTCATGTGGACCCATCCAAAATCGAGGCAATTAAGAACTGGGATGCCCCGAAAACACCATCCGAGATACGACAATTTCTTGGGCTAGCCGGCTATTACCGACGATTCATCGAGAACTTCTCGAAAATAGCCCAACCGCTTACCGCTCTAACTCAAAAGGATAGGAAATTTGATTGGGGCGAGAAGCAAGAGATTGCGTTCCAATTGTTGAAACAGAAACTAAATACCGCACCAATCCTATCACTACCAGAAGGAGTAGAAAACTTTGTTGTCTACTGTGATGCTTCACATCAGGGATTGGGTTGCGTATTGATGCAAAACGACAAAGTCATAGCTTACGCGTCCCGACAATTGAAAGTTCACGAAAAGAACTATACGACGCATGACTTAGAGCTAGGAGCCGTCGTTTTTGCACTTAAGATTTGGAGACACTACCTATACGGTACAAAGTGCACTATCTTCACGGATCACAAGAGTCTCCAACATATATTCGACCAGAAAGAACTCAACATGAGACAACGTCGTTGGGTCGAATTACTGAACGATTATGACTGCGAAATTAAGTATCACCCGGGCAAAGCAAACGTTGTAGCTGATGCCTTAAGTCGTAAGGAACGAGTCAAACCCCGTAGAGTTTGAGCTTTAGGTTTGACAATCCACTTGAATCTCATTACTCAAATTCATGACGCTCAACAATCAACCTTCATTCCCGAACGCCTTAAGGAAGAATCCTTGAAGGGAATGGAGAAACAACTTGAAACCAAGGACAACGGAGTGTTGTACTTCATGAACCGAATTTGGGTACCATGCGTAGACGAATTGCGCCGATTGATTTTGGACGAAGTACATAAGTCTAACTACTCGATACATCCTGGTGCAGATAAGATGTATCACGACTTGAAAGGATTTTACTGGTGGCCTGGCATGAAACGAGACATTGCCACATACGTTAGTAAGTGCTTGACTTGTGCAAAAGTCAAAGTTGAATATCAAAAGCCGTCTGGGCTTTTGCAACAACCCGAAATGCCTAAATGGAAATGGGAACACATCACAATGGACTTCATCACGAAGTTACCGAAAACAACATCCGGAGTTGACACCATATGGGTGATTGTCGATCGATTAATGAAATCAGCCCACTTCCTTGCTATCAAAGAAACAGACAAAATGGAGAAACTAGCTAGAATCTATTTGAAAGAGGTCGTTTCTCGACATGGTGTGCCATTATCCATCATCTCTGATAGAGACACACGATTCACTTCTCGCTTTTGGCAAACACTTCAACATGCACTGGGTACTAGACTCGACATGAGTACTGCCTACCACCCACAAACTGACTGCCAGAGCGAGCGAATGATACAAACGCTCGAAGACCTGTTGAGAGCATGTGTGATAGACTTTGGAGGTAATTGGGATACACACCTACCTCTAGCAGAATTTTCATATAATAACAGTTATCACACCAGCATACAGATGGCACCATTTGAGGTATTGTATGGACGCAAGTGCCGATCGCCACTCTGTTGGGCAGAGTTAGGCGACAGACAATTATCGGGACCTGAGATAGTCCAAGAAACTACGGACAAGATATCTCAAGTGCTTAACCGATTGAAAACAGCACGTGACCGACAAAAGAGTTATGCCGATAACAGACGGAAACCTTTGGAATTTCAAGTAGGTGACAAAGTCCTACTCAAAGTGGCACCCTGGAAAGGGGTCGTACGATTTGGTAAACGAGGTAAACTGAACCCACGATACATCGGACCATTCGAAATCCTTGCAAGGATTGGTCCTGTCGCCTACAAGCTCAAATTACCGCAAGAGCTTAGTAGTATCCATGATACCTTTCATATATCTAACTTGAAAAAGTGTCTTTCCGATGAAACACATATCATCCCTCCGGATGAAGTCTTCATTGACTCAAAACTAAACTTTGTGGATGTAACACCCCCAAATTCGTCGATTTGGATTAGCGGAAGCATTTAGTTAAATATGGGGAATGCCACAATATACAGTACATGCATACGTATCAGAGTATATGATTACAACAGAACAAATATATTAAGATGCCAAATGTAATAGTTACTAGGTTTACGATTTTTCAAATCGTGCAAATGTGAAAGTTATTAAGTTTACAAAAGTAGATTTCGTAAATATGACTAAACAGTTTCAGTTATATAAAAGAAATCCAATTGTCAAAAGTTGGCATCCTATTCTTCGTGGGTCGCCTAAATTCCAACGTGCAGGCGGTTCTTACATGCGCAGCTAATTCCCTGAAAAACATAGTAAAAGTCAACAACGAGGTTGAGTGAATTCACAGGTTTTATGTTTATCAAGTTTGTAAGCACAGTTGTTAAAATCAATACGTTCACAAATAGTTATTGCCATAATAGTCAAGTAATTGTTTTGTGGAATGTTATCCAAAATACAGTTCGCGTGGGATGTTACCCGAAATACCGTTTACGTGGGATGTTACCCAAGATACAGTTACGTTACCCAAACAGTACCGGTCGTTCTCCGGTCAAAAGACGCACGGGTCGTTCTCCCGTCCAATAAAACAGTTTACCGGTCGTTCTCCGGTCAAAACACTGCTGGTCGTTCTCCAGCGAAATACGCACCGGTCGTTCTCCGGTCCAGAATACGCACGGGTCGTTCTCCCGTCCACTTGGCCAGTCGTTCTCTGGCACTAAAATACGTAGCTGGTCGTTCTCCAGCATTTTTATAAAAGTACCGGTCGTTCTCCGGTATACCAAACAAAGTTTAACACGACATTCGTATGAAAATGTGGTATCATAAATTCCAGTTTTATGTATGAGTTTAACAGTTCAAGCACTCTAATCGTGTGAGCAAACAAGCATGATAAACAATCATATGAGTAAAATCAGTTATGGCAATAAGTAAAACAGTTGACTATGTTTTCCACCCCTGTTCAAAAGCAGTTAAAACAGTAAAAGTAGGGGCTGTGAACTCACCTGTCGAGTTAAGTTGCGTTTGAGTGCTAGCAAAGCCTAAAGCCCAAGAAGTCTAGTCGAAATCTCCTAACGCCCTAAACGTACGAGATTTAGTAAGTATGTGGAGGTTTAAGTTTAACCATCCATTCCAGTATTTTGTTTAATGTTTGCGTTTGTATTTCATAGTTGTGAAAATGTATACGACTCGTTGGTGTTGGTTTGAAATCAACAATTCCAAAGTAGTGTTGGCAGTTTCGTTGTATTTTCATAAAATGCGAAATTTTGTACGGGGGTCCGGGGGCAGCGCCCCTGGTAGCGGGGTCCAAGGGGTGGCAACCCCTGGCGGGGTCCAAGGGGCAGAGCCCCTGGCTGGGGTCGAGCTGTAGTGAAAACGCATTCGAATTTCAAATTCGGGGTAAATCAAGTGGTAAAATCTGGTTCCGAAACTTAGTGAAAAAGATTTGAAAGTTTCTGTTTTTAGCGACACTAGGCGAGTGTCGCTATATGCGTCACTTGAAGGTTATTAGCGACACTAGGGAAGTGTCGCATACGATTTGTAAATTCAGTGTTTACTGCGACACTTAAGGAAGTGTCGCATAAGGTGCGACACTTAGGCAAGTGTCAGGTGGGGTTCAGTGCGACATTAGATAGTGTCGCATGATAGTGGTGCGACAGTGTGGGCTGCGACACTAAGGTTAGTGTCGCAGGTTCATTATGCGACACTAGGGAAGTGTCGCAAAAAGAGGGTTTTAGGCGACACTGAAGTGTCGCATGGAGTGTCGCAGTACTGCGTCTGTGGGCGACACTTCCGTCTGATCGACGGGTTTTCACCCAAAAACACAATCTAACCCATTTTTAAGCCAAATCTTGTTGTTATAAAGTTAATACATGATATATTAAGTGTTTTTAACAAGAAATCTAAAGAAAAACGAAGGAATCCTTACAATTTGAAGATTTGGGGTTTTGAAAATGGTGATGAAGAACTTTGAAGATGAAGAGGATGAAGATGATGATGATGGATGCTTGTTCTTGCTCTTGATGGTGATGATTCCGAAAATGTAAGTGGTGGTGATGATGTTTGCTTTTGACTTTTGGTGTTAGTTGTAAGTGTTTTTGGTTGTTGGATGTTTTTGAGAGAAAAGGAAATGAGAGAGTTTGAGGAAGAAAGGAAGAATGAGAAAATGGGATTGGGATGGGGGGTTTGGGCAGCTTTTGAGTCAAGGAAAGGAAGGGGACTTTGTCCCAACTTTGTGGTATTTTACCCCTGTTCGTTTACCCGATCGTTAAATGTTAAAATGTTTTTAAACAATAGATTTTTAAATATGTTTTCGATTATACACTTAGTTGTAATATTTTTATTTAATAATTATTTAGTTGAACAATAATAAAAGTTTTAACTTCGTTTTATTTTTAGTTTAATTATTAAAGTGCGGTTTGTTCCAATTGTACGAAATAAACATTATTTGTAGTAAAATACGTTGTAAATATTATCAACATAATATTCAATATTTAATTAAGGTTATTTAATAATTTCCTATTATCAAATAATTCTGTCCACCAATGATCGTATATTTTTGTCGCGTTTATTCTAAACCGTACCGTACGTAATTACAATTAAGTACACTACGCGTATCAACTAGTTGGGCTTTGCTAGACTTATCTCTAAAATTAGTTGTGAATTCACTCAAGTAGGGAATTAGCCTAAAAATGCAAATGTTTAATGCTCGTAATTACGTTTAAATTTGCGAGTTGTTACAGTGGAGGAACCTATCGAGGTTATGGACACGAAAACACAGAAACTTCGACACAAACGAATCAAACTTGTTAAAGTTCATTGGAACTCAAAGCATGGCCCAGAGTTCACCTGGGAACGTGAGGATGAAATGCGCAAGAAGTATCCTCGACTATTTGAAACCGTGACTGCGACACATGACACGAATTAAATCTCGGGACGAGATTTCCCTAACGGGGGGAGAATGTGACAACTCTTCAAATTAGGTACTGATTAACATTTAAGCATGTGCATTCTTACGCTAATTTCCTGATTAAGTTTAAAAACAAAATTTTTGATGTGATGTAAGCCTAGCAGCCCTGTACTTTTAAACAAAAATTATTACTAATACATAAGTATTTAAAGTTACGTACAAATGTATCGGGACAAACCCGACAGATAAATACCGCAAAAGTTGATGACATAATATAATTAATAATTCAATTATTAATTACGAGTACTATTGTGTCTATAACCTATAGATAAAACGAGTTAAATATACGTTTAACAAAAAACGTATTATAAAATGAACAGAAACAATTTTAAAATGCATTCAAAGATCAAGATGAGGAAAATTCAAATTTTCTCATTCATTCGGAAACATTTGTAACATTACCTCAAAATATGGACCCGAAATTCGACTGAAATTTGGCACCCAACTGAATGATAGCAGTCCAATGCACAAATTTGTACAACAGTCCAAAATAATGAAAACATCATTATTCCGAATTTAAATAGCGAACCAGGAGAGCATCTACAAAATAAAAATATAAAATGTTTACTTTTATATTGCTATAATTATACCCGTACCCGAAATTAACGGGCTAAATATCCCACCAACCTCAATTATTTGAGAAGGCAGTATGATTAACACTGCAGCACCCGTTTGAAAAATCACACTCCTACTTCATCTCTTCTGTGATTTTCTCTCAAACACACACACACCCTCACAACACCAAACTTCAAATTTGAGCCACTGCTCCTTCTTCTTCCTGGTTCCATCGATCAGTAGCAGCAGAGTAACAGAAGTAATAGAGCAACAAAGACAGAGCCATAATCCTATCACCATCAGCTTATCAACTTCATCATCATCAAAATCCATTGTAAGGAAACACATTTTCTTTGTTTTCTACATCTCAAATTCGTTATATAACATATATACATATCATAATCCATGTATATAACACATAAATTTAATGATTGTTTGAGTTGTTCTTGAGTTGGGTTGTATGGAACCAAACTGGAAATCATAAATCACATATGTGAAAGTTGTTACAAATGTGATAAAACATTACATAATGGTGTTAGGATATGGAAATGGTGTAAAAATGAGCTAAAACTCGTAACAAAACACGTATATATATATATATACATATCGAACACAGACAAGAACAGAGTGCGTGAGGTTGGAGACGAACCAACCCGATCAGTTGGCTTGGGCCAGCCGATCTGATGGTTGCAATGAGCCGAATGGCTCAACTAAATGAGCCGAATGGCTAGTTTAGTTGGGCCGAACGATTGGTGACTTTTACCCGAACGAACGAATGGATTATGATGTGTACTGGACCGAAGCGACTAATGGATTTAATGATTCGAATGGGCCGAACGAAAACGTGTTGGGCCGAGACCCCAGCCGAACGACTGGACTAACCCAGCCGAACGGCTGGACTACCCGAGCCGAACGGCTAGCCCAAGCCGAACGGCTGGGCTACGCTGTGGGCTGGGCTGGGCTGCAGACTGGGCCTTGGTCGCAAGCGGGCCGAATACTCCTTGGGCCTAAGACCTTGATTTTGGACCGAGAATTGTAAAAACAAATGAGTTAAATTAATTAAACGGGCCATTGGACCAGAACTTGTAATGGGCTAAAAGGATTATGTAATCGAGTTAAGTTATTGAGCCAAAAACAAAACAAATCGGGCCGAGACTAATAAACTTTCAAACATAAAACGTGACAAGGTTTATTTCACGGAACGAATATTTCTAAAATGGAACGTTTATAATTCTATATATATATATATATATATATATATACATGTATATATATATATATACATACTTAATAACAAACTATGAATCTATAAATATATATATATATATATTATGTATATACAAATGATGACTTTTCTATAACGATAACATTTATTTATTTATTTTATAAACGGAAATAAATACAATAAGAAGTTTTAAAATAAATAAACCTTATATACATTTTAATACGTAAACCACGTGTTTAGAACTTATAAATATATATATATATATATATATATATATAAACATGTATATATACATACACACGACAAATTCAATGTGTTGAAACTATGACTATCTAATTTTCATGTGTATGCAAAAGGGAACGAAACAACGTTCAAATGTCTATATGACTACATACGTGTATATACACTTGACAAGATATACGACGTGAGAAATATAACAATATTTCAACACAACGTCACCAACAAATTTAACGACTTTAAGAAATCAACAATTTCTTCAAACATACAAACCGTTAACATAAGTTGATTAAACAAATCAAACATACTTATGATAATACATTTATTGTATATAGGTTAACACACCTTGGGCTATTACCTGTCGGCTGCTAGCTTTCCTTACTAAGCACATCACAGTGAGTTTACAGCCCCTACTTTTAAATGTTTTCTGCTTTTAATCACAGGGGTGTTAAACATAGAAATTGCATGCCAACACATGCAATCAAACTATAAATGCTTTATTACTTTTATACAACTGTTGATTTGTGATATTACATATTCACTGTTATTTTGGGAATTTAGACAAGGTATCCTAGTACGGACCTAGACTTGGATTGTGTGCATGAAAGACCTCATGACATGCTACTGTAACCATTAGCTAGGTGACTCTAGCCACTAAGTATACGGATAGTACTATTGCCGTGACGACCCTCCTACGGTGGAGCGTATACTTAAATGTCCGTTCAGGCAAACAACATAAGTTCTAGTTGTGGATTGGTTATAGGGTTAGGTCGCGTTACTTTAACCTGCGAGGTTTAGCTCACCTTTCAGGGGATCACAGTCTAAGCAAATTCCCACATACTTTTAGGAAGAACGATCCTACAACTGTTAAACACCGGAAAACATACCGGTAACCTATTTTATACTGGTAAACAACCAGTAACATATTTTGGGATGACATCCCACATATAACAATACTTTAGGGTGACAACCCTACATAACTTGTATTTTATAAATGAATAACAAATCATTTATACAAACTTGGTTTAACTAACCACATATATATACAAACCTATAAATTCACTCAACATATTTGTTGATGACTTTCTCTATGTTTTTCAGGAAATTAGCTGGGTAAGTAATCGCATGCATTCAGGATGGACAACCCTGGACTAATTAGGATGCCACATACTGTTGGGACTGCTTTTGGGGATTTCATTCGTATAACTGCAGACATTGCGGTCATACTTATGAAATCTTAGTTTAAACTTACGTATTATTGTTAAAACTGAAATGTTTTAAACTCCACTACTACTGTTTGAACTGGCATCCTTATCTATTATGTTGTGCAATAACCATATGCTCTGAGTATGTATGTATCTGTTGGTTGAAAATACTGTTCGCAGCCCCGCCACATCATTTAAGCTTCCGCAAACTAATCACAACTAATTGTAATTACCGTTTGACGGGGTGTGACAAAGGTAGAGGTCAAACTCTATAGGTAAAACTATAACCATCCCATTACTTAGCACCAAATTCCATTGAATAAAGGCTAACTCTACATCAATCAGTACTTTGCTAAGTTAGCACAAGTACTACAACCCCATAATGTGCTATTCACAAGTACATATTCAACAATATCAACATCATATTAATCAATTAAATTGACCTCTACATTAGCTTATTTCACATTTTAACTCTTTCTAGTTACAATTTATCATTTCATCCTGTCATTAAGTGTATAACAATATACATAATTTTACATATCTCTATAATTAGGGAAACATATTCATCGTTTCCATATTTTCAATTATTACTTTCATAGTATTTCATCTTGCTATCCAAGCGGTCAAAGCCTTTACTAAGCCTTTAACATCCAAATCAACAGATACATATCTATACCAATAGTTATTGGAAACAATTATAAGTCAACAAACTCTATATTTTTCATTAGATCATTATTATCTTTTCATGATATTTAAGTTTCTTCCGCACTAAAATTCATGTTAAATCTATTATTACAACCCATATCCCTTGAATCATTGCTTTAACAATGACATTTGCACACAATTTCTGTACAATTCAGTTTTAATATAAATAGACACAATAAGATGTGAACCAATCTACAAGAAACTGAAATCAATATTCTGACAAACATCAAAACATATCACGTTTATCCCAAAATCACGTCATGATCCAAATTAAGTCGCGTGGCGATTCTATACAAATCGCTTCGTGACTACATACCTGTATAGGCCTGTCAAAACAGTTTTAACATATAAAGTTTGCACACGTTTAAGTTTTACTTAGTTACATTCAAGATAGGAAACATTCATAGACACCTTCATTATTCCATTATAAAATGTTGGGTTAAGTATCTGGAAATGTATCCAACTTGTCCCGAATGTCTATTGTATGTATCATACTTACGGGAGATGTATTTAATGCATCCAACTTTCAAAAATGGTTTATTGTATGTATTTTGATGACGTGTCATCTTCTAAGGACACCACGTGACATCTTAAATGGATGACACATCATCAAAATACATACAATGGACCATTTTTGAAAGTTGGATTCATTAAATACACCGCCCGTAAGTACGATACATACAATAGACATTCGGGACAAGTTAGATGCATTTTCAGATACTTAAACCTAAAAGGTTTCCTCTTTTTACACTTTTCAACTTTCACAAAATCGCTTGATTTAAGCGTGTGACCCAACGTCACCCCCTTTTTAAACACTTTTGAGTTAGCAACTAATATCACAAACCACTTGCTTATGAGTTTCAGCCCTTTATACACACTTTCAATACACTAAGACAACTTAAAGCCATTAACCAAGGTTCCATAACCTTAGATAACTCATTCAACTCATTTTGGTCATGAATTATCCGTTTTGACACAATTTGACCCACTAATGGGTAATCTAACCCATTTAGTCAAACAACCACATATTCAACAAAATCAAACTTGTTATATATATATATGTATATCATCATTACTTCTAACTTGTTATATATATGTATATCATCATATACTTCTAGCAAGTATTATATCTTAATTCTACCAATTAACTTCGTCCCCATTGAAACAACAGTTAATTAGTTTGGCATAATTTCATACTCAACTTCCCCCAATCACATTAAATCTCTTTAATATTTGGTAACCTCAACAAGTTCATGTGACATAACATAATGTCATTATTTACGCAATTAATTATGCGTTTTACATATATCATTTACTAGTTTACATTTGACCAGGAAGGCGTACTTCATCCTTAATCAAATGAAAACAACATCCCAGTCTATGTATTTTATAAACACATCCACATATGTTTCGTTCCCCTGTTTGACCATACTCAAAACATCTTTTCTAGCCACATATTCACGTATTCTCTTGAGGGAGCAATAATACTCTAATCAAATCACATAACAATTCATTAGCAAGGATTTATAACCACACCTTGCATTCAATATACCATAGTCATACTACCAATTTCATTGTTTATTTCAGCATTTAAACATATTTAGGTTCAAATAGTACTACTGTTAACCCTTAGTCAACACTTTATCTACTTTAATTCAACATATAGCCTGCAATTTAAAGTTCATTCAGAACTACTTATGACGCTAATGTCTTAGTTAATATTTCTATCACTACATCAACATTAACAATCATCAATTGACTTAACTGGGAATCATATCAGTCTAACCCAATTAACTTTACTACTAAGCATAATCATTATAGCAAAGTATGTAATTCAAGTTAATTTAAATCCAGGAAAGTTTATCGTGGATTACCTTATTCTCTTAAACCATAGGATATAGAAGAATTGCTGAGAGTACTAGTCAGTACTTATGCCATGTCATCTCTGTATCCAAAACAACATCTCACAAGTTGTTAAGTAATTAGCACATAATATACTAACCAATTCCCATACAGTAACTAAATCCCACACCCTGGAATTTTTGACGTAACACAAGTTCATATTTAGGATTGAACACCTTGTCCAATTCACCCAAACCTATGCTCTGATACCAACTTATACACCTCATCATTCGGAACCATTTATATATATATATATATATATATATATATATATATATATATTACCTCGTACATCGGAAGCGTCAGTCCAAACATACATTTTCCATTTACATTACATATTATGTAAACACAATAATATTAGTTAAAAACCATAGTGTAGCCAACTGAGTGTTATATAATTTCAAAAGATATTACTGACTCATTCAAAATAAAAGTTAGAGTAGACGTCTGGTCAAACATTCCATCCAATTCAAGCTTCCTGCCCAGTCCGTTATATCCAGATCATAACCTGCAAGAAGTGGGGTGGTGGGGTTAGCTCAAAGCTAAGTGAGTGAATATATAATCAACAGTCCAACTTAGCATAACAACTCTGTTTACAACAAAGCATCATAAACACATAGCGTCAAAGAGGATCAGTGGTTCTTGAGGAACCCTCATGTTGCGGTGGCCCTCCAAGAACACTTATCAACAAACTGCAGACCTATTCTGCGGTTAATCGATAGCTTGTTGCTATCTTCACTAGACACAGGTTCCTATCAACGATGTGTACAAGGAAACCCCACCAGCCAAACAATAGCAACTAAGCCCAACCAATGTTGACCTCTGAATAATTACATATGCCCAACGGCCACGTATCACATAATCCATAATCATCATGGCATTATGTCAGACTAAACAGTCTATAAATAGTAAAACTATGTTTACCCGTTGTAACCAAACCTGTTACAACTAAATCACACTGAGGGTTACGGTTCCACTCATCATTACCTTAGCCACAAACTCAGAAGTCTAATGTTACTGAGCCGTTCTCCATTATCTGAGAATACAATTAAATAATGAGTTAGTAATTCGTCTCATAACATCTAACTCATTTCATAATCATATAACATATCTCAGTACATTAAATCAAAATACTAAGCAGTAACTAGTTATAATAACTCAGTCAAATCATTGATTAATAATGATAAACAACTCATCATTCCATATTTAGTTTACAACTAAATTCAATTATATAACCAAAATACACAAGTATTTAAGTTGAATAAAAATCACCACAACACACGGGTTACCCGCCAGGTAATCAAAGTACCCGCCGGGTATTTAGGTCTTTCCCAGCTCCAGTTTTGATCCGAACCAAATTAATTTTACCCGCTTTCATTTACCCGTTGGATAAAATTTTACCCGGCCCATTTACTCATTTACCCGTCGGGTACCCTACTAACTCAGTTTACCCACCGGATTGGGTTGTATCTACCGGGTAACCAATCAATCCAACGTACCCGCCGGGTACTAGAACTACCCGCCAGGTAGTTCATTCTGCCCAGCGACCTGCAAATCTGCTCAAACTCAAAATCTGAAATTTTTCAAGAATCATCACAAATCCATGTTCTAATTCAATTAAATACAGTAACTAGTAATCACTAACAACATATAACATCAATACCAATTTCGATATCATCTAAAATCGTGTATCCATCAAATTAGATCAAAGAAAATTTATGAACATCAATTCAAAGAATCAAACTTACAAATTGATTAAGATGAAATAAAGAAGATGATGATGTTGATGAAACTAATCGAATCCCAGCTCAAGTTGTTTCAAGTTTTGTGTCTGATTTTCTTTTGTTGTGAAGTTTTCAAAGGAATCAAGAAAATAAAGTAATTTGGGAAAGTTAAGAAACTTAAGTCGGCTCCCTCCTTAATCAACTCAGTATACCATTTAAAATTAGTCCCTCTTTTTTTAAACCTATTGTCTGGAACCTAAAAATCGTTTACGATTCTAACAATTTTATTTTACCTTCAACTATATATATTTAAAGCAAACAAAAATTTATTAGTCACAATATGTCATTTAACTTTTTAACTAGTATACACAATTAAACATAATCTACAATACTATAAATTTTGAGTCTTGATAATAAATGATAAATCACCTGCTATTATAAATGATGATAAAAAGATTTAACTACATGATTAATGATGGTAAAAAAATGTTATATTTGATTATAACCAACTTAAATGATACTATATAAAACAACAAAAAATTATTTGAGTTTTTGGTCATAAATATAAATAACGATATTTACTCTGTGACTTAATAAGTGTAAATGATGAGAAACCATCTATATGTAATCAACCGTTTGAATTTTCTCATGCAATTAATAAATAGTCATAAAATTTGATAATTAAAGTTTATTTAGTTCGTCCCTTAGTTTCTTGCATTAACTAAATTGAAATCTATCAATCTACTAACCTATAATTTTTGAGTCCTACCCAAATAATGATCACATTGATGAGCCCTAATTAATGCAACTAATAACAACAAAAATGCTTCCCTTAGGTTATTTTTTTTTAAAAGCTAAGTATATTATATAAAACGTCTAGTAGCAAGGCGCTAAATAGACCCCATTGTACAAACCCCAAACGATATACGATGAACCAAAACCGAACTGAGAGGATGCTAAAAAGGATGAAAAAAACCTGGAATTACCAGGAAAAAATCCCCAAGATAGGGGCCGAGCCATCGGTTTTCACCCTAACTCATTTTTGATAGCATCTCGTGTGTACTTGGTTCAAGGATATCACAATTAGACCAACTATATTGCTTTACAATCAAGTACATGAAAAAAAAAAAAAAAAACCTCTATCGATTTTCTCCACAACTTGTACTCCGATCACAGGTCTTCATTCCATATGCTAATCGAACGAGAAACTGGTCCATTGTACCTCATCAAGGCTCCATTTGCTTGCTCTATTCTTGATGCACGGAAACCCCAAGGTTTTGATCTCCTTCAACATTCCTTCTATGTTTACCTTCGAACCATTGAATACCATGTTGTTGCGTGATTTCCAAATGACCCAACAAGCAACCATTATCACCGATTGGATTAAAATCTTTCTCACCGATGAACCTTTTATATGATTAGATAAGAGTATTAAATCCTTGGCTGAGAAGACTATTAGCGGCGGCAACCTGCACCAATCTTCAATCGCATTCCATAAACCATTCGTACCTATGCAACCGGTTAGAAGATGGTCTAATGTTTCTTCTTGTTCGTAACAGAAAACACAAACCATACTATCAATCTGCAATCCTCTTCTACTTAAAGCTACCTTGGAAGGTAACTTATTCAACCATAATCGCCATCCAAAAAAGTTTACCTTTGCCGGAATCAATCTATTCCACGGATACAATGCACCACGAACCTCTTTGTCTCTGGTCTCCAAGATGCTACGTACCGATTGGACTGAGAATAACTTGGAATCTTTAACTCCCCATTCCCAATAATCTTGTTCGTCACTGAAGTGAGCATGCATATCCAGATTATGCAATGCTATCAATTCATTGATAGCCGTATTAGACCAACTCTCATTCTTCCATTTCCAGACAAAACTTCCATCTTCTTGTATTCTGCTCACCACATTGACTTTCTTACATACTTCCAGTTTGAACAATGTAGGAAACCGAGTGCTAAGTTTCCCTAGACCCGACCAGTTATCAAGCCAGAACATTAAGGAGTCTCCTTTACCAATTTTTCCACGGAATTGCGAGTTAATATCAATGCCTTTACTTGAGAAAAAGGCTTCGATAGAACATATTGATTTCCAATTTCCAGCTGCTAATGTTTTGCATGGAACAACCGTGGACCTAAGTTTTGAATCATGCAATGCACTGATCGTACGTCTCCACAATCTTTCTTGCTCGTTTCTGAATTTCCAATATCATTTTGAAAGGAGGCTGATGTTAAATTCTCTAAGTGGAGTTAGACCAAGCCCGCCATGATCCTTAGGCATTGTAACTACTTCCCACGAAACCCAACTGATGCCTTTATTATTTTCATTGCAACCCCATAGGAATCTTCTCCTTAAACCGTCTAATTTTTGAATGAGATGCATTGGAGCTTTATATAAGGAAAAATAATATACCGGAAGGCTTTCAAAAACCGATTTTAGTAGCGTGACTCTACCTCCTATCGATAAGGTTTTAGTCTTCCATAACGACAGTCGTGACTCCACAAGGTGTATAACCGGTTTCCAGTTGTTGAATTGGTTCATATTAGCTCCAATCATCAAACCTAAATGTAAAAATGGAATTTTTCCAATATTACATCCAAGTCTCTCGGCCATCTCAGATACTTCCGAGCTATCGCATCCAACACCAAATATTGATGATTTATGAAAGTTAATCTTCAAGCCCGAAATAAGATTGAAAGCTCGTAAGAATCTGGCAATGAAATCCATGTTTTCCAACCTCCAATCGCCAATTAACATTACATCATCCGCATATAACAAGTGTGAAAGACACGGTCCACTGTTTGGGGTTTTGAGTCCTTTAAAAAGTTCTAGTTCACAACCTTTATTCATAAAAAATGTGAATGCTTCCATGGCAATTATAAAAATAAACGGGGATAGAGGATCCCCTTGCCTAACACCCCATTCAGTGAAACTCCTTAGAGGGGGACCCATTTATTAAAACTGATGCCCTGGCCGATGCCAATATGCCATGAGTCCAACGCCTCCATTTATCCGAAAAATTAATGAACTTAAGTACTTTATTCACAAAAGCCCAGTTAATTGAATCAAAGGCCTTTTCAAAATCTATTTTAAAGAAAAGCGTTTTATGTTTGGCCCGTTTTGCCCATCCAATTAGCTCGTTTATTATTAATGGGCCTTCAAGTATATTTCGTCCCGCCAAAAACCTGGTTTGCACATCCGATATTAACTTCCCGATAACCCTGCATAATCTGTTTGCTAAAACCTTTGAAATGATTTTAGACACACAACCTAATAAACTTATGGCACGGTAATCATTTAAACATGATGGATCTGTTATCTTTGGGATTAAAGTGATAAAACTGGAAGACACACCTTTTTGGATGAAACCATCTTCGTGAAATCGGTACATTAACTCCATGAAGTCTTTTTCCAACTTGCACCAAAAGCGTTTTATGAAACTAAAATTGAAACTGTCTGGTCCCGGGGCACGGTTACCATCACATTCCTTTACCACTTTTAAGACCTCGTCACTTGTAAATCTTGCATCAAGCATGCCACGGTCAACTTCTTCAAGTCTTGCAATACCTTCACAATTGCACGAAGGTCTAACATGAAATGGTTCTCCAAAACGTTTTGCAAAGAAATCTTGTGCTTCCTGTTTGATTTTAATCGGTTCATTACACCATTCACCCCCTATGCGTAGCCAATTAATTCTCGATTTGCAAATCCGATTATTGATGAAACCATGGAAAAATGCACTGTTTTCGTCTCCCTCCACTGCCCATTACGTTGCCTGAGATCCATTACCTTTTCAGCTTCGATTTTGCTAAGTTCCAATCGACATTCAATCTCGTGTTTTAATTCTTGCTCCGAAAGAATTCTTTCTTCAAGTAATTCTTCATATCTTACTACTTGCTCCTTAGCCTTTAATAATATTTCATTTTGCTTCTTCTTAACCGATGCAATCCATATTTTAATTGCATTCTTCAATCCTCTCAGTTTGCTTGCCACGGGTTTTGATGGAATATCACTTGGAATTATGTTATCACAACAACGGTCAACAACACTTGGTAACTCCGGATGATTTAACCAAGAATCGAAAAATCTAAATGGTATTGGGCCAAAATTTCTCGTATCAGTGAGTAAGATGATGGGACAGTGGTCTGATAAGCTCATATTTAGAGCGAAGAACGACGTTTTTGGCCATTTGTTCGAGAACCCCTCACATACCAAAGCTCGGTCTATTTTACTTAGCTTTTGGTAATAATTGAGATCATAATAATTCGATGCTTTCACTTCTTAATTAATAACTGAATATTAGAGTAATAGTTATTACAAGTTCTTTCTTCATTTCTTAACTGTGCTTTCGTTACAAGTTTGTTGGAATAACAAGCAATACTCTTCCATTGGTTTTTTACTGAAAGACAATAACGAGTTATAAATTTTTCAACCTCTACTTCTTCAGTCAGACAATGTGGCATTCTTATTAAATGCATTTGGCGACTTTCTCCCTTATTAATTGGTGTAAGAATTAAGCTCTCCATCTACGTTCTTACTCAAGGTTTTCTTGAAAAATGTAAGTACAATCTGCATCTTTGTATCGATCTTTTATATTAGATTCGTATTCTTTTGATCAGTAATTTTTAATCTGTTGGCATGTAATCTCTGTTCTTCAACTCGTTTTAATTTGTATTACACAAGGTATACGATGTAACTGCAATCCGATTAATGTTTGTAATTTATGTTGGAGTAAAAAATTATCATTTATCAACGTTGTTGAAGAATTGGAATATGCACACCAACTATTCGATGAAATGTGATGTAGAAAGTATGTGACAAACGTCAAAATCTCAGGTCATTACCGCACTCGAATCTTAAACTATGCTTACATCATTCCTTAAATCCTAGTGAAATTTCTAGGTTATGACTCCGTAGTCATAGAACGTCTAGGTGATTGCTTAGTGAATCTTAACTTCCTTTAGATGTGCCAAATTAGGTTACTAAATGCCAATCAAATCAAAGAAAAATTTATCTCTTTATACTTTCACAAAATCCTTATCGAATCACAAAACTGAAATTTCAGTAACTCGACAAGTAAAATCATCGGACGGTATCCGACTAAACACGAATGTTGGTGAAAACATTTCTATAAATAAGCTAATCCTATTTTATAATTAAATAGTAGTTATTTATTACTATATTATTATTTCATTACAATAATATGATAAAAACGTAAACGTTTTGACTAAAACGTAACAAACTCGGTAAAAATGCGCGAATCGAATTCGAAAACTAAATGAAACTCAATAAACCTTTTTTTAACTCAAAATAAAGTATTCTAATAATACCTTTAAAAGGAAATATATCCCAAATATGTCGATAACAAAAACTACGCAAATAATCATTTACCACCCATATGGGCCCCACAAAACCGGACTCCATGCCCCCCCATCATGAGATTCTCTTTTACTTCCCCAAACCCACTCAACACACATGCAAAAGTTCATTTACCAACACTCTTTCACCTCCATTCTCTCCTCCTTCTCTCTAACCCTTCCTTCTCTCTCTAAAACTCTGATATTACAGCCCCTTAAACAACCACCATAATCCACCACAAACCACCATACAACCACCACACAAATCTTCATCCATTTCTCAAGATTTATCAAGATTTCAAGAGCTCAAGAACATCTCATCTCATTTCTGTCCTCCTTTCTTCAAAACATCATTGTGAGAACTTTTCTTACATCTATTTATGCTTATAAACATGTAATAAGGTTCACTCAACAAGTATTATAATAAAACACTACTCAAAAACTAATTCTCTTAACATGAAAAAAACAAAAAGTAAGGAATACTTTCTGTCCAGAAAGTTTGGTCCACTTCCACGAATTTTAGAAAAATCAATTCTTCATGAAAGTGGACGTTTCTATAGTCTATAATCAAGTTCAAGATGTTAGTTTTCAAACCCCGCAAACCTCATATCCTTTTGAGCTCATTTACTATTTTTAATAATTCATATAAAAACACATATACAATCTGCTCTGAAAAGTCAGAAACTTTGTTCATATGGTTTTGACCATATCTTGAGCTACACAACTCCAAATGACTTGAAACCACTGCCCAAATCTTAAAAATTTCATTGGCTACAACTTTCATGAAGACCACTTTTATTGATTCCTTGCAGATTTTGCTTATAAATGTAATCTTCATGCATGCTTTCAGATTGGTCAGTTTCTGGACCACAGAGGAAAAAGAAATTTAATAAAATACTTATACCTTTCTAAAAGTAGTACACAAATTACTGGAACTTGATAATATTTTGGGGATCACCTGTGATTTTTCTCATATTCTATTTCGAATTATAGATTTTTATAAAAATCCGACAATTGGATGTAAAATCTGGAAAATGTAATGTGTGGACTGTTTAGGGTATAACATAAAAATCGGCACTTGTTGACCTACGAAAAGTGAAAGAACTGAGTTTTTATGACATTTGAAAATATTTAAGGGTTTGGTAAAAGTCTCGGGTCAAACCGAGTAGGTTTGACCAAGTCGACAAAAATGGGACTCGGTTTCTAAAAAGGCAACCTTACTATTTTTGGTTAAAACGGAAACCTTAGCATTTTTAGCAAAACGAATAACTGAATGGATTGGGTGACTTATTAAGTAACTTGGACCAAAACAAGACCTGAAAACATAATTTTCACTAAGAACCAAATTCGCGCACCAACCGATAATTACAAACAAAAACAACTTAGACACACGTAACTTATGCTATCACTAAGTATACCACGAAACCAACCTAATATGACTTGTGTGAAAAGTTTGACAATTTCGGATGTTGTACACTTGCGTATTCATTATTGTACTCAAACGCGTTTATTGGACGTTAACAAATTTTAAAGCAAACAAACAATATTGGCACCTTGTAATCTAGATGTTTAGCTAAGCAATCCTTACAAACATAATTAGAAAAGATCCTAATTAGAACCTTCATGTTCATAGGTCATGGATAGGAGTCATACTCATTTAGCACTCGGAATACATCCAAACCGTATCATTCACACTTAACGGTGAGTATTCACAGCCCCATTTTTCTACTGTTTTCATAAACTTTTTGGGGTGAAAAGCATGACTACTTGTTTTCTAAACTGTTCTTTAATGTGTACGCTTAGTAAAACTATTCTTGAAAGAGGTACACAGTCCATATTTTACTACGAAACTTATCTTGTTTATTGAAACTGCCCTTGAACTTGTGCACTAGTACAACCTTTCTTGAACGTGTACACAAACTATATCTTACTGCAAAGCTGTTCTTATTGAATCCGATTACGAAACTGCTCATGATTGAACATTTACTACTTTGATATTAAAAACTGTTCTGGATATGTACACATGCTATCTCTTGTGCTAAAAATGTTTCTATGTGTACATATACTATTTATACGCTCTTATTGTATGCTTGTGACTCTATCGCATCTAAAGTCCCCGGTTTTTCTCTTACACAGCCTATTAACTCATTATTGAGCCGATGGTTGATATGGATAGTACTATTTGGAAGGAGGCCACCTTCCCACTCTCTCGTGCATGTGAGTGCATACCACCAACTCTATATGTTTGCGATAGGACATATCTTTGGGGCGTTGTTTCTCGGGCCAGTAGGTTTGGTTGTGGACTCAAGCTATACATGTCGTTCTTAAATGTAGATTGCGTATAAATGACTATTTACGTAGGAATGTAAATCTTTCAATCATGGTTTGATACTTTTTAATTGGTCTCGCATCTATATCCAAAACCTGTGAACTCACCAACTATATTTGTATAGTTGACCCTCATTTTTCATGCTTTTCAGGAAACAGTCTATAGTTATGGATTGAAGCTACACTTATCTTTATTATTGTTGTTGTCTTGAGATGTACTTTTTTTACCTTTCGGATGTATGCGGATGGATGATCTTTGTATTTTGTACCGTAGACGTTGTGAACACCTTAGTGGTAGTATCTTGTGAACATTGTAATAGTTGTACCTTATGTAATGAAACCATTGTGTTGTTACATCTCGTGTTTCCGCTTTAGCGGGGTGTGACAAAGTATTTAAACTTATTATGTTCCATTATGGTCGTAATATCACGCACGGATTTTCTTCAACCAAACGAACAAGGTGCCATTAGAAGAAGATATCAATATTAATATAAAGTAAAATACTCTTAAGGAGCTCAAACCGATGTTGTTTGGTTCAAAAAGAAATCGAGGAGCTCCAAACTTGATGCAGTAGAATCCCGAGTAAAAACCTTCAATGCTATCCAGTTCGACTAAGGCACGTTGAGACTTGAGACTGTGATATCAAAAGAAGCATGGGATGCTTGGGAGAAAGTTTCCAAGTGGTGGGATCTTGATAGATTAAATGTTCCTTTGGCTAGGGAGTTAATTAATGCAGTTTGAGAGACCTGGATGGTAATCTGATCGGGATCACAAAAGTTTGGTTAGTTATGATATGGTCATTAGCTTACAGATTATTGTGGCACATACATAATGTTATCATTGGGTTAGGGTGGTAGATTTAGTTTTTGAATGGTGTAACACCCCCAAATTTACTGTTTGGCGGAAGCATACTTTGGGGTGCTACTAATCAATAATCTAAACACACAAGGTATATAATGAACGACTCTATATGTGTCGTTTTAAACGTTACATTGATAAATCAAATGTTTATGTCAATTAAGCTAGTTACATTAGCTCGTGTTCGTAATATGAGAGTTTTAAAAACATAATTCGTTATACAAAATCTAATAATGCAATGAAATCTTTGAGGTTTTTGCATGGAGACTCGAGCTAATATGCATCCTGATGGGCAGTCCAAATCTATTGCTGTGTACCTGAGATACATGCTAAAAAGGTCAGCTAACGCTGGTGAGCTCACAGGTTTGTATAATAAAGCAATGTGTATGAACCGCAAGATTTAGTATCATGATTTGCAACGAAGCAAATAAATAAATGAGTGTGTATACAGCCATGAGCACATAGTCTGAGCTTAACTGAGGTGTCAGGATCACAATCAAGTGCCTGATCGAGGGTGCCTCCTTGCGAGTGCCTAATCTACACTCGTATGAACAAATGATAACGCGTCCGTTTGACCAGTTGGGGCTTCCAACCCGGACGGGGATCGTCAATCCCATATGGTACCATACACTAACATTCACGCTACAAAAGTATTACCAAACTATGCTATGGAGGGCTTTAAAAATGATTAGTGTGAAAACTCATGTAGTACATATCGAGGTTTTAGTACTTGCGTTCATATGTAAAACAAATAGAGCAATGTATCCCACCCCTGAGTGAAAAACACTAAAAGAGGGGACATGAGACTCACCTGAGTCTTGAAATCGGGCGTTTAAATCAATAAACGTGTATCCGATATAAATAATCTGTAGGTTCTCCGAACCCACAACCTTCTAATGCCCTAAGCACATAAGGTTGTATGTATGAGTGAATGTCTCAAAAGATCATTCATGCTAGTTGTTCACTTAACTAGTTATGTCCAAGGTTTGTTATCGTTGTGCTTAGTAAATATGTGTGGCCCGTTGGTGACGATATTATTATTAGGTTTGTATACTCATTGATGCTGTTGTATGTTCATGTAGTGTCGTATATAGTTAAACAATTTTGTATGAAATCGAGACATAGTGAAAATAGGTGTTTTCAACAATCTGTGATATGCGACACAGTGGTTATGTCGCTAGTTATTGTGGCGACATAAAAGTAGTGTCGCAATTTAGCAAAATAAATTAAGTATGCGATGTAGAAGTCTGTGTCGCATGTTGCGACATGAAGTGTGTAGCGACATAAGGATTGGTGTCGCAGATTAGGGTTTTGGATTTTGATGCGATATAATGGTTTTTGTTGCGGTGTTGTGTCGCACGAGTGCGACATAAAGTAGTTGTGTCGCAGAATCGGGCTGAGATGGTTTTTGTTCTTGAGGGCTAAGTCAAAAATGCTCGGTTTAACCCGAAACTATTACACAACTTCTATTATGTTATAAAACTTATAGAAAATATGTTTTGTGACCTTTGGTGACCCGCAAGTGTCGTTTTTAAACCGGAAATGAAAATGTCACTTATGTTTATGTCTTTCCGAAATTACTCGACTTTGTCCTTACCTTTAGACCATACAAATGGCTAATGTAGAGTCTGGTAATTTTTACACATATTCATATATGTCTTAGCTTTAGATTCCATATTTTTACATGATCTATAGTTTAGTATTTTGTCCGGAATAAATTTCCAAAGCCGCAAGGGTCAATCAGTCACGTTTTAGTGCCTTTGTGTACAAAGAATTCACTAGAAAATAAATCGTGCATTTAGGGTTGAATGTATCAAAAGAGAAGTTGTTTTTAACATAAAAACAAAGCTTTTCCAACTGGATTCACCTTCTAATTCGTCCTATAACTCGAGATATGCACAAATCATTTTGGTCAAGTCTGACCTTGTACCATCATTTCAGTTCTTAAAAGTAGCAAACGACTGAGTTAGAGCATGAGGTTAACATATTTGAAAATGAGACTCAAAATGCTACAATTTAGGCTTAAGAAAAGCTAGGTTTCATCAAGAAATGGTTCGGTTATGCCCGATCTAACCCGATCTAAATTATTACCCAGCGGGTAATGTTATTATCCAATGGTTCTCCGCAAGTTCAAACGATTTTTATGTAGATTTATGGACATAATCAGTGAGGAATGAAACACTAGCATGTAGTTATATGTTAAGCAAGTAGATTTAACGAAAATCTAAAGGGTTCTTCCAAGAAAAAGTCAAGTATAGGGCTGAAACAAAGGAGTAGCTGCTGTTTCTTGTTTCGGTTCGTGTTCATTGCTCCTCCTTACTCAAAACGATGGATGATGATGTTAGATAAGTGATGGAAGTGTAAGGTGGTTCTTGGAGCTCGTGGAGGAGGTTGAGAATGGTGGTGGAGTGGCTGGAAACTCGTTGGAGGGGAGGTGGAGGGAGGGAAAAGGATAAGATTTGTGTTTTATGTGTAAAAGAAATGAGAGATAAGGGTTAAGTGTGGTTTTTATATGGGGAAAGTTTAGGGCTGCCCATTTGGGCTTCTTGGGGCCGACTGGGCCTGAGCTCACGGGTCTGGGCTCGTGGGTTTGGGTTCACAACTCGTTCCTCGGACTCGTGTTATGTTTGTTAGTCGGTTATACGTTAATTGTGCGGTTTAAAAGTTAGGTTTGTTCGATTGATCTCTCGTATACATTTTTAGTATGTAAATGGTATATGGGAATGGCTAAGTATTTTAAAATACTTGTTTTATGTTTCCAAAATACGTTTTGAATTTCTTTCGGGTGTCATGCTCGATTTACGTTTTTTCGCAGATATGTTACGTTTTAAACCAAACGTAACAGTTTTAATTTATTATTATGCAATAATATTATATAGTAAATAATGACTATTTAATTATCAAATAGGTTTACATTATTTATGAAAAACTTGTCACCAACGTTCCATATTTGAGGTGTTCGGATTCCATCCGAATCGAAAATGCACGATTTAATTAAATCGCGTATGAGTATATATAACAATATACACAATGATACATACAATTAGCCTAACACAGAACTAATTACATATATTATAAAATGATTAGGCACTAATTGCTAGTCCTAGTTTGGCGGGTGTCACAAATGACCACTAAGAATGTTTGAATGGATCTCAGATAGACTCAAGAGAATTAAAAATTACATTAGTGAGGTGGCTGTAAAATATATCCAGTGTTTTTATTATAAGGTAAATGGGTCAGAATAGTTGATGATTATTGGGTTCTATTTGTAGCAATTTTAGTGGATGTTTTGAAGAGTTCTATATGGCAATATAAATTCATTTGGATTGTTACTTCTCCTGCACTATTTTGTTCACGTATCGATGGCCCATTAAAGTTGAAGTTGGTGGTTTTTTAGAACTTCATGAATAATTTGTCATATGTATAGGTTTTCATTTTTGGTCAGGGACTCACAAGACTTTTGTTGTTGCACTAGCAAAAAGATGGACTGCCTCTCCTTTGTACTTTGCTTCTCTTTTCGTAATGCCATACATATATTACTTACCAAAAAATTTCTATGATTTTTTATGGAAGATGTATCATGTTAATTATAGAGCACCACACTCGATGGAAATTAGCTTATCAACTCAGATATCAATTTGCGATAATGACTTTAATTTACATGTTTTCCTGATCATTTATTTATATTTTTTGATGGGTTACTTTGGAAAAGGGTAATGGCGTCTTATTGTCATAGCAGAGATAAGGTTTATGGTTCTTTTACACCAATTTTATTTTTCTTTACTTCTTTTATTATGCATATTTCAAGAAAATTATTGATGGCTATGTATTGTTCTAACTTCTAAACAAATTATTTATGGTGACATCGTACTGCTTTCAAACGGGCATGTGGTTGGGATGATAAGAAGATGTTGAATGTATTTTAAGCATGAGTTCTTTATTTAATATTACTATGTATTGGGTTATTTATTGAATTCGATTGTTCAATCGATAATCGAGACTCTTATGTAGTGAACTTTTTCTCGCACATACATATTTAATCAGATATATAAAAGCCAAAAATAAACAAAAAGGACAATATAACACAACATGTCAATACAATATTAAAGAACAAATAGTAAAGTTGAAACCCGTGCATCGCACGAGCATAAATCTCTAGTAAAATAGTCAATTTAATTTTCTAACACATTAAATAATAATTTAAAGTTATGAATTTACCTAATTACCACTAGGCTCCTAAAGTGGGTGCTACAATTTTCAAATACAAAATCAGTTTCCAATCTTTCAATTTCAAGTATTCCGAGACTCAATTCATCATCCCCTTCATCTCCTCTAACCTAAGTAAGTCAAATTCTCTATGGTTTCAACCTAGAAATGGGGATTTTTAAGAGTTTTATGCAATTAGTGGGAGTAAATCCGAACTTAGGGTTTATGTATATGAAATTAGTATTAGTTAATGTTTTAGTAATGATTATGTAACACCCCGCAAATTTAAACGCGATTACGTACACTAAACCTTTGCATTTTAGGCTAATTCCCTAGCTTTGAGTGAATTCACAACACATTTTAGAGGTAAGTCTAGCAAAGCCCAACTAGTTAATACGCGTAGTATTGCATAATACTTAACTTGTATAATTACGTACAAAACAATTGGAACAAACGCGACAAAAATATATGTATGTTGGTGATCAAATTTATTTAATAAAATGAAATTATTAAATAACGTTATTATTTATTATTATGTCGATAATATTTACAAGGTGTTCGTATCAAACAAAAAAAAACATATTCTGCGCGACAAAACATATCCGTAAAACTGGAACAAAATAAAGTTAAACTTGTATAAACCAAATAAATTAATTAGAACTTAGAAATTTCCTGTTTAAAATATTATTATATTTAATAATCGGGGAAACGAACACCACACGGAACGCAACCAGGGGGGACGAAAAGGGGAGACAAAACCCCCTCCTCATCCCCTCCTTTCTTTCATTTCTACCTATCTCTTTCTCCCTCTTTACCCTCATTCCTCTCATCTCTCTCTCTAAACATACTTCCACCACCCACTTTGACCATCGAAAATTACCACGAAACGACCTCAAATCACATAACTCCTTTAGAGAAAAACGATCACGACAACGAGGGCTACGTAACCACCTTTTCGGATTTCTCTCGTGACAACTTTGTAAGATCCCGACAATCCCGCAAACTCTTAAATCTTGCAATTTACTTTGATATCTCGTGTTTATAATACTTAATATACCATGTTTTAGTGTTTTTATCAAATGATTATGTCCAAATCGAAGCTTAAATCTCATTTTTACAAACTGATCTACGAACAGTTCTAAGTGACGCATCAGGCCCAAAAGCAGTACAGCGACACTTAAGTGACGCACTAAGTGTCGCATAAAACCCTCTTTTTGCGTCACTTCGCCAAGTGACACCACAAACCCTCTTTTTACGAAACTTACACCGACACTCCTACCCGACACTTCCATACGTCACTAGCTTAAGTGACGCCTATACTCGAATACTGATTTAGACCCGACACTTGTACCCATCACTTGTTTAAGTGACGCCCCTATGCGTCACTTCCTCGAGTGACGCTAATAATTCAGAACTTACCATTTTATGCGACACTTCCTAAGTGTCGCTACCCATATCTTAGTGACGCCTCAAGTGTCGCTTAAAACAGAATACTTGTAACATCTTTTTCACTAAGTGTTGGACTTAACCGAAAACGAATACTTGTATACGATACAATACACGAACTTTATAAACATTAACAACACTCTTATATTATTGAAATGTTGATTTCAAACCACTACCAACGAGTCGTATACATTTTCACAACTACGAAATACAAACGTAAACGTTAAACAAATACTTTAGACATAACTTAGTTGTACGAACACTAGCATGGATGGTCGACCTAGACATCCACGTACTTATTAAAATCTCATACGTTTAGGACGTTAGGAGATTCCGGACTATACTTGGACTTTAGACATTGCTAGCACTCGAACATACTTAACTCAACAGGTGAGTTCACAGCCCCTACTTTTACTGCTTTACTACTTTTGAACAGGGGTGGAAAACATAGTCAACTGCTTTACTGATTGCCATAACTACTTTTGCTTACATGATTGTTTATCATATTTGTTTACTCACACGATTTGAGTACTTTGAACTGTTAAACCCTTACAACAAAACTGGTATTTATGAAACAATATTTTTATACTATAAATGTGATAAAACTTGTTTGGTAAACCGGAGAACGACCGGTACTTTTTATGTAAACGCTGAAGAACGACCAGCAACGTATTTTAGTGCCAGAGAACGACTGGCCAAGTGGACGGGAGAACGACCCGTGCGTCTTTTGACCGGAGAACGACCGGTACTGTGTTTCGCTGGAGAACGACCAGCAGTATTTATTGCCAGAGAACGACTGGCCGAGTTGGACGGGAGAACGACCTGTGCGTATTTAGACCGGAGAACGACCGGTACTGTTTTGGAAACGCTGGAGAACGACCAGCAACGTATTGCAAACTGTATTTTGGGTAACGTCCCACGCAAACTGTATTTTGGGCAACATCCCAACCGAACTATATTTGGATAACATTCCACTAAATGTTTACTTAACTATTATGGCAATAACTATTTGTTAACGTATTGGTTTTAAAAACTCTGCTTACAAACTTGATTCAACTATTGCAAACATAAAACCTGTGAATTCACTCAACCTCGTTGTTGACTTTTACTATGTTTTTAAGGGAATTAGCTGCATGTAAGACATCCTACACACATGGAATGTAGGCGACCCCCGAAGGAATAGGATGCCAACTTTTGACAACTGGATTTCTTTTATATAACTAAGTTGTTTAGTCATATTTACGAAATCTACTTTTATATTTTAATTACTTTTCAACTTATACGATTCGATGAATCGTAAACTTTGTAACTATTACTTTTGGCATCTTAATATATATTATGTTCTGTGTAATCATAAGCTCTGATACGTATACATGTACTGTGCATTGTGGCACTCCCCATACTTAACAAAATGTTTCCGCTAAACTCAATCAACGAATTTTGGGGGTGTTACAGATTGGTATCAGAGCCATTAGTTATAGCGAACTAGATTTCTTAGGTGACTTAGTGTGACACCCGGTCAAAAATGACCCAAAATTAACTCCAAATTTAAACCTTAAGTACTCGTACTCAGAACAAACTAAAACAAAGCATTTAAATATTATATATATAAATACATATATAACGTTTAACGATTATACACAAACAAATCTGATACAACGCATAAACTTAAAACGGACGTTGGTGAAAAATATTTTTTAAATAATGTATTATTATTAATGAGAATAATAATTATTTATTTAGTTGAATATTTAAACACATTTAGTACATTTAAAACTATCCATTAACTGAATTGAAACAAAGATATAATTTTTGTTCTCATTAAAAGTATTTTTAAAAGATACTTCGATTAAAAATGTAAACGATTATATTTTTAGAAATTTATCATTTGAAAACATTATACTACTTTTCGATCGGGTACAAAAACACGGGTATTTTGTACCATAAGCGGGAGCCAACCAACTCCTATAATTGGAGTTGGCCGGCTACATCAAACACACCCTTCTTCCTTTTCATTTCATTCCTTCATCACCATTAAATTTCTCCACATCTCTCTCGATCTCTTTCAAAATCAAAAACAAAAAATCAAACAACAACATAATCATCATCATCTTCTTCATCAAGTGATCATCATCATCATCTTGTTCTTCATCATCATCGAGTTCATCATCATAGTCACTCACGGTTTCCATTTTAATACGTAAGAAATTCTCCACGTAATCTTTATGTTTTCGTGTTTAAAATACATTTATAAGCATGCTTTTATGTTCTATAAACTGATTATGTCCAAGAAACTGATTCCCCATCGTTATTCTATGATTCTGATATGAACAGACCCTGAAACATCCTTCAGCCGATCGGCTATGTGAAACCAGCCGATCGGGTAACTTTTCCCCAGCCGATCAGTTATGTGCTATTTTCCAGCAAACCATATTTTGTAAATTTGTAGCCCTATGAGTTACGGTCGTTTGGCCGCCTGAATCACCTCAATCCGAGTTCGTATGGGGGAGATATGGCCAAAATGGTCCAGCCTATCCAAATCAGTTTAACGACGAATGTTTTTACGAAAACAAACCAAATTATGTTTTTGAAATATAATATTAATTCCGTCACCAATGGGCCGTACTTATTTACAAACTCAAACATAAACACTTATTAAATACTTTGGGGCATAATTAAACCGAACAAACACTTATACGGATGGTTTAGTTAAACATCCACTTACTCGTTATAATCTCACATATTTAGGGCATTAGGAGATTACCATTGGAACAACTCACGTACTTTAGTATTGCTTGCTCTTCAGGTGAGTCTCACGGCCACATTTTACTATTTTTGCTTTGGGGGAGTGTGACACCCGACGATTTAGGGTTATTGATTAACTCTCTAGAAACCCTAATTACGTGTGTTTAGTTAAGTATTAGGCTAAATACTTGTAATTACTTGTAACTATTTGTATATTTATGTGAATATACACCCCCGTAATTGATTTATATTACGCTTACGCAATTTGGTGAAATTGTGCAAAATGACCGGACGGAGTTCGACACAGTATAAATACGACGTTGGTGAAAATATTTCTATAAATAACATAAATCTTTTTTTAGAAGTTATTTATCATATATTATTATTTTAAGATAATAATACACGAAAAACCTAGACGTTTCGATTTAAAACGTCTCAAACACAACGAAAACGCGCGGAACGCGCCCGACAATCGAACGAAAGTCGAAACATATTTTTATAATTTAAAATATGTCATTTTGTGTAAAACTATTATTAAAAACATCGTATAATGATTCATCAATAAAAACGGCTATTTAAAACGTTATGCGATTAAACCTCCGAAAAATGTATACGCAAATCGAGACCGAACAAAAGATGGAACATTTTTATAAATGTTTTCAAGTAAATATATAATATATCTTAAGTGAAATTATTAAGATTTAATTTCTATTAAAAACGCGTGCTTAAAACGATTAACGTATATATAAACACCGAAATAAACGAGGAAACGAACACCGCGCGAAGCACAAATCGGATAAACAAGAAAATGACCAAAATACCCTTGGTGGGACCACATGGGGGCCGGCCACCCCATGTGCCACCTTCCCCCTCCATCCACTCCTTGAACATGCAAATTAATCATGAGCATCTTTTCTTACAAGCCATACATATCTCATGCAAACAATCCATTTGACTTCAACACTTAAACCATTCATTCAAACTCCTCTCTCTCTATTATTTCCTCTCAAGAAAATCAGTAGATTTTAACCACCATCACCACAAATATCCACCATCATTCATCAAGAAATCAAGAGCTTGAAGAAGAAAAGGAGCTAAACTCAAGAACATCATCATCTTCTTCTTTTTCCTTTGTTTTCACCACCTCCATTGTAAGGATACCAACACTTTCTCTCTCTAAAACTGATTTCATGTGGTTTATTTACATGTTATAAGGTTCATCTAACACTACTATGTCCAAAATCTTGGTCAAAACACGTTTTTCATACACACATGTAAATTGACAGATTCTGTCCCTAAAAAGTCAGTTTAGTAAATCGACCATAACTTGAGTTCTAGAAAGAGTTAGAAGATGCATTTTTTTTAAAAAAAAATTGCGTATTGAAAAGATCTACAACTTTCGTGTGTTACACTTTTTCCAGAAACGCGCACGTTTTTCTCTACTGGCCGATTTGTGGGACTGGTCTGGGTGAAAACAGAAACTGGGCTATGCATTGCTATTTATTTTGTTTCTCTATGAAGATGGGACTTAAAAGTCTTAGAAAACATATGTTAGATACTAAACACAAAGAAGATCAGTTGGTAACATTTGTGAGACTTGATTTGGACCAGAAATTGGTAAGATACATGGTGAAACAAACCGACAAAAGTCAAAAATGTGAAAACTTGAAGTTTTGGGACTTTTATAAAAAATGACACTCTTGGTGAACTCCGACATGAACCGACAATTTATTTGGACTCTATAAACTGATATTTGGGTTGGGTGAAAGTTTTGGGTCAAACCAAGTAAGTTTGACCAAGTCAACAAAAGTGGCTCGATTTCGAAAAACTTACTATATTTGGAAAATGGTAACAAAAATGAACTTGGGTGACTTAGTTAGTAACTTGGACCAAAAACTAATTTTAGAAAGTTTCCCGAATGAAAAACTGACACTTGGTTACACTTGGGCTAAGAATGGAATTCTGGCCAGACGTTAGTGTCGCATGACCTGCGACACTATCTAAGTGTCGCTATTAGTGTAGCTACTTATTGAAAATCGATTTGAACATGCGACACAAGACTTACTGTCGCTACCTTGTGACACTCACTGCGACATTGACCCTAGTGTCGCATGACCTGCGACACTCGCATACGCTGCGACACTTACCCTAGTGTCGCATGACCTGCGACACTGACACTAGTGTCGCTACTAGTGTCGCTAAAGACAGAATGTATGGAACTTGTTTTTCACTAAGTATTGAACATGGGTAACAACTTATAACCACACATGATACATACTATAACAACGTATACAATGACACAAACTTAATAATAATGTCTTAAAGAATTATTATTACAAACTTTCACCAACGGGCCGTACACGTTTTGATAAACAAACTCAAACTACTTATTTGGACAAACTAGTTGATGAACTAGCTATAGGTGGACATTAACCCTCCACCTATACTATTGGTTTAAGTGGACATTAACCCTCCACTTACATAGATGGTCTGTAAGACATCTACTCATACATACACAACCTTATACGTTTTGGACGTTAGAAGGTTACACACCGGCTTGCTTGCTTATTTGACTATTTGCTAGCTACTTGCTAAACTCAGGTGAGTTTCATAGCCCCTCTTTTACTGTTTTATAAATATTTTGGGGGAGAATACATACTACAACTGCTTTATATAATTGCTTTACACAACTGCTTTTATGAACACAAGTACAACAAACAACGTTATACGGATTGCATGAGTTAACACACTAATCCATTTAAAGTCCTAACACATCATAGCTTATTTAATTTGGAATAAGCGCGAGTATTAGTAAATAGATCTATTTGGGACTGACAACCCCGTCCGGGTTAGTCGCGCTAACCTGTCAAACGGACGTATTAATATTTGTACACGCGAGTGTACCGGATTAGACACTTGCAGGGCACCAACGATCGTGTACTCGAAAGAGGCACGACACACATTGTTAAGCTTCGGACTATGAGCTCATGGCAAATGGTATACCCTATTTTTGCATACGTGCAACTACTATTTGTACGGTACAAAGTGTACTATCTTCACTGATCATAAAAGTCTTCAACATATATTTGGTCAGAAAGAACTCAACATGAGACAAAGACGTTGGGTTGAACTACTGAATGATTACGACTGTGAAATCAAGTATCATCCGGGAAAAGCTAATGTGGTAGCGGATGCCTTAAGTCGTAAGAAAGAACTAAACCTCGCAGAGTTCGAGCTTTGGGATTGACAATCCACTCGGACCTCATTACTCAAATTCGTGACGCTCAACAATTAGCCTTCACTCCCGAACGCCTTAAGGAAGAATCCTTGAAGGGAATGGAGAAACAACTTGAAACCAAAGACAACGGAGTGTTGTACTTCATGAACCGAATTTGGGTTCCTTGTGTTGACAAACTACGTAGCCTGATATTGGATGAAGCTCATAAGTCCAACTACTCGATATATCCTGGTGCAGATAAGATGTATCACGATTTGAAAGGTTTCTATTGGTGGCATGGCATGAAACGAGGCATTGCCACCTATGTTAGCAAATGCCTGACTTGTGCGAAAGTCAAGGTCAAATACCAAAAGCCATCTGGGCTTTTGCAACAACCCGAAATGCCCAAATGGAAATGGGAACACATCACGATGGACTTCATCACGAAGTTACCGAGAACAACATCCGGAGTTGACACCATATGGGTAATTGTGGATCGATTGACTAAGTCAGCTCACTTCCTTGCCATCAAGGAAACCGATCGGATGGAAAAACTAACTAGAATCTATCGGATGGAGATTGTCTCCCGACATGGTGTGCCACTATCTATCATCTCCGATAGAGATGCATGATTCACATCTCGCTTCTGGCAAACACTTCAACATGCATTGGGTACTAGACTCGACATGAGTACTGCCTACCACCCACAAACCAACGGCCAGTGCGAGCGAATGATACAAACGCTCGAAGACTTGTTAAGAGCATGTGTGCTAGACTTTGGAGGTAATTGGGATACTCACCTACCTCTAACCAAATTTTCCTATAACAATAGTTATCACACCAGCATACAGATGGCACCATTTGAGGCGTTGTATGGACGCAAGTGCCGATCGCCACTCTGTTGGGCAGAGTTGGGCGACAAACGGTTATCAGGTCCTGAGATAGTCCAAGAAACAACGGACAAGATATCTCAAGTACTTAATCGATTGAAAACAGCCCTCCTGAGATAGTCCAAGAAACAACGGACAAGATATCTCAAGTACTTAATCGATTGAAAACAGCACGTGACCGACAAAAGAGTTATGCCGAAAATAGACGGAAACCTTTAGAGTTTCAAGTAGGTGACAAAGTCCTACTCAAGGTAGCACCCTGGAAAGGGGTTGCACGATTTGGCAAACGAGGAAAACTTAACCCACGATACATCAGACCGTTCGAAATCCTTGCGAGGATTGGTCCTATCGCCTACAAGCTCAAACTACCACAAGAGCTTAGTAGTATCCATGACACCTTTCATGTATCTAACTTGAAAAAGTGTCTTTCTGATGAAACACTTATCATTCCTCCTGACGAAGTCTTCATTGACTCAAAACTAAATTTTGTGGAGGAACCTATCGAAGTTATGAACACGAAAACGCAGAAACTTTGACATAAACGAATCAAACTTGTTAAAGTTCGTTGGAACTCGAAACATGGCCCAGAGTTTACCTGGGAATGAGAGGACGAGATACGAAAGAAATATCCTCACTTATTCGAGAGCGTGACCGCGACTCACGGCTCAACCTAAATCTCGGGATGAGATTTCCCTAACAGGGGGAGAATGTGACAACTCTCCAATTTAGGTAACAATTAACTTAAGCATGTGCATTCTTACGCTAATTTCCTGACAAAAGTTTAAACAAAAACTACAAATGTGAAATAAGTCTAGCAAGCTGATGCTGTGTAAACAGAGTCAAAATTATAAATAGAAATACCTTCTTACTACACACAACATAGGCAAGAATACCTGATCGTGTAATAGTATAGTATGGTAAGTACGAGTCGAACACAGGGAACGGATATTAGTTCAAATAAAATGGAAATTTATACAAATAAGAAAAACAAATAAAAGAGGAGGGCGTTTTAGTTCCGATCGAATAATTGGCAAACAATTATGAAAATTGATTTGTTAACTAAAACTTAATTAGGAAATAAAGAAATAATAAAATAATTACTTAAACAAAGTATTTAATTCAAATGATAAAAGAAATGCATTTGCTTGGATTACTTTCCTTAGATTCCGGAAATCATCTTATTGAATTACTAACAGATGGATTTATTGGTGCTTTAACAAATATAACCATTCTTCCTTACAAGACAAATTGATATAAACATAATCAAGAAAGACACGAGGTTGATTTCAACACACTAACAGTTCAATTTAATGTTGCCCACCAGATTGTATTCTAGATTAAACCAACACCGTTCATGTGATTTATTCTCTTGACTTGAATCAACAAAGTCTATAACTAATTAAAGTTATCTCGTTCATTAATGACCATTATCAGTTATTAACCCTAACCTGTCAAACTCAATATATTCAGCAACAATCGTCAATTGAAATCAACAATTATCAATAATCTTATAATTAAAAGGAAATCAATCTCAATTAATCATAAAACCACGTTAGGTAATCACTAACAATCATTCAATAACCAAGGTTCTTCGAATAAACACATAAACTTTCAACAAATCCAATTAAATCCGTAATCTAAGAATCATTATCCAAGCAAATACAATAAAGAATTAGCCAATCATAATATCACAGAAACTCAGATTCATTATCATAACCGAAATCATAATCAAATGAAAGAAAGAAATGTTTTCGAACCGAGAAATCAAAATAAATGAATTAGCAATTGATAGCCTTCAAATCTTCTTGCTTCTTGATCATCCAAATGCTCCAAATTAAGGGTTTTGAGAGGTAAAAATCGGCTGTGAAGAAAAGTGTGTAATCCCCCCTCAAAATGAAATGATTTTGGTTTTGTAGGGTTTCTGCCGAATCAATCCATACGCCGTATGGACGTTCATACGCTGTATGGATTGAAAAGCCCATGGATCCTACCCTCGTACTCTGGCGACCCGGCTCACTCAATCCATACGCCGTATGGACATCCATACGCCGTATGGATTGAAAAATATGACTTTTCACCAAATCGACCTCCATTCTTCAACTTTAATCTTTTCACCTCCTTTTCTTCAATAATGACTGGATTTCTGCTTCTTTTCCAATTCAAGGTCCAAATAATTCCTAAATGCAAATATGAATGAATTGAGTATCTTATTCACATGAAATGCATAAGAAATGTATTGAATAAAGGGATAATTAGCACTATAAAATAGCACATTTTGGCGTTCATCAAACATCCTCCACTTGAATCCTACTTGTCCTCAAGTAGACTATTGATTCAAAAACTTCAAAACTTTAAATATGAACGGCAAACAAAAATGCAAAAGGACTTACATACTACACAGCACTTGCCAAACCAAATTCTTATCTTAAAATCAATTCTACCTTAAAGGTTAGCAATCAAGAAACTCTCTAAGGGAAACAACTTCTAATACATTATTATTAGACATAAAAGATAATTCACTCAGATTACCGATATTGTCAACTACTTAAACAATCTAAATTCCAGAAATTGAGCTCAACTTTTATTATTCTAGCAGGCTTTACCCTTGATTCTCAATAGCAAAATACCCTCATATAAATAACATGTCACAATTTTCCAAATAATGAACATCCAAATAAATCAATCATTTTTCAAACCAAGACATTGGTGACAGGTCTGTACCTTAGTACAACAGAGCGACATAACTTGGTTTTGGTTTTTCAATTCATGAGTCCTTCATACTCTTTTCTTTCTTATTTTTATAATCAAATATACTGACGGAAACCAGGTCTGTACTTACGTACAACAGAGGAGCCAACACCCAGTATATTCCCAAATGAAGATAATTAGAATTTCAAAATTATGGATTATAACACGCTATCATATAAGGATTAGGACTAAAGTCATACCTTGCTAAAGATCCTCTTAAGGTAAATCCCTACTTAAAGTATTAAATTTCTTAATAGCTCAATAACCTTCAAAAAGATTGCCTATCGATACATCACATAATGAACTATCTAATATTTAAAAATTAGATACATTTCATCCATTGAATTCCCAGAATATGTTACAAGATTTGCTAAACTTTACGCAGAATACAATTTTAAAATTTAAAATATAGGTTGAAAAATGACTAACATAGAATGCCCTTTAACTCAATATTTACCATTCATATCTTAAGGACAAATAAACTTCTTTTCCCCCATCCCCCAGTATGCAATGTCCTCATTGCAAAAGAAAACAATAATATAGGGAATAGAAAAGAAGTGAAACAGAAAAACTCCCCTGATCAAGAAGAAAACATTAGAAGGCGATCCATATAAGAAAAATATACAACATCACACTTCCGTAGGCTACACGATTGCATTTAGCGTATGCAACAAGCCTTTAAACCCTTCAGTATCCTGAATGGACGAGTTGTAGTCTCGTGAGGGTTTCCAAGGAACACACCCACAAAGTTCAAACCTACAAACAAAAACAAGAAAACAAAATAATAAAAATAACGAGTTGTCTCCCGTAAGCACTTTTATTTATCACGTCGGTAAGCTCGACATTTTACTTCATAACTTAACTCAAATTCATCTCCAAATCACGCTTGGAGTCCCTTGCATCACGATAGTATTTCTTCAACCGACTTCCATTTACCTTGAAAGTTTTTCCAGAATAACCTAGCAGATCAACCGCTCCAAAGGGATAAACTCTTTCAACTACAAACGGTCATGTCCAGCGGGTCTTTAACTTACCAGGAAACAAATGCAAGCGTGAACTGTATAGGAGAACCTTATCACCTTTCTCAAATGTATGATTCGACTTAAGACGAGCATCATGCCATTTCTTTGTTCGCTCCTTAAACAGTCGTGAATTGTCATAGGCATTCACCCTTAACTCATCCAACTCATTTAGCTGGGCCATTCTCTCTTTTCCAGCTAACTGATCATCAAGATTGCACTGCTTTAGAGCCCAGTATGCCTTATCCTCCAATTCGAAAGGTAAGTGACAAGCCTTCCCATAAACAAGACGATAAGGTGTTGTTCCAATTGATGACTTAAAAGCTATTCGTGCCGCCTATAATGCATCATCTAACTTAAACGACCAATTCTTAGGATTTCCTACAATTGAACGTTCTAAAATATGCTTCAATCCCCTATTGGTTACTTCCACTTGACCACTTGTTTGTGGATGATAAGCAGTTGAAAATTTGTGGTTGACTCCATACTTCCGCGGCACTTTTTCCAATTGAGCATTTGTAAAATGCATCCCCCGATCACTAATTAAAGCTTTCGGTGCTCCAAAACGTGAGACCAACTGCTTGAGAAATTTCACCACTACCCTAGCATCATTCGTTGGTAGTGCCTTCGCTTCAGCCCATTTAGAGACATAATCAACAGCCAAAATAATGTATTTATTTCCATTGCTAGGTGGAAACGGGCCCATGAAATCTATTCCCCAGATATCAAAAATTTCACTCACCATTATTGGATTTTGCAGCATCTCATCTCTCTTAGAAATTTTTCCAGTGCGTTGGTGATGCGCCACCAGCGGTCGGTAAGGATTTCAACCCTTGTCGTTGCACCGGCTACCGGCGGCGGGCATCAGTGGAGTGTTTTAAATTTGTAATTGCGGGGCCTAAGTTTTCCCTAACAATGCTAATCCTAAGGGTGAGCAAGTGGTAGGTATGACCTAGAGTCGTTCTTCAAACCGACTGAATTGAAACTAAGGCGTGGCAGATGAGGGCTTTCAAACTAGTGAAGGGTTTATAAAATAGTGGAGGAGTTTTGGTTTTTCTATTAACTAACTTAGGCAAATAAATAAATAAAAGCGAAATAAAAATAAAAGATAAAGCAGATAAAATAAAGATAGTGTTTGCTGAGATTTCGTTAATTAAGTTATGGGATGATGTTTGGAGAAACTGTGTTGAAAGATATTTGTTAATTATTAATCTTGAATACTCGTGATGTAAACACTAGATTCCCTACTAATTAAAATCCCATTAGCATGTCACACCGGGAGCTAGGTTATGGTAACATCACAAAGTATTTAGAATAATAAGGAGAATCTTAATTCTGGTTTAATAATACTTTCATATGAACGGGAGCAAAATCTTAAGGTACTAGACATAACTGAATCATATAACGATTCCTCATCATCCTAACAGATTCGTATATTTAAAACGGTTCATTTATGACTTTAAACCAGCCCTTGCTTAAGACTACCCAATAAATCCCCTACTTATTCATAGCGTTCCTCACTTTAAGTGGTTCCACAGCTTTAAAACTTGACCATGTCTTGTCCTACGATAATCCCCCATGTAGCCTTGCGGTTCTATAGTTTCATACCTTTGACAAATTATATTGACACAGATGACTGACTACCTTTTAATTGGACGTCGTTAAAAAGGCGTTGTAATCACGTTTATTGGTGGAAAGGCGATAGATTAAATTGAAGTTTAAAAGTCTATTTAGAAAGGTTAATTAAACTAGGTTTCTCATTTTATAGGTTAGTCTGTAATATAACTACCTTCGGTCGTTACTCGACTTCCATACATTTGTACTCCACCTTGAAGTGTTTCCAGTACTATATCGAGTAACAGTCGAATAGGGGCCATCATATTACTTCGTAATATTGTACCGTTTCGTAATATGACTACCTTCGGTCGTTCCTCGACTTCCATACATTTGTACTCCACCTTGAAGTGTTTCCAGTACTATATCGAGTAACAGTCGAATAAGGGCCACAATAATACTTTACGATAATTTAGACCGTTTATATTTTACCACTATGATAATCCTAAGGCAACAATCAAACAAGAACATGCAATAAGACGATCAAAGAGATACTACCGATCTTTAATATTTAATTATAAATCATCCCATAATTAATTAACTACATCGCAAACAAACACAACAAGTATACTACTCTCTAATCATGGCAATAACTAAATCTAGCATAATCAATAAAAACGTAATTAATTAAGATAGATAGGGATAGAAAGAACCAGGATTAAATGCGAGAGAGAATAGACTTGAATTAATTGACACAATTCCGAGCATACACCGAAGATTACAATGCGTTTCACACTTTCCTTCTACTTCTAATAAAATTCCTAAACTAGTTTACATACTAGTTAAAACTAATCTAAAGAAAGAAATATAGAGTGAGAAAGTGGGAGCTTATTTCTAGAGTGAGAAAGATAAGCTAGGAAGGAGTATTTGTAAATGAGCCTCATGCCTCCTATTTATAGGAGAGTTTTGGTGCATTTTAGCAAGTGGAAGCTCAAAATAGCAAAAGGTGGAAAAGGTAGTGGTACCAGGTACGAAAAGGTGAAAAAGATAGTGGCACCAAGTACGAAAAGCATGTAAAGGTCTAGCACCGGGTACGAAAAAGGACAAAAAAGTGCAATCCGTGCGGGAGGGTGGTGGCCGGCGGTGGCCTAGTGGCAGCCGGCGGCGGCTGTGTGGCTGCCGGCGGCGGCTGGCACCACCCCGCACCGGTTCGCTGCCCGTTGCTTCGTTTCTCGATTCGTGCGTGTTTTCTTCGTTTTGCGTCCATTTGCGTTGATTCTTTTTGCGTTGGATTCGTAATTCAAAAATGAAGCTTTTGCTGAAAAGAAATCCCAGAAATATATCTCTGAACTTTAGATGTGTCGTACGAATCATTTAGATCTTCCGGCGTACGCAAAATCTTCATTCTTCGCCCGTTTTTGTTGATTCTTCTTCTGTTGGATTCGTAATTTGAAAATGAACATCTTGGGTGAGATGGATGTTGCTGATGGGCACTTTTATCTTGAAATCTCGTTTTGATGACTTGAATATTCAAGCGTGCGTGGAATCTTCGTTTTCTATCCGTTTTGCTTGATTTTCATCGTGCAGCCTTGTTTTGAACATCTTGGCATAATACTATTATTTGTACTGAATTTGAGTTAAAGTGCCAAGAATCGTTCCAGAATGAGAGAGATATCGGTAGTAAAAACGTGACTTTTTACGCGATATCAAGTATCCCACACTTAGAACTTTGCTTGTCCTCAAGCAAACTCGAATTTCAACATGGTTAAAGATAAGCGGATAATGAAATATTTTGAGGCGGAACTTTTTACTAAAGGGGGTTTTGGAAAAATGAAATATTTGTTCTTTGAAAAACGAGGTTGTAATCTTTGGAAGCATGCTTTTGATCTTTGATCTTGGATACATGACTTGGCGATCCTCTCAAGGTGGTCACTCAAATCACTCAAAGTGTTTAGGGTTTCCTATTCTAATATTATCAATCACTCAGAACGCCAATCATGTATCGTTTTATCGTCATAGGCTTGATCGAGAATCAAATCGTTACCCTTTTTGGTGAGCGCGAAGTCGATCTAGCCACAATCATTCTAAGGGAAGTGATGCAGGGTTTTTCGAAGTGAAGTGTTGGTGATATGAGAGGGAGTTTTGTTGGGTTTTTCGTGGGTCTCTTTTTGTTGAAGTTGGAATTTTGGGAGGATTGACGCCCTTTTTCTTTTGGTGTTTGCGGGAGGAGTCTTTTTCTCCAATTGATTTTCTTTTTCTTCAAATTTTTCTTCTTGAACTTCTTTTCTCTTTTTTTTTTTCGACGTCACCTCCTTGCGATTTCTCTTCTTTCATCTTTGGAACTTTATTTTAAAGTTTGGGGTTGCTTTTGAGAAAGCAGGGGTAATGTGTCTATTTTTGGGTGTTTAGGTGTATGGATGGGTTTTAGAATGATGTGATTCAATCTCCTTTTCATTCACCAATTCGGATTTGAAATGCATAACAAGAGCAAGTTCTGATTCTAAACGCATACATCGGCACACTCAAGAATCGAAGATGTGAAGCATTAAAGGTTAATGCTTTATATGGCTCAAGATACCTCATGAATTGAAATTTGGTTTGTTGTGTGCCTAGTTATGCGATGCTCTTTATGGGATTACTAAACTAATTTTCCAAAGGAATTTGTATTTTATTTATCCTTCTTCCCCAAAGTAAATCATTCTTCGTCAAAATTTTTTCATTTTCAACATATTTTTAACTCAATTTTGAAAATTTTTGTTTGCTTATTGGAGAAGGATGGTCTAAAGAGCAACGAGTTTAGAATCAAGCATATACCATTATCCATTTTACAGTAGTGTAACTACTGCTATCCCACACTTAAAGGAACATCGTCCTCGATGTTATTCTAAGCTCTGATTGGGGTAAAATCCCACACTTAGGATTTAAAACATCTAATACATATTCTTTTAGCTGTGTGTCTTGGTTTTGAATCCCACACTTAGTGATAAGCATAGTGGATATGGTATATTTATAACGAATGAAAGAAACGGTATAGAAGTACTCCCCATTTATATATATGGCTTGTTGGTGATGATGAGGAGTTCTCCAAAGCACATGATTTTTGACTTTTCCGTAGTGTCCCTTCGTTGTTATTGTGTGCTCTGATTTCTTCAAGTCTTTTGTGATTTATCTCGTAGGTGTGAACACGTTGGATATACTTTTCTTAATTCCGGTGCCAAAAACTTGATGTGTGATGCGGCGCCAAAAACTTGATGCGTCGGTCTTCTTCGTATATCCAAGTGTGAAAGATAGTCGGAGACTTCATCACTTCTTGGAATGTAAAATTGCATAAATGTAAACACGGGTTGCCTCCCAAGAAGCGCTCTTTTAAAGTCGAGAGCTCAACTTCTTCTCTCCTAGTTAGATGGAGATGGATGCATCCATGGGATCCCCAGTGCTGATATTGTGAGCCCTAGGTTGCGGAAAAGTGTATCGAGGTGGATAGATTCTCATGAAATGATTGACTATTGTCGTAATCAATTCGAGTGGACTATCTCTCGATGATTCTTTATAGTTCAGAAGATGCTCTGAAGTTGTCCTTGCAAGTCCGTGAAGCCCGAATGTGATGTAGTCAACTGCTTTAGTGACAGTCCCATTAGGGTCGGTCATGGTGGTTGTGTCTGTCTTGACAACCTCTCTTGGTGGTGGGTTTTGCCAGAGAGAGCATACAAATGCCAGGAATTGCAGTTTTATGTCTTCATAATTCTCGGTCTTAGGGTCTCCGTTGAATCTTCTGATGGACGTGCACAGGTCCTCTATTTGCCGGTGCTGATGGTTGTTGAATGGAAAGTCGGATTCTGAGAAAACTAGAACAAGCTGACGAAGTATCTCCTTGCATCCTGAGTGGAATATGAACTTTCTTCTGGAGTTACTTTTCTGTTGTTGAATCTCCAGTAGATGGATCGTAACAAAAGTAGCGATATCAAGTGGTGATTCATGTGTGGCCCTAAAAGGTCGTTCGCGCCTTGATTCCTCCCAAACAAGATCACTAAGTTCTTCAATCAATAACTCAACTTGTTTTTCAATAGTGGAGTTGATAACCATAGATCCGCTTTCCTTGGAACTGAGGTGATCTTCTCTACTTATCAAGTTAAGCAATGATGTGAGGTCATTCATCATTGAAATGTTGGCACGACTGCTCGGATGTCCAGTAGTTTCTTTCATATGTGCTCTAATGGATCCTAACATCTTCCATTGCGTTGAAGTGAATGGGATGATAGATCTTTTAAGGGCATTGTAGATCCTAGTGTAAGTCCATTTCTGTTGTTGACAGAATTGCAGTTTAGCAGGGGAAAGAGCCAGCATGTTGACTACGCCGCTTATTCCTCCTACTACTTTGTCAAATCTTTGGATGAATTCTTCGAGCACTTTGTGATCTATGATGGTTTGTGGTTGGTATCTTGTGCGTTTTGAATATTCCTCCAGTATTTCTCTTCTCGTAGGATGGTCGTGGTTACTTCCCGCCATTTCTTCAGTGGTAAACGGATTAATTGGTGGTATGCTGCTTTTGTTTTCTTTTTCCATCTTTCTCATCCCGATTATTTCTTCCATCGTTGGTTTGTTTGCTGATGCATTTTTCATCTTTTGTCCTATTCGTCGGAGGTTAATCGGAATATATGGCGTGATTGCCAGTTCCTTACTAGATTTCCTTTCACTTATTGACTTTGCAGTTTCTTTGTCCTCCGCGGTCTTGTTCATGGAGATCATGTACATATCGGCTTGGTCTCCAGCGTTAGGATTGTCGATATGGAAAGTGATGGTTTCTCCCTGAGACTACAAGCTGATGGTTTGTGCGAAGACGTTGATGATTGCCTTGGCCGTATTCATGAAAGGTCTTCCTAGTATGATTGGGATGTGTACGTCTTCCTGCATATCCATTACTACAAAATCTGTTGGGTAAAGAAATTTCTCAATCCTTACTAAAACATTTTCAGCTATTCCCTTAGGATATTTGATCGAGTGGTCAGCAAGTTGTATGGTCATTTTGGTAGGTCGAAGATTTTCTACCTCAAGCCTCTTGAAAAGCGAGTATTGCATAAGGTTAACACTAGCTCCTAAATCGGCAAGAGAAAAGATGATGCCTGAATTGTAGATAGAACATGGGAGAGTAAATCGTCCGGTGTCTCCGAGTTTTTCTGGAATGATATTTTTCAAGATAGCTGAACATTCCTCGTTCAGCGGGACATTGGGTACTTCGGGTACCTTATCCTTGGTTGTAAGAAGTCTTCTAAAGTACTTTTTGGAGTGAACTTCAGAGGCGGTATCTAGGAATTTCCTATCAAGTTTAAAAGACTTAAGCTTGTCGGGTCGTTGTTTAAGACGAGCCGGAAATGGAATGTTTATTTTCCTATTTGGTGTGGACTCTAAATCCATTGTCGATGGGACAATAGTTGGTTCCTTCACCGGAGAAGAAACCATAGGTGGGCTATATGCTACCTGAGAGTCTTGAATATGAGAAGCCTCCTTATGGAAACTAGTTGGACTATCCTGAGTTTTAGCGTTAATATGTTGTGCTAATTTAGATTCGAAAGCTTTTAACAAAGTCAAATGATCTCTTAAGATGAGATCAGTTTGGTCTTGTCTAGCCGAGAGTCCTTGAATGACTTGTATCAGGGTGTCGTCAAAACTAGAGGTTTGTGAGGCTTCAAAAGGTTTAGGTTGGTGAGTTGGTGGGCTATTCGTAGGTTGGTAAGGAGAATGGTTAGTATTGGGTGGTGTTAGATGAGATTGGAAATCTTGGGCTGAGTGGTTCAAATTAGCACAATTAAGGCAAGTTTGAACTTGACAGACTTGATGTTTTTGACTTTTCAATTCCTTGATCTCTTTGGTTAGTTCTTCTACTTGCTGAGTGAGGGTTTTGATAACTTCATTCCCGATTGTAGTAGGTGAATTCATTAGTGAGGGGTGATTTTCACTGTTCCAGTCATAGTTGTGCATTGTCATTTCCTCAATAAGGCTCCAAGCTTCATTGATCGTACAATTCAAGAAACTGCCTCGAGAGGCGGAATCAAGTAAAGGACGGTGATGTGGGAAGAGACCATTGTAGAAAATGCGCAACTGGTCTGAGCGCTCAAAACGATGATTTGGACATTTCTTAAGCAATTTCAAAAAGAGTTCCCATGCATCGTAGATTGACTCATCGTGAACTTGGTGGAAGTTTATGATGTTGGACCTAAACATGGCTTGTTTTGAAGGGGGAAAATATTTGGCCAAAAATTTGGTTGCTAATTCTACCCAAGAGGTTATAGAGTTGATTTCTAGTTCCTCAAACTAGGTTTGTGCATTGAGAGTGAGTGAATAGGGAAATAGTTATAGATAGACTATGTCCTGATTAACCCCAATCGGCTTAAAGGAGTTGGATAAGGAAATGAATTTGTCAAGGTGGGAGTTGGGATCATCATTTGGTAGGCCAAGAAATTGACAGAGGTTTTGGACTAACTGAACAATATGGGGCTTTAATTCAAATGAAGTTCTATCTGTTTCCGGATAGACGATTGGTCCTCCTCGACCTTCAATCAGTGGTTTAGAGTCATCAGCCAGAGTGATACGTGCAACAGTCATAGTCTCGTTGGAAGGTGGTTGACTAGTTGAATGGATAGGGGTGGTCATTTCTAAAAGTGGTAAAAGGAAGGAAAAATAAAGAAAGATGTAGGGGTCTAAGAAATCCTAAAGGTTTACTAGTAAGTAAGTTCATCTTAACGCCTAAGGATCGTACAGTTGGTTCCCCGGCATCAGCGCCAAAAACTTGATGCGCCACCAGCAGTCGGTAAGGATTTCAACCCTTGTCGTTGCACCGGCTACCGGCGGTGGGCATCAGTGGAGTGTTTTAAATTTGTAATTGCGGGGCCTAAGTTTTCCCTAACAATGCTAATCATAAGGGTGAGCAAGTGGTAGGTATGACCTAGAGTCGTTCTTCAAATCGACTGAATTGAAACTAAGGCGTGGCAGATGAGGACTTTCAAACTAGTGAAGGGTTTATAAAATAGTGGAGGAGTTTTGGTTTTTCTATTAACTAACTTAGACAAATAAATAAATAAAAGCGAAATAAAAATAAAAGATAAAGCAGATAAAATAAAGATAGTGTTTGCTGAGATTTCGTTAATTAAGTTATGGGATGATGTTTGGAGAAACTGTGTTGAAAGATATTTGTTAATTATTAATCTTGAATACTCGTGATGTAAACACTAGATTCCCTACTAATTAAAATCCCATTAGCATGTCACACCGGGAGCTAGGTTATGGTAACATCGCAAAGTATTTAGAATAATAAGGAGAATCTTAATTCTGGTTTAATAATACTTTCATATGAACGGGAGCGAAATCTTAAGGTACTAGACATAACTGAATCATATAACGATTCCTCATCATCCTAACAGATTCGTATATTTAAAACGGTTCATTTATGACTTTAAACCAGCCCTTGCTTAAGACTACCCAATAAATCCCCTAGGTATTCATAGCGTTCCTCACTTTAAGTGGTTCCACCGCTTCAAACCTTGACCATGTCTTGTCCTACGATAATCTCTCATGTAGCCTTGCGGTTCCATAGTTTCATACCTTTGACAAATTATATTGACACAGATGACTGACTACCTTTTAATTGGACGTCGTTAAAAAGGCGTTGTAATCACGTTTATTGGTGGAAAGGCGGTAGATTATATTGAAGTTTAAAAGTCTATTTAGAAAGGTTAATTAAACTAGGTTTCTCATTTTATAGGTTAGTCCATAATATAACTACCTTCGGTCGTTACTCGACTTCCATACATTTGTACTCCACCTTGAAGTGTTTCCAGTACTATATCGAGTAACAGTCGAATAGGGGCCATCATATTACTTCGTAATATTGTACCGTTTCGTAATATGACTACCTTCGGTCGTTCCTCGACTTCCATATATTCGTACTCCACCTTGAAGTGTTTCCAGTACTATATCGAGTAACAGTCGAATAGGGGCCACCATATTACTTTACGATAATTAAGACCGTTTATATTTTACCACTAAGATAATCCTAAGGCAACAATCAAACAAGAACATGCAATAAGACGATCAAAGAGATACTACCGATCTTTAATATTTAATTATAAATCATCCCATAATTAATTAACTACATCGCAAACAAACACAACAAGTATACTACTCTCTAATCATGGCAATAACTAAATCTAGCATAATAAATAAAAACGTAATTAATTAAGATAGATAGGGATAGAAAGAACCAGGATTAAATGCGAGAGAGAATAGACTTGAATTAATTGACACAATTCCGAGCATACAACGAAGATTACAATGCGTTTCACACTTTCCTTCTACTTCTAATAAAATTCCTAAACTAGTTTACATACTAGTTAAAACTAATCTAAAGAAAGAAATATAGAGTGAGAAAGTGGGAGCTTATTTCTAGAGTGAGAAAGATAAGCTAGGAAGGAGTGTTTGTAAATAAGCCTCATGCCTCCTATTTATAGGAGAGTTTTGATGCATTTTAGCAAGCGGAAGCTCACAGTAGCAAAAGGTGCAAAAGGTAGTGGCACCAGGTACGAAAAGGTGAAAAAGGTAGTGGCACCAGGTACGAAGAGCATGTAAAGGTCTAGCACCGGGTACGAAAAAGGACAAAAAAGCACAATCCGTGCGGGAGGGTGGTGGCCGGCGGCGGCCTAGTGGCAGCCGGTGGTGGCTGTGTGGCTGCCGGCGGCGGCTGGCACCACCCCGCACCGGTTCGATGCTCGTTGCTTTGTTTCTCGATTCGTGCGTGTTTTCTTTGTTTTGCGTCCGTTTGCGTTGATTCTTTTTGCGTTGGATTCGTAATTCAAAAACGAAGCTTTTGATGAAAAGAAATCCCAGAAATATATCTCTGAATTTTAGATGTGTCGTACGAATCGTTTGGATCTTCTGGCGTACGCAGAATCTTCATTCTTCCCCCGTTTTTATTGATTCTTCTTCTGTTGGATTCATAATTTGAAAACGAACATCTTGGGTGACATGGATGTTTCTGATGGGCACTTTTATCTTGAAATCTCATTTTGATACCTTGAATTTTCAAGCGTGCGTGGAATCTTCGTTTTCTATCCGTTTTGCTTGATTTTCATCGTGCAGCCTTGTTTTGACCATCTAGGCATAATACTATTGATTTGTACTGAGTTTGAGTTAAAGTGCCAAGAATCGTTCCAGAATGAGAGAGATATCAGTAGTAAAAACGTGACTTTTTACGCGATATCAGTTGGCAGGCATCACACTCTTTCACATACTTGAATGCGTCCTTATAAACTGTTGGCTAGTAAAAACCTGCCTCTAATACCTTTCTTGCAGTATAATTAGGACCATGATGTCCTCCAGCCGGACCATCATGACAGTGCTCTAAAATTATGTCGCATTCCTCTCCAGCTACGCACCTTCGGACTATTCCATCAGCACACTATCTGAACAAGTACGGGTCTTCCCAGAAGTAATATCGTAAAGATGAGAAAAATCTCTTTCTTTGGTTGAAGTCCAATCCAAACGGAAGAGTATTCGTAACTAGGAAGTTTGCAATATCGGCGAACCATGGAAATTCATTCAAAATTGCCTTCAACAAACTTTCATCAGGAAAGTTATCCTGAATTTCCGATTCATCTAACTTATCCAGCTCACGATTTTCTAATCGTGACAAATGGTCAGCTGCCAAATTTTCGGTTCCTTTATTGTCTCGAATCTCTATATCAAACTCTTGCAGTAAAAAAATCCATCGCAATAACCTTGGCTTCGCATCCTGCTTACTAAACATATATCTTAACGCTGAATTATCGGTAAACACTACCGTCTTCGACAAGATCAAGTAAGAACGAAATTTATCAAACGCGAAAACAACAGCGAGCAATTCCTTCTCAGTCGTCGTGTAATTTTCCTGTGCGTTTGTCAAAGTCTTGCTGGCGTAATAAATAGGTTGAAACTTCTTATCAACCCTCTGACCTAACACCGCTCCAACAACATAATCACTAGCACCGCACATTAGTTCAAAGGGAAGATCCCAATTTGGACTAATCATGATGGGTGCAGATACTAACTTCTCTCTCAAAAGATTGAGTGCATCAAGACATTCCTTGGAAAATTCAAACTTCGCCTCTTTCTCCAACAGTTTATTCATTGGACGAGCTATCTTAGAAAAATCCTTGATAAAATGGCTTTAAAATCATGCATGCCTAAGAAACTTCGTATTCCTTTGACATTTGTTGGGGGTGGCAATTTTGCTATTGCCTCGATTTTGGCTTGGTCTACTTCAATCCCAACACTTGAAATCTTGTTCCTAATACGATTCCTTCACGAACCATAAAGTGACACTTCTCCCAATTTTGAACAAGATTTGAACTCTCGAACCTTAGCAACATCTTTTTCAGATTTTCTTAACACTTGTCAAAAGATTCTCCGAAAATGGAGAAATCATCCATGAATATCTCCATGCTATCCTCCACCATGTCATCAAAGATCGCCATCATGCACCTCTGAAATGTAGCTGGCGCATTGCACAAGCCGAAAGGCATTCTTCGATAAGCAAAAGTCCCGAATGGGCATGTGAACGTGGTCTTATCTTGATCATGTGCATCTATCGGAATTTGGAAGTAACCAGAAAATCCATCTAAAAAGCAATAGTATTCTTTTCCGGCTAAACGCTCAAGCATTTGATCGATGAAGGGCAAAGGAAAGTGATCATTGCGTGTAGCATCATTCAACTTCCTATAATCAATACAGACCCTCCATCCGGTAACAGTTCTAGTAGGAACAAGTTCATTCTTCTCGTTAGCAACCACTATCATACCTCGCTTTCTTAGGTACAACATGTATGGGGCTGACCCAGGGGCTATCGGAAATTGGATATATCAATCCAGAGTCCCACAACTTGATTATTTCTTTTCGTACCACATCCGTCACCTTGGGATTCAATCGCCTCAACGGTTGCACTACCGGCTTAAAGTCAGATTCCATCGGGATTTCGTGAGTGCAGTAAGAAGGACTTATTCCCTTGATATCACTAATCGTCCAAGCTATAGCCTTCTTGTGCTCCTTCAAAACCTTCAATAAACTTTCTTTCTCATAAGCCGACAGCTGAGATGAAATGATTACCGGTAGATCCGACTCTCCTTGCAAGTATGCATATTCCAAATGGGTCGGTAAATCTTTCAATTCTAACTTTGGTGGTTCTTCAAATGAGGATCTTACCGCCAACACTTCTTCTCTCGAGCAAGGAACCCCATGCATAGTAATGCGAGTTTCCTTCTTGATTAAAATTCCATCAGTCAACTCCGACTCTTCGCTCTCTATCAACTTATGTTCTTTATTCTCCAACTCCTCATCACATGAGGTCTCTATATTCTCTAGCAATTTATCTAATTCTTCGATGTCTCATATTGCTTCAAAGCTTCCTATCCATCCATCAAGAATCATGGGATCAAGATCTTCATCTTCCATGAGACTTTGTAGAAATTCCTCATCATCGGACATTTCTCTAGTACTAACAAAGTAACAAGTATCATCAACTGCAGAAGGATATTGCATTGACTTGTTAATATCAAACACTACTTTGTCATCTCCAACTCTCAAAGTGATCTTTCGATCAAAAACATCAATCAATGCCCTTGCAGTGGCTAGAAAAGGTCGTCCCAAAATGATAGGCACCCTCGAATCTTCAACCATGTCGAGAATCACAAAATCACACGGGAAAACAAACTTATCAACCTTTACCTGTACATTCTTGATCATCCCTTTTGGATATTGAACCGAACGATCGGCTAACTCGATGCACATTTTTGATTGGCTTTGGTTCCCCTAATTTGAGTCTAGCATACATAGTGTAAGGCATGATTGATATACTTGCTCCCAAGTCAGCCAGTGTATTGGTGACGTCTAAACTTCCGATAAGACAAGGGAGTGTAATACTCCCTGGGTCTTTCATTTTTGGTGGTAGTTTATTTTGCATCACTGCTGAGCATCTCTCATTCATTGTTACCGTGGTCGCTTCAGCTAACTTGCTTTTATTAGTCAAAAGCTCCTTCAAGTATTTCACATACTTAGGCATTTGAGCAATGGCTTCCACAAACGGAATGTTAATGTGGAGTTGCTTCAAATTCTTGAGAATTTGGTGATAATGAGCTTCATCCTTCCCTCTTCTCAAAGTTGCTGGATAAGGAGGTGCCGGTGCATGATCCTTAGCGTATTGCTTATCCCGAGCACTTTGATCATCCTTAGCACTCCTCTTCGGGCTTCCGACAACTTCTACTTCCTTCTCCTTTTCAGGTAGAGGTTGAGATACAGGGTTCTTCGTTACAAGTGGATCTTCATGAACCTTTCCACTTCGGGTAATTACTGCTTTAGCCTGATCTCGTGGGTTGGTTTCGGTGAATCCTGGGAGAGTTCCAGGAAACCTCTCTTGGAGAACCTTAGCTATGTTGGAAATATTTCCCTCCATCTGCTTAATTGCAGCACCTTGATTTCTCACTAATGCTTCAGTCATGTCGATATGTTGTCCAGCACTAGCAATAAACTGCTCATTAGTGGTCAAGAGCCTTCCCATCATTTCTTCAAGGTTGTTCTTCTTCTTGGGAAAAGGTGCTGCAGGTTGCTCCTTGGTGTAAAGTCCTGACCGAGTTTGGCGAAACGCGCGGTTTCCTTCATGATAAGGTCGTCGGAAAAAGGTTCCTCCACCTTGGCGGTAGTTTCCTTGACCTTCGCCAAACTTTACTTCTTCTTTTGCTTCTCCGGATTCAATCTCGGGACAATCCCTGACTAGATGCGTTCCTCCACAGTTGTCGCACCCTACTTGGATTGCATGAACAGGTCTCTGTTACTTTCTTTATGTCTCTTCCCATGTTGTCAAGCTTAGCAGTAATGGCGGCGAGACCATCATCATTGCTTTCTGACCTTTGTCTCCTAGAGGTGCCATCGTCCTAAAGCTGAGAATGCTTGGCTTGATCACGAATGGCCTCCAAAGCTTCCCTAGGAATCTTCTTTGGAATAGATCCTTGAGCATCAAGTTGCTGTCTCGTAGCACGATCCACTCCTTTGTAGAATACCATAATGATTTGTTGGTCATTTAGGTCGTGTTGTGGACATTTATGCAACAAGTCCTTGTACCTTTCCCAAGCTTGATGAAGCGACTCATCGATGTCTTGCTTAAAATTTTGAATGTCGTCGATCATCTTTGACGTCTTGGACGGTGGGCAATACATCTTGAGGAACTTTGTGCGAAGATCTTCCCAAGTGGTGATGGATCCTGCAGGTTCAGTTGAAATCCATCGTTTTGCAGTTCCCTTAAGTGTTATCGGAAACACTCGAAGCATGACTTGGTCGCGTGTAACGTTGGGAACATTAAACATATCGGCAATCTCCGGTATCTTCTCAACGTGCTCGTTTGCGTCTTCCGAATCTTCTCCTCTAAAAGGAGTCTCTCTAAGCTCCTTGAGAAACTGTCCCTTGATTTCGAACTCCACTTCTCGCGCAATAGCTGGCCTCACAACTCCTGGCCCAAGATCTGTGCGCATCCTGCTAGAGTACTGCTCTATAGTCATGTTAGAGATATCGTCTGCCATTAGGTTATCTGGTTCCGGTTGATCGCTAAAAAGGAATTGTAAATACTCCCCGAAATCGCTTTCTAAATACGAATGGTAATTTCGGGTTCGTGGGGTGAAAAGGTTATTGGTAAAAACCTCAAAATCGTTGACAAGAAAAGTGTTAATTAACGGCGAGTTAGGAGGTGTGGAAGCAACGCGTCTTCTTTGATGAAATATGCGTTTGGGTTCTTCAAAAGGGTCGGTAAGTTCGGGTTGCATTGTTCGGATCATAAACTACCTGCAATTAACTTATAAAGTCAGCAGAACAAGCAATTTGACAACCCTAACAGAACAACTCAATTTAATATTCACAAAAGTACCCTAATAGATAAAAGTTGTAACAAAGCTAATAACTACTAAATAAATAGACAAGTAACAACCAAACAAACTCCAATTTATTGAATTAAAACAAACCGATCCCCGGCAGCGGCGCCAAAAACTTGATGCTGTGTAAACAGAGTCAAAATTATAAATAGAAATACCTTCTTACTACACACAACACAGGCAAGAATACCTGATCGTGTAATAGTATAGTATGGTAAGTACGAGTCGAACACAGGGAACGGATATTAATTCAACTAAAATGGAAATTTATACAAATAAGAAAAACAAATAAAAGAGGAGGGCGTTTTAGTTCCGATCGAACAATTGGCAAACAATTATGAAAATTGATTTATTAAATAAAACTTAATTAAGAAATAAAGAAATGATAAAATAATTACTTAAACGGAGTATTTAATTCAAATGATAAAAGAAATGCATTTGCTTGGATTACTTTCCTTAGATTCCGGAAATCATCTTATTGAATTACTAACATATGGATTTATTGGTGCTTTAACAAATATAACCAATCTTCCTTACAAGACAAATTGATATAAACATAATCAAGAAAGACACGAGGTTGATTTCAACACACTAACAGTTCAATTTAATGTTGCCTACCAGATTGTATTCTAGATTAAACCAACACCGTTCATGTGATTTATTCTCTTGACTTGAATCAACAAAGTCTATAACTAATTAAAGTTATCTCGTTCATTAATGACCATTATCAATTATTAACCCTAACCTGTCAAACTCAATATATTCAGCAACAATCGTCAATTGAAATCAACAATTATCAATAATCTTATAATTAAAAGGAAATCAATCTCAATTAATCATAAAACCACGTTAGGTAATCACTAACAATCATTCAATAACCAAGGTTCTTCGAATAAACACATAAACTTTCAACAAATCCAATTAAATTCGCAAATCAATAATCAATCTGTAATCTAAGTATCATTATCCAAGCAAATACAATAAAGAATTAGCCAATCATAATATCACAGAAACTCAGATTCATTATCATAACCGAAATCATAATCAAATGAAAGAAAGAAATGTTTTCGAACCGAGAATTCGAAATAAATGAATTAGCAATTGATAGCCTTCAAATCTTCTTGCTTCTTGATCATCCAAATGCTCCAAATTAAGGGTTTTGAGAGGTAAAAATCGGCTGTGAAGAAAAGTGTGTGATCCCCCCTCAAAATGAAATGATTTTGGCTTTTTAGGGTTTCTGCCGAATCAATCCATACGCCGTATGGACATCCATATGCCGTATGGATTGAAAAGCCCATGGATCCAACCCGCGTACTCTGGCGGCCCGGCTCACTCAATCCATATGCCATATGGACATCCATACGCCGTATGGATTGAAAAATATGACTTTTCACCAAATCGACCTCCATTCTTCAACTTTAATCTTTTCACCTCCTTTTCTTCAATAATGACTCGATTTCTGCTTCTTTTCCAATTCAAGGTCCAAATAATTCCTAAATGCAAATATGAACGAATTGAGTATCTTATTCACATATAATGCATAAGAAATATATTGAATAAAGGGATAATTAGCACTATAAAATAGCACATTTTGGCGTTCATCTCAAGCCCGAGACCTTTGTACAAAAAGTTCTACGTATTTCGTAATTAATTATAATTACGTACGAACTATCGGAATGAAACCGACAAAAAAATAAAATACATATGTTGGTGAACATTTAATTAATAATATGAAATTATTAATTACGAACATTGTTTAAATTGTATTATTGCGATAATATAAAGTAATAAAGGTTTCAGAAATAAACGTATCAAACGTGAACGAAACTCACAAACTGTACTGACGTACATTTCAAATAATTTTATTAAGTATTTTAATAAAATATTTTAATTTCATTTTTATCAATTATACTGTTTAAAATAAACTTTAAACAAACGAATAATTGAGTGGGACACGTGGTACAAATAATTGGACCCGTACACGAAACTAACGGGCTAAAAACCTATAATATTATTACATCTAAAATATCTCCAGACAAATTGCCGGTTGAACCATATGCACCCTTTGACATTTTAAACCCAAACTCATTTTATATATGTATATACTCCCTTCACTTACAAGCTCACCACCACCTCAATTATTTTTGGTTCCTGTTTTCCTTCACTGATCAGAAGCAGCAGGAGAAGCTCACAACAACATTCTTCACCTTCATCACCTTTAAACCTTCAATCCATTTTCATCATCACTCACAACAAATAACATAATCATCTTCATCACCATAGTATTATCATCATCATCGACCGTATCATCATCATAATACATCACTGTAAGCTTTCTTTCCAAATTTATCATAAAATTTCATTTTATATATGGTGTAAATAATGTGTAATACTTGAGTATGTAAAAGAACTAGAACGAAAAACTAGACAAAATCAAGAAGGTTGAATGATTTGGTGATGATAAACTTGAACCAAAATATATATCTCTGTACATAACATTTGTATATATGTAAGTGAAATACATGTAAATTGATGAGTAAAACTTGTACTATGTTAACTAAAACATTGGTAAAAGTTACAACTCAAAACGATAGCAAAATATTGTGTTGATTTCAGACTGAAAACCAAACACAGAACAGAGCACGGACTGAGAAAAACCCGAACCGATCGGCTATATAATTTGAGCCGATCGGATCAATAATGTTAGAGGATCGGTTGGCTTGGGTCAGCCGATCGGATGGAAGATCATAAAGCCGAACGGCTATAATGATATAGCCGAACGGTTCATTGCTATCATGTGAGAACATGTGAGAATTGTTACTATCTTTACTCATTTCCATTATTAGCAATAATCATAATACTTAATTTATTAACTAACATTATATATATATATAACGATAAATAGTACGGGTACGTATCTAAATACGGATAGATATATTTTTGCAACAAATGAATTGTATAAATATATATATATATATATATATATATATATATATATACATATTACTATTAATTATACGTTCGTATACATTCGGATAGAGATATCCACAAATGATTTGGAAGATTTTGTATTACTACATATGCGAACGAACATAGTTTTACAACATATAAAACTTATGTATTTTGACACATGCGAAGTACTAAATTTATTTATACGACTATTATGATCAAGTATATATAAACAATGGATTAAACACTATATATATAACAAAATATATATGTACATATGTGCGATGAACTTTTGAGTAACGTTTATACTCGACAATAAACATACTTGGGAAATATTAATTATTTTTCAACACATCGCAACCAACGACTTGTACAAATTTAAGAAATTAACGATTTCTTCAAAATAATCAAACTGTTAACATAATTTGACAAACTGTCAAAGTACTTATGTTAATACATTATGGTGTATAGGTTGACTTTCTTTGGGCAACACTACTCTCACTCGCTAGCTTTCACATCTGCGCACCTACAGTGAGTTTACAGCCCCTATTTTTCAATGTTGTCTGCTTTTAAACACAGGGGTGTTAAACATAGAAATTGCATGCTGTTGATGCATCTTTGAGTGTCTGTCAGTTGGTCTATCGAGTTGTAATAAGTGTCGTTAGTTTCTTAATAGAAAAATAGCTTTTGTATAGTGCGACACTCGTGTTTTGGTTTAGGCGACACTTGCCTGAGTGACGCATAGCGACACTTGATTAAGTGACGCATAGCGACACTTAGGTAAGTGACGCATTAAGGCGGCCACATGCGACACTTACCCAAGTGACGCATGTCGGCTGTGTTTTTAGTATAAATAGAAACCTACGGGTTTTAGGCTAGGGTTGACGAAACCCTAGCACAATTTGTCGACTTAGTACCTCTGTAATCGATTCCTATACTTAATACAAGCTAATAAACGAGTTTCTTTTGATTGAATATCATTGTTTCGGTTTGTATTTGTTAGTATCAAGTGTAATTGATTGATTCCGCCTATCAATTACGGTCAATTGTCATCTAGATCCAAGCGCTAGGCACGTTCAACTGGTATCAGAGCCTTGCGGTGATAACATTGACGTTTAGAAGGTATTTAGGATTGATTTCGGCTTTTGCTCGATTCAAGAATCACGAAGTCTTACGGATTTTGAGGTGCAAAGGAGTACTACAGTCGAAATTCATCAATATCAACAGGTTTCGTCCATTAGGGATCAACGAATTTGAGTTTGGTTTACGAAAACTCGAATTTTTTAGGGTTTTGGGATTTTGCAGCCGTTTTGCGACACTCGATCCATCACTTAGACGCGTCACTTACTGCGGCACTAGCTAATCCCAAATTAGGGTTATACCGTCACTTGAACGCGTCACTTGAGCGCGTAACTTGTGGTTAATGCGACACTTAACTTAAGTGTCGTCTACCCTAATCCACCGTCACTTACGTGCGTCACTGTTGCACGTCACTTGACATTTTAGCGTCACTTCATTTAGTGACGCCTTTTGATTTCCTCGCGTCACTTCCTTTAGTGACGCCTTTTAATTTACTGCGTCATTTTTACTAGTGACGCCTATCTGTTTAATACGTCACTCAAGTACGTCACTTGAGTGCGTCACTTGCTTGATTGAGCGACACTTACTACTAGTGCCATCAGTTACTTCGCCCGTCACTCGATCGCGTCACTTACCTAGTGACGCTAGTCGACGCGACACTTCAGTGCGTCACTTACTAAGTGACGCCTTAAGTACTAACTTTTTTCGAGTTCTTGTTTTTGTATACATTTTCAGGTATATCTTCAATGACAACGGACAAGGAAGATATTAGAGGAATTCGAGAAATGTTAAAACAGGGAAATGATATTGGTTCAAATAATAAACCTCCTCTATTTACAGCAGACATGGAATATGCTTATTCGTGGGTAACTTCGAGACCATATCAATCAACGGTGACATGGTGTGCAACGTGAGATTTGCTATTAAGGGTAATCGAGTGTCGAGCAGCTCCCATCCATGGTTCTCACTTCTCAGGGGCGGAGTTAGAGGGGGCATGGGGTAGCCGCCCGCCCCAAAAAATCTAGATTGTGGGAAAAAATAATTTTTTTAAGATTATTAGTAACAGTTTTGAAGTTTTGCCCCCCAAAATGGTAGAAAAAAGAAGAATTTTTTTCCCCCTATACGTAATATCCTAGCTCCGCCCCTGTCACTTCTCACATGAAAGACGAATTGCGTAGCTGGTGTTTAGAAGGAGTCAATAACAGGATTTGAGCTCACTTTACGTTGAATCTTACCAAACCCGAACTCTTATATCTAATCTAAAATCCTTATGTCGCTCTGTTGTACGTAAGTACAGACCTGTCACCGCTGACTTGATTCTTAAAATTGATTTTCTTATATTCTATCTGTAAATGAAAACATGGTCTATGTTTTAAGTTAAGATGTATATCTATGATGGGAACCACAGCGAAATAAACATACCAATAATAATAAAATACCTCTTAGTTGTACGTATAACATGTTTAAGTGGACAAATATACTAATAATCGTTTTGAAATAATTTTTATAAGCAGTGTTTTTAGTATGTCAGGTAAATTTAAAGAGGACATAAATACTGATGATTGAAATAACACTTATTGTTCCTAATAAATGCATGTTATTCCGATATGATCCCTAACCAGACTTTATCAACTCCGTCACCAAAAAGAATGTGTTAATTCTCTAAGTGGTTAATTTAAAGTGAAGAGGTTCCCTTATCTCTGATCTAACGGATCGTTATCTCAATACCTACATGTGGTATCAGTTATAAGAATAATTGTCAGTTTACATTTTCTTGTATATGTCTTATTTTCTCTAAGTTATTGTAATTTTAGTTATTATCCAAGTTACAGTTACATTTTCAACTTTAAGTACCAAAATCACAACGCGAAACAATCGAAGAAATCGCAAATTTTTCACTAAAAGTGAACTGTGCGTCACTTTTATAAGTGACGCTACCAGTGACGCATACGATATTGCGTCACTCACTTAAGTGACGCAGTCAGTGCCGGAATAAGTTTCGCTATAAGTGTCGGTTTGAGTGACGCATACTAGGGTCGGTGTATAAATACTCCTTCCCCACGACACTCAACCTCACCATTTTTCAAATACTCATACCGTCACTTGCACTGACACACCGACACTCTCATTGTCTCTGCGTCACTTACACTGTGCGTTTTTCGTCGATCAATTCGTGCTTTCTACGGCTTTCTAGTGTGTTTCGTTGATACATACTTGTTCCCCTCACTCCTACGAATCATTTGGTACCAATCTTAACCTTTTTCTATTATTATTCTTACTGTAATTTTAATCTAGGGTTACGGTTAGGGTTTTCCTATGTAAATCGTTCGATTAACTGCTTGTATGTTAGTGTTTTGATGTCACAAAGGGTGTGTTTAATTCGTCTATATCTTGCGCACACCCCAGTTACTTTGTTTTTGAAAACCCCTAAAATTTTGAAACTGGGTATGAACAGTGCACGATGATCTTCATCGTTGCGACACTTCTAGCGTCACTTGCCTTAAGTGACGCTACTTGGTAATTTGGTAAACCATACCGTCACTTAACAAGTGACGCTTGATTTTGCGTCACTTCTTAAGTGACTCATGTAGTGACGCATATACTTGCTTCAACTGTTTACACCGTCACTCCTCCAAGTGACGCCTTTACATGCGTCACTACTCCAAGTGACTGTCTAAGTGACGCTTATTTATATCCGTCACTTCTACCGTCACTTCTTAAGTGACTGACTTAGGATACCGTCACTAGGTTAAATGTCGCATGTTCTTCACCCGTCACTTTGCAAATGTCGTATACTTTAAACCTCCAATTTCAAACGTCACTTACATCAGTGACGCTTGATAGCGTCACTTCTAGTAAGTGACGCTACACATTGATTTCAATTTTATACATTGTATATTACGACACTTCTTAAGTGCCGGTAGTGGCCATGCGTCACTTACCCTAAGTGACGCCTAAAGTCAAAATTGGTTTACTAACCTTTCTGTGTTCGGGCTAACTTTCTAACGTTTTCGGTTACGTTTCTTTGTATTTTTAGCTTACAGATGGCTGAGCTACAGAACTATTACCGCCGCACGAACACACGTCACAATATTACGGCATTCTTGGAATCTACACATGCCAACTCGGCGCCGTTCAGGCCTATGATCGAGTTTCTTCGTCGATCCCGAATTCATTATGCGATTACGGCCACGACTCCGGTATACATGAACCAAATTGAGGAGTTCTATGATCATGCAGTGATCAGGGTACAGGGTGATGTTCCTCGGATTGTCTCGAATATGTTTGGGGAGGAAATCGAGATTACTGAGAACTCGATTAGGAGGGTGTTACAGTTCAATGACAACTCCACGATGCCCACTATCTTCGCCACCACGTTTATCTACGGGGGACTTCAAAGGATGGGCTATCCGGCTAACCAGCTTTCAGACTTCCGAAAGCAATACCTCTGCAGAGTATGGAGGTATCTCTGTCACATTGTGATTGTTTGTTTATCGCTACGGAAAGGGGGGTATGATGCGGCAAGTCATCTGACTTTGTCGCTTATGTTAGCTCTAGTATATAATAAGCCGTATAACTTTAGCGGCTATATTTTTGGGAATATGGTGGAAAACATCAGGGCTGGGAAGGACAAATGGTTACAGTATCCTCGATTTGTCCAGCTGTTGCTAAATGATCTCAATCTTGAGATTGCACCAGATCAGCGATCCCTTCTTGTTCCGACGCCGATGCTTCTGCGAGTCTTTAATGACTGCAAGCTCGCGCCAAAGGGCGAGCCTGTTTTGGCCGATCGTGAACTCTTCGGGCACGTGGTAAACGAAAACTACGTTGCGCCGCACGATCATGGATTTTTTGGATAATGTCGTGCCTCCGGTCAACGAGGACGACTTAGTTGACGCCAATGTAGCTCAGGACCTCGATGATATTGATCGCGTTGATCGGGTTGAGGTTGATTCGATGATGGTGGGCCCACTCCTCCGGATTCTGAGGGTGATGTGCCACCACAGTCAGCTTTAGATGGGATTCAATGGCTGATCCCCAACGCTTTAAGCGTATTATGCGCCGGATTTCGGCTGGTCGGGTTCATGTCCCGAGGAATCCTGGCAAGCGTCCTGCTGGGTCTTCGCCTTCATATGCAGATTT